>CP126891.1:39892500-40610000 GCA_030440675.1 Furcifer pardalis
ATTTAATTATAAAATGTTTATACCCAGCCTTTCTCCTCCAGAGGAATCTGACTCTTAAAATCTTGGGTTCTTCTTGCAGCCAGGAGATTTTGGGGGACATGTACACTGGGGGTGCCTAATCTTTTTGGGCCGCGGGCCAGTCATGTGGTTCAGGGAGCCCAAACTACGGCCCAGGGGCCGGCCCCCAATGCCAGTTCAGCCATGAAACCCTCGTCGCTTCTGGAAGTGGAACTAAAACACACCCATACGGGTGCATTTTACTTCCGCTTCCATGAGCGATGAGGGCTTTGTGGGCCGGATGAATTGGTGTCGGGGGCCGGGTTCAGCCGCCAGGCTGTAGTGTGGGCACCTCTGTTGTACACCCTTAAGAAGATTGATCTGGTGTGTCTCCCCCCTTTTAAGAATCACAGGAAAACTTACTGTCTTTCAAGAGGTTTAGTAAAGGTAAAGGTTTCCCTTGCTCGAAAGCCAGTCGTATCCGATTCTAGGGTTCAGTGCTCATCTGTTTCCAAGCTGAAGAGCCAGCTCTGTCTGCTTCTGCAGATGTTTCCATGGTCATGTGGCAGGCATGACTAGACACATGGAATGCTGTTTACCTTCCCACCAAAGTGGTCCCTGTTTATCTACTTGCAATGTCTTGCTTTAAAACTGCTAGGTTGGCAGGAGCTGGGACAAAGACAGGAGCTCATTCCGTCATGCAGCTTTTTGGCTATAAACAGAGATGAGCACTGAATCCTAGAGTTAGATGCGACTGGCTTTTGAGCAAGGGTGGCTTACCTTTACCTTCACCTTCAGTAGACAAAACCGAGCCCTTTACCTGGTGCAGGAATAGCAATCCAGAGACTTGGAAGGAATATAAGGCCAATGCAAAAATCCTTTATAAACCTGGCTTAGCCTCCCCTTCCTGCCGATCTCCCCGGTGGTGCCTGCATAGATTGCAAACCGATTTGGCAGCAGCGGGTGATGCTAATTTCAGCCCAGGGCAAACCTGTTTTGTGAGAGGTGGCGAAGTCTTTCTTTGCCAATTTGAGCTGGATTTGGATTCATCCAACTCGTCCTGTGCCTTCCGTAGGCAGGGCCTCCCGCCTCTCCGTTGTCGTGCCTCTCAGATCTATTAATATCTCTCCGGATGAAAAGGTAGACGCGTCTTCTCAGGAAGGAAGCCTGGGCGGGCGTTCCCAAGGTCTTCAACAAGTGTAAAGAGAAGCGGCTAGTATAGCTTCCCCCGTGGCTCCATCCAAGGTGCCAGACCTGTAGTCTGGACTAACTGGATGGATAATGTAGGAGGAGAAAGCGATTCTCCTTCAGTCCAGCTTGGGTCCATCGGTGGGGTCCACATAAACAGAACACAGAGATCGGTTCCCAAATTGGACAAGAGAATCTGTGCCCAGACTGGATCTTGGATCTGTGTGCACCTGTTTATGCAATACCTTCGTCCCAGCTCCTGCCAACCAAGCTGTTCGAAACAAGAAATTGCAAGTAAATAAAGAGGGACCACTTCGGCAGGGAAGGTAACAGCGTTTCTTGCACTCCAGCATTCAGCCATGCCTACCACATGGCCATGGAATGTCTGCAAATGCAGAGACTGTTGGCTCACTGGCTGTAAACAGAGATGAGCACCGAACCATAGAGTCGGATATGTCTGGCTTTCGAGCAACAGAGACCTTGACCAGATTCTTCTTCTTCTTCTTCTTCATCTTCATCATCATCATCTTCATCATCATCATCATCATCATCATCATCATCATCATCATCATCATCATCATCATCATCTTCTGGGTTAACCCTTCCACCGTACGGGTGTATTTTACTTCCGCTTCCAACATTTGCATGGTCTGGGTGGACTCTCTTTGACTCATGGTGGCCGTCTTTCTTTCCCACACTACCTTGGGTGTGTGTGTGCTGGGGAACGGCAAGGGAACATGACCACCATGGGTTTTGGTGGGGTAGTTAACATCCAAGAGCTGTAATGGCAAACCTTGGTACTCCAGATGTTCTTGGACTTCAGTTCCCAGAAGCCCAAGTCATTGTGAATCCACACGAATGGGTTTACTTTACTGTGGATTCACAGAAACTTGGGCTTCTGAGAATGGAAGTCCAAGAACACCTGGAGTGCCAAGGTTCACTGTCACTGTCCTAGAACAATGCAACTATTTTGTTCGAAGCAAAGATGAAATTTGTGAGCAATCAGATCTTGGCAGATGTTGCAATATCGAGATTCTAGTATTTGGGAACGGAGCAGAATTTCCAACAGTTACCAATTATTCTCCTTCGTGTTGTTTGTGAATGCACACTGATGGGTTCTGCGCTTGCGCGGGAGCCATATCGGAGCTGGAAAGCTGATTGGATAAATTTGAATGGTTAGTACCACCCACCATCTCCACCCGCCCTCTGTGCCATTTCGCGCTTTCCACCTCAGTTCTTGTTTTTCCGCTGCTACAGCAGGAGCCTATTCGAGAGCTCTCCCGTTTTTTCCTCGTTACCGAATTGCTCGGCCGTTAGATCCGGGATAGCTTTTTGGGACTAAGAGGGCTACCCCATTTTGGTCCACCACCACCCGTTTTCTTCGTAAAAAGAAAAGAAAAGGGAATTGAAGAGCCACGAGGGAAAACGCCCTCTAGCCCTTCACCACCCCGCTGTGGATGGCATCGTCGGCCGCCTTCAAGAAGTGCCTCTCGTGTGCGGCCATGATCCCGAGCACCGACAACCACTCCCAAGTGCTTGATCTGCCTGGGTGAGGACCATCCGGTGCACTCGTGTTCAGCCTGCAAAAAGTTCTCCAAGGTCGCCCTAAAGAACCGGAAGAACCGACTGCAGGCCCACCTCATGGAGTCCGCCCTAGCACCACAAGGCCCAAGCCGCCAGATGGAAGCCCGCCAGGAGATGTCCTCGTCAGCGCCTCCAGCCCCTAAAAAGCTCACCACCGTTGAGCTCTTCAAAAAGAAAAGAAGCAAGGAGGAACGGAAGAAAGAGGAAAAGAAGAAGCACAAGAAGCACTCTTCCTCTTTACCTCCCACGCCACGAGCGCACCAGCCGTCTCCTTCTGCCTCCCCAGCCTCCGCGATCTTCGTGGCGGCCATTACATCACCACCACCGATGCCCCCACGTGTGTCGCAGGAAGAGTCAGAGGGCATCCCGCCGCACCAAGAGACCCCTCCGACATCCCCCCCCCGCGGAGGGCATCTCTACTTCCCGGTAGGAGCAGTGATGAGCGGGGATTGGAGACCACCGCACAGCCTTTTCTCACCCTGGACATGCTGTCCCCGCTACTGGAGGCCATGACGGAGAAGATCACCGATAAGGTAATCGCCACCATTGGGGCCGCTTCTGATCCCACACCGTGGACTGCCTCCAAACGAAAGGCCGGACATGCATCCGTAGCCTCCAAACGGCGCCGTGCCCAATCCGTGGCCTCCCAACCGCTGCCGCCGCCGCCACCATCCATTTCCGGGGAGGAGCCGAGTTCAGCCAGGCCTTACTGGTCTGACTCGGACCCCGAGGCCTCATTGCCACCCCCATCCCTTGTAGGGGTGTCTGGAGGCTCGGACGACTCGTCCGAGGGAGAAGGCGAGGAGGAAGACATGGACGATCTTCCTCCGGTTAATGCCGAGAAGTCCCCGGTGGAACAGATCGGCACCAAAGAACGCCTGCAGCCAGAGGATCAGAAGTCCTTCACTGCCCTTCTGACCCGCATGGGTCCGATACTCAACATCAGGGCAGAACACCCGCCAGCTCCGTTCGTAGATGAGGTGTGCGGATTGGCGGACACCAAGAAAATCCTTCCGGTCCACCTGCCCTTCCTGCCGGCCATTGCCCATTCAGCCAGGACGGTTTGGAGCAGACCGGTCTCATCCCACGTCGTCTCCAATCGGCTGGATGGGATCTACAAGCTCCTAGGCGACAAGGGTGAGTTCCTCCATACACACCCTACGCCAAATTCAAGGGTAGTCAAGGCCACCCAGCACCGCACCGCCGTGCACAGCGTGCCCGTTCCTTCCACGAAGGAAGGGAAGAAACTGGACGCCATTGGAAGGAGAGTTTATGCCACCTCCTCCCTCTCCACCCGCGCGGCGAACTACGAGGCAGCCATGGCAGCCTACAATATCAAGCTGTGGGGCAAGGTCGAGGCATCCCTAAACAGGCTACCCCCTGATGTCCGCACCGAGTTCAAGGCCCTATCTGAGGAAGGGACTCAACTTAGCCAACAACAGCTCCGAACCGCATGCCATATCTGCGATTCGGGAGCGAAGACCGTTGTGGCTGCGATACAGCTCCGCCGCCATGCATGGCTCAGATCGGCCGACTTGCATGATGACACGAAGAAGCTCATTGAAGAGCTCCCCTTCGTCAGCAAGGGATTGTTCGTCGAAGATACGGACAATGCCCTCAACGAGCTTCACAAGGACATTACAACGTCCAACAAGCTTCGTCTTCGCTCGACCAGCGGATACCAATGCAGGTCCTATTCGGGATACAACCAGGACTACCGTCACCGTCAGTCCTTTCGGTCCCAAGATCAAGCCAAGCAACACTTCTTCAAACCCCACAGGCACTACAACCGTCCCCGCTTCCAAAATCAGGGCCAGAACACCAAGCGCCCTGATCGGAGACAAAAACAACAGCCTTGATTCTCACCAGACCGAAGATCCTCCCACGCTCTGGAACTTCTTAGCCACTTGGGACTCCATAACCACCGATCGTTGGGTACTTCGAATCTTAGACGTTGGCTACACCATCGAATTCAAGAAATAGCCAACCTTAGGTCGCATCCGCACCACCAATCCGTCCCCCCAACTGCAGGAAGAACTCTCAGCACTTCTGCTCAAGGGGGCAATAGAACCGGTCGCTCCAACATCTCTTTGCGACGGATTCTATTCCAGATATTTCATAGTCAGCAAGAAAGACGGAGGACTCAGACCCATCATGGACCTCCGCTGCCTCAACAAGCACATCTGAGTGGCAAAGTTCCGCATGGTCACGCTCCAAACCATCCTCCCTCTCCTGAAGACTGGAGACTGGTGTGCAGTAATCGACCTCAAGGATGCGTACTTCCACATCTCAATACGCCAAGATCACCGCAAGTTCCTCAGATTCTGCATTGGGGAAAAAATCTTCCAATACACCTGCCTACCATTCGGCCTTTCCACCGCACCGAGAGTCTTCACGAAATGCATGGCACCAGTGGCGGCATACCTACACACCTGAGGCATCCAGGTATTCCCCTACATAGATGACTGGCTGATAGCTGCGCCATCGGCAGAACAGGCACGGAGGGATGTGCACTTCACCCTCAAGACCA
This sequence comes from Furcifer pardalis, assembly GCA_030440675.1. Lineage (NCBI taxonomy): Eukaryota > Metazoa > Chordata > Lepidosauria > Squamata > Chamaeleonidae > Furcifer > Furcifer pardalis. Next base: position 39,897,800 of record CP126891.1, read on the forward strand.
TGGAGGATCTCGGTCTTCGGATCAATACAAAAAAATCACGCCTAGAACTGGCCCAGAAGATGGACTACATCGGGGCGATCCTGGACACCACGAAAGCAAGAGCGTTCGCCCCTCCCCAGCGCCTGGCACACATCAGGACACTGGTGCACCAATTCGAGAGACACCGCACGGTGAGTGCCAAATCGGCACAGAGACTCCTAGGCCTCATGGCCTCCACTACGGCGGTCATACCGTTTGCCAAACTAAAGATGAGATCGCTCCAGTCATGGTTCTTACACCTCTTCAACCCTATGCTGGACGATCCAAACAAACGGCTCATACCAACCCACGAACTCAAACAACAGCTGTATTGGTGGACCAACCACGAGTTCATGACCATTGGGAGACCCTTCCTGCCTCCCGCGCCATCAACCCAGATCACCACGGATGCGAGCACCCTCGGATGGGGAGCGTGCTGCGGATCCCTGGAGATAAGCGGCAAGTGGACACGACAAGAGCGGGCACATCACATAAACTTCCTAGAACTGCTCGCGATTTGGAAAGCCATGAGAACCTTCCAAACCAGTCTCTGAGGGACAGCAGTCCAGGTCGCCTCGGACAACACCACAGCCCTGTCCTACCTCAATCAACAAGGAGGGACTCACTCGCCATCCCTACTCTACCTGGCAGTCCAACTCTGGGAGTGGTGCCTCCAGAATCACATCCTACCAATCGGAGTACACATTCAAGGGACACTCAACACAACAGCAGACAGCCTCAGCCGCAAGAATTCCAACAATCACGAATGGGAGCTCAACGCATCGGCCTTCGAGCTTCTGTGCAGACGGTGGGGCCAACCACAAGTGGATCTCTTCGCATCCCAGACCAACGCAAAGTGCAACCAGTTCTGTACGAGAGCCCGGGTGGGGCAAGGATCCATGGGGGACGCCTTCATGATTCTCTGGCACAGACATTTCCTCTACACCGTCCCGCCTTTCCCGTTCATCCAGAGGGTCCTCGTTCGTCTTCGCCAAGAAAGAGCCCGAGCCATTCTAATTGCACCAGCATGGCCCTGACAGCATTGGTACCCACTGCTCAAAGAACTGGCGACGGACTCGATCACTCTCCCAGACGACCCATCGCTTCTCCACATGGAACGAGGCCTGATGTTCCACGCGGACCTGCCGAGTCTCCACCTCACTGCGTGGCTTATAACCCCAGAATAAGCAGGATCCTGGAACAGAGCAGGAAACCCTCCACATCCAAGTCCTATAAGAACAAGATGGAGAGGTTTGACGCATTCCTCAGGGACCAGGACAAAGACCTGACCACAGCCTCCCTGGAAGACCTGATGGATTATCTACTCCATCTTGCCAAATCTGGCTTGGCACACTCCTCCATACGTGTGCACCTAGCGGCAGTCGTCGCCCACGCTCCATCCCACTCTGCCCTCGCCTCGGCCTTCCGGGACCACACCATAAAGAGGTTCCTCAAGGGCCTGAAGAATGTTTCCCCCCCCCCCACGCGATTGCCCGTGCCCCAATGGTCACTAACCACCGTCTTGGAGGCCCTGATGAGACCACCATTCGAGCCGTTAGCTACAGCTGGAATCCACCTGCTCTCATGGAAGACTGCGTTCCTGGTGGCCATCACCTCAGCCCGCAGAGTGGGGGAACTAACAGCCCTCAGGAATGATCCCCCATTCCTCAAATTCTTCCACGACAGAGTGATCATACACCCAGACCTCTCTTTCCTCCCCAAGGTGGTTACAGAATTCCACCTGTCCCAGGTCATCACCTTACCTTCCTTCTTTCCCAACTCTTCCAGTACCCAGGAAAGAAGCTGGCACTCCCTGGATGTGAGAAGAGCACTGCTCTTTTACACACAACGTACCAGAGACTTTAGAAAGTCAAATAGACTATTCATCGCCTACGGTGGAAGATCCAAAGGCCAGGCACTCTCCACCCAACGCCTTTCTAAGTGGATCTGCGAGACTATCTACCTGGTCTACCGCCTGACGTCGAGAGACCCCCCCCCCCCACACGTCAGAGCTCACTCCACTAGATCCATGGCCACCTCCACTGCTTTCTTGGAGGGAATCCCTATGGAAGACATTTGCAGAGCTGCAACATGGTCCAGGCCACTCACCTTTGTCAACCACTACAGGCTGGATAACAGAGCCATCCCTGACTCCAGGTTGGGACGCTCAGTTTTGACAGCAGGTCTCCGCGCTTCATTGCCATGATGACCTCCTGATCCTCGATTGTATTCTGAGACCAGACCACATCTCCACCAGATGGCACATCTCATCGCAGCACCAGCTACCCACCATCCAAGTAAGTGAGCTTGCTAGTCACCCATCAGTGTGCATTCACAAACAACACGAAGGAGAAGGACAGGTTGCACTTACCTGTAACTGTCGTTCTTCGAGTATGTTGTTTGTGAATTCACACAACCCACCCGTCCTTCCCCTCTTACTGCTGCAGGGATGAGATGCTCTTATTCTCTGTACAGCTTTAATAATAACTGAGGTGGAAAGCGTGAAATGGCGCAGAGGGCGGGTGGAGATGGTGGGTGGTACTAACCATTCAAATTTATCCAATCAGCTTTCCAGCTCCGATATGGCTCCCGCGCAAGCGCAGAACCCATCAGTGTGAATTCACAAACAACATACTCGAAGAACGACAGTTACAGGTAAGTGCAACCTGTCCTTCTTCTTCCTGTTGGTTTCCAAAGATTCACACTCTCCTTTATATTTTGTGTGTGTCCTTGTCCCTTTACCTCTTTTTACCTCTTCCAACCCAACCTATCTCAACCCAACCCAACCCAACCTACTTCTCCCCCACCCAACCCAACCTACTTCTCCCCCACCCAACCCAACCCAACCCAACCCAACCCTACAGGCATCATGTCCACTATGTCATCCCATACGATGGAGATCAGTCGGTGGTGGATTCCTCCGAGAATTATTTTGTGACCGACAATGTCACCAAGCAGGAAATTGACCTCATGCTAGGACTTTTGTTGGGGTTCTGTATAAGCTGGTTCCTGGTGTGGATGGACGGGGTGCTCCATTACGCCATACGGGCGTGGCGAACGAGCCAACGGTATGGTAAGTGGATCCACAACAATATTTTTGAGGAAAAGTTCAAAAGGGAGAGGGGAGATGGGGGAAGTTTGAGCTCTGTTTGTTTCACAGTGAAATCTCTCTCTCTCTCTCTCACCCCCCCCTCTTTCCACAGATAACACTTGGGCCTGGATCCCCAAATTTTGTAACTTCAAGGAGTTCAGAAAACGTCACCACCGGCAGTACGACGAATCCACCGGGAACATGGTTCACATCAAACAGAAGCTGTACCACAATGGACATCCTAGTCCTAGACACCTTTGAGCAAGCCAAGACTGGAGAGGGGTCCCAAGACTTGCCTTTGGCCGGCCGCCATAGGGGATGCCCCCCATCAAACCCCTCAGCCGGTGCCGCTTAAGGACTTTCTTTTAATCGCCTTTGCGGTGGGTGACCCAAGAGAATGCACAACCCCACCCGGAGGCATTGCACTGTGGTTGCCATTTTATCGATGGACTTCTGTAAATATGTAAAAACAAAACTGGTCTGAAAATCACACCATTCCCAAGAGGGGGGGAGGAGGGGGAAGAGGAGAGAGAAATCTGCATCGTACTTCCATCCCGATGTTGACCTTGATGCGGGCCTGAGAAACCAACGTATCTTTTTTCAGTTCCGTTTGTCCCTGTTTCTTCCGAAATCTGTTTGTCGTCGTCGTTAGGTCTTCGTCCGTAAGCCTGACCAGAAGATGCAATGTTTAGCCTTTTGAGAATTTAGCAAACTCTGTTTCCAGCCGTGTCAACCTGCCCCACAGTTCTTTCTACCGCTCAACATGTCTCATTTTCAATGCCGGTCATGGCCTGAGGTTTTTCTACCATCCAGTCATTGCTGCGTCTTGTATCTTAATGTCCCATTTTGGTTGGGTATTTTTTGGGGGGAGAAGACGGGTAACTTTGGTTCTCGCTCTGCTTATTTCTCTCAGTTTCTTTGGAACAACAAGATTTATTGTCCTGCCTGCCTGAATTGGCCGTTTGTAAGGAATCAATGCACGCCGATGTCTTGGTGTAAAACGGAGCCGCCAGAAGTTTGGAAAGAGATCAGTGGTCTTTGCGTGTCCGGTTGGTGTTAACCCGTTGGGTTTGTTGGCACGTCTACAAGGATGTGATGAAACAGGCATTCGCTGACATAATTGGCCCTACCTTTACCCGGTAAAAATTGATACCCATTTCTATATTCCAACACTCAATCAATGGGTTAGAACAGGGATTCTCAACCTGCACCCCATGGGCCAGATGCGGCCCACAGCACCATTTCATGTGCCCTCCCCCACAGCCTCCACCATGCTAGGAAGTGCCATGTGGTGGAGGAAGGGCAAAATGGCTGTCCGGACCACTGAAGTTGTCTGAAGGAGTGTGACCCATCCCCTGTCTTAAACAGGTTGAGAACTTCTAGGTTAGAAGGTAAAGGTTGGTGACTCTAGGGTTCAGTGGCCAACCTTTGGTAGCTTGGACTTCGATTCCCAGTGGCCTAAGTCAATTCCCCCGAAGCACCGACCAGCCAATGTACCGACCTAGGCTTCAGCGACAGCGCTATAACCATGCCTTGGAAACCATTGGCACAAAAAAGGATTCAAATCATTATTTATGGTTGAATTTGTGAGTGAATCGCTGTTTATATGAGGTGACTTTCTTTTGAGTATCAGAATCAAATCACAAAATGGGTCCTGCACTTAATCCATTGAGGTAAACGGGTCTTGTCATTGATGCAGTCGTTAGAGTGTGTCATTTTTATACCAGGGTTCCCAATCGTTTCAAGCAGAGGGCCGGGTCACGATAGCTCAGTCAACTTCGAGGGCCAGACGGTCATTTTGCTCTGCCTGCACAATGGGGATGGCCATTTTGCCCCAGCAGGCTTCAAAGGGGTGGCCATTTTGTTTCTCCAATGCCTTTGGAGGGGTGGACCCTCCCCCCCCCCCATAAAATGGCATTGCACGCCAGATCTGGTCCATAGGCCTTGGGTTGGGAACCCCAGCGCTAAAACATGACTTAAAGTCATTTCCTTTCACACGAACATGTCTTATTTGAGCTATACATTAGACATCTAACAAATCCAAAGTTCTCAACAGAAACCAGGAACCCAAATCCTCTCTGTATTGTTTAAAAAGCCACCTTTTCTGGGGAAAAAAAACATACCGCCAATCAGGGATGGGATTCAATTTTTTTTGCTACCTACTCTGTGGGCGTGGTATGGTGGGTGTGGCCAGGGGGAAAAGCCTTGCGTTGCACACAAATTAGGACTAATTTATTTCAAAACTTGGATGGGTGGGGCCAGCCAGAATTTCTGCTACTGGTTCTGGCAAACTGGTGCGAATCTGCTGAATCCCACCACTGCCACCAATTCATTTACAGCTCTTGTGCTTGAAAACATAGAGTTCTCCATCTGTTCAATGTTGCTTTTAAAAAAAGAAGAGGTTTTAGGGTTGTTGGGAGATTCTTCTTTTAAAAGATACTGACAAATGTCCAATTGCTCTCTCGTTTGACCGGAAGGCTCAGGTGATGAAATGGAGGGGGGGGGGAACCCCACACCAAACTAACCCCCCAAAACATAACACCAGAAATCGACTGTCCAAATGAGCCTCACTAATTTTATTATTATTTTAAAAAGCTCTGGTCAAAAATTGTGTACATTAACGTATGCTGGGGGGGGGGGTGTTTGTGAAAGAGAGATGGAGGTGATGAAGACACAATGCATATCGTCTACGTTTCCGTCTTTGTACGCAGCACATTTTACATTTATATATATATCTATTATATATATATTTATATATTTTCCACAGCTGTTTCTCCAATGCCTTAATTTGTTTTCACATGGTTTTGCTTGTGTCTGCTTTCCCATTTGGATGTTTTGGAAACCATGCACTTTAGATGGGTCTACTCTGGAGCAAGAATTATTTTGGGTTGGGTGCGAGTTTGTGCTCATCAATCACAACTGAGAGCAGGGATGCTCAACCTACGGCCTGGTCCATGGCCCCATTTCATGTGACCCCGTGCTGCCGACGCCACCAGAAGTGTTTGCGAGTCATAAATGCGCCCATGGCTATCATAAATGTGCTTAAAACAGCCGTGGGCATGTTTTATGGCAGCATGTACCGGGGGGGGGGGCGCCGCCACTAGTGCAGCCCACTCAGCTGTGGCGGTGTGGTCTGGCCCATGACTTAAAAGGTTGAGGACCCCTGTCTGAATCCTCTTTCATGCTGCTTTTTAGGGGTTAAACCAGGGGTGCCCAAACTATGGCCTGTGGGCTGGATCCGGCCCACACCACATTCATCACTCCCAGAAGCAAAACACGCCAGTACAGGCGTGTTTTGCTCCCGCTTTTGGGAGCGACGAGGGTGTTGTGGGCCAGATGAATTGGTGTCTTGGGCCGTAGTTTGGGCACCCCTGGGTTAAACATTTCTGCATTTTTTCTCAATGAATAAGAACCCCTAACCAGGAATTGAACTCTCAACCTTTTGGTTACAGTACAAGGATGCCTCAATGAAGTTATCTTTTATATCAAAATATTCTGCCCGAGTGATCCAAATTCTTCACTGGGAAATGAAAATTCTTGTCCCCGGCAGTCATTATGAAAATCAGCACCTTATTCTGATGTTGCACCACTGATTGTGGGTCTCATTTATTAAGGGAGGGAGCGTAACGATGTGGATTTTCCTTTCATTTGACATGTAAACCATTCCGTTCATGTCTTAAGATTTCACCAGGCATTTCCTCATTTAAGTGTACTTGCTTGTAGCTTTGAGGATTAGAAACTTTTTGCTTCCGCCCAAAAAGTGATTCTCAAGGAAATGGATTTTATACCCAATAATCATTTGCTAGCCATTAGCTTCAAAGTCAGTGACAAAATTGGTAGGAATATATTGCCTGCACTGTTAAATCACCAACTTCCACCTTAGCAAAATCCAGTCATATCTGACTCTAGGGTTCAGTCCTCTTCTGTTTATAGCCTAAGAACCAGCACTGCCTGCATCTGGAGATGTTTCCGTAATCATGTGGCAGGCATGACTAGACACTAGAGTGCGTGGAACGCTGTTACCTTTCCAGCCGACACAGTACCTATTTATCTACTTGCAATTTCTTGCTTTGGAATTACTAGGTTGGCAGGAGCAGGGACAGAGACGGGAGCTCACTCCATCGTGCGGCGCTCAGGTCTCAAAGTGCTGACATGCCGACCTTCCAGTCATCAAGTTCAGCGTCTTAACCACTAAGCCGCCGCAGTCCCTCAAAGAACCAAAGGGTCCTATTTATCACTTTGCAATTAATTACTCTGTGTCCGTTTTTGGGTGCAACAAAATAAATTGGTGCTCCGCCGCCCAAGTTTTCATTAAGGAGTGCCCGGCTGTGTTGAAGATCTCTTTCAACATCTTCCCTCTCTGTTAAGGTGTTTTTAAGGAGCTGACTCAGCGGTCAAGACGCTCCCCTTGTTCGCTGGAAGGCAGGCAAGTCAGCAGTTCGAGACCCAAGGACCGCATGATGGAATGAGCGCCTGTCTCTGTCTCAGCTCCTGCCAACCTAGCAGATTGAAAGCAAGGAACTGCAAGTAGATAAAATTAGGACCATTTCGGTGGGAAAAAGATCTTGGGGACATGAACGGAGCCTCATTCGGGGTGTCCCCCAAGCAGAGTTTTTCCAGCAAAAATCCTTTCAACCCAGGAAAATTTCCGACATGAAATTATTATTAGTGGTCCAACCGTGCTAAACAAAAAGCCAAGACACAAAACGAGAGGTTTGATCATTGTTCACCATTTGGCAACTCGTTTAATGTATTGGTTTTCCCGCTGCTCTGATAACACACAAAAATAGGTAATTCTTCTGGGTGTTTATCTTGAGGTATCAAAAAGGAAGACCGACCCCTCCCCCCGAGAAACCGGATTTGGAAGGGTGGAACCGCAGTTCCGCCGGAAGGGAGATGCTCCTTTCCCCTTGACATGATTCCAATGTAAACACGAGCCCCATCATCCTTCGCCCCGCGTACAGAAATGGCCCCGCCATGCTGATTGCCCGTTTCCTCGTCCTCCCGTCCAAAGCCGTCTCAGACCGACTTCTCCAGAGTGAGAGGCAACGGCCGGTTCTTGGCCAACTCCGTCCCTTCCGATTTGAGCCACTCCATTTTCTGCTTGTGCTGCTGCACCGCCGCGGCCACCCGGGCGTCCATCATGGCTTCGGTCAACGTGCCGTCCTCCGAAGCGTACGCCGCGGCCTGAAGAGAGGGGGGGAAGAGAGAAAAAGGAGACGTTAAGCGAAGTCGCTACCGCGTCCTTGGCGCTCAACGTGGGATCAAATTGAACCTTTGAGGGAGAACGTGGTTGGCAGCCGTTCGGATTGGGAGCGACGGCCGCCGATGACCTTGAAAAGTGCAGTAACGGAGTAGCCAGAGGGACGGAGGGCTAGAAAAGGAAGAGGAAAGAGACCCACCCAGTTTTCAACTGTTTTTAATTCAAACTACAATTGGAAGGAAGCTGCTAGCCCATTATAGTAATTTATAGTAATAATAATTGTGCGCAATTGAGTCAGTTCTATCGCCGACTCTTTCCAGTGTATTTTAGGTAGAGGAAATACAGAGGTAGGTTTAACCTTCCCTTCCTCTGTGACGGCGAAAGTTTTAGAGACCGAGTGTCGAAACAGAGGGGCGGGGTGGACTCTGTGCTGGGGGGAGGGAGGACATGCTCCCATTGGGCTCCTGGGCAGAGGGGCGGGATGAACTTTGTGCTGGGGGAGAGAAGCACTCCCATTGGGCTGGCCCTCCAAGGGCATTTGAGAAACAAAATGGCTGCCCCCTTTGAAGCTGTTGGGACAAAATGGCCACACACACACACACACATACCCATTGTACAGGCAGGGCAAAATGGCCATCCGGCCCTCGAAGCTGCCAGAGAGAGCGTGGCCTGGCTTGAAAATGTTGGGGACCCCTGACTTATGGTTTTTTAAGCTACGATTTATGTGGCAAGATTCCCCCCACCTGCTCTGTGGGGCTTCTCCCCCTTTGCTCACATCCCTGACCAGGCACCATCTGGAACCGTGTCCTGGTTCACACTCGGCTGATTCTTCCTCATCGTCCTAAAAATAGCCTTTTCTCCTTCCTCCCCCCCCCCCCTTTGAATCACTGAGGAATAAACCCAACGAGGTGAAAACCAGCTGCTCGACTCTGGATGGCCAGCGGGACTTTAACCCGTCATCGAAGGGGCTACGGTGGCTCAGTGGTTAAGAAGTTTGCCTTGTTAGCTGGAAGGCCGTCAAGTCGGCAGTTCGAGACCCGGGCACCGCGTGACAGTTTGAGCGCCTGTCTCTGCCCCGACACAGTTTGAAAGCAAGAAATTGCAAGTAGATAAATAGGGACCACTTTGGTAGGGAAAAGATCATGGGCACATGAAAGGAGCCTCATTCTGGTGTCCCCTGAGCGGAGTTTCTCCAGCAAAAATCCTTTCAACCCAAAATAATTTCTGACATGAAATTATTATTATTATTACCCATCATTGAAAACAGGCACAAAGGCGATCGTTTGGTTAACAAGATAATTTACTTTCCCCCTACCTTAATCATGAGGGCGTGTTTTACTTCCGCTGCCAGGAAAAACGAGGGCTTTGCGGGCCGGATGAATTGGCATTGGGGGCCGCATCCAGCCCCCGGGCCATAGTTTGGGCACTCCTGCTATAGAGCAGGGGTTCTCAATGTTTGCCGGACACGTGGTCCCCCCGCCATAAACGCTGCTGTAAAATACGTCTGCCGAAAAATCCGTTTACGACAGCTGTGGGTGTATTTACAGGGCGTTTTCGGCGCTTCCAGACGACAAGAAGATGCATGAAAAATGTCACCACCCCAACTTAACCTACTCTTTGACTCTAGCGAAACTGAACAGCAACCCGATAAAATCGTCAGGGGGATCAAAAGGAATCACCGGTTGGAGAATCAATGCGATTTTCCTCCATCTTGGCCAACCCAGGTAAGGCTATGAAACCCGGCGTTGAAAAAGAACATTTTTTTTTTTTTGCCAACAGAGTCCCGGAAAGCTTTCGCAAAGATCAGTGGGCGTGCGTGTCTTGAAGGAGCTAATTAAAGAAATCAGAAAGACGAATTGGAGCCCAATTAAGCAGCAGTGGGAAGGCGGCGATTTAACCGCCCCCTCGGGGATTCGAACTTGAAAAAGAGGGGAGGCCTGGCAGATCAATGCTGTGTTAGGATTCAGGAGACGCGCCTCCCGCTAAAGGCAGTTTTGGCTCCGGGCAGCTTTTCCTTCCGCTCCGAACCGTTGCCGTCAACGGCTTGGCAAAGTTACGGCTGCTGATTAAAGGTTCAAAAACGCACAGAGACACTTTTATGGCCCGTCGGAATGGTGTCCGGAAGGAGCCCGGAGCGGAAGACTACAATGACAGGAGAGGAAGAGGGGAAAAAAGAAAAGGAATCTTTAAATTAACCCCACAAGGCATCCGTTTGTGTCACGGTTCTTTGGAAGGATGCATAAACCCCAGGAACATGGCACATCGCAGTCGACGTGGATCAGTGCGATTGGACGCGAGCGTGCTTAAAAGGGGGAGAAACAGGAGTATATGCGCCTAGGTCAGGGATCTGCAAACTTGGCTCTCCAGGTGTTCTTGGACTTCAATTACCAGAAGCCCAAGTCAGTATGCCTGCTGATCAGGACTTCTGGGAATTGAAGTCCAAGAACATCTGGAGAGCCAAGTTTGCTGATCCCTGGCCTAGGTCAAAGGGAAAGGGTCTCCCCTGCTTGAGAACCAGTTGTATCCGACTCTAGGGTCCAGTGCTCATCTCCATTTACAGCCACACAGCCAGCACTGTCTGCATCTGCAGACGTTTTCACGGTCATGTGGCAGGCATGACTTAACACAGAACGCTGCTTACCTTCCGACCAAAGCGATACCTATTTATCTACTTGCAATTTCTTGTTTTTGATGGTCCCAAGACCATGCTGGATTGAAATGTGCCAACAATGTAATTAATTTTACCATATTTTCATGCAGCTGCTGCATTTCCAACCCTCGGCTTATACTCAGGTCAATCTATTTCCCGGAGTTTTTAGGTCAAAATCAGGTACCTCGGCTTATATTCAGGTCAGCTTCTATTCGAGTATATACGGTACCCATTCACACCTTCCAACTGCACCCAGAACTGGCTGCAAGTGCCGGGTTTGGCAAAAGTGAAGCCAGCTTTGCGCTAAATGGCAAGATTTGGGTCTCACCTGCCAAGCCACGGCGAGCTGCGCGATCTCGCGGCCGGACATTCCTTCCGTCAACCGGGCAATCTCAGAGCACTTCTTCCCGTAGTCAAACTGGGCCAACTTCAGGCGCCTAGAAAACCCAAGAAAAGCACACAGGGTCGGCATCACAGAAGAACTGAGTTGGAAGGGGGGTCTGTGAGGTCATTGAGTCCAACCCCGCAGGGATCTGAATCAAAGCAGATCTGACAGAGGGTGGTCCAATTCTCTCTTGAATGCTTCCAGTGTTGGAGCGCTCACCACCTCTCAGTTGGTTTCATCATCGTACTGCTCTAGCAGTTAAGCTGAATCACGTCCCCTGGTGGCGTGCATGTTCCAGCAGTGGCATCAGAAATAGGCATATCGGGCAAGATGGGCCAAGGGATTGACTCTAGTGCAAAACCATCTTATTGGATACTACAGCTAGGCCATCGTGAGTCTGTTTTGAGCTAAAGATGAGTAGGAGCAGCTGTGTTAATAAACCGGATGATTTTTTACTACATTTGTGGCAAATACACTCCTGCATGATCAACGCAAGAACCTAACCAAGAGGGTGAGATTTGCTAACTTAAGATCCTGATGTCCTAGGCTGAATCGGACTACAGATTTATAATAATTATAAGTTAATTATAAGTGATAATAATTCTACTCACTGCTTGCCCTCGGTGGCTGGCTTTAGGATATGCCTGTCAAAATACATCCGGACCAGCCGTTCTCTCTCCTCCAACCCCGGTAACTGGAAATTGACAATTTCGTCGATCCGGTCATTGATGGCCCAGTCGAACTGCTCCGGCTGGTTGCTGGCTAAGACGAGCATAAACCTGCCAAACAAAAAGAGAACACAGGCTTGCAATAACGCACTATCGCTTCTCCTTTCGGTGTATCGACCGACAAGATCTCCTCACTGCCATAAAGATAAAGCCGCTCTCCCGCCCACTCTCATCGTTCTGCGCAGATGTGAGTCACTGTAAGGCTGTAAAACACATCGCATGGGCATTAATTGGCAGCAATTAAGATGCCTACGAGGCCCCTGACGAAGCTTTATCCTGAAGCTGCTTGCTTGCAGGGGGACGGGGCTGAAACCGACCCTCGTCTTCTCTCATCTTATGTTTTAGTATATTCTCCGGACAGTCTTCATGGCTCATCGCCATGAGGATCGCCAATATTTGGATTTGGATACAGCAGTAGCAGAGGAAACTTTTTGGCCAAAATCTCTGGCCCAGTGTAGAAATAATAGAAACCCTTGCCTTTCTAAGTGACCTGCTTTGCTTTATTTTTTTTTCTTATACACAATAGAAAACCCCCTCAATGTCATCAAGGTCAAGGCCACCCTTGCCTGAAAGCCAGTCGTGTCCGACTCTACCATACGGTGCTCAGCACCAGCGCTGGCTGCTTCTGCAGACGTTTCCGTGGTCACGTGGCAGGCATGACTAGACACCAGAACGCTGTTACCTTTTCTTGCCAAAGTGGTACCTATCTATCTACTTGCAATTCCTTGTTTTCAAACTGCTAGGTTGGCAGGAGCTGGGGCAGATGACGGGAAAGCTCGTTCTGTCCAACGGCATTCGGGTCTCGAACTGTTGACCGTCCAGTTCCCCATGGGGACTGTCAATCCACACAATCCAAAGAAGAATCTCAGGGCCAGACGGAGAGGTAGGGTCACCCTTCTCTTTCCTTACTTGTTGCTGTGTTGCCCGGTCCGGTGCAGGAATGCGTTCAACGTCGCCCGGAGGTCCTCACTGATTTTTTCCTGCAGGAGACAACGTGTCGATCAATCAAGTGATGCAACAAACTCTTTTAGGTGGGGACGATAAGGGGGAAGCATCCCCACATTGAGGACGGATGTCCTTGCGACAGGCGCAGAGATACAGGCGTGTTTGGCTGTGCGGGCACGAGTGGAAAGGCGGAAACCTACCGTCGACCTCTTCCGCAGGAATGCGTCGGCTTCGTCCACGAACAGCAAGAGGCTGGAAAAGAGCAGGGAAATGTATATTTTACATGGGAATGTTATAACAGTTGCAACTTCCACTCTGCCTGCTGCCGCCTCAGCTGAATCACGTCCCCTGGTGGTATGCATGTTCCAGCAGCGGCCGGGCAAGTCAGTGAGCTGATGTCTCTAGCATGAAACCATCTTATTGGATAGTACAGCTAGGGCCAGAGTGAGTCAGTTTTGAACTAAAGATGAGTAGGCGCAGCTATGTTAATAAACTGGACGATTTTTGCTACATTTGTGGCAAATCTATCCCACGCGGTCAACACAAGAACCTAACCAAGAGGGTAAGATTTGCTAACTGGCAGATTCAGACTTCAGATCTGGATTCAGTGCACTTGGTTTAGTATAGGACCCATGGATTAGATCAAGTAGCAGACAATATTTTGTGTGTGTGATGCTGTGTACTCCACTTGATCTTAGCCAAAAGGCAGAGAAGCGATGGGTGGTTTACAATGCAATTTGCATTTTGTCTAAGCTGGGCATTTATTTTAGCAACCTTAGAAGGCTGGAAGGCTGAGTCCACCGTGAGCCTGTTGGGGCCGAACTCAGATTGCGAGCAGAGTTTTGGCCGATACAGTCCCGCAGCTCGACCCCTGGGCCAGATTTATACTGGTGTATAAACAAAATAAAATAACATTTCATGTCTTGTTTTAATGCTGCTTTCCCGTCTCCCTTTGAAACTAATCAGACTAACTGCATGCGGCCCACACAGCAGGGCTGAGATGGAGGTAGAAAACTGCCCCAAATTGGCGCCCGGGAAAAGAGATTAAAATTTATCAGCAATATTGGAGAGAGAGAGAGTAGGGGAGTGGGAGAACAGATCTGCCTTTGGGGTTGAGGAAGAGCCGACTTACCCTCTCCGACTGGTGTTTGCCCAGTCAAATACTTTGTGCATGGCAGTAACTCCATCCCGCCCCATGGGGGCGACATCGCCACCAGTCATGATGGCGTAGTCCATGCCCGAATGCATGGCTAATTTCTGGAGGAGAGGAAGAGAGACAGAGACCACAGGTCAGCGATGGCAAACCTTTTAGCGACTGAGTGCCCAAACCTTCTTGCCGATGCGGTACCGATTTAGCTACTTGCAATTTCTTGCTTTCAAACTGCTAGGTTGGCTGGAGCCAGGACAGAGATGGGAGCTCTCTCCATCATTCAGCACTTGGGTCTCGAACTGCCAACCTCCCAGTCGTCAAGTTCAGCGTCTTATCCACTAAGCCACCACAGTCCCTGGGGCATCTAGGGATGAGGCTCAATGCGAAGCGTCCCCCTGCGAGACCTAACAAAATTCGCTTTGCATATCTCTGCAATTTACATATGTTAGAGAATTAAGGCTCCCCGCTCCTGCCCGCCCGCTGGCTTCAACATCTGGACTATCTATGATATGCAGGTTGTATGCCCAAAGTGCTTTCTTAAAAATAAGGAAAAAGCATGGAACAGCCTTGTCCGTAATGCTAGAAATCACATAACCTTCAGGAAAGCTTCCCTTCAAATCGATCACAGAAAGACTGGGGCTACCTTGGCAAAGAGGGTCTTCCCAGTCCCGGGGGGTCCATACATAAGAATATTACGGTACAAGCTCTTGTTATTCCTTGTGTTCCACGTAGCAATGGCGATGTCTCTCACACGCTCTTCCAGCTTGGGCTGTGAAATGAAGGGTGCAAGGATATCAGCTTGCCCTTATGGCAGGGAATCAGCAACCATTAGCTCAACCCGCCTCCTGTATCCTGCATGGATCAGCCTCCAGCTAAAAGCCTTCTGGCTTGGACTTTTAACAGGTGAGAAAGAAGCAATCTTCCTAGTATGAACATGCATTATGTGGCTTCGTGACCCACTAGACTTTGTAAGCAGGAATCAAGCTTGCCTGACTTTGTTCTGTTCCTTTTCCTGCCCAATTGTGTTGGTGTATTTTAAATGGCGATATTGTGGCCAAACTATGGCCCCATGGCTGCATTTATCGATCAGTCAGGAAGGATTTCTGGCTGAGGAGCAGGAGCCAATTTACCAACCAACCAAGTCAGCCAACCAACCAAGTCAATCAAATCAACCAACCAATTAAGTCAGCCAGTCAACCAACCAACCCAACCAAGTCAATGAACAAACCAAGTCAATCAAGTGAACCAACCAACCCACCAAGTCAAGAAACCAACCAACCCTAATCAAGTCAACAACCCAACCAACCCAATCAAGTCAACCAACCAACCAAGTTAGCCAACCAAACCAAGTCAACAAGCCAACCAACCCAATCAAGTGAACCAACCAACCAAGTAAACCAAGTCAGCCAACCAAACCAACTAAGTCAACAAACCAACCAAGTCAATCAAATCAACCAACCAATCAAGTCAGCCAGTCAACCAACCAAGACAACAAACCAACCCAATCAAGTCAACCAACCAACCAACCATGTAAACCAAGTTAGCCAGCCAAACAGTCAACCCAAGTCAACAAACCAACAAGTCAACCAACCAAGTCAGCCAGCCAGCCAGCCAACCAAGTCAACAAACCAACCATGCCAATCAAGTCAGCCAACCAATCCACCCACCCACCCACCCAAATCAGCAAACCAACCTGGGTTTTATAGTAACAAAGAAATAACTCTTACATTTCCAAGTTCTGTGGATGATTGGAAAGGTATACAAAATAACAGGTTCCATACTGTTATTTTGCATCAGGCCCTGCCCACAGATACTGTCTGTTTGAGCCTGACTCCTCCCACTGTTGCACTGGCCCCACCCATTGATGCCATCCTCTCCCACCTGACGGCTGGACTTTCAGGTCTGTGACAGAAAGCGAACACAGCTCCCAGGACTACAAAACCCTCCAAAATTCTGATGCGGGGAGAAAATGAAGCACTGCTCAAATGCGACGACATGTGCAGCTTTTACTTACGCTGAGGATGACGCCTTCTAGAGCGTCCTGGGCTTTACTTGTGAGTCTCTTGCCAACCTGGAAATAAAGAGAGAGGAATTATAACTGTACTTTTGTGCCATCAAGTCACGTCTGACTTTTAGTGACCCCTTTCCAGGGTTTTCCGGATAGAGAATTCACAGAAGTGGTTTACCATCCTCTTCCTCTGGGTGGAGCTCTTGGGACCGTGCAGCTTGACCCAGGCTAAATGGGTTAGGATCTTCTCCTTAGAGCAAGGATCCTGAACCTACAGGCTGTGGGCCGGATCCGTGGAGTGGTGGGGCTTGGGGTGGTCCCACTGGCGCTGGCACAGGACCACCCCGAACCACCACCCCACCCCACCGCCAGCACTGCCAGTCCGGCCTCTCAACAGTTTGAAGGGGCGTGAACTGGCCCCTGCCTTAAAAAGCTTGAGGACCCTGCCTTAGAGGGTCAGGAATTGGGAAAGCAAAACAAATACGTTTGGAGATAACTTTCTGCCAGGTTCACTTTCAACGCAAGTTACCTTAATAGGGTGCTTGAGAGCTTCCAACACAGTAATGCGGGACGTTTCCCGCACCAGGGAGGGCTTGCCCAGCCGCGCTTCTATGTACCGGCCAGCCACCGCTGTGGCATTCTTGGCACTGTAAATTCCAACAGCCAGGAGAGTCAACCCGGCCACCTGCCAACAGAAGGAAGAGACCCTGTTAAATTTCACGCAACGTTTCTTGATCAATATAAAACAGCATTTCCCAAACCTTTGGTTTTTGGACTTCAACTCCCAGAAGCCCAAGCTGATTCCCCAAAGCACTGATCAGCCAATGGACTGGCTGAGGCTTCTGGGAATAGAAGTCCCTATGGGGCGTGGCCAGTGATGGAATGTCCCCGGTTCCAGACGGTTCCCTGGAACCGGTAGGACCAATTCCGGAGGGTTCTCCGGGAGGGGAGTCCACTTTTGGGGCATCCGGTTCCGGACGCCTCACCGAAAGAATTTTTTTTTTTAAATCGGAGCTAAAATGGCTCCAATTGACTGCGCATGCGCAGAAACTCAATCTGACGCATTGTGCATGCGTCAGATTGAGTTTCTGCGCATGCGCAGTCAATTGGAGCCATTTTAGCTCCAATTTTTTTAAAAAAATTGTTTAAAGCTTTCAGGACGGCGGCAGCACCAGCCCTCTGAGAGGGGCACCTCCCCCGCGGCACGTTGAGGGCTGCCTGGGCCGTCCGCTGCCGACAAGCCCCATGCCCTGGGGACGCCCGGCGCGGCGCACCGCTGACGCTTCCTCCTCCGCCGGGCGCCGGCCTGTGGGCTGGGTGCCTGCAACCGCCGCCCGCCGCTGCTGGAGCTGCCGTTGGCTGCATTCCTGTGGCCTCCTCCTTGGGCCGGTCCCTTTTTAGCCCGGTGGCGGTGCGGCATGGGGACGGCCCAGGGAGGCTCGGCAGCCGCGGCTGAAGCCGCCGCCAGAACTACTGCCGCCCGCCGCCCCTGGCCATGGCCGGAGCCGGGCTAAAAAGGTACCGGCCCGAGGAGGAGGCTACAGGGGTGCAGGCAGCTCCGGCGGCTGTGGACGCAGTCGGGGTGCCGGGTCCCAAGAAAGGTAAGCGAGGGGTAATTTATTTGTTTTGGGTGGGTGGTTGTTTTTATTTTATTTATTTATTTATTTATTTGTGTCTGGGTGGGTGGGCTGAGAGGGAGGGGAGTGTGTGTGTATGTTTATTTTTATTTTTTATTTATTTTTATTTTTGGCCCCGCCCACAACGTCATGACGTCGGCTTCGGCCATGACGTCATGACATTGGCCACGCCCATGACGTCCGTGACGTCATGGCGTGGTAGTAGAATTTTTGTCATCCCATCACTGGGCGTGGCCCCCACATTGGGAAACACTGGTCCACACAGAACAACGAAGTGGACTTGGGGTGGAGTGAAAGCTGTTGCAAAAACTTTATGAGCAAAGGAGAGAGGAAAAAGTTTTTGGTTGAGACTCTGCCTAAGCTTACCGTAGCGGTCACTTTGTCCCAGTCGGTAATGAAGGCACGAAATCCTTCTCCAAACAACGTTCCAGCTGTCCTAGCATCAGAAGAGAGACGGTGGGTGAGAACCCTTGGGATGGGAGAATGGGCTATCAGGGAACCCCTTGAGATGGAAGAACGGGCTATCAGGGAACCCCTTGAGATGGAAGAACGGGTTATCAGGGAACCCCTTAAGATGGGAGAATGGGCTATCAGGGAACCCCTTAAGATGGGAGAATGGGTTATCAGGGAACCCCTTAAGATAGGAGAATGGGCTATCAGGGAACCCTTGAGATGGAAGAATGGGCTATCAGGGAACCCCTTAAGATGGGAGAATGGGCTATCAGGGAACCCCTTAAGATGGGAGACTGGGTTATCAGGGAACCCTTGAGATGGAAGAATGGGCTATCAGGGAACCCCTTAAGATGGGAGAATGGGCTATCAGGGAACCCTTGAGATGGAAGAATGGGCTATCAGGGAACCCCTTAAGATGGGAGAATGGGCTATCAGGGAACCCCTTAAGATGGGAGACTGGGTTATCAGGGAACCCCTTAAGATGGGAGAATGGGCTATCAGGGAACCCTTGAGATGGGAGAATGGGGTATCAGGGAACTCCTTGAGACAGGGGAATGGGCTATTGGGAAGCCTTGAGATAGGGGAATGGGCTATAGGGGAACTTGAGATGGGGGAATGGACTATCAGGGAACCCTTGAGATGAGAGAAGGCGTTCTCAGAATATATCTAATTCTTCCAATTGTTTTGGTCCCTGTAAACTCCTTGTATGTCAGAGCGCCTGGCCCAAGAAGCAAAGCTAGAGAGAACTAAAATAGGTTAATTGATGACGTTATGTCCTGAGCAAATTTCAGTTGCATTCGCACGTACTTGAGAGAATCCAGGACTGTTTGGCGATGCTCAGCTGCTTTTAACCGTATCTGCTCCCGGATAAGGTCGGCGTTCTCCCTCTCTGCTTTAGCGCGGGCGCGGGCTTCAGCCTCGATCCGGAGCATCTCGTTCTTGTGCCGCAGCTCCATCTCACGCTCCACCGTAGCTGTGGAGGACAGAAGCAACTCGAATGAGTCTCAACCACCGGGAACTGGCCGAAACCTCTACTAAGCCTTTGTCGTCTGGACGAATCCTGCATCTCTGGCTTCACTCGGACTTGGACTGAGGTACAGTTACTGTCTGGTCTGTTATTTGACTGCCCCAGGTCATAGTGGTTGTATCACCTCCCACCCCCTAGACCAGTGGTGGCGAACGCATAGCACGCATGCCAGAGGAGGCATTCAGAGCCCTCTCTGGGGACATGTGTGCCGTCGTCACAGCACAGAGTTCGTCCTGCCCCTCTGTCCAGCAGGCCAATGGGAGCACTTCCTCCTTCCCCCCAGCACAGAGTTTGCCCTGCCCCTCTGCAACATGGACGTCAGCCTGTTGAGTTTGGATACTCGGTCTCTAAAAGGTTCGCCATCACTGCCCTAGACCAGCGATGGCGAACCTTGGCACTCCAGCTGTTCTTGGACTTCAATCCTCAGAAGCCTTGATCCGCAGGAGTGCTGACTTGGGCTTCTGGGAATTGAAGTCCAAGAACACCTGGAGTGCCGAGGTTCACCATCACTCCCTTAGACTGTGACACTCTCCATTAACCATCTACCACAAGGCAATTGAAAGAGCAGGCAAATGTTAATATTTTTTAACCATTCTTCGGCTGTATTAGATCAGGGATGGCCAACTTGGCTCTCCAGATGTTCTTGGACTTCAATTCCTAGAAGCCCTGATCAGCAGGAGTACTGACTTGGGCTTCTGGGAATTGAAGTCTAAGAAAGGAGACCTGGAGCACCAAGGTTGGCTATTGCTCTGTTTAGATGCTTAACTAAAGACGATCTTGAGGGTACACAAGAGCAAAACCAAATTAGAAGATGGGGGAAGGAGCTCACTGGATGAAGAATAGCATTAAAGGAGGAGATGGTTGAGGCTCGACCTGCCCTACGTCACTTGGAGGACCATGAACAGGCTAAGGGTCGGAGTCCCTCAATGCAAGACCAACAGGCTCAAGTGGGGGCTGCTGGTGGACAACAACACGCTATGTGAATATGGAGAGATACAGAATCTGGCGCATTTACTGGCCTGCTGATGACTGCCAGAAACATGATGACTTGGGTTTGGCCAACGACGAAGTCAAGAAAGTAGCTTCATCTTGGCAGGGTTTGATCGGGACATGAAAGAAGAACCAAAGACACTTCCCTCAAATCATTAACAGCCACTCTGAAAACAACAACAAAATCACACCCATTGTGTGGAAAAGCAAGAGACTGAAGAGCTACATTACCCCGTCTCATGGCTTCTTGCTTCTGGACAGATTCTTCCTGTTTTCTTAGGTTCTCATCGTTAAGGAGTTGCTAGAGAGAAAAACCCCATCCTAAATTAAACTGGTCAGCAAGCCCAGAAGAAAGCTAGCTAGATCTCCCAAATCTCTAGGCTTCATTTTCTCTGAAATGTTGGTTTTTCCAAACTCTTGATTCCGGAAGTCTGTTTATTTCCTGAATTATAATTAGGGGCATGATTTAAAAATGAAGTGGGGGAAGATTGTGGTGATGCTTCAAAGAAACAAAATTTCCCCCGTCTCAGTAACTAGAGCATTATTTTAGGATCTACTTACGATATATACTGGAATATAAGCTGAGTTTTTTAGCCCCAAAAAGGGGACTTGGCTTATACTCGGGTCAATGACCCTGAGGGTCTGAAGAGCGCACTGGATTGAGATGTGCCAACAATTTAATTAATTTTACCATGTTTTCATGTATTTTGATTATAGAAACTCACTAGCATCTGCTGCATTTCCCACCCTCGGCTTATACTCGGGTCAATCTATTTTCCTGGGTTTTCAGGTCAAAACTAGGTACCTTGGCTTATTTTTGGGTCGGCTTATACTCAAGTATATACAGTACCTACCCTGTCCTCCCAAACCCTGGTCAGGGCCAGCCCTACTGTTTGATGCAGAGAGGGGATCATTATATTCTTCCTGTTAGGTAGCAAAATGCCACATATCAGTCTTGTCTGTCACCAATTCTCCCCAACACTCAACAGGCATAAAAAGCCTTCCCCAATTCTACCTAAAGGCTGAGTTAAACACGATATTAACAATTTTAAAAAGTTATTATAACCAGCCCAGATTGAAAACTCCTAATTTTTTCATTGCTTGCCTGTCTCTTGTACAATTTCATCATTTGCCAGAACAACACTTTGGGGGAAAAGAATATATTTCCAATGGCTCTAATTTTTTCTTGCTTGAAAACCAGTCATTTCTGACTCTAGGGCACGGTGCTTGTCTCTGTCTATAGTCAAAGAGCCAGTGCTGTCTGCATGTTCCCATGGTCATAACAGCAGGCATGAATAGATGCCGGAGCACACAGAACACTGTTACCTTACCTGCCAAACCAGTACCTATTTATCTACTTGCAATTTCTTGGCTTTCGAATTGTTAGGTTGGCAGGAGCTGGGACAGAGACGGGGAGCTGACTCCGTCGTGACAGCGCTTGGGTCTCAAACTGTGACCTACCAACTTTCCAGTCATCGAGTTCGGCATTTTAACCGCTACGTCGCCGCAGACATAAAATAAAACCATGCACATTTCCAAAACTCACCTGTTGCCGTAGTTGGTCTTCGTAACGCTGCCTAGCTAGTTTGTCTTGATACTGAGCTCTCTTCAAGAGGGAGGGAAAAGAGTAAAACTCATTAGGGAACTCAAAGATAGAGGAATGTAAATACATATGCACTTATTTTATTTATTTTATTTCATTTGTACCCCGCCCTCCTCCGAAGCATGCAGATGAAGAACAGAATAAATGCAAAAATAAGATGGAATAAATAAACCTTTTGAAACTTTTGAGAGGTAACTTTTAGAACTCTATATTGATGTGATATGGTTACAAAGGAAGTGGTGAAGGGAAAGGTTTCCCTTGCTCGAAAGCCAGTCGTATCTGACTCTAGGGTTCAGTGCTTGTCTCCGTTTCAAAGCTGAGGAATGAGGAAGTCAAATTTGTTGACATTAAACCTAAAGGGCTATCCCTGCTATATAATATTTTGCCGCCCTTCTTCCTCTATTAAGACATTGTATTCATTTAACTGGGAGTAATCGATTATTTATATGAGTTTCTGCTAAGCATTGCTTTGGTGGCTACGTACTGCATCTAAAAAATTTTTGTGCTTATTTTTTCCATTGGCACAATTTGATTAGCCAGATGGGATACAAATTGAAATACTAAATAAATAAATTTAGTCCTTCGAACACGGCTGATCATAAAACATACCGCTTGCTGCTGCCTCGTCTCCTCGCCCATCGTTTTCCGCCTCTCCTCGGCTTGTATCCGGACTTGTTCATTTTTCAGCTGTTCTACGGCAGCCTCATATTCCTAAGAATATAGGGTTTGTTGTTATCCATGGTTCCAGTTATCCGCAACAGGATAATTGATAATTTGACTGGCCTATCATCTTGTATCTTAGCTCAGCCAAGCAACCCCTAATCAACTGGAAATGAGTTTATGCAAACCAGAGAGCCTGTTGGCTGGTCAAAGTGACTTTGCCAACCAGGGGATCGTTTGCCTGAAAAGCCACGCAGACTCTAGCGTCACTGGATCACAAAGAGTTAACTAAAGGGGAAAAAAATAGGTGCAAAGTGGATTCAAAAAGTAAACTCACCTTGAGTTTCGTCTGTTGTTCCAGCTGCACCGTCTGTTCTTGTAGCATTGCCAGATTGAGGGCTTCTTTTGAATGTCCTGGAATAGGCAGTAGATGGGTTACTCGCGTCTCCCATTTCATTGACATAAAAGATCATTCTCCCTCTGGCATGAGATTGACATGAAAGCAGCTTAACACAACATAGCAAAGCTTCAAATGAGGCCCCGTAAAATATTTATTTTATTTTTTACTTTTTTTTTTGATTTATATATGTATTTATATCTACAACCTAAGTGTTTCAAAATTTGGAAGATGGCTGGAAATCTGTAGAAATGATGTAAAAAATCAGACTCTTCTACACTCTAACTCTATTGTACAGCCTCTTCCCTTCTTCAAAGGATTCAAGACAACCCAAGCACTGAAGTCCACTGGGCTTCCCCAGTGCACAAGCTGGGGCTAAACCGACATCACAATAAACTATGGTTTATAAAGACTTGGTTTCCGTCCTTGGAACCACAGGCTCTTTCCTTTCCCCTCCTAGAATCAAACTTCAGGGTGTTTCTTTTGGAGAAAAACGAATTCCCTATCATTATCCACTAGTGTAGGAAAAAACAAATCATTTCTGACTACAAAGCAGTACGGCTTTGGTTTTGGACTACGGTAGTTTCCATTCTCTAATTAATTATCAGCACGTACTTGGGTGTTATGGGACTGCAGTGGCTTCATGGCTAAGACGCTGAGTTTGACAACTGGAAGGTCGGCAGGTCAGCAGTTTGAGACCCGAGTGCTGCTCCTGTCTCTGTCTCAGCTCCTGCCGTACTCAGGTCTCAAACTGCTGATCTGCCAACCTTCCAGTTGTCAAATTCAGTGTCTTAAGGGGTCTGCAAAACTTGGCTCTCCAGATGTTCTTGGACTTCAAGTCCTAGAAGCCCAAGCCAGCACTCCTGCTGATCAGGGCTTCTGGGAATTGAGGTCAAAGAACATCTGGAGATCCACGTTTGCAGACCCCTGATTTAGAGGTACGATTTCCTTTGTACCATTCAAAGATCTTTCCTTGATTAACTTAAATGTCTCTTAAGAAGAAGAAAAAACAGCATTTGCACAGAGGACTCCCATAGTTCGCCTAGTAAATTACAGCACAGCAAATCTCAGAGAGTTAAGCATCATCTGCCAAGGCAGTCATGTGAGAACAGGAAAGTTCAAAGGGCAACTTTCAGATTGGCTCTGATGCAATCATTAGCAGAAAACTACAAATTACCTTCAGATTGCCCAAAGGCAGTTGCATAAAGCAAGCCCTCTAATTCTCTCTTGCATTCTTCAGGTATTTAACCAGATCAGAAACTCCACTTTATTCTAGAATCATTTTTCAGCAACGCTGGTCGCTGAACTTGTGTTTTTTTCCCCCTTTTCCTGTAGCCCTTTATTTCCTTTTGTTCTGTGTCTTTTACGTTATAGAGGTCCAAACTGGGACACTGTTATGTGAACAAGATGTGATTGATAAATGCAGCAACCCATGTACTGGCCAGATCCAGGCCAATAAAGGGTTTAGATCAGGATGCCCCAGCAAGATGATTTAAAGCAGGTGTGCCCAAGCTACGACCTGGGGCCGGATCCAGCCCCCGACACCAATCCATCTGGCCCGCAAAGCTCTTGTCACTCCTGGAAGCGGAAGTAAAATGCGTTTTACTTCCGCTTCCAGGAGCAATGAGGGCTTCACGGGCCAGATGAATTGGGTGTCAGCCCCTGGGCCATAGCGAACAACTCCCTGAACCATATGACTGGCCTGCAGCCCGAAAAGTTTGGGCACCCCTGATTTAGAGACACACTGAACTACAACTCTCATTCACCATACTGGCTGGGGGAACGATGGAAATCTGGCCTATGAAGAGAACATCACATCGAGTCAAGTTGCTTTAGACATTTTGCTGCCTGGAAGCAGAATTCCCTTCCTATCCTGCCAATGTGAGATTTGAATCACGCAAGATTCCGAAGAAGACTTTAAAATGCAGCCAATTCTCTTCAATTAACACTTGAAGGTCAGATCAAAGGCAGTCGCTTTAGACCCAATTGTCTGCCCCTCTTTATTTTGTCACACCTAAAAAGAAAAGGGGCCAAGGCATTCCCCTTTAAATCCAGTTAACCCTTTACTCCCCTGGAAGAAGAGATTTCCTCCTCTCCTTTAGAAATCAACGGAGTATCCAGTTATCACTTTCCCTCCCAAAGGCTCCTCTTGAACCCCAAGGAAGGGAAATCCTGGACTCTTTTTTAACCCTTTCCTTCCCCAAAGCCTCTTCTTCCCCCACATTATAAAGAAAGAGATAATCCATAGCTTTCCCCCACATAGACAATTAACCCTTTTCTTGGCACGACCTTCTCTCCATCCATCACTTCCCATTTTAGGGACAGGAAGGGGGCATCCAGGGGACACATTCCTCCTAGATCCAGTTACCCCTTTCCTGGCACCGTCTACACAGGACTCCCCACCCCTCCTTCCCCAGATATTCCAGGGATAGGGGTCCCCCCCATCTTCCCAGACCCAGTTAACCCTTTCTTTCACATGGCCGTCTCTCCACCTCAACCTCTTCCAAGGATTCTCCTTTCCATCTTACCATTTTAGGAGCAGGAAGGGGGGGGGGATCCATTTCACCCAGACCCAGTTCACCCTTTTCTTGACAGGACCTCCCCCCCTCTTTGTACTTCTTTCAGGATCCCCCCCTTCCTCCCAGCCTTTTTAGAGCCAGGAAGGGAGATCAAGGCACCCCATTTCTCCCAGATCCAATTAACCCTTTCCTTGAAAGGATCTCCCCCCCCCATCCGTACCTCTTCCAGGGTCCCCCCTTCTTCCCAGGATTTTTAGATACAAGAAGATCCAGGGACCCCATTTCTCCCAGATCCAGTTAACAACCCTTTCCTGGCACCCCATTCCCTCCACCCTTCCCAACCAAGGAGGGCCCCATGCTTTTTCCTCCCCAGCCATTGTAGAGAGATGAGGCTCCCTTCTTCCTAGGACTAGTTAACCCTTTCTTTCCCATCCTTTCTTCCTCCGTTGATGGGCTTAGCTAAGCGCCTTGCTTGGGGGGGGGGGGGGGTCCCGGCTCTGACTCACGGGAGGCGTCGAGCTCCCGGGCGGCCTTGGCGGCCCTTTCCAGCCCGGTGGGGTCGAAGTTGCTCCATTTGTCCTTGGGGCGGCTGCCCCCTTCGCCCGACCCTTCGCCCGACGGAGGCAGAGGCGGGAGGCCCGGAGGCGTCCCCGGGCCGCCGCCCTCGCCCGCCCCGCCGCCCCCGCCGCGATTGAGCCCGAAGAGCCACGACATGGTCCCGCCTGGGCAGCCGGGCGAAGGAGGGCGAGCGAGAAGCCCAGGCACACGCGGTCCGCTCTGCGCAGGCGCGGCCCCGCCTTTTCCGGCATCTGTCCCACCCTCTCCGGCTTTTGCCCCGCGCTTATTGGTGGAGAGAGCCAAAGCGGCCCTCTAGAGCTATTTAGTAGAGGTGTTCAAGGAGAATCATTAAGTCACTTTAGAGTTAGGAGAAACATTTTTACACTCATTTAAAACAATAATCAGGAATTTTAGGCATATCAGAAAACAAACACTGCAGCACTTTAAAGACTAACTGCTATGTTTTTAATGCGAGCTTTCGTGGATCAAGTCCACTTCATCAGGCATAGGAGTGAGACTTCATGTCATGAGCTTATATAAACCAGATACAGAGTGATTAATCAGCATGACATCTAAATTTGCAAATCAATACAGCTTCCTACTCATTACAGCGTCCCACTCATTAGCAAATGTTCAATGTCAGGTAGTATTTGTTTTGTATCTTCCCACTATTTACAATTGAAAAGGGGACATTTAGAGCTAATCCGAATAACAACCGGAGAAGATCATCTTCTACTGCCAGCTGTAGGAAGCTGTATTGATTTGCATACTTAGCTGTCATGCTGATTAATCACTCTATGCCTCTGTGTATCTGGTGTATATAAGTTCATGAGCTTAAAGACTAACTCCTGCTTTTTAAATACAGGAGTTAGTCTTTGAGATGCCACAACATTTTTGTCTGTTTTGTCTGTTTTGTTTACTCTCTTATATGCTTGCACAGACTAACATTGCTAGCACTAATAAAAAATTAATATTGAGGGTGTGGGTCACTCTATTTTATAGTAGCTCTATAGTCTTCAGGGAAGGTTTCGCTCTTGGAAGCCGGTTGAGCGAGGCTGCCTTCTGACCAAATCACGTGCTCCGAGCAATACTCGCCTCTCATTGGGCGCATTAGAGGGCGGCCGCGGGACACGGAGCTCTGCCATTGGACGAGCTGGGAATAGGCGGGGAAGAAACCGCGGTAGACGGGGCGAGAGAAGGGCCATACTTAGCCGATTGTCGAAAAGAAGGCGGTCCTCCTCCTTAGCAACGGGCATGTTTTAGAGGTTGCTAAGGGGGATGCAGGGGATGCTCCCGAGAAGGCCACAGCTTTGCGGGTGGAGGTGCGCGAACTCGGTCTCAAGTCCTGGGGTGGGGAGCCTGGCCTTCGCTCCGTAAAGTCTAAGGGCCTCTGAGTGACCTGGACTACAATTCCTATCACTCCACAGCCACCATAATTTAGGTGATGGGTTTTGTAGTCCCACCATAACTGGGTGTGGAAAGGCTGATCTGAGGGAAAATTTCTGGACATTTGGGTTTCACACTCCCTATGAATTCTGCTTTGACATCACTATCTGCTGCCTGATTGAACTCAGGATGATGATGATGATGATAATTTTGTGCCAGAAATTTCTGGGTTGAAAAGATTTTTGCTGGAGAAATTCCACTCAGGGGATTCCCGAATGAAGCTCCCTTCATATCCCCAAGATTTTTTCCTGCGGAAGTGGTCCCTATTTATCTACTAGCAATTTCTTGTTTTTGAACTGCTAGGTTTGCAGGAGCTGGGACAGAGATTGGCACTCAAACCGTCATGCAGTACCCGGGCCTCAAACTGCTGACTTGCTGGCCTTTCAGCTAACAAGGTGAGCTTCTTAACCAATGAGCCGCCGCAGCCCCAGGATGATGATAATAATAATGAGAATTGGTGGTGGCGGCGGCGACAACGACGATGACAATGACGATGATGATGATGATGATGATAATAATAATCCCATTGAGTTCGATGAAGTGGAATTACTGCCAAGTAAACTTCAGCTGTAAAGGGACTGCGACATCTTAGTGGTTAAGACGCTGAACATAAAGACTGGAAGTTCAGCAGTTCGAAACCCGAGTGTGATGGAATGAGTGTCCATCGTCTGCCCCAGCTCCTGCCAACCTAGCAGTTAAAAAGCAGGAAATTGCAAGTAGATAAGCAGGGACCGCTTTGGCAGGAAAGGTAACAACGTCCCAGCATTTAGTGATGCTTGCAACATCACCCCTCATTCTCTCCCCCCTCCCCCCCCCAGGTTAAAGGTAAAGGTAGAAAACGTTAAGCAGGTTTTATGCCTTGGAAATGTAAACCCTACCTGACAATGTTTGTTTGTCGTTTAAAGCAAGGAGACGGAGGCACTCCTTAGCAACAGGCAAAGAAGCGACGCGAAAGCCAGTCTAAGCTTCCCCGAGCCCAGGGAAGGGCTACTTTCTTCACAGACCAGGAGAGATCAGTTGGTTTTCTGGGAGAAAACGGTAAGACTTGCATCCAATGTAACCGGGGAGGTTAGAGAGTGAGTGCGCACCACATTTAAAACACAGTTCCTCAAGAGATGGCCATTTGTCTACCCAGGGGTGCAGTGTAAGCCCTTCAATCAGAAAAGGCCATGGAGAATTCATTATTTAATTTCCAAGAAACAAATTGGGCATTTCAATGCACCTATACAGCCTGATGACAGCTTTATTTTCTGCATGGGTCATTTTGAGATTCCAAGCCACATTGGCCGCAAATGTTTAAATTGCTACCAATTGATCTTTATTATGGTCCAAGACCAGCATAGTACAGCAAAAGAATAGAAGCTAAAATACATATTTGAATGCAAATTTAAAAGACTGTGTCTTTCCTGGATTGAAGGAGTAATAGATTAAAGGATAGTGGAGGATAGGGGTGCCTGGCGGGCAGTGGTCCATGGGGTCGCAAAGGGTCGGACTCGATTATGCGACTGAACAATAACAACAGAGTAAAATTGCAACCCAGGACCAGCATAGTAAGGCAAAAGAGAAAGGAGACAGAAGTTAAAATGAGGGTATATATTTCAAAAGGATTGAGTCTGTCTGCTCCGAGTTATTAGAGTACAGTAATACCTCGGATAACGCTAAGACTTGGTTCCACAAGTCTTGGTGTTATCCGATTTTTAGTGTTATCCGATGCATGTTAAAATCCTATGGGATGTATCGGATAACGTTAAAGCTCCATAGAGATACATTGTAACCACACAGGCTTTAGCGGTTGTTATACGATCCATCCCATAGGACCTTAACGTTATTCGATCCAATTCTCCTCCCCAGATTACTTATGTGATTTTAGCGTTATCCGAGGTAAACTTTATCCGAGGTATTACTGTATAGTAAAACCTCACATAAAGCGCGCCTTGCTTGAGAGAGATGAATTTGTCCTGGATGTCTCTCTTAAAAGGGCAGATGCAGAGAATGTCTTCTATGGTTTCGATTTCACCAGTGTCACGGGGCATTGACTCTCTGACATTGGCATCCTATTGTAATGAAAGAGTTTTTCTTTCTCTTCCTTCCTTCCTTCCTTCCTTCCTTCCTTCCTTCCTTCCTTCCTTCCTTCTTTCTTTCTTTCCTTCTTCCTTCCTTTTTCTTTCCTTCCTTCTTTCTCTTTCCTTCCTTCCTTCCTTCCTTCTTTCTTTCTTACTTTCCTTCCTTCCTTCTTTTTCTTTCTTTCTTTCTTTCTTTCAACTCCCCCCCGCCCCACCTAGGTGATCATCCATCACTCCCTATAATGGCAACCCCCAGTATTGATGACTTGGAAGAAAGCTTGAGAAAACTTAAGGTCCAGGTGGAGAACATGACCTCCAGTTTGAATTTCCGCCGGGAACAAGAAGGCCTTTCTAGCTTGGAACCTGAAGCTGATTCAAGGCCTTTTAGTTCCAGGTGGCCGGTGGCTCCGGGTGGGAACTATGAGGAATTGGTTTCTGGACAGCTGCCTCAGTCACCTACAGAGATGGAGTGGTTCTTAAAGCCGAGGCATCTTCTCCGATCCTTAGGAGATTATCCTGCCTTGTCCAGTTTGGGGCTTCCAACGTTTGCCACGTCCCCCACCAACCGCGTGGCAGGACTGCTGGGAAGTGAGGTCGTGGGTCAGAAAGTTTTACCTTCGGTGGATTTCACTTTCCCCTTGAAACTTGGCCCACCCCATGTGGTCGGCGTCAAGTCTTTGCTGCCTCCCAAGATCCCAAACCGCACTTCCGTCTCCTTTGACAGAGGCCGCCCGCTAAGCCTCGACCGGATGGCCCGCTCTCGGTCCTTCTCTCCCCCTGCCAAGCGCACCCGCTGGCGGCAATCGCGGTCTCAGTCTCCAAGACCTCCCTGGGTGCCTAACTCGGCCAAGGCGAATGCCTGTGCCCGGCCTCCGCCTCCAGCAGCCAAACTCAGCGGGGCACAGAAGAAAAACGGATTGAGCCGACAGTCGCGGGCACGGATATACAGACCGGGGACTCTAGCCAGCAGATCGTGGAGCCCCAAGACAGGGAGAAGCAAGCAAGGGAGGCATCCGTGGAGTCCTTACAGTTTGGCATCCGCCGCTATCGCCTCACCCACGGCCCAGGAGATCAATGAACGGTAAGAAGATCCTAGTTAAGCATGTATCTTGCTAATTGGTTAAGACACTTAGCTTGACAGTCGGAAGGTTAGCAGGGCAGTAGTCTGAGACTTGAGTGCTGTGCGACGGAGTTAGATCCTGTCATCTGTCCCAGCTAATCTAGTGAGAAACTGCAAGTAGATAAATAGGTACTGTTTTGGCAGGAAAGGTAACAGCATTCCAGCATTTAGTCATGCCTGCCAGGTGACCAGGGAAATGCCTGCAGACACAGGCAGGGGTGGCTCTTTGGCTGTAAATGGAGATGAGCACTGCACCCAAGAGATGGACACGACTGGCTTTTGAGCAAGGGAGACCTTGACCTTTAATGTAGGGTAGGGAAGATTTTGGCTGGCAGGTCTGCTGATGTAGATAAACCAATTAATGATAAGTATTAATTAAATATTAATTAAATAAATATTAATGATAAACAAAGGAATTGTGATTTGGGGCTGGGAGCCATTTATGTATCCAGCTGCACGAGTTGTGCCCTGAAATGTATAAATCTACAGGTGTTATAGTAAAGGTCTCCCATGCTCGTTTCCTTGGTCATGTGGCGTGCATGCTTATATACTGGAACGAATGGAACATTGTTACCTTTCCTGCCAAAGCAGTACCCATTTATCTACTTGCAATTTCTTGCTTTCGAACTGCTAGGTTGATAGGAGCAGGGACAGACGACAGAAGCGCGCTCTGCCACATGGCACTCAGGTCTTGAACCGCTGACCTGCCAATCTGCCAGTCAAGTTTGGCGTCTTAAGCGTGAAGCCACTGCAGTCCCTGTGTGACATAGTCCATGCCAGTTAATCCAGAGCTAAAAAAGTTTGGTCCAGATCTAAAATGACCGGTGTCAAACCATTTGAGATCAATGATACAGTACTTGCCCTGCTGATGGCACAGGGGGTGATCCGATCTAGGTCTCCTCTGAGTAGAACCATGTTATAATGTTTGAAAGGTGTGTGTGTGTGTGTTTGTGTTGTACTGCATTGAAGGGCAAATCACGGCCCCCGAAGGTACTGAGAACCTGACCAAGATCTTCATGCTTGGCCACTCAGCTTCCTGCAGGTTCTTGCTGAGAGCTCCATCCGGGGGTCCTTGACTGAAATGTCCCCCTACCGCCAAGAGTTGGCGCATCTCCGACTGGAGCGCCTGCGGGTGGAAGAGGCCTGGCTGCTGGAACTGAAGAGGCAGCAGGAGCTGGAGCGGACCCGAGGCCCCAAACCCAAATGGTAAGCCTGGTTTCTCGGCTCAGGGGACGGGGCAGGAGCACATTGGGAATCTAAAACTGGGAATCGGATGGCACAGAGCCAGCTGGTGCCGTCTCCCTGCCTTGCCACAAGAGGGGGCTCTTAGCCCACGCTTTAAAATACAAGAGCACCATCATCATCATCCTCATCAGATGGTCAAGGGCAGCATCGTGAGACCAATGGGGTCCTGTTTGATCCCGTAAAACAGACCCCCCCCAACTTTTTAATCAGGGCCCAATTCACGCTCCCTCACACTGTTGATGGGCTGGACTGGTCCTTCCCCCTTACAAAGCCTCACAACGTCCGCCCCGCTATGGAGCCACGGCAGGGACATGCCAAGCCAAGCTGAGGGGACAAGGATTGAGGCGGCGGTGGTGGAACGAAGGCGTTGGCCAGAGGATTCGATGCCACAGGCTGGATCTGGCCCACGGTCCGTAGTTTGGGGACCCCTGCTCGTAAAACATTTCAGCAAAAATCTAACTCGATTCGTTTCCCAAGAAATCCAGAGTCAAGCCGACACTGTTATAGCCTGCATTTAATGGAAGTAGTGGCTCAAGTCACTAAGACGCTGACTGGGAGGCGGAAGGTCAGCAGTTCGATTCCCGAGTACTGCAGGATGGAATGAGCTCCCGTCTTTGTCCCTGCTCCTGCCAACCTAGCAGTTCGAAAGCAAGAAATTGCAAGGAGATAAATAGGGACCACTTCGGTGGGAAGGTAACAGCGTTCCATGTGCTCCGGTGTCTAGTCATGCCTGCCACACGACCATGGAAACGTCTGCAGAAGCAGAGAGCGCTGGCTCTTCGGCTTAGAAACAGATATGAGCACTGACCCCTAGAGTCGGATACGACTGGCTTTCGAGCAAGGAAACCTTTACCTTTACCTAGTCTCTAAGACCCGTGAGGTACTACGTTAAAGGTCTTCCTTGCTTGAAAGCTGGTCATATCCGACTCTAGGGTTCAGTGCTCATCTCTGTTTATAGCCAAAGAGCCAGTGCTGTAAACAAGTTCACTGTCTTAACCGCTAAGCAACTGCAGTTCCTAACTAAGTCCCTTTCTATTCAACACTAGTTACAGGGCTGTAGCCAGGTTTCTAGATTTTTTTGGGGGGAGGGGGTGGTCTGGAGGGGCAAAAAAATTATCAGGAGGGGTGGGGGTGGGGCCCATAGCTCAGGAGGGTTTCCACTCCTCCTGGCCCTCCCTGACTACGGCCCTGCCTAGTTAGACCCCCATCTAGAATTCTGTGTCCAATTCTGGGCAGTGCATTTTAAGGAGGGTACAAACAAATTAGAGCAGAAAAGGAGACTGCAAGGGGATATAGGACAGTGCTTTTCAAATACTTGAAAGATAATCATAAACAGGAAGCGAAGGATGTGTTCTCCATCATCCCAGAGCGCAGGACGCGTAATGATGGGCTGAAACTACAGGAAGCCTGCTATGAGATGAATATCAGGAAACACTTCTTAACTGTTAGAGCAGTACGACAACAGAGACAGTGATCTGGAGAGGTGGTGAGCGCTCCAAGGCTGGAACCCTTCAAGAGAGAATTGGGCCAGTCTCTGTCAGGTCTGCTTTGATGGAGTAGGGCAGCAATATAAATTGAAATAAAATAAAATAAACTTTCCGTCCTGCTTTACTGGCGTTTTAGGTACGAAATGCGAAACTGTCAGTTCCACTACGAAGCCCGCAAGAATAACGAACTGCTGAGAAACAGCCAGGAGATACAGGCCGTCTCTGAGTACCGGCAGGAGCTGGCGACAATCTCCAAGGAATTCCAGCCACAATCAAGTCCCACCTGTCTCGTGCCCGGGGACAAAGATCCTTCTTCAGCATATGCCATCTAAGGCAGTGATGGCCAACTTTGGCACTCCAGGTGTTCTTGGACTTCAATTCCCAGAAGCCTTGAAGTGCTGACTTGGGCTTCTGGGAATGGAAGTCCAAGAATGCTTGGAGTGCCAAGGTTGGCCATTACTGATCTAAGGAGGTTTTTTGGCCTTCTCTTCCCTTCCAGAACTCAGAGAATCCCACCTTTGTCAGAAAGCTTCGAAGCCTGGACAGTCATTTTGCCATTCCTCCACCACATGGCACTTCCAGGTGTGGCGGAGGTGGTGATAGGTCCGCATGAAATGGTGTCATGGGCCAAATGTGGCCCGTGGGCCGCAGGTTGAGAATCCCGGGTTTACAGTCCAAGAGCCAGCGCTGTCTGCGGATGTTTACCGTGGTCATGTGGCTGGCATGACTAGACACCGGAGGGCATGGAATGCTTTTACCTTTCTTGCCGAAGCAGAATCTATTTATCTACTTGCAAATTTTTTGCTTTCGAACGGCTAGGTTGGCAGGAACTGGGGCAGAGTCCTTCGCACGGCACCCGGGTCTCGAATTGCTGACCTGCCTTCCGGTCATCAAGCTTAGCGCCTTAACTACCAGCCACCAGGTCCCTCTTGGAAGAAGTATAATTCACCATAGAACCAAACATGCTGGAAGTTGGATTTCTGGTCACTTCGACAGCAGGAGGAGGTTAAGAGTTTTTTTAAAAAAGTTGAACACTGGGTGTAAAGTTTTTAAAAGAGCGTTTGGTTTGGGTGTTGCAAAAAGGAAGAATTTTCAAACTCACGTGGGTCGTTTGTTCTTTGTTTAATTTACCATCTTCCAAAGGGAGGGATTGTTATAGCAGATCAGGGGAAGTATTCACTATCACGTCAGTAAGACCATGTGCGGAAGAGAGATGAAACCGGATCCAGGTTATGGAAATCAAGAAGCAGGCAGAACATGGGGAAACATCTGTCCTCTGCCCAGCAGCCCAATGGGAGTGCTCCGCCCCTCTGTGGCACATTTCAACTCTTCTTGACCTTGTCAACACACCGTTGAGTTGAAGACCTTCAACCACACTCAACCTTGTCTAAAGAGCTCCGGACCTCCACTTGAGCCATCTTCGGGGCTTTCAAGAACATCACTATCTACTATCTTTGATTGTCTCCCTGGTGCTTCCTGGGTCCCCAGAGAGTCCATAATTCATGCTTTAAAAAATCATGTGCTTTCTGGGTTGAAAGGATTTTTGCCGGAGAAGCTCCACTCAGCCCGAATGAGGCTCCTTTCATGTCCCCAAGATCTTTCCCCACCGAAGCAGGACCTATTTATCGACTTGCAATTTCTTGCTTTCGAACTGCTAGGTTGGCAGGAGCTGGGACAGAGATGGGTGCTCAAACTTCCATGCAGTACTTGGGTCTCGAACTGCCGACTTGCTGGCCTTCCAGCTCACAAGGCGAGCTTCTTAACCACCGAAGCCCCATATAATTCATGCTGCACTTCCGCTTATTCCTCTCACCAAACTGCAGGGGGGGGGGTCAGCTAAGGTTAGACAGGGCACATCGGATGGGATGGGACTTTGGAATCAAGTAGGGGGGAAAGGGAAGAGGAGGTTGTCATCTTTCTTATCACCTACGACAAATAGGAAATACAAATAAATAGAAATACAGAAGAGGGGATGAGTTGGTTCTTAGTCTTTTGCTGGACTATAAGGACGAATAGGGCACCGGGAAGTCAACATCTCCCAGGGGCATCGAGGCGGATTCCAGGGTCCAGAAGGCGCCTACGCCAAGCTGAGTCTTAGGAATTGACCATCCATGGTCGCCAGAAGAAGGCCAAGGTTCTGGAGAAGATCGTGCAACCCACATGAAGGTTCTCCACCACGTTGGTTCTGATCCGGTCCATTCCACCTACTCTGCAGCGGATCCACTCCAGGCCTCTGATGTTCACACGCCTCGGTGCCGGTAACCTTTGGTGGCCGTAGCTGGAAGACAGAATCGGAGGAGGAGGAGGGAGAGGTCAAGGATCTTGCAAAGAATGGGTCGCCAAATCTTGTGGGATTTCCCAGAGGTCTTGCGGTGGAAATGGTACCTGTCCTACACCGGAACCACTACAAAGGCCATTCACCTATGTGCGGTGGTTGCCAATGTGGGGCCCAGGCCCCACAGGGAGACTTCAATTCCCAGAAGCCTAAGTCAGGACATTGTCTGATCAGTGCTTTGGGGAAAATGACTTCGGCTTCTGAGAATTCTTCCTTTGTTCGTGTCAGGAAGCACCACCAGCATATAATAACATACAAAGCTAAAATAAGCACATCTAAAAACAACGCTGTTACCTTTCCCATCGAAGTGGTACCTATTTATCTACTTGCAATTTCTTGCTTTGAAACTGCGAGCCTGGGGTCCGACTGTGGAACTCGCCACCACAGGATGCTGTGCTGGTGGCCAATAGGGATCTTTAGAGAGTTGAGACACATTTCTAAGGGGAATGTTTCACAGTCCAGGACTTACTGGGTTGCACGTGGACCATCCGGCAGAGACCTTTCCCCGGAAGATGCTTGTACACCGGTTTCACACACACTTTGTTGGTGCTGCCCGGTGAGAGATCCGAAAGTAGCACGCTGTGGATCTGTGGGGACACGCTGAGGAGGGTCGACGGGCCCGCCTGCCGCCGGCATCTCACTCGGTACCCCACCACACTGCCCTCCGCGGGGTCCCAGGATGCCTTCACGGTGTTGGGACTCATCTCTTCAAAGTGGAGGTGCTTGATTTTGGAGTTCTCTAGACCGTTGGGGAACAAATAGCATCGTGAGGCTAATGCTTGTGGGCCAGATCTGGCCAGCAATACTATTCTATGTCGCCGCTTTGGGGGCTGATCTATGGGAATACTGGCGTGCAGTTTGCACTGTTTTTAACTTCAGATAACTTTTAAACTTTACGATTTTATATGTTTTTATCTTCTACTTTTATTTATCATGATGTAAGCCGCCCAGAGTCGGGTTTTCCCGAGTGGGGCGGGGTAATAAATTCAATAAATAAATAAATAAATAAATAAATAAATAAATGTCCTCCCCGCCCCCTCCAATTGGAGAAACAAAATAGCCATCCCCTTTGAAGCCGTTGGGACAAAATGGCCACCCCCCATTGTGCAGGCTGGGCCTAATGGCCGTCCGGCCCTCAAAGCTGACAGAGAGCATGACCCGGCCCGCAGCTTGAAAAGGTGCCTTACCCACCTATCTGAGTGCACGCTTTGGCGGAAAGCGCTTTCTCCTTGCCAGATTTATAAACGGCAGACACCGTCACCAGGTAAGTCGTGTTGGCTGCCAAGTGGTCCAGAATCGTACTGTTGAGGGTCCCTCGGACTTCGACCACCTTGACCGCGTTGCCAGGCAGAGGGCCGTACATGATCTGGTATGAAGCCACACTTTCCGGAGTCGGGGACCAACTGACCCGGACGCTGTGCGGCTTGGAGTCCGAGATGAGAACCTGGACCGGGCTGATGACCTCTGGAAGGAGAAGGAACATGACGGGGAATAAATCAGGTAGAAAAGTGCCTCCGTCGATAAAGGTCTCCATTGCTCAAAAGCCAGTCGTATCCAACTCTAGGGTTCAGTGCTCATCTCTGTTTACAGCCAAAGAACCAGTGCTGTCTGCATCCACAGACGTTTCCGTGGGCATGTGGCAGGCATGACTAGACGCTCAAGCACAGGGAATGCTGTTACCTTTCCTGCAGAAGTGGCACCTATTTAAGTAAAGGTCGCCCTCACTCAAAAGCCAGTCATATCCAACTCTAGGCTTCAGTGCTCATCTCTGTTTATAGTCAAAGAGCCAATGCTGTCTGTGTCTGCAGACATTTCCGTGGACATGTGGCAGGCATGACTAAACAATGGAGTGCACAGAACGCTGTTTACCTCCCCACCGAAGCGGCCCCTATTTATCCACTTGCAATGGCTTGCTTTCTAACTGTTAAATTGGCAGGAGCTGGGACAGAGACAGGAGCTCACTCCATCGGACAGCACTCAGGTCTGACTCACCGACCTTCCAGTCATCTAGTTCGGTCTCTTAACCACTAATGACTTGCCTTCGGGTGAGAGGTAAATGCTTATGTAAAAGATGAACTCGAGACTTATTGCTGAATGACCCGTCGGAGTACAGACATCACGTGTGAACAACACGTGCCCTTGATAACGAATTGACGTGGTTGTGTTTAATGTGAATCTCCATACTTCAATGTGTGTTGTAATAGACATACTTAATGCCCAGCATTAAAAGAAGCCCAGATGCGTCTTTTGGGGGCAAAATGTAATACAATCCCTGCCCTTATTTTTGGGAAATTCTTCTGGAACTCAAGACCTGTTCAAAAAGTTAGGTTCAATCCACTTGATCAGGGGTTGCCAACCTAAGGCCTGTGGGCCGGATCCAGCCATGTGCCATTTCATTTGTCCCCACCCCTCCAAGGGCATTTGAGAAACAAAATGGCCACCCCTTTGAAGCTGCTGGGACAAAATGACTGTCCCCGTTGTGCAGGGCAGGGCAAAATGGCTGTCTGGCCTGTGAAGCTGACTGAGAGAGTGGGACCAGGCCCTCCTCAGCTTGAAAAGGCTGGGAGCCCCTGATGTAGATTCCCATGGGTTCAACATCCCAGATCTGATACAAGCGCCCATCCCAATGCCATGGATGTCCCCACAGCGTCTAGAAAGCAGAGACAGATGCCAGCTAAGCCCCCACCCCCGCCCCAAACCATCCTCACCTTCCAGTGTCGTGACTCTGGTCACCTGCGGAGGGACGTAGTGCTCGTTGGATTCTGGGATGAGGGCCACGTCGTAGGTGGTTTGGGGCACCAGGCCGCCCACCACCACGGTGGTGTGGTCTCCAGCCAGATGCTTCTTCACTTTATGCCTGGGCTTCCCGTTCGGGGAATACTCCAGGACGTAGTATCCGGTGTCCCGGGTCAGGAGGCTGGGCCAGACAAGCCGGAAACCATCAGACGAGATTTCGGTGGCTCGTAAACCTTTCGCCTGCATGGCCCCTGGAAAGAAGAAAGGGAGACAGGTCCATTCGTTTGGCTGTTATAACAACAAAGCCCTGTTGTCCTGTGAGAAGATAGGAACGCAGGAAAGCAAAAAGGAGGTAGTAGTTTTACTAGGTAAAGGCAGTGATGGGATGTTACCAGTTCGGACCGGTTCGCCCGAACCGGTAGTACCCCATCAGGAGGGGTTGCTGGGGTGGTGGTGGTAAAACCCCATGCGACCAGTTCGGTCACCTCTCCAAAAATGTTTTGCCAGAACTGCGCATGCGTCAAGCCTCTGTTTGATGCATGCACCGTTCTATTTTTTAGTGTGCATACATCAAATAGAGGTTTGACGCATGTGCACTGAAAAAAAAGAACTGCACATGCGTCAAACAGAGGTTTGATGCATGCACAGACATTTTAAAATTTATTTATTAATTTTTGCTCTGCCCACAACGTCATGACATCTGCTATGCCCACGACGTCCATGACATCATGGTGGGGTAGCAGGAATGGTGGGGTGGGCCTTTTGGCACGCAAAGTCCTCCTCATCATCCCCAGGCCAGGATGGATGAAGCTGCTGCCCTCCATCAAGAGGGATTCAAGTGGGATTTAATCCACTTGGGGACCATCACCCTTCCCTGTGGACTTTGCCACCCCAAGGCTGCTAGTCCTCAGGGTGGCCAGGTTAGTTAACTGCTGCCTGACACTCGGCGTTGAGTCGCTTCCAGTAGGGTCTACTCTATTATCATAGCAGGATCACCTGGCAAGATCAGGCTGTGGGGTGGGGACCTCTCTCTGGGAAACTGAGAAGATGGTGTTCGGGAGGGAGAGAGAGAGTGGCACCAGGCTTGGTCTGGAGGCAATGAGGCGATGGATTCATCAACGACGCCAAGCCCCGGCCTCTGGCAAGATGCAGAAGGACGTGTGTTCTTGCTGCTCGGGCTGGATCAGGCTGTCGTTTTCCATGAATTACTGTACATCGTGGTTCCAGCCCAGCCCAGCCCATTCCGGCTTCTGCCAAAACCCCATTCCGGCTTCTGCCAAAACCACAGAGACTCCCAACGTTGCTTTGCCAGGGCTGGAAATCGGCAAGTGGAACCAATCAGGTCTAGGTGGCAGATTCTGGAATTTGTCGTCCGCACCCAAAAAAAAGAAAAAAAAAAGAAAAAAAAAGAAAAAAAAAGAAAAAAAAAAGAGAAACCTTCCCAACTTTTGTGGGCTTCGATCCCGTGAAACCCATCCTTGGAAAATGAACATTTCCTGAAGTGTCCATAATGGGCTACGTTTTGTACGCAACCAGCTAAGGAAAACTTAGCCGGCACTCTTTAAGGGAGAGAGAAACAGAGTTAAAAGCCGTTATTTCAATCCTCTAGACCACGGGTTCCCAACCTAAGGCCTGTGGGCCGGATCTGGCCCATGGTGCCATTTCATGTGCCTCCCCAACTCCTCGAAGGGCATTAAAGAAACAAAATGGCCACTCCCTTTGAAGCTGTTGGGACAAAATGGCCACCCCCATCATCAGGCAGGGCAAAATGGCTGTCTGACCCTTGAAGCTGATTGAGAAAGCATGACCTGACCCCCAGCTTGAAAAGGGTGGGAACCCTGAGCAGTGCTTCCCAATGTTTTTTGGGGTGGGCATGCCGCACGTAAGCATCTCTAAAATCTTGAATATCCCCCATGGCATATAATTCTTATTATTTAAAAAGTGAATTCCTATTCACAAGGAAGCCTAAAAGGCTGTTGACTTGGTTCTAAAACAGTATTTCCCAATGTGGGCCCCAGGCCCCACAGGGGGACTTCAATTACCAAAAGCCTAAGTCAGGACAGATTTAGATCGGGGATGGGGGAGGAACGATCAAAGAAAGCCTCAGGAAGGAAATCAACGAGAGAGAAAATGTAGATTGTAAGGGGTTTTCTTAGGTGAAGAGGAAAGAAGGCCCCCAAATAGTCAGCCTGGAAATCGGGGTGACGTTAGGCCAAAAGAATAAAATTTGAGAAACTGAAGTTGGAGAATGCAGTAAAGAGAGAGCGGAAGACATGGGGGCGAGGCCATGACTTCGCCTTCCCTTCAGGCTAGTTTGAGTCAGAGGGAGCCAAGCGTTGACACGACACCGACACAAGCAGCCACAAGCTTGGAGGAAGACTGATGTCAAGGAAGCCGTCCCGGGTCATGGAGAAAGAGGACGATGCCTTCCCGCCGCGCCCCATTCTATCCAAGTGGCGTCAAGGTTGGCATTGCGCCCGCCACGAGCCCCGATCAAATTGGCAGCGATCCTGGCAGCTTCCCTGGCCATTGCGATATCCAGTCAGGTCTTTATGAGCCAAGCAAGGGTGGGTTTTTTCAGAAGAAACCGGGGGGGGGGGGAGGTAGATCTATTGCTATATTGCTAAGTCGCTACTTTACTACACCACTACATCGCTATACCGTTATGTCACTACATTGCTACGTCACTACATCGCTATATCACTACATCTCTACGTCACTACATTGCTACATCACCACATTGCTATATTGATACATCGCTACACCACTACATCCAGTGATGGGCATTGGCAGGATCACACCAGCTCGCCAGAACCAGTAGCAGAAATTCTGGCTGGCCCCACCCGTCCAAGTTTTGCAATAAAGTAGTCCTAATTCAGGTGCAATGTATGACTAGATCGCCCACCCAATCACATGACCACACCCACAGAGTAGGCCACACCCATAGTGTGGTAGTAAATTTTTTTGGAGCCCACCACTGACTACATCACTATAGCACTACATTGCTACACCACCACATCGCTATATTGTTACATTGCTACATCGCTACACCACTACATCGCTATATTGTTATATTGCTACATCGCTACACCACTACATCGCTACATCACTACATCGCTACATCAAAAGGAGTTCAAGAGTCTGCCACCTCTCTAGTCACTACACAAGGCAACACAAAACAACTAACAATTCGATTTTAAGAAAGGTATGACAACAACATTTCTCATCGGTGAGTTATTTCCAAGTGTGATCTATCTCTT
This sequence comes from Furcifer pardalis, assembly GCA_030440675.1. Taxonomy (NCBI): domain Eukaryota; kingdom Metazoa; phylum Chordata; class Lepidosauria; order Squamata; family Chamaeleonidae; genus Furcifer; species Furcifer pardalis. The sequence goes on from CP126891.1 coordinate 39,939,514, forward strand.
TCCTCATTTGTGGAACAATCAACTTTGAGAGTCTGCCTTTTAGTGGGATAAATATTAACAAAAAATACCTTTGAAAGCCCAACAAGACTCAAAGTTCAAGATGAACGACCCCTTTCTTGCAAAAGGTGGGAGCAGGTGCCAACACTTGCACAAGCTTCCATCTTACCCACGTCTCTTCTGCCGGATGGGTGGTATATTAAACAATTAGAGGTAGGGGAAGAAGCCAAAAAACAACAACAAAATCTCCTAATCTGGCCCAATGTTATCACAATACATATTGAGTCTCCTAGTCTCTACACGGCTTTTTCTATTTTATCTCCATAACAACCCTGCGGAGGAGGGGAGCGAGAAAGAGAAGACGACACCGCCAAGGTTACTTAAGGAGACTCAAGATTGCAAGTGGTGTTTAAAAAATACACTCTTCTATGAACGGAGATTGGAAAATTTCCTTTTTCAAACTACTGTACTGTACATTCCCCAAGATCTGGTCGACCAGGGTGGGGGGAAAACCAATGACCTTTCTGAAAAGACAAGGCCAATGGCAATAATCATCGTTGTCATCGTCACCATCACTGGACTCTTCCTCAGACATAGAGGTTGAGTTTATTATGTCCCCCTCCCCCCATGTATTGTTTTTGAAGTACGTTTTGTATCATGATAACTCCATACTTTGTAATTATAAGTGTAATTGTAATTGGGATATATAGAGAGAGATAGAGACAGACAGAGACAGAGATAGATAGATAGATAGATAGATAGATAGATAGATAGATAGATAGATAGATAGATAGATAGATAGATTTACTGTAGATATATATAGCTAGCTATAGCTAGCTAGCTAGCTAGCTAGATAGATAGATAGATAGATAGATAGATACTGTAGAGATATAGATAGATAGATACTGTAGAGATATAGATAGATAGATAGATAGCTATAGCTATAGATATAGATTTACTGTAGATATAGAGATAGAGATAGATAGCTATAGATAGCTATAGATAGAATGATGGTTCAGTAGATAGATAGATAGATAGATAGATATAGATAGATATACTGTACTGTAGATATAGAGATACTGTAGAGATAGAGATAGATAGATAGATACAGTAGATAGATAGATAGATATAGATATTGAAATGTTTTGAAATGTTTCTGTATTATGATAATGTGGTACCCTGTAATTGTAACTATATATTTTGTAACTTTGTTAGCTGCCCAGAGTCACTTTGCGAGTGGGGCGGCATACAAGTCAAATCATCATCATCATCGCCATCGCCATCATCATTGTCGTCATCATTGCCTCCTCCTCCACTTCTCCTTCTTCCTCTCCTTCCGTGTCTAGGTCAGGCGTTAAGCTGCCAGGACGAAGCCCCTTTGGGTGAATCCATTCCGTAGTTCCTTTCACCTGACCAAGTGTGAGAAAGATTAGCTGGCACCACAAGGTAGGGTAAGCCCGATTGTGGGTTTAAAATACCACAGTCTTCGAGGAGGCTCTTTCTGTGTAGCCCGGAGATGTCACTGTTAACGTGCCTCCAACCAACATTACCAGGTCATTTACACAGCCACGTACTGTACTTGGAAGCAAGTATGTTTTTTCTCTCTTCTAACACGTTCTCTGTCTAATGCCAAATGTTGGAGGGTTTGCACAATTCGGCACATGGTAGGATGTCCCCTTCGATGAATAAAAGGGACATGGAAGGATTGGGGAAATGCCTTACAACTGCCTTGCACCCAAGATCATCTGCTGGTTGAACCTAGAGATATCTGAAATATATTGGGTCTGCAGTGGCCCAGTGGTTAAGAAGCTCGCCTTGTTAGTTGGAAGGCCGGCAACTTGGCAGATCGAGACCTGGATGTCGCATGACAGTTTGAGCGCCTGTCTCTGTCCCAGCTCCTGCCAACCTAGCAGTTAGAAAGCAAGACATTGCAAGTAGATAAACAGGAACAAATTCGGTGGGGGGAAAGATCTTGGGGACATGAAAGGAGCCTTATGCGGGCGTTCTGTGAGCGGAGTTCCTCCAGCAAAAATCCTTTCAACCCCGAATAATTTCTGACACAAAATTATTATTATCTGCTGGTTGGATTTCGGCCCAGAGGGTCCTGAACCAGAACGGCTTACCTTGAAGAGATGGGCGTTGTTTGCCTCTTTGAACCTTCCCCGTGTGGATTGCCAGCCGTCGACGGAGGGATGGCAGGGAATTTAACAGGAAAGTGGGCCAAGGTTTCAAAACAATGCCTCTCTGTGCCTCTACAAAGGGGGCTTTGAAAAGCATGCCTATGATATGATATCATAGAGCAATTTCTCTGCATACTCCCATCCTGCCAATTCTGGGTGGTTCTACACGCCCACCCAGCCTTCTAGCCTAGGTCGCGTGTTTCCCTTCTATTTATTTACAAAGCAGCATTTTCATCGTGCCTCTCCACGAATCGATGCAGGGGCTTCCTACTTTATCTCCACAACAACCCTACGTGGGAGGGCAGCAAGAAAGAGACGATGACAGGGCTGAGGTCACCTGATAAGGATCTGAACACCGACATATCTGTTGATGGAGAATAGATGAGGATTTGCTTCTTCTCTTGTACTGATGACAATCAAAGCAACTACATTTCAAAAGATTGTGGACTTTGGCAGCTGATGATGATGATGATTGACACTGGAGGTTGGGTCTCCGGCTTCTCTGTCTAACTACGGTACGGCACCGCTAGATTTTGGTGTCGTGTCAGACTAAGACTCTGGAGAGTTTGATTATCTCAGAGACCTCCCCAACTCTTGTGGTTAAGTTGGAAGTGGATTAGGACCCAATAACAACATCAACTAAATATTTCCATTCAATTGATCTCAGACACCTTCCAAACTCATGCGGTTGAGTTGGAAGTGACTTAGGTCCCAATAGCGGCATCAACCAAACATTTCCATTCAACTGATCTTGGATACCCCTAAAACTCTTGTGGTTGAGTTGGAAGTGACTTAAGTCCCAATAACAACACCAACCAGATGTTTCCATTCAATTGATCTTGGATACCTCCAAAACTCTTGCAGTTGAGTTAGAAGAGACCCAGGTCCCAATAACAACATCAACCAGATGTTCCCATTCAATTGATCTTGGATACCCCCAAAACTCTTGTGGTTAAGTTGGAAGTGGGTTAGGGCCCAATAACAACGTCAACTAAAGATTTCAATTCAATTGATCTCAGACACCTCCCAAACTCTTGCGATTGAGTTGGAAGTGACTTATGTCCCAACAGCGGCATCAACCAAATGTTTCTGTTCAACTGATCTTGGATACCCCCAAAACTCTTGCAGTTGAGTTGGAAGTGACTTAGAGGTAAATAACGTCAACCAAAGGTTTCCGTTAAATTTCGCAAACAGCTGCTGTTAAATCAGAATGGTATGAAGATATCTGTCTTTGCTGTGTTACCTGTGATGGAGTCCCTCAACTGCTTGGTGATGATGGTGAGATCATCCACATCAACGAAATGGAGGTGCTTCTCTGGAGGTTGACTAGCGGCTGCCGAAAGCTCTAGGTAGTTCCCCCGCCCGGTGCTGACGATGAAAACTGTGACCCCCATGTCTTTCAAAAGCTGCATGGGCTGGGAGATGTCGTCCGTGGAGAAGCCGTCGGTCACCCAAACCATCACCTTGGGTACGTCGGCACGGGCGCCGGCCTCCTTCGTAAAGAGCTTGTCCTTGGCGAACGAGAGAGCTTTCCCCGTATTGGTGTCGCCCATCTTCTGTTGGATGTTACGCACGGCGTGCTGGACCGCTCCGCTGGAAAGGTAGCGGTCAAAGGGGAACTCCAGGCTCGGCATGGTGCTGATGTGGACTACACCAGTCTGGACATCATGGGGCCCAAAGGCGAAGGGCCGTAGAAGGTCAGCGATGAATTCCTTGACCCTGGAAAACTCGTAGTAGGAAACACTGCCGGAGCTGTCTAGTAGGAAGAGGAGGTCTCCTTCTAAGTCAGGGCTGACCGGCCGAGGACCTAAGAGAGAGAAGGAGAAGAGGGTTGTACAACCAGTGGAAATTAGATCTGTTCCAATGCTATTGGCTTATCATAAACAACTAAAAAAATCCTATTTCAACAAGTGTCTTAATCGTTAAGATGCTGTGCTTGGCAACCGGACAGTCGACAGAGCTTCTGTCAGTCCCGTCTCCTGCCAACATAGCAAGACATTTGCAAGTAGACAAATAGGTACCACTTTGCCAGGAAAGGTAACAGTGCAGATTGCTGCCAAGATATTTTGGAGCCAACTAAGTTGCATTTCAAAAGCAGCACAACCAGTTTTACAAGAATAACTGCTGGGACGGTCTCAATCGGTAGTTTTTGAAACTAACCAGATGTTTTAGAGGTGATTTTTAAAAAATCATTTTGACAGAAGTTCTGTCATCTATCCTATGTAGCGGAAGAAACTTTGCTTTGTTTCCGCTTCTGTACTTTGTTATGCCCTGGCTGGAAAAGTTTGGGAACCCCTCCTTGAGGCTGAAATAATGGTTAAATATTAATTTAAACCAGACTAAAGGCAGAGTTTCAATTATTCCATTCGTGTTTCTCTTGGGTTTCGTCAACTGGACCTGTTTAGGAAAAAGACGGAAAACTTTAGGAACTTTAAAATTTCCTCCCAGGATATCCTGGAAACTCATTTGAGTAAGATACAATCGATGACAAAAAACATCCTTCTTCTAAACCAAGACAGAGAAAGAAAGCAGAGAAATCATTTGACAACTAAGGCTGCGAGCAGCTCAGGTGAATCATGCCAGGAATGCCGGCATTGCGGAAGAAGGATTCGTGAACTCATGAACTGGGGCAACCCTTTGAAGGAGCCACAAATGAATTATTCTCACGCAAAAAACTTAAAATCCTGTTTTGAACCAATGAAGGGGAAGGAAAAGGAAATGGAAAAATTTTCCTTCTGAATTTCAGAAAAGAAAGCATTACGGTGTCCAAAAAATTTGATTTACTCTTCTTCATACATCATGGGAGGGACTGCAGTGGCTCAAGAGGTTAAGATGCTGATTGGAAAGCGGGAGGTCAGCAGTTTGAGACCCGAGTACTCCAGGACAAAGCGAACTCCCGTCTCTGTCCCAGCTACCTGCCAACCAAGCAGTTCGAAAGCAAGACATTGCAAGTCGATAAACAGGGACCACATCGGTGGGGAGGTAAATAGCGTTCGGTGCGCTCCGGTGTCTAGTCATGCCTGCCACATGACCACGGAAACATCTGCAGAAGTGGACAGTGCTGGCTATGAAACAGAATTGAGCATAATATCTGCCGCCTTGGCTGGGGGAATTTGGTCACCGTAGCTCAAGCGATTCCGTTCTGCCAAATCCAGGAAATAAACGGAGGGGAAATGGATATGGTATAAAGAAAGTGGGTGTAAAGATGGCTATCTAATGTTACCTATCTGCACCTGGGCATTCCTTGCGCTCCATCTGCCGCCACACCCTTCCCTGGCACACCGTGCCAACGAAAGGTGTTCCTTCATAACTGTTTAGTTAACCTTTCTCCTTGTTGGATTTCTTAGTCACTGAGTGAGAAAGAGGAACGTCACAGCACCAGGACTAAAGTGATGGCGGGATGAAACAGAGAGAATGGACATAAGCAAAAAGACAGAAAGTTTGGAATAGCACCACAGTTCGATTCCCGGGTACTGCACAACGGAGGGAGCGCCTGTCGTCTCTCCCGGCTCCTGCCAACCTAGCAGTTCAAAAGCAAGAAATTGCAAGGAGATAAACAGGTACCACTTAGGCGGGAAAGGTAACACTCAAAAACATACCCACGCAAATGTCTAAATTAATTAATTTTACCATATTTTCATGCATTTTAATTATTGAAATTCACTAGCAGCTGCTGCATTTTCCACTCCCGACTTATACTCGGGTCAATCTATTTTCCCAGTTTTAGAGGTCGTATCTGACTCTAGGGTTCGGTGCTCATCTCTGTTTATAGCCATAGAGCCAGCGCTGTCTGCGTCCTCAGACATTTCCGTGGTCATGTGGCAGGAACGACTAAACAGCACAGAACGCTGTTACCTTCCCACCGAAGTGGTCCCTATTTATCTACTTACAATTTCTTGCTTTCGAACGGCTAGGTTGGCAGGAGCTGGGACAGAGACGGGAACTCAATCCGTCGTGCCAGCACGTGGGTCTCGACCTGCCAACCTTCCAGTCGTCATACTCAGTGTCTTAACCGCTAAGCCACCCCAGTCCAGTGCCTTACTCAGGCCCCAATTGGCATTCTTCGACTCCGTGGCGCGATTAGGAGATTATAAGATTTCTGGTGGACCCTTTGAAGCAGCTGTTGTTGAATTTTCTTCTGTCTGGAAATCCAAACTGCTGAGCCGGTGGTTGTCTCCAATTTGGCAGGAATTGAGAATTTCTCCCTGGTTTCTTCCAACTCTACGATCCTAGTCTCTCGGTTGCCAGCGAAGCCATTCCAGGTCCCGTCCCCCCCCCCCCGCTGCCCCCCTTTTGGCACTGTGTTTTAAGTCCGGCTTTGCCCAAGCACGGCCTCCTGTTTTCCAGAAAGCCCCTTACACAGAAGCTGCTGGGTTTGTTTACCGAGATGCGTTGCAAATTTAGCCCAACATCACGTGCTCTGATGGGACCCAAACAAGTGGAGGAAAGACTAAACAACCCGCATTGGAAAGCCTGAGCAATTAAACATGTCCACGGAGGACAGACAAAGATTGTCAAATAAACAGAGCCTCCTGTATCCATGACAGTCTATCTCAAGGGTTCCTAACTTTTCCAAGGTGGGTCGCGTGCTCTCAGTCAGCTTCGATGGCCGGAGGTCCGTTTTGCCGCACCTGCACGATGGGAGTGGCCATTTTGTCCCAACAGCTTCAAAAGGGTGGCCTTTTTTTTCTTGAATGCTCTTGGAGAGGTGGGGGCCACACAATATGACACAGGGCCAGATTTGGCCCATGGGCCTTAGGTTGACAGCCCCATGTCTATCTTAATTTGGGAGGAAGGAATAGCATTCAGCTGGGATATTTTCTTGGATAATTGCATGACAGGAGAAAAAACAGAGAGTTTTGATCTGATCTAGGAAAGCCCTTCTTGGGTTCGCGATACCCGTTAAAACAAATTATAAAGAAAGCAACAACGCGGGTAAGGATTTAAAACTGGAAAGAGGGTCCACTGAGAAATCTAACAAGTAAAAGATCTGGGTAGCTATTGCTGGATGGCTGGGTGGCTTAATATACATATTATTTTTTTTGGCCAAGAATAAACTTAACACTTGAAGAGTAACTTGACCGTGGTCCTCATTTTGAGACTGTTGTATATACAGTACAGTATTTGACCAGCGTAAACAAACCCCTTAAATGGAACCCGCTGAGAGATCAAGAGATTATTTAAGTCTCTAAGACTGTGAAGGGGCTTCGGGAATACGGACCAGCCCTCCGCGGAATGAGGTGTCCAGTTCAAGTTGGGTTTCAAGATTAGAAACCAGAAGGGAATAACACATGTGATTTACATGATATCGAGTGTGCTGATTCCAAATTTGAATCCAGAATTTGCCTGTCACGTACAGATTTTAAGTTATAGGCTATAGTTGTTCAAGTGGTATTGGGTAATGTATTTTTACATGGGAACATTGTAGCAGTTGCAGCTACCACTGCCTGATGCCGCCTCAGCTGAATCACGTCCCCTGGTGGCATGCATGTTCCAGCAGGGGCATGTCTGGGCAAGTCAGTGAGCTAATGTCAGAAATAGGTATATATGGCGAGATGAACCAAGGGCTTGTCTCTTTGATAAATAGGATAATAATTATTAAAGAGCTGCAAAGCTGGAAGAGACCCTGTGGATGACTAAATCCAGGTCTTCTCAAGGAAGTCCCAGTGGGGAATCGAACTTCCGACCTCCGTGACCTAAACCACGAAGCTATCCAGCAGATCACAGCCCATGAAGCGTGGACTCTGCTTACTGGCTACCTGGCCTCCCCGCTATTCCTCTCCCACCAGCAGCTCATCTTTTGCGGGTACACTGCCCCTGCAAATGGAGGGTCTACTAAACGGCCAACAGCAATCCACATGGATCACTCCCAGTTCTAAACACGTCTATTCTCTGCCATTAAATACCGTAAGTCTTTTTCCTCTGAGAAAATGATTTCCAAAGAGACGCGTGCATTGGCCATCCGGTTTGCAAATGAAGGCTGTGTTTGTTTCCCAGGGAGCAATCAGAAAGCAAGGCACATTCTATATGCAAATACAGAACCCACAGGGAACTGTTTCCTTGCTAACCTGTTGAGCTTTGATCCATCTCTCACGGTAACTAGAAGAGAAATACACACCTTTCTTTATGCATGGAATTGAAAACAGGGGTGTGCAGGACACTGTGGGAAGGCGCTGGACAGGGAGTGGTGGTGGCACCTATTTGGGGTTTGGGGGCGAATCCCATACATTGCTATTGGTGCCCCAGGCTGCCAGAGGCGAGGGGGGGGGGCAAAGCCTGTTGGCCCAATATACCAGCATGGGCCGATTGCAAATTATTTCTTTTGTAAGGCAAAGCATTTGAGGCAGGGCCATAGCCAAGATTCTAGAATGGGGCCGGGGGGGGCAGGAGGGGCAAAAATTTACAGGAGGGGGCAACAAAGTCACCCTCACATATATAACATTGGCACCATGGGGTGAGTTGAGGGGGGCTCTTAGCTGAGGAGGGTTTTTGCCCCCCCCCTCGGGTCCCCAGGCTGCGGCCCTGATTTGAGGATGCCTGAACAGACAATGAAGAGCCATTGACTTTACAAAAGACCCGCTCCTCACTTGTTGATATGGACTGAATCTGATTGTTTGGGTTTTTTTTTTAAATTGGACTCTCTTTGACGAGTTGATGGATGTATTTATTTTCAGATCTAACACTGCAGGGAGAAGGAGATGCAAACAGAGATTAATGTCACTGTTTTGGTTGCTGAAAGATTTATCCCTTTCCTTTTGACAACCCCACAGGGCACGTTTTTGCGGGTTTGGGAACGTCTCCAGATCCCCAGCCAAAGCTGTGACAATCCGGTCCTCTGAACTTAGTTTCCAAATGACTTTCTCAACCTGCTGTAGCTTCCTGTGGTTTATCACTTTTCCTCCCCCTTGGATCCGGAATTTTTGCAGGGGTGCTGTGGAATGCACGTGTGAACCCACATCAGTGTTTACAAGGCCCTTTTCTAATTCTTATTATAGCTCACTTCCAGGATCTCCTAGGCAACACCCACCCAAAATTAACTGTTCCTCCCTCTATGTCGATCTGAGGAAAAGCTCTCTACCCCCTCCCCCCCGCCTGTTGAGTTCTAAGGACCTTTGGAAAAATAAAAGGGAAAATTGTCCTTTCTTCCCATCCTGACAACTTATAGAGGTATCACTCCTTCAGCCTCAGAAAACTCTGTGATGGGGAAAGAAGTCTTTGGAGAGAGATGACCAGCTCGAAATGGACTTGATCCACGAAAGTTCACATTTAAATACAGGATTTAGTCTTTAAGGTGCCTCAACTTTTCTTTCTTTCCTTCCTTCCTTCCTTCTTTCTTTCTTTCTTTTTTCTTTCTTTCTTTCCTTCCTTCCTTCCTTCCTTCCATCTTTCTTTCCTTCCTTCCTTCCTTCCTTCTTTCTTTCTTTCTTTCTTTCTTTCTTTCTTTCTTTCTTTCTTTCTTTCTTTCTTTCTTTCTTTCCTTCCTTCCTTCCTTCCTTCCTTCCTTCCTTCCTTCCTTCCTTCCTTCCTTCCTTCCTTCATTGCTTGCATTTTTATACCGCCCATCTGAGAAATTTCCCACCCTGGGCAGCAGACATACGAATAACAAAGCAACACAATAAAACAAACAACAAAATACAATAAAACAACCAAATAAGTACATCATAAAATGAAATGAAATGAAATACAGTACCTGGCGTCTATGGGCACAGACTCAACCAAATAGCTAGTTTATTCTTTATTTACTCTCTGATATTGTGGCTTATAATGACTTATACTTTTATTTGGTTAGATCCTTCTTTACGTCTAATCTCTTGCTGTCATTGTAAAGACTCATTTTTAAAAAAACAATATGCCCTAAGGTGCCCAGAGTGGGAGAATATCCAGATGGGCAGGATAGAGATGCAATAAATGAGTTAAAATAATTAAAACTTTTACAGCCTCTGCCCTAGGGTAGGAATTTATTATTATTTATTTATTAGTTCAAATGTATATTGCTGCCCGCTCGCCGTAGCGACTCGGGGCGGCTTACAAACAATACATTACATTACAATAAAGGAATACCCTTATATATCGTGTGTGTGTGTGTGTGTGTGTGTGTGTGTGTGTGTGTGTGTGTGTGTGTGTGTGTGTGTGTGTGTGTGTGTGTGTGTGTGTGTGTGTGTGTGTGAGAGAGAGAGAGAGAGAGAGAGAGAGAGAGAGCAAACCCTTAATCAACTCCAATTACTATTGGTTTTGGAAAGCGTCCAATAATACACCCTTCAATAAAATAAACAAACAAATAAAGAGACATTAAAATAGCCACAAACTGAATCCCAAGGAGCAGAAAACCACTTACCTCTTGGAAGCAAAACCTGACCAAGGACCACATGGAGAGAAAGGAAAGCTAGCAGACTTCTGGAACTCATCGCACTGTTCGTCCCTGGTCAATTCAGCTACCTTAAATCCCAAACCTTTGAGCTGATGGGAAGGCAGGGGAAATCTCTGGACTCAACCATATTAAAAGTCTCTTTCACTGCTGGGCAGGGCGACCAGCCCTGAGCTGTCCATGCCAGAGTTGTTCAGACATCCACCCTCTCCCCCCTGAGCTTGGCACAAAACGGTCCCCTCCCCTCTTCTTCCCCTTCTTACGCAGTTGTGAAATCTTTCGGTCACAGTTTCTCTCTCTCTCTCTGCCTCTGCTTTCTTTTCCGACTCGTAAATCCTTCTGACAGGAGTGGCTTGAGAGAAACGTCACCCTCCCCTCCTTCCCTGCTTGGAAAATAGGGCAGCTTTAGCCCGGGAAAAGCCAAACCAGGGTCAAAGTTGGCCAACTTTTCTCCTTTTTCTGAAAGGTCCCAGCCACTGTGCTTCGGGAAGGTGGGCCAGATATTCTTCAGGGTCTGACAGCTGTGGCTCTCGCAAGCCACATCTGCCCAGCTCCAGGCTAGGGAAGAAGCATCACTGGACAACTTCAGGAGGCTCTTGGGCAGCATTTCGGTGGCAGAATCTAGGATCCTTCCGAATGGATGTCTTGGGGCGGGTTCCAGATGTTCCACAGCTGACTAGTTCCATCAGAATTTCACCATCTTAATTCCATGGGGAACAGTGATTTTGGTGCCTCACAATTTTCAATTTTCACCTATTTCTGGCTATATTTGGGTCACTGATTCCAAAAATGCTTTCAGTTATGCCCCATCAGCTCTGGTTTTTTAGATATGGCTTATTCACATTAGGCCAATCTAACCATACTGGTTGCATATACAACCATCAGGATTATTTATACATGTTCTTCTTGATAAAGCCATTTTAGTGGCTGTAAAAAAAGAAATAAATGTCAAAATCATACTTAAGATAAGGAGAAAAAAACTAGAATGCAAGCCTCCCTGGATGAGTCCATGGAGCAGCTACGGAGTTGGACTAGTTTCGGGATGCACAGCATCCAGTCTCAACAGTAAAGGAGAGCACAGAGAATGACAAAAAAGGTCAGATTAGTTAAATTACACTTGCAACAATCACGGGAATAGAGCTTGAACATCATCAATAAGTATTATTAAAACAATCAATTTACGAATGGTTAGGCAAATACAAGTGTAGTCATAAGAGCAATGTATAATGACATCGATATCTCATGAACTAGAGCTGCTAAAACAAAATGGATGGCATTTTCGGAATCAGCCACCCCAAAATGCCCGAAATCAGTTGGAAAATTGTAGGCACCAAGAAATTTTTTTTTTGTTCCCCAGTGTTATTCTGGGTTGAAAGGATTTTTGCTGGAGAAGCTCCACTCCAGGGGACGCCCAAATGAGGCTCCTTTCATGTTCCCCACCCAAGTGGTCCCTGATTATCTACTTGCAATTTCTTGCTTTCGAACTGCTAGGTTGGCAGGAGCTGGGGCAGCGATGGGTGCTCAAGCTGTCGTGCAGTACCTGGGTCTCGAACTGCTGACTTGCTTGCATTCCAGCTAACGAGGTGAGCTTCTTAACTACAGAGCCACTGCAGCTCCTAGAATAAGCAGGTGATGTGTATAGCTAAAAGGGGTTGTGGTATTTGAAGCTCCAAGTTGGCCGTCAAATCCGTTGGGTAGACTTAGGCTGGTCGGTCTTTCTATCTCTCTCACCTCTACCTTGCAGGGTTGTAAGAAAGACAAAGGGAGGAACAAGAGAACCATGTGATTAATTGGGATAAAGGTGGGGTTTGAATGCAAGGGATACCCAGTTGGTGTAGTGGAGATAATGGTGAGGCAGGCCCTGGTTTGAATCCCCGTTCAGCCAGAGAAACCCATTGGGCTGCTAAAAAAACACCCTTCAAATGGCTCATTCACTTTGAAAACCCTATTAGGGTCTCTCTAGGACTTCAGTTCCCAGAAGCCTGCATTCCTGTGAATCCACACTAATGGGTTTACTTGGACGAGACTTGGGCTTCTGGGAATTGAAGTCCAAGGATAGCCGGAGTGCCAAGGTTCACCATCACTGCTCTGGGTTCAATTCTGACTTGACAATGATAACAGCATCGATTAGACAGACAGCCGGATGGATGGACAGATGGATGGACAGACGGTTAGAAGGAAGGAAGAAAGATGGATGGTTAATAGGGGTTTTATTGGTTTTTAAAATGTGGTTTTATTTTCCACGAGCTGCCCAGAGTCTTCGGAGTTGGGTGGCAATAGAAACAAGAAAAATAAATAAATAAATAAATAATAAAAGGATGAGTGAGTGGACAGTTAGAAGGATGGACAGTTAGAAGGATGGACGGATGGAGGACAGACAGACCAACAGTCATATCTTTTTTGCTTCCAGGTAATGATGGGGAATATTGCAGGCTGGAGGTCGCCAAGTCTCCCCCCCAAAAAAGCTCGTGTGCTTTATCTATCTATCTATCTATCTATCTATCTATCTATCTATCTATCTATCTATCTATCTATCTATCTATCTATCTATCTGTCTGTCTGTCTGTCTGTCTGTCTGTCTGTCTTCTGTCTGTCTGTCTATCTATCTATCTATCTATCTATCTATTGGTCATATTTGTATGCCTCCCTCTTCACGAAGCGACTCAGGGCTGCTAACGCAGCAATTAAAAACACACACAACAATCCAATAAAATTTGTCGATAAAATCCAGACCCATACATAAAATTTAAAAGGTTGAAAATTTAGAAGAGCTAAAAGATTTTAAAAAGTAATCGGACGAGACCGTTCTCTTCCTTATGAGCCACTGATGCTCAACGGCTGAAACTTTTTCTGTCTCCGGGTTGGATGTCTGCATTACAGTAAGCACAGCTGCCTTAAAATCTCCGACTCCATGAACCCCACGTCTCTAAAGCACAGGCGCCCCAGGAGGGGGAAAGTTGGCCACTCCATAGTCAATCCATTCAGCGATGAACAGCTTATACCAACTCATAAGCCAAGGTTGGCTTGTTTATACTCCCTTTCCACCGCCATGTTGCTGCCAGAATCCATCATTAAGGGCCTTAACTTCCTTTTTTCAATAATAAGGAGAAATTCCGGACGCATCTTTCCATTCCTGCTGTTTATTATTTCGTCTTCCTCTCCCCCACCAAAGGGAATCCAATTAAAACTCCACTCATGGCCCACTCAAATCGCTCCCAAACATTGCAAGATTTCCCTTAATAATTGCCTCTCCTCCCTCAATAAAAAACTATTCCAAATCCTTAGCAACAGATTCTATCCCTGTACATAAACAGGCCAGAAACATATATAGAAAGAAACTGGCTTTCTTACTCATCTACTTTTCCCCCATTGGGATGGTTTGGACTTCAATATTGGCTTTTAAAACTTATATATATATTAAATCTCAAAGGCAGCTGGCAAAGCAATCTTGACTCCAACACGCACAGTGTCGTTTAAAACATGATAGCCGCTCGGGACTGGTTCTCGGTTGATTCACTGTATTAAATTGAATTGAATCGACTAGAATCAAATCAATCTTTATTATGGTCCGAGACCAGCATAGTACAATGAAAATAGCAGACGTTGCAATCTTTCAAGAGACAGACGTTTAAAAGAGGGTACTTAAATGTATATTTTAAAAATGAGCATTTCTGCTCGGAGTTGAGGAGTGGTAAAAAATTTTATTTAAGATTAATAGTGTTACAACTATTACACTTCCTGACAAACTAAATAAATATTGCCTGCTGCTTGGTCTAATCCATGTGTCTTATACTAAATCAAATGCGCTGAATCCAAATCTGAAGTCCGATTCTGCCTTAGGACGTCAGGATCTTAAGTTAGCAAATCTCACCCTCTTGGTTAGGTTCTTGTATTGCTCACAAGGGGTATATTTGCAACAAATGTAGCAAAAATTGTCCAGTTTATTAACACAGCTGCGCATAATAATCTTTAGCTCAAAAGAGACTCACTATGGCCTAACCGTACTACCCTATAAGATGGTTTTGCATTAGAGACAAGCCCTTGGTCCATCTCGCCTTAAGATACCTATTTCTGATGTCAGTTCATTTACTTGCCCGGCTGCCGTTGGAACATGCATGCCACCAGGGACGTGATTCAGCTGCAACCGGCATAGCGGTTGCTGCAATTGTTAGAATGCTCCCATGTACAAATACATTACCCAATGACCGACCATTTGAACAGCTATGGCACGCCTTAAAATCTGTACGTGACGGGCAAATTCTGAGTTCAGATTTGGAATCTTAGCACACTTGATATCATGTGTTATTCCCAGTAGCAAAGTCATTGTTGTGCAGTGACTAAGCCAATGATGTAGCACTAGTGGTTTGTTCAGCTGTCATTAGTCAACTCTGTGACTACGTGTTGTGTCATGGGCTTCCATGGAAAAACTTGCTATCAGAATAGAGGTAATTCACCTCCGAGCACAGAGGCGCACTGTGTCATCATACCACAACATCCTTCCTCTGCAAAGTCCAGCCTGTTTTTCTGCAGCCTCCTTTGCAGTTGTAGAAAAAGCAACTGAGCTTGACATTGAATTCATTTTGACTACAAAGCCCACACTCCCCTGCCCAACGTGGCCAACGCGGGCTCTGGGAGGCATTGCCCATAAAAGTATCAAAATGGCAAGTGATTTGTTACCCACCTAATAATCCTTTGTCTGACTTTGGAGTGTTGGTCTACCCTTCCGATGGACTGGCAGAATTGACGTGGTTGAACTCAAGATTTGGAAGATGCCCATAGGTGCCCATAGGTAGGGAAAACAAAAGATTTGGACGTGGGCATCCTTGTGACGCTAGCCACTAGCTGTGAGGCCTGGCACAAGCCATGGTGTTGAGTCCAGCTGGTGCCTGGCTTCGCGCCAGGATTTTAGTAACACAATCTGGGGTGACTCAGATTCATGCGCACATTAATTCCGACTGGGCCAAATTAATTGCCTGGATTTAAGGACGCATAGGGACAATATCCAGGCAGCATGGAGAGGCCCGCAAACACTTTATTTTATGTGCAGAAACATCTGGATTTTGACATTGTCAGGCTGAGCTGTGTGAATGAGACTAAGGCAGGTATAGGTAAAAGCCGCCCTAGCTTGAAAGCCAGTCGTATCCGACTCTAGGGTGCGGTGCTCATCTCCGTTTACAGCCAAAGAGCCAGTGCGGTCTGCAGCTACAGACTACTCCATGGACATGTGACAGGCATGACTAGACACCAGAGTGCATGGAATTCTGTTTACCTCCCCACCGAAGTGGAACCTATTTATCTACTTGCAATTTCTTGCTTTCGAACTGCTAGGTTGGCAGGAGCTGGGACAGAGATGGGAGCTTGCTCCGTCGTGCAGCACTCGGGTCTTGAACTGCTGACCTGCTGACTTTCCAGTTTCTTAACCACTAAGACACCACAGTCCTTGACTAAAGCAGACAGACCGACAATTTGATATGTTGTAGGGTAGCCTAATCTCCAACCATTTTTTAAAAAATTGACAAAAATACATTTTAAAACAAGATTTCTCTTCTTTCTTTCCTAATGGGGGGCATCGGTGGGTCTCTGTTCTGTCATTTTCATCCTCTCAACAGCCTTGCAACTAGGTCAGGGATGGCAGCAGCTACTGGTCCAGGGATCCCAGAGGCTGTGAATCCTGGCCTGGCTTTAGCATGAACCTTATTGGTGCTCTCCAAGGTACTGAACCTTTTAAAAAGATGGTCAGAACTCCGGATTCAAACATGGAGCCAATTCGGTCCTTATTCTGTCATGTAGGATTCGTAGGAAGGTAAAGGTCAACATTCCCCTTGCTCGAAAGTCACTCATATCTGACTCTACGGTGCGGTGCTCTTCTCTGTTTACGGCCAAAGAGCCGGTGCCGTATGCCTCTGCGGACATTCCTGTGGTCATGTGTCAGGCATGATTAGAAGCTGAAGCACACGGAATGCTGTCACCTTTCCCACCGAAGTGGTACCCATTTATCTACTTGCAATGTCTTGCTTTCGAACTGCTAGGTTGGCAAGAGCAGAGGACTGGAGCTCGCTCCGTCATGCAGCACTCGACTCCTGGACTGCTGACTTGCTAACCTTCCAGTTGTCAAGTTCAGCGTCATAACCACTAAACCAGATCAGGGATATTCTCGGGAGAAGGTGTTGTCCCTAACTGGCATGTGCTGGCGTTGACGGACCAGCTCCCTTGTGACCACTTCCACGAGGAATCCCGCTGTGCCGTAAACACTGCAACCTGATCGTCCCTTCGGCTGGGTCACCACCCTGTTGAAAGTTGACACCCCGGGAGTTTGCGGACACGGCGATCCATCCATTGACTCAATGCCTTTCTTCATGGGCTGACTCATCCAAGGCTATTTAGGACTTCCATAGAGACCCTGGCTTGACCCCTCTATGCAGCACTAGTTAGACACCCCCCCCCCCCCATCTAGAGTCCTTGGATGTGGTCTAGAGTCCCAGGACTGGGGTGGCTTAGCAGTTAAGACGCTGAACTTGACGACTGGAAGGTCGGCAGGTCAGCAGTTCGAGATGCGACTGCATGACAGAATGAGCTCCCATCTCTGTCCAAGCTCCTGCCAACCTAGCAAGAAATTGCAAGTAGATAAATAGGGACCACTTTGGTGGGAAGGTAAACAGCGTTCTGAGTCCTGCCTGCCACAAGTCCATGGAAATGTCTGCAGACACAGACAGTGCTGGTTGTTTGGCTATAAACACAGATGAGCACTGGACCCTAGAGTTGGATATGACTGGCTTTCGAGCAAGGGGGAACCTTTACCTTTACTTAGAGTCCTGTGTCCAATTCTGGGCACCGCATTTTAAGAAAGAGCCAAATAAATTAGAGCAGGTGCAGAGAAGGGGGTGATTCTCTCCAATTCCGTCAGGACCCACAGTGGGCCGTCACTGTCTCAAATCCCAGTCTGCCCACTGATCCTGTTACTGGTTTCGTCCTTCCATCAGAGTTTTCAGGTCTAACCTTCAGAGATTATGGAGGTGGCAGGTTAAAATAGGAAGTCTTTTCGCTGCTCCGCTGAGACCGAATGGCACATTTGATTCCCAAGACACAGAAAGGGCATAAGAGAAAAGTAATTCTTGGACTACACATTCCATGATCCCAGAACCAACCTGGGTCTTGCTATGGAGGGGATTCTGGGTTTTGTCATCCAAAGAAAGGCAATTCATTCAAAGGTTAGGGAAACAGAGGATGAGCCCCTGGGGTCATTTTAGGTGGCCCGTTTCACACTTCCGATGTCGTTGGGGTGACTTTATAGCGAAGGCAAGCGATGGCAGGAACGCGGCGTCCGCTCTGGCTTGCTGGCTGATTGCTGGTAGTCGCTTTGCCCAGATCACTTTGGATCAGAGCGAGAGTTGCTTGAGGGAGCCGGAGGCCGGGTGGCTTGTCAGACCAAACCGAACTGCTCAGGGAACGGCCAAACTCAAAGTGACTTCTCCAACGCGCATGGCCTTCGAAGGCGCTGGAAGAAGCAAAGTGGAAAGCGCGCCTCAATTTAGCATCACAAGGCAACAATAAAAGATCTAGACCGGCAGGGACAGAGGAAGTCAGGACAGCCAGAAACAGAGAGAGACAGAGAGAGAAATGATGGGAGAAATACCTTATTCACTGGAATATAAGACCCACTTTCTTCTTCTTAAAATGCACTGAAAAAATGGGGGTGCATCTTGTATATAGTGGCCTATAGTAGGCTATTTTGGTAATAATGGGGTGCATCTTATACACTGGCAAATATGATAATTTACCTGCAAAATCACCCTCACATCTCCTTTGTGTCACTGGAGCCAATAGCTAAAATCCTGTTATTCCGAGTTACACCGTGTAAGGCTGGCGATGTCATTCGCTGTGCTGATTTTTCCTGAATTAAAACCATTTCTGACCCCTGTCCGAAGGTCCTGAGACACCTCCCTACACCAGGGCCCCATTCATCATGTTTTCAGACATGGGGCAGGGAGTGGTTTGAGGTCCTGAAAAACCCCAGGAAAAAAATCTAGGGAGCAAACAGGATTTCAGTCCATATCCGATCCATGTGTGGTTTTGCAGCCCGGGTCAGCATCCAGGTACCCAGAGGAACCGAAGAAGGTCTCACCCTATGAGAGAATAATAATAGCATGTCACCGATTTAGTCTGAGGAATGATTGAAATACCCTGGGTCTGTTACCAATAAATCCATCTGTTCGTGAGCGGGTGGTCCAGGAAAATGTGGATCTAAACCTCCCCCCCCCCCTCAATCCTTCCAGTTTTTACTGGGATGGTCTGGCTCCATCACTTAGGCAACAAGGTAAATTGTATACATATTTTGAGAAGTTGCTATAAACCATAGCAGTGAAAAAATGAGGGGGGGGGAAATCCATAATATATGGCTGGCTGCACACCTGTTAGTTATATACTGATCTGGATTTTCCATTATGAAATAATGTCATGCTTCTTTTCACCCCAGCCTGTGACTTAAAGGTTCTGTCGTTCTCTTTTTCTTTTGGGGGGAAAGACATAGATATTGGCAACGTAAGATGGAAAGTCACTAAGAGATTCATAATAAAGAGTCTGATGACAGCTTAAATTTGGCAGGTCCCTCCTGCCCCTGTCCTCCAAGCCAAGACGGAGCAGGATGATGGGAAGAGGAAGGGGGGAAATGAATTTCAGAGCCTTCCCTTTGCAAACTCAAGGAAAAGCCCGAGAGAATGGAAACTGTTTTGTTAAACTTTTCAGCCCATCCACAACTGTCTGGGGGAAAGAAGTTGTGAAATTGTGTGGAATTTGCCTCTACTTCTCTCTGTCGCACAAGAGCAAAAATCAGGAATTATCTGCAGGGTTTAAATAGGTAAATGTAAAGGTCTCCCACATTCGAAAGCCAGTTGTATCTGACTCTAGGGCTTGGTGCTCATCCCCGTATTACAGCCAAAAGAACCAGCGCTGCTTTTGTGGACATGTGGCCGACTGGAGCATACGGAACACACTGTAACCTTTCCCACCCAAGCAGTACCTGTTTATCGACTTGTAATTTCTTGCTTTCGATCTGCTAGGTTGTCAGGAGCTGGGATAGAGGCAGTTAGTTGTTTAGCTAGGGTTTTAACCCCCCCCAGCAGCTGGCCCTGTTGACAGATCAGAACCAGATGTTTGCAGCTGTCCAAAAATAACACTTTTGAATGATTCCTCTGGGATTGTTTTGGATCAGGCAAACATGGCATTAATTTGTTAAGTGAGGCGGCCCCCATTTTACTGTACACGTCTTTCAAATTAACAATCTGGGTCGTGTTTAATTTGGAAAGCCAGCCAGGAAGCCTCAGAAAGATCTGGTTGCCCCAAACTCAGTAACTTCCTGATGCTTCAGACTACGTTTTCCATAATTCCCAGGCAGAGGAGTCCAGCTTTATGGGACCTGTTTGATCCACGAAAGATCACATTGTCACAAATTAGTCTCTAAGATGCTGCAGTAATTTGTTTTTTTTTCTTTCTTTCACTCCCTCTCCTTTCCCCCGTTTGATTTTGCTAACATCTTTAAAAGGACAGTGTTGTCCTTAGAAGCATTTCACAAAAGGACTGACCAGCAGAATGATGGTTTGTGGTCACTCTAGGGCAGTGGTGATGAACCTATGGTATGCGTGCCAGAGGAGACACTCAGAGCCCTATCAGTGGGCATGTGCAATGTTGCTCCAGCACAGAGTTTGCCCCACCCTTCTGCCCAGCAGCCCAATTGGAGCGCTTCCTCCCTCCTCCCAGCACAGAGTCTACTCACCTCACTCCTCTGCTTAGCAGCCCAATGGGAGTGTTTCCTCCCTCCCCCAGCACAGAGTTCACCTGCCCCTCTGCCCAGCAGCCCAATGGGAGTGCTTCCTCCCTCCCCAGCACAGAGTTCACCTGCCCCTCTGCCCAGCAGCCCAATGGGAGTGCTTCCTCCCTCCCCAGCACAGAGTTCACCTGCCCCTCTGCCCAGCAGCCCAACAAGAGTGCTTCCTCCCTCCTCCCAGCACAGAGTTTACCCACCTCACTCCTCTGCCCAGCAGCCCAATGGGAGTGCTTCCCCCTCCCCCAGCACAGAGTTCATCCACCTCTCTGCCCAGCAGCCCAATGGGAGTGCTTCCTCCCTCCCCCAGCACAGAGCTCACCCTGCCCCACTGTCTAGCAGCCCAATGGGAGTGCTTCCTCTCTCCCCCTGCACAGAGTTCACCCACTCCTCTGCCCAGCAGCCCAATGGGAGTGCTTCCTCCCTCCCCCAGCACAGAGTTCACCCTACCCCACTGTCAAGCAGCCCAATGGGAGTGCTTCCTCCCTCCCCCAGAACAGAGTTCACCCGCCCCTCTGCCCAACAGCCCAATGAGAATGCTTCTTCCCTCCCTTATTGCTATTTTGGCACTTTGTGATAAATAAGTAGGCTTTGGGTTGGAGTATGGGCACTCGGTCTCTAAAAGGCTTGCCCTCACTGCTGTAGGGGAGACAGGTCTAATTTAAAACAGGGTGTTTCTTTGTATGTGTGGAAGAAAATACAATGCATACTAGGATAATAGCAAACACATCCTTGGATGGAGAGGCAGCAAAATGGGATCCAGAAGGCTGGAATGAACGTAAAACAACTGAAATAACTAGAATTAAAAGTGAGTTAGAAGCGAGAGATTTCCGGGGGATGGAGTTATTTTCATGGGAACGGAGGCTGGTTTTGTACTATCAATTATCTTCTTTCCGACTATATTCTGTCTTGGCAGGCGGTCCTGTTATCCCAGCACGAAGCACTTTGGATATCACCCTCTAAAAAGTAAAGCCAAACAGTGGTTCCAAAAGATTTATTTATATCTGTCCGCCCACATTTTTCAATCTGGTGGGGCAGGGAGGGGAGAAGGCTGAACGCAGCGGTGGATATAAGGCTTTCTCCGTACTCCTTGGTGTCTGCGTTTGCAGACGTTTCCGTGGTCGCGTGGCAGGCACGACTAGACACCAGGACACATGGCATGCTACTACCTTCCCTGCTTGAGGCAGGACCTATTTGTCCACTTGCAATTTCTTGCTTTCGAACTGGCAGGAGCTGGGACAGTTGACCGGAGCGCACTCTGTCGTGTGGCACTCGGGTCTCAAACTGCTGACCTCCCAGTCGGCAAGTTTGGCCTCTTAACCACATTAAAAAAAATTGGTTTTTCTGGAAGTTTCCGACAATCATAATTTCGGAATGTTTTTCAGAACATTGGAAGTAAAACTGGACTCCTGGCTTGTAGGATTAGACTTGGGAAGTGTTATTTTCCTGGATTACAACACACATCATTCCCCAACCATCTTAGCTGGCTGCTGGGAGTTATAATCATCCTCCACACAAAAAAGAACGCCCAAAGTTTTTTTTTTTAAAGTACAAAACTGAAGTGAAAGAAACAAACTAAAACATTGGCATGTTTCCTCCTCTTTAAGAAGGCTAGAAAACTGCTTGGTTGAAGGTCTCCTGTCTCTTCCCATCAATGTCTCCTTCATCACCCTCTGGAGTTGGGGACAAATTTGCTGTCAGAAGACATCATCCTATTATTTTTCCACCAGAGACCGTAGCTGGTGTCTGCACGGATTATTCTCCCGGACATGGCATTTCAGGGGACAACCAGCTAACTCTGAACCCCATTTTCCTGGCCTGGCTCTTTGGCCATCTAAGAAGCTCGTGGTAGCAGTCAAAATTTACCAAATAAAGAGATGAGTTTCAAAGTGTGTTGACTTTCTTCAAATCCAGATCTAACAAGTTTTATTCCTCGTTCCTTAAGCCACCAGGATTTCCACATCGCAGCGTGACGCCCATAGTGTTAGATCCGGAGATCCTTGCGCGGGAGTGAGGACACGGACGCCATTGAAGGTGAACCAAACAACACGTATGTTTATTGTGACCACTGGTAACAACAACAACAACGGCTGGGTCAGCAAGGGTTTAAATACCCTGCTTGACCCAGCCCACTGACCAATTGGAAGCAGCGGTTTTCCCGCCGCTTAGACTTTTAAATATCCAACACCCCTTTCCCCCAGAATGCCTTAGTCCGCTATTTACATATATAATCGTTCAGGTGACGGGGGCGTGTCCGTACACGATCGGACCTGCGCAGTTCAGTCGGCGCTGGGGCATCGAGCAGAGCGGACCTGTCGCTCTCGCTCTGCCCCGGCTGGGCCGCTGGCGGTTCCGGGACACGACCGTCGGGCTCCGCGGTGACCGGGGGTGAGCCTGCTCCACACGGTAAGTTGACTGGTGGTGGTGCTGCGTAACTGGGGGTGTCTTCTGGCCGAACCGGGTCGGTGACCGGTTCGTCCATCGGGTGCATGTCTGGCTCAGCGCCGGTCTGCACTCCCTGGGGAAGGTTGCTATCCGTGTCGGGACTTGTTCGCCTCCTGAGTTGGTCGACATGGCGTTTCCATGTCCGACCATCAGCGAGGCGAACCGTGTAGGTGTAGGGACCCAGCATCTCGCTGACGGTTCCCTCTTCCCACGGTGGGCCGGGCGCATAGTTCCTGGCAAAGATTGGCGAGTCAATGGCTAGTGTCCTGCCCTGTGGTTGATCTCCCTTGAATTTGTCTGGGGAGTACCTGGGATGTAACCGATCGAGATGACAGCGGAGTCTCCTACCCATGAGCAACTCCGCGGGGGCCCTTCCTGTGGCAGCGCAGGGAAGGTTGTGTTGGGCCAACAAGAACGTGTCCACGCGTTCCTGCCAGTCCCCCGGACCTAGCCTTCCCAGGGCTTCCTTTGCGCTTCGTACGAACCTCTCTGCCTGCCCGTTCCCTTGTGCCCTGAACGGGGATGTGAGAGCGTGTCTGGTTCCCAGGGATGCCAGGTACTGCTCGAATTCCGTGGCCGTGAACTGAGGCCCGTTATCGGAGACGAGTGTGTCGGGGATGCCGTGCGTGGCAAAGATTTGTCTGAGTTGCCTGATTATTGTTCTAGCTGTGGTGCTACTCAAGAGTCGGACTTCCAACCATTTTGAGTACGCATCCACGACGATCAGGAACGTTTGGCCATGGAATGGGCCGGCGAGGTCAATGTGAATCCTCTGCCATGGGCCCGAGGGTTGTTCCCATTCCCTGATCGGGGCTGCCGGGGGATTGGGCCGTGATGATTGGCAAGGTGTACATTTGGCCACCCATGACTCTATGTCTTTGTCAATGCCAGGCCACCACACGTAACTTCGGGCCAATCCTTTCATTTTTACTATTCCCGGGTGGCTGGCGTGCAGAGTGTCTAAGACCTTGAGACGGAGTTTCCTGGGAATCACTACCCGGTCCCCCCACAGCAAGCAACCCCCCACGTAACACATCTCGTTCCTTTTGTCGTGAAATACCTTGAATTCCCCTTCCCCCTTGTCCGGCCAACCCCGGCGAACCCAGCTGGACACAATCCGGAGGTCGGCGTCTCTCGCCGTTTCCCTGGCAACCTCGGCCGAAGTAGTGGGGGAAGAATCCAGGACGTCTAGGGCAAGAACCGATGCCTCCCCCTTTTCCGCGCCTTCCTGGGTCGGAAGGGGGCATCTGCTTAAGGCGTCAGCGTTGCCCATGTGTTTCCCGGGGCGGTAGACCAAGGTGTATGAGTACCCCGACAGGAAAAGGGCCCAACGTTGCATCCGGGGAGACAAGGCAGAGGGTGTAGGCCGGTCACCAGCCAGAAGTCCCAACAAGGGTTTATGATCAGTCACGAGTTCAAAGTCCCGGCCATATAAGTAATCATGGAATTTCCTTACCCCTGCCACTGCCGCCAGCGCCTCCTTATCGATCTGGCCGTAGTTTCTCTCGGTCAGTGACATGGTCCTGGAATAATAGGCGATGGGCGCCTCGAGGCCGTTGGGTAGACAGTGGGCCAGGACCGCGCCGACGCCGTAGGGAGACGCGTCGCAGGCGAGGACCAGTGGCAGGGTCGCGTTGTACTGTATCAGGAAACTGTCCTGGGAGAGGAGATTTTTTACAGTGGCGAAGGCCGACTTTTGTTCGGGACCCCACACCCACTCTGCCCTTGCCGCTAACAGTCTGTGTAGGGGTTCAGCCGCCGTGGCCTTCCCTTTCAGGAAGGCCGCGTAGAAATTCAGGAGACCCAGGAACGCCTGCAGCTCCTGCTTGTTTTTTGGGGCCGGGGCGTTCCGGATTGCCTCTACCTTCCCCTTTGTCGGGTGGATGCCCTTGGCGTCAATGCGGAATCCCAAGAAATCCACGGAGGGGACCCCCAGCAGGCACTTGTCCTTTTTTACCTTGAGCCCAGCGGCTCTGAATTTAGCCAGGACAGCGGCGACCCTGTCCTTTAGCTGTCCGGGATCCCCTGCAATTATCAGTACGTCGTCAAAATATGGGACCACCCCCGGGAGTCCTTGGAGGAGCCGTTCCATCGTGCTCTGAAACAGTCCCGGAGCTATGCTGACCCCAAACTGCAGCCTCGTGCACTTGAATGCCCCCCGGTGTGTGACAATGGTTTGGGCTTCGGCCGTGGCGTCGTCCACCGGGAGTTGTTGGTAGGCTTGGGCCAGGTCTAGCTTGGCAAAGATCTTGCCAGGGCCCAGCGAATGGAGTAAGTGGTCTATGACGGGAACCGGGTATGCGCTCGGCTCTAGTGCCTTGTTGATCGTGCATTTGTAGTCTGCACAGATGCGCACTGACCCGTCCGGCTTGATGGGGGTCACTATGGGGGTCTCCCACCTAGCATGGTCCACGGGAACGAGGATTCCTTGGGCCACCAGTTTGTCGAGTTCCTTCTCGACCCTGGGTTTAAGTGCCAGCGGAACTCTCCGAGCCTTGAGTCTAATAGGGGCGACGCTTGGGTTGAGCGCAAAAGAAATAGGGGACCCCACATACCTGCCTAAGCCGTCCCCGAAAACGTCCTGGAATTCGGTCATCAGGTCGTTTCTCAGCGAGGCGTCTCCGGGCTGGTCAGTCGCGGTGTTGTGGATGCCGGCGATGGACAGTCCCAGGGCGGGGAACCAGTTTGTGCCTAGCAGCGTTGGAATGTTGCCGTGGACGATGGTCAGTGGGAGGCGTTCTTCCCTTGGTCCGTACTTAACTTGGACCCACTTCTGCCCTGCGACGGAGAGGAATCTGCCCTGGCAGTCCTTGATCCGGATCCGCTGAGTCTGGAGGTCCGCTACCTTCAGAGACGGGAATGCCTTCTTCATCCACCGCCACGGGATGATGGATATGGCGGCCCCAGAGTCGACCTCCATGGGACACTCAGCCCCGTCGATCGTGACTGTGGTGTGGTACTTTCCTCCTTTCTGTGTGGCGGTGTGGCTTATTGTTAGCGTGTGCGTCTCGGCATCTTCGAATTTGCCGCTGTTTCGTCCTTGGCGCCTCTGATTCGCCCTCTGGTTGGCGGCCATCTTGCCCGGCGGGAACTTTTGAATGTGCCGGTCAGCTTGGCTCTCCGCTTGCCTGGCCCGGCAGACCTTTCCAATGTGTCCCCTCTTTTCGCAATAGCGGCAGATGGCGTCCCTGAAGCGGCAATGTGCCCGCTGGTGTGGCCCTCCGCAGCTAGCGCAGCGCTGACCGCTCCTGCCCGAGTTTCCCCCGTCGGTCGCACACACCTCCGCTTCTTCATCTTCGTCCTCATCGGAAACGACATCTTGATGGTGAGTGGAGGCTTGGCGGGGCGCCGACGGGGGCCGGTTGAAGGAGGATGTTGTTGTCGTCGAGAGTTCGAAAGCTCTGGCTTCCTCGATGGCCGCGGCCAGGGTCAGGTCTCTCCGGGCCAATAGTCTCTTGCGGAGTTTGTTGTCGCGGACTCCCCTGATGAGCTGCTCGATTAGGGAGTCCTCGAGAAATGCCCCGAATACCGCCGGAACGGCTGCTGCCCTTAGGGCGGCCACGTACTCGCCGATGGTTTCCCCCGACATCTGGAATCGGTCCCGGAACTGAAGTCTGAACACAAATCTCGAGGGCTCCGGCGCGTAGTGATTCTTGAGGGCTAGCTGTAGTGCTTCCCACGGGACGTCCAGAATTGGCGTGGGGTCCACCAGGGACTGGGCCACTTCGTAAACTTTGGGCCCGCAATGGGTCAGGAAGAACGCTTTCTTCCGCTCCGGTGCGATCTCTCCCAGCTCTGCAGCCAGGAGGGAGAATTCAAACCGGTCCATATAGCTCTTCCATCTCTCGTCCTTCGGCTGGAAGGGTGCCGGAGGGACGTAAGTAGCCATGGCGAGGTGGCTTCGAGAGTGGTGGCTCTGGCGTGTGTTGGTTCTGGTCCGTTCCTCAGGATCCCACCTTCGTCGCCAGTGTTAGATCCGGAGATCCTTGCGCGGGAGTGAGGACACGGACGCCATTGAAGGTGAACCAAACAACACGTATGTTTATTGTGACCACTGGTAACAACAACAACAACGGCTGGGTCAGCAAGGGTTTAAATACCCTGCTTGACCCAGCCCACTGACCAATTGGAAGCAGCGGTTTTCCCGCCGCTTAGACTTTTAAATATCCAACACATAGTACCACTGATCCACTTCCAGGAGTCACTTTCTGGTCCTGAACCCTTTGGGCAGCCAAAATCCTCCTCAGCCCCGGGCTGGGATGGATGAAGCTGCTGCCCTCCTTCAAGATGGACTTCAAGTGGGATTTTGCTACCCAACTCACAACCCCAACTTTGATACATGGCACATTCTCTCATCTTCATCTATTTCAACCCCAAAATCCTATCATTCATGGGGGCCACAGAAATGGAGTATCCGGGAATTGTCTTGGCTAGCTTTCCAACCCCTGCCTGGACCTCGTCAAGCTAATTTTGGCTTTTATGCTAAATATAGAAGTGAGAGGAAGGGCATGTTCATTTTAAAAAATGAATGATCCTGCCGGCGGCAGGGGTGGCGGTGTGGTGGGGACTCGGGGTGATCCCCCCGCTGCTGCCGCCATCACCCTCACCGTAGCATGGGGGATCATATGCACAGCCCAAGCCTTACAACATCCACCCTTCGTGGAGGGGACAAGGATTGGGGAGGAGGTGGCGACAGCAGAAGCGGTGGCTGGAGTGAGGGAGTGGGCCAGATGATTTGGTGCTATGGGCTGGATCTGGCCCATGGGTTGTATGTTGAGGATTCCTGCCTTAGAATCAGACACAACTGGCTTTTGAGCAAGTGAAACCTCTGCCTCTGCCTCTGCCTCTGCCTCTGCCTCTGCCTCTGCCTCTGCCTCTGCCTCTACCTCTACCTCTACCTCTACCTCTACCTCTACCTCTACCTCTACCTCTACCTCTACCTCTACCTCTACCTCTACCTCTACCTCTACCTCTACCTCTACCTCTACCTCTACCTCTACCTCAGGGTGTGGATGATTAATAGGAATTAAATGTGCATGATTAATAGGAATTCAACGGGATGTTGTACCCGTGTAGATCTCTGGAAAGGAAGTTCTCCATTTCTTGATGAACTTGATGACCATCTTCCCAAAAGGTTACCCAAAGGCCACCTTTGAAGGTTGAACTATTGTTCTCCTTCTCGGACTTGACTAGCGACATGTGGGTCGGTCATGTTGGGAAATGTGGCGTGACCCCAAAGGATGACTGTGCAGCGTGTGGTCCTAGGCCCTAGGGGTCTCTTCTGGCAATCCCGGAATGTGAGGAAGTGTGTGACAGACAACTTCCTGTCCCAAACACGCATTGTGTACGAGGACACACCGGGCAAACAGGAACCTGGCCCTAATAGAAAAGAGAGTGAGGACTTGGCTTTATACCAACCTGTAGAGTGTTGGAAATAAAGTGTACAATTGTGTCCTCATTTCTCAGAAAAGGGACTGCGGTGGCTCAGTGGTTAAGAAGCTCGCATTGTTAGCTGGGAGTTCGGCGGTTCAAGACCAGAGTCCTGCATGACACAATGAATGCCTGTCTCTGCCCCAGCTCCGGCCAACCTAGCTGTTCGAAAGCAAGACATTGCAAGATAAATAGGGACCACTTCGGCGGGAAGGCAAACGGCACCCTGTGCTCCCCAGTGTCCAGTCATGCCTGCCACATGACCACGGAAACGTCTGCAGAAGCAGATGGTGCTGGCTCTTTGGAACAGAGAGGAGCACTGAACCCTAGAGTCGGATACGACTGGCTTTCGAGCAAGGGAAACCTTTACCTTTACTCTCTCAGCAGTGGTACTGCAGCCTCCTAAATGGGACATCGGGAACACAACAGAGGGAGTCTTTTAAGGATATGAAAGGCAAAGCAAATATGATGGGCGGAGATGACATTCTTTCTAAACTTTGGGGTCTTATTATATGGACAAATAAGGACCGTTTATTCCCAAGGATGAAAAGAGCCTCATTTCAATAAAACAATAAAACGAGAGAGAGAGAGAGAGAGAGAAGGCCATATCCCCATTTAGCCAAGAATACAACCTGCCCCTTTTGATCTCTCGCTCTCAATATTTTCTGAAGTTCTGCCAGGTTCAATATTTATCCAGGAAAAGACTGAACTACAGCTGGTCTCTCTTTGACCCCCTGGGTATGAAATCCGCAGAGAACAAATCCTTCCAAAAATATGAGATCTACTTTTTTTTAAAAAAAGTCCTTTAACTCTGAAAATTCATCGTTCTTTGCTAAAAAAAAAAAAAAAATCCGCAGAGGGGAGAAATTTCTCCCTGTTACGACCCTCCTGGGAAACGGAAAGTTGCATTAGAAGTCTTGGCAATGAATTCAATTTATTGGCGCACGAATGGAAAGCTGAGACAATATTTTTTTATTCTTAATGCCGCTGGCTTGGTGGCTTATGTAACTCATTCGCTTTAGCCCTGTAGCAGGACAGGGAAAATCCAGAGATGCTCCATAAGAAAAACCCTCCCTAAAATCCCAGTTCCAGGGATGTCTTTATTAAATCGACAGAAAAGGTTCAAATCTTTATGCAGGTTTTCCTCTAGCAGGTAAGGTGAAGGTCTGTTTTACTTGAAAGCCAGACGTATCCTACTCTAGGGTTCAGTGCTCATCTCCAATTACAAAGAATCAGCGCCGTCTGTGTCTGCAGACGTTTCCGTGGTCATGTGGCAGGCATGACTAGACATGGAATGCTTTAACCTTTCCTGGTACCTTTTTGTTTTTTATTTTGTTCAGTCACACAGTCGATTCCCGACCCTTTGTGACCCCATGGACCACTGCGCTCCAGGCACCCCTGTCCTCCACCCTCCTCCTCAACTCGCTCAGTTCTGTGCCCATTGTCTCTACAATACCATCTAGCCATCTCATCTTTGGCCGCCCCCTTCTTCTTTTGCCCTACACCTTTCCCAGCATCACGGCTTTCTCAAGTGAATCTTCTCTTTTCATTTGATGTCCAAAGCACTTCAGCTTCATCTTTACTATTTGACCTTCTAAGGAGTAGTCAGGGTTGATTTCTTCTAAGATCGACCTATTTGTTCTCCTCTCTTGCTTTCAAAATGCTAGGTTGGCAGGTGCTGGGACAGACGACAGGCACTCACTCTATCGTGCAGCACTCAGGTCTTGAGCTGCCGACCTTCCAGTCATCAAGTTCAGCGGGCAACAAGGTGCAGAAACCTGAATTTATGAGAGGTTGGAGAGAAAATTGGGGACGGCAACTTGGATGTTACTTTGGGCATCGAAATGAAAGACAGCTCACCTCTTCGGTGGCAGAAGCTTTAAAGAAATATTTTCTGCCTTGCCAAGGGCATCGGTCAATATTTCATCAGGCTGAGCAGCAAAACCCTTGTTATGTCAGGCAAGCAGTGTGGAAAATTCAGGCAAGTTCTGAATGTCATAAGCTCACAGCTGGGTCCAACTCCAGCTCTAATTCTTTCCTGACGGTTTTCCAGGTTTGGCTCGTTCCTCTTCAATCTCTTCTTTATACCCAGTATAGTTTTCTTTAAAAATAAATAGATTGATTGACAGACATTGATCCTTCGATCAATAGATAGATAAATTGATATGACTCCTTCCATCAATAGACAGACAAGCAGACATATATTGATCCCTCGATCAATAGATACATAAATGGATAGGGTTCCTTCTATCAATAGTCAGACAAGCAGACATATATTGATCCTTCAATCAAGAGATAGAAAAATTGATAGGAATCCTTCAATCAATAGACAGACAAGCAGACATATATTGATCCTTCAGTCAAGAGATAGATAAATTGATAGGGATCCTTCAATCAATAGACAGACAAGCAGATATATATTGATCCTTCGATCAAGAGCTAGATAAATTGATAGGAATCCTTCAATCAATAGATAGATATGGATACTTTAGACCAGGAGTCCCCAATCTTTTCAAGCCAGGGGCCGGGTCACACACTCTCAGTCCACTTCGAGGGCCAGATGGCCATTTTGCCCTGCCTGCACGATGGGGGTGGCCATCTTGTCCCAACAGCTTCAAAGGGGATGGCCATTTTGTTTCCCAAATGCCCTTGGAAGGATGGAGGGCCACATGAAATGGTGCTGTGGGCTGGATCCAGCCCATGGGCCTTAGGTTAGGAACCTCTGCATTAGAAAGACAAGACAGACCGATAGATGATGCTTCCAATTCTGTCCTAATCATTGACATGGGATTATAATTCCACTGTTTCCGTCTCATCATTCTTGAGGCTGCGCAAATATCTATGGGCTTAATCCGTCGTGCGCCAAGACTTTAGTGGGAAGCCTTCCTTAAATGTCCCTTAACCACTTGGCATAGCTGTGCCGCTTGGAGGAAATATTTTCTGCACCAGCCCCGAAAGAATGTAAACTGATGCTTTAACAACTGATGGATGATACTCCATAAAATATGCCAAGAATGGTTGTTTATGTTGGATTTTTCCACGATGTGCAGCTCCAGAGGTGCGGCGTGGACTATGGAAACACAGCCATGAGAGAAGTTAAGGTGCTTCTAATCTCCATTTAGGGGCTGTGGTGGCTTAGTGGTAAAGACACTGACCTTGATGACTAGAACATTAAAAGGTCAGCAGTTCGAGACCTGACTGCTGGACGACGGAGTGAGCTCCCATCTCTGTCCCAGCTCCTACCAACCTCGCAGGTCAAAAGCAAGAAATTGCAAGCAGATCAACAGGTACCGCTTCGGTGGGAAAATTTACGATGTCCTGTGTGCTTACGGTTCTAGTCATGCCTGCCACAGGACCACAGAAACACCTGCAGACATATCAAGCGCTGGCTCTTTGGCTGTAAATGGAGATGAGCATTCGGGTATCAAACCCCAACGCACTCTCCCACCTCTGTCCCAGCTCTTGCCAGCCTAGCAGTTTGAAAGCAAGACATTGCAAGTAGATAAATAGGGACCACTTCGGTGGGAAGGTAAACAGGGTTCTGTGCAGTTTGGTGTCTAGTCATGCCTGCCACATGTCCATGGAAATGTCTGTAAACGCAGACAACACTGGCTCTTTGGCTATAAACAGAGATGAGCACTAAAGTCTAGAATTGGATCTGACCAGCTTTTGAGCAAGGGAGACCTTTACCAAGGTAGGTAGGTTGGTTGGTTGGTTGATTTCTCACTGCACACCAGGGATAACATTCAACAGGTCCAGAATTGGTGAGTTGTGGAATGGGGTTTATATCCTACACTGGGGGTGCCCAAACTACGGCCCGGGGGCCAGATCCAGACCCTGATGCTAATTCATCTGGCCCACGAAGCCCTTGTCACTCCTGTAAGTGGAATTATAACCCGCCCAGACGGGTGTGTTTTACTTCTACGTCTGGGAGCAATGAGTGCTTCGCGGGCCAGATAAATTGGCATCGGAGGCTGGATCTGGCCCCCGGGCCATAGTGACCGGCCTCCTGAACCATGTGGCTGGCCCATGGCCTGAAAAGTTTGGACACCCTTGTCCTACACCGCGAGACTGTCAGAGGTCCCGCTGTCAACACAAATCAGGCTTCGAAATAATGAAGGGAAGAGAGAAAAGGTCTGAAGAAGAGAATTTAGGAACGTTGACTTCCGGTATCCCGAGAAATGGAGTCTCAAAAGACCCTGAACCCTTGTCTCCAAGTTAGCCAAATCTTCCGGAGCGTGAAGGAAACTTGGGAGATAAATGATAATAACAACGAGGATTTCCTCAACTGAGGTGCCTTTTATGTCTGTATGGTGCATGGTTTTTTGGCCTTTAAATGCCACCCTTCTGCCCAGCGGCCTCTGACTTCATGCGGTTTCCATGACGCTCCATGCTCCAGCAGACGCCCAACCCACGCTCTTCTGGCTGGCACAGAACAAACGGCTCATTCTGTTTGAATCTTTTTTGGGTCATTGCCTTCTCGGGAGGTGGAGAGGACAATGGAGGGCGGGAAGGGGACGAGTATCCAGAACAAGGTCGTTTTCGACTAGAACAGCATTTATGGGACGTGTAGGCTCTAGGTCCGTGATGGCGAACCTTGGCACTCCAGATGTTCTTGGGCTTCAATTCCCAGAAGCTCTCCCGTGAATCTACACGAATGGGTTTACTGTGATTCATCTGGCCCGCGCCACCCTCGTCGATCCTGGAAGTGGAAGTAAAACGCGCCCGTACAGCGAGGGGGCGGCAGTACAAATGTGACCAACCAACCAACCAACCAACCAACCAACCAACCAACCAACCAAACAAACAAACAAACAAACAAACAAACAAACAAACAAACAAACGACCAACCAACCAACCAACCAACCAACCAAACAAACAAACAAACAAACAGACAGACAGACAGACAGACAGACAGACAGACAGACAGACAAACAAACAAACAAAGTCTTTTACAGCACAGGTGAGAAGCTGGAGTCACATCTGTTGCCACTTGGTGGCCCCATGTGCCACTGACCAACTTTCCTGGCTTCTATCCGGCATTTGAGTACCTCCAACACATTTTCTATTCTTTTCCCACCCAGCCTTCCTGTTCAGCCCCTCTAACATCCATATCTCATTCACCGACAACTCTCCGGATTCCTTCGGAGGCAACCGTCGAACTGTATCAAACTTTGATCACTGCTTGGTGTAGATCGGGGTGGCCAAACTTTCCGGGCCATGGGCTGGTCACGTGGTTCAGTGGGCCAGTCACATGGTTCCATCCACTGGAAGTGGAAGTAAAATGCACCTCCACATGTGCAAAACTCTGCTGTAAATGCACTTGTGGCTGTCATAAGCGACACCCACGAGAGCATTTATGGCAGTGTTTTGTACATACTATACGCATGTTACTTCCACTTCCAGGAGTAGTGAGGGTGGTGTGGGCCAGGTGATTTGGTGCCATGGGCCACATCTGGCCCAGTGGCTGTAGTCTGGCCATCCATGGTGTGGATGCTCTATTTATTCATCTATCCAGTATTGTTTTTCTCTTTTAAAATTGTAATGTGTACTTGTTTTCTCAGCTTCAATCTTTCTCTCTCTTTAAAAATATTCCAAGCTATCATGGGGCCTTTATAGGAGAAAAGTGGAGGAAAGGGGGGGGGGGTGTTCCTAAATAAATAAATAGGAAATAAACTCTACTTGCAACTATACCAGAGGAGCAAAAATATTTGCTGTTCCACCAGGTGGTTTTTGATGTCCAGCGAAGGAGAATCTGGACAAGCAGTGCTTTTAAGAAGAAAATCTGTTGGAGGGGTTTTGGGTTTTTAGGCTGTTTGGGTTGTTTTTATTGATCTGTGGGGGGTTTGGTTTGTCCCAGGTATTAAAAGCAAGGAGGCTAATAAAAAATTGTTCCACTTGGCACCTTCGGGATGATGCAGCATGGAAAGATGTGGCATTTGGTAGAGATCATTTTGGCTGGAGAGGATCTCAAGGGAACTTTCCTGTCTTTTACTAAAGCAACGGAACAAGACTAGAGATCACAGATAAAAAGACGTATCCAGGACACGAGGTCAGGAAAGAAGGAGACTTTTCACCTACTCAAGAGAGGTTTCGTTATTCTTTAAATATTTGTCGGACTAAAGGTTCCTTTGCTTTATTTCCCAGAACTCGGTGGGTGGGGGAAATGCCACGGATTCGGGGCGAAAACTACGACACGAAGGCCACAAGAGCAAAGGCAGCTGTCAAGATCATGATAAGGCGTAAGGGAGGGGTTTCCAACCCTAAGGCCCATGGGCTGGATCTGGTCCATCACACCATTTCATGCAGCCCACCCCTGGCCCACCAAGGGCATCCAAGAAACAAAATGGGAACCCCAATTGAAGCTGTGGGGGCAAAATGACCACACACCCGCCATCGTGCAGACAGGGCAAAATAGCCATCCGGCCCTTGAAGCTGACTGAGAGAGTGTTTCCTGGCTCCTGGCTTGAAAAGGTTGGGGACCCCTGGGGCAAGGGGGTTCTTTGCTCATTATGGGTTGTCAGAGGAAGGTCAAGGCTTTGAGAAGCACAGGAGGGAAGAGCTAGAATCAGAGGAAAATATCTTATTTTAGGCTCCAGCGGTACAGCCTGGGAAGGGCTTGTACTTGTTGAATAAACAAGAATTACATTTAGAGATCACAGCCTAGATCAGGGGTCTGCGACCTTGGCTCTCCAGATGTTCTTGGACTTGGATTCCCAGAAGCTCTGGTCAGCAGGAGTGCTGACTTGGGCTTCTGGGAACTGAAGTCCAAGAACACGTGGAGTGCCAAGGTTCGCCACCACTGGTCTATATACTAGAGCAGGGGTCAGCAAACTTGGCGCTCCAGATGTTCTTGGACTTCAGTTCCAAGAATCTCTTATCAGCAGGTGTGCCGACTTGGGCTTTTGGTAACTGATGTCCAGGAACACCTGGAGAGCAATGTTTGAGGAACCCTGGTCTATATCATCCATCAACTCATCCATTGCTGCCTCTTTCCCATCCATCCATCCATCCATTTGACGTTGTTAAGTACCAATAAGTAGGAACTGACCCGTAGAGACCTTAATAGGTTTTCAAGGGAAGAGAGATATTCAAGCTAGCAGAAATGGTTTTACTAGTTCCACGCAGTGGTGGGCATCAGCAGGTTCGCACTAGTTCGTCAGAACGGGTAGCAGAAATTCTGGCTGGTCCTGCCCATCCAAGTTTTGAAATAAAGTAGTCCTAATTCAGGTGCAACACAGGGCTTTCCCCCTGGCCATGCCCACCATACCACGTCCATGGTGTGGTAATAAAATTTTTGGAGCCCACCACTGGTTCCACCCACACACCCTGATGAGTTCCTAGCAGAACTGGAATTTCAACTCGGGTCTTCTGAGTCGTAATCCATCTTCTACATCACTCTGTTTATCTTAGGTTGGTTGGTTGGTTGGTTGGTTGGTTGGTTGGTTGGTTGGTTGGTTGGTTGGTTGGTTGGTTGAGTGAGTGAGTGAGTGAGTGAGTGAGTGAGTGAGTGAGTGAGTGAGTGAGTGAGTGAGTGAGGGAGGGAGGGAGGGAGGGAGGGAGGGAGGGATGGATGGATGGATGGATGGATGGATGGATGGATGGATGGATGGATTTTACAGAGGCCAGAAATTTAGAAATCTGGCCCTTCCGAGTACTTCTACTTAATGTAGAGTCCTGTGTGTTTCATGGGTACATTTGCCTATATGGGTTTTGAGACCACCCTTGTCAGCAGGAGTAAATGTTCAAATCCAACATGTGGCTTTTGGCTCCGCTCTAGTTCTTTTTATTCTGTGCACAATTGCAATTTGGTCTCCAGCTGTGTTAAAAGACACACACAACGGCTTTCAGACGTAGAATGCCAACAGCCGCCGGCTTTCATCCTTCTCATCTATTGTTCATCTGACAGTTTTGAGGGTGTCTGGAGAGACAAGAAACCACACGGCTGGCTTTGTAAAGAGCTTTTTATTTTCTCCATTAGATTTCCGTGCCTGCTCAATGTTGCTCGGAGAGCAAAGAACGTTGCAAGGACGTTGAAGTCATGAAGACTTTTAGCTCTGGCAAAATAAATACTAGGCCAAATTTTTGGGTTTCATTTCCTTCCTTCCTTCCTTCCTTCCTTCCTTCCTTCCTTCTGTCCATCCGTCCTTCCTTCCTTCTGTCCTTCCTTCAGCTATGCTGATCTCCTTAGCTACCTCCATGAAAGAAGGAAGGCCTGGTCTTCAATTCTGTCAAGAGACCAATGTCTACCTTCTTCTCAAAATGGCATATATACTCAACTATAAGTCATCCCGAACATAAGTCAAGGTACCTAATTTGGACCTCTAAAACTGGGGAAATAGATTGACCTGAGTATAAGTCAGGGGTGGAAAATGCAGCAGCTGCTACTGAGTTTCAGTAATTAAAATACATGGCAATATGGTAAAATTAATTAATTTAGACATTTGTGTGGGTTTGTTTTTGAGTGTTTACACTGACCAGAGTATAAGTCAAGTCCCATATTTGGACCTCATGGGCCCCCCCCCTAAAAACCCCAACTTATACTCAAGTAAATACAGTAGGTAGGTAGAGATAAATAGATAGAGAAGGGGGATGGATGGATGGATGGATGGATGGATGGATGGAGAGAGAGAGAGAGAGAGAGAGATGGATGGATGGATGGATGGATGGATGGATGGATGGATGGATGGATGGATGGATGGATGGATAGAGAGAGTGAGAGATGGATGGATATATGGGTGGGTGGATGAACAGACTGATGGCTGGATGGATGGATAGATGGAAAGATAGAGAGATGGATATATGGATATGTATACAGAGAGATGGAGAAAGAGAAAGATGGATGGATGGATCTTGACCAGGGATTTCCAACCTAAGTCCCACGGGCTTGATATGGCCCACAGTGTCATTTTAAGTGGCCCACCACCCCTCCAAAGGCATTGGAGGAACAAAATGGTCACCCCTTTGAAACTGTTGGGACAAAATGGCCACTCCTATCATGCAGGCAGGGCAAAATGGCTGTCCGACCCTTGAAGCTGACTGAGAGAGCATGACCCAGCCCCCAGCACGAAAAGGTCCGGAACCCCCGATCGAGACTGTGATTTGTTACAAACAGAATTAGGCTCAGAGCCTGGGGAAGTTACTTTTCCTGACCTCAGCCTCCCAGCCATGACGGCCACTGGCTTGTTCGGGTCTCGGGACAAGAAAGGTCTTTCTCGTAGCTTGCTAACTAATTGCTGGGGATGAGTCTGATTTGATCGACGTCCCCCTGCGCACCAAGCACATATTCTTCTTCTCTTGTGACCAAGACCTGAACATTAACACACATGATGTTCTGCCCCACAAGTACACACACTTTATGATTACAGTCAGTGACCAGCGCAGTAGCCCCATAAGTAAACATGGTGTAGGGGTAGAAGTTACATTCTGGGCACACACAAAAGAGAGCTCAAAACCTTTGCAGCCTGGTGAGTTCCATGCCTAGAAAAGTTACTTATTCCAAGTTGTTTCCTGTGGCTATTTTTCTCTCTCTCTTTGTCGACCCAAGTGTATTTCCTAAATAGGAAAAATAAGACAAAGAACTTGTAGCCCCTAAAATATAAACCATACAAAAATGTTATTTATTCCCGCAAGCCAAGCCTCTATCTCATTCCTTTGCTTATCTTTCTGCTACTTCATCTCTTATGGAAGGGTGGAAGAAGCCACAACCTTGAACATGGATACACAAATGGAGAGGAATCTGAAGGTTACCTCCCTCGAAATGTTTACCCAGCGTTTTGACTCCCTCCCTGCTCCATGGAGGCGCTTGGACACCCTATCGAGGTTGAACTGACCAGAGAATTGGGGTCAAACTGATGCAATAGTTTGCTCACCGTTTTCCTTTGATTAATTCCGGAGGGAAGAGATCCGGAGGACGTTTTTAGGAGCGGTTGGGCCAGAACTGGTTGTCGATAAGACGCTGGTATGAAGCATTGCTCACAACTATTGCCATTGCTAGTTTTCTTAGGTGCCATCTGACTAGGGTGTCATGCGTCCCGGAAAACCGGGATTGTCCTGGATTCAAGGTACAAAGAATTGTCCAGTTCAATAAAATTCATGTTAACGTCCCGGATTTTTAAAACTTATTGAATGTGTATTATAACACACCACTAAAATAATGTTGTTAGTCTTTAACCATTCACCAGGGGAGCCAGGAGGCAATGCCCGCTTCAGCCAGTGCCATCCCCAGCCCTTCCAAGAGTCCAATTAGGAGGCCACTCCCGGCCCATCCACAGGGGAAGGTGCACTGAGTGGGCCGGATGTGGGACTAGGTTCCCGCTCCCAGATCTGCATGCTTTTGGGGGAGAAGCATCTTCCTCCCCATGCATGTATGCGTAGTGGTGGGCAGCAAAAATTTTCACTATCGCACCGTGGGTGGAGCCTATGACATGGGTGGAGCCTATGTCATGGGTGGAGTCTATGTCATGGGCGGAGCCTACATCATGGGCAATCTAGTCATGCCTGCCACATGGCCATGTATTAAATCTGCAAACCACAGGCAGCACTGGCTCTTTGGCTGTAAATGAAGATGAGCACTGCACCCTAGAGTCGAATAGGACTGGCTTTTGAACAAGGGAGAACTTGAACCACTTGCAGGGACAAAACCTGACGGGGCAGGGCAGGGAGGTGGGCGTGTTCACCAAATTTCGCTTTCCCCCCCCAGGGGTGTGAATCTCTTGCTGCCCACCACTGCGCATGCGCCCCTGCCTCATCCATCATCCTCTCCTCTCCATTCCCTCACTCGTCCTCGTCCATTTTTGTCAAGTACACTTCTGTCCTGGTTTTGTGGGAGAGAATTATGGCAACCCTACATCTGACCGAACACAGACCCTATGGATAAGCAATCCCATCCTCCACAGCTCTGCTTAGCTGTTGTAAGCTCAAGGTTGGGGGATTTGGGAAATATTATCCAGCAAGCCTTTCTTTTCAGGGAGGTAGACAAGAAACCTTGAAGGTACTGACGTTCTTCTCATGATGTTCTCCAGCCAATGGTCTCCTGACCCACACCACTACTGGATATATTATTATTATTATTATTATTATTATTATTATTATTATTATTATTATTATTATTATTATTATTATTATTATTATTATTATTATTATTATTATTATTATTACTGTGGTTCTTATCCATCAGTAGCCTGGGGAACAGCCGAAGGAATAAAAATGGCAACTCTGTTGTAAACAGCTGTGGAAATTTATGGGATTTCCGTACACAGGAAGAAGCTGTCACAGGCAACTCCATGGGGACTCTCCTAAATTCTTCCCCGTTGGGCTGGGACTTTGATTCTGTGCCACGACAGCTATTCAGGGTTATTTCTGTACTGCTTCTTTATTGTTCCGCTGGAAACTGGACATACAACAGCTTTACTTCAAAGGCTAATGTTGAAAGCCAGTTGTATCTGACTCTAAGGCTCAGTGCTCAGTTCTGTCTACAGCCAAAGAGCCAGCGCTGTCTGTGTCTGCAGACATTTCCATGGCCATGTGGCAGGCATCGCTTGGCACTGGAGTACACAGGACGCTGTTACCTTTCCCACCAAAGTGGTCCCTATTTATCGACTTGCAATGCCTTGCTTTTGAACGGCTCGCTTGATGGGAGCTGAGACAGACACAGGAGCTCACTCCATCATGTAGTACTCGGGTCTTGACCTGCTGACCTTTCAGTTGTCAAGTTCAGCATCTTAACCCCTAAGTCACCACATCACTTTAAAGACCAAGTAAAGGTAAAGGTTTCCCTTGCTCGAAAGCCAGTCGTATCCGACTCTAGGGCTCAGTGCTCATCTCTGTTTCTAAGCCAAAGAGCCAGCGCTGTCTGCTGCTGCAGATGTTTCCATGGTCATGTGGGAGGCATGACTAGACACCAGAGCGCATGGAACGCTGTTACCTTCCCACCGAAGTGGTCCCTATTTATCTACTTGCAATTTCTTGCTTTCGAACTGCTAGGTTGGCAGGAGTTAAAGACCCAACACGTATCTATTTAGTTTGTAAGAAAGGTCTCCTAGAAACCACAGGCAAGCTGGACCCACTGGTTTGGAAGCCAGTTGGAGGCTTTGGAACCAAACCAGAATTAGTCTGGATTGACTCAAGAGCTGCCCAATCTGATGTGTACCTCTGAAACCCTCTTGGCCACGTGCGCACTGAAAAATAAAATCAGAAATCTCTTGTTTTCACAGCGTTGGCCATGAAATCAAGAGACGTAAAGGTTGCCCTTGCTATAAAGCCAGTCGTATCGGACTCTAGGGTTCGGTTCCCATTTAATTAATAGCGAAAGAGCCAGCGCTGTCTGCGCCTGCAGATGTTTCCATGGACATATGGCAGGCATGACTAGACACCGAAGTGCACGGAATGCTGTTTATCTCCCCACTGAAGTGGTGCTTATTTATCTACTTTTCTCTGCAGTGGCTCGGTGGTTAAGAAGCTCGCCTTGTTAGCCGGAAGGCCGGCATGGTGGTCGTTCGAGACCTGGGTTCTGCATGATGGATTGAGCACCCGTCTCCGTCCCAGCTCCTGCCAACCTAGCAATTCGAAAGCAAGAAATTTCAAGTAGATCAACAGGGACCACTTCGGTGGGGAAAAGATCTCGGGGACGTGAAAGGCGCCTCATTCAGGAGTCCCCTGAGGGTAGTTCCTCCAGCAAAGATCCTTTCAACCCAGAATAATTTCTGACATGTAATTATTATTATCTAGGTAAAGGTAAAGGTTTTCCTTGCTCGAAAGCCAGTCGTATCCGACTCTAGGGCTCAGTGCTCATCTGTTTCTAAGCTGAAGAGCCAGCGCTGTCTGCTTCTGCAGACATTTCCATGGTCATGTGGCAGGCATGACTAGACACCAGAGCGCATGGAATGCTGTTACCTTCCCACCAAAGTGGTCCCTATTTATCTACTTGCAATTTCTTGCTTTTGAACTGCTAGGTTGGCAGGTTATCTACTTGTGTCTTAACCTCTAAGCTACTGCCGAGATGTAAAAGGTCCGGAAGAAGAGAGGAAATCTGCCACATTTCAAGCATCTAACTTCTGGCATTGACATAAGACACATCACTGAAATCTGCTTTAAATTAACAAACATTACAGAATCGAAGGGTGAGAAGCAGGGAATAAGAAGTATGAACTGCTGGATAGTTCAGTGGTTTACGTTCTGGCTGTAGAACCAAAGGTTGGGAATTCAATTCCCCGCTGGGCCTCCTTGATAGATTCAGTGAACTATTCTATAGGATCCTTTCCAGCATCTGCAGTTCTACGATGGGCTCAGATCCACCACCAGTAGCCAGAAAGTTGAGGAGAAGTAGCTTGAGAGGGAGGGAGAAATGAAGGAGAGCGGCAGGCAGGCAGAAAGATCTTCCTGTCTCAGTCACTGCTGCTTACCAGAGTTATTGCCAAAATAACACTGCAAAGAACGAGAGCATTTAGGCTACCTATTTAGGCTTAGTGGTTAAGACGCTGAACTTGATGACTGGAAGGTCGGCAGGCCAGCAGTTCGAGACCCGACTGCTGCACGACCCAGTGAGCGCCCGTCGTCTGTCCTGGCTCCTGCCAACCTAGCAGTTTGGAAGCAAGAAATTGCAAGCCGATAAATAGGGACCACTTTGGCAGGAAAGGTAACAATGGGGGGGGGGTTTCTTAACCTAACGTCGGATCCGGCCAACGGTGCCATTTCATGTGTACCCCCACCCCTTCAAGTGCATTTGAGAAACAAAATGGCCATTCCTTTGAAGCTGTTGGGACAAAACGGCCATCTCCATCGTGTAGGCAGGGCAAAATGGCCATCTGGCCCTTGA
This sequence comes from Furcifer pardalis, assembly GCA_030440675.1. NCBI lineage: Eukaryota > Metazoa > Chordata > Lepidosauria > Squamata > Chamaeleonidae > Furcifer > Furcifer pardalis. Next base: position 39,981,564 of record CP126891.1, read on the forward strand.
CGCTGACTGAGAGAGCATGACCCGGCCCCTGGCTTGAAAAAGATGGGAACCCCTGGGTAGCAGCGTTCCGTGCTCGCTGGTGTCTAGTCATGCCTGCCACATGATCAGGAAGACATCTGAAGACGCAGACAGTGCTGGTTTTTTGGCTATAAATGTTGATGAACACCAAACCCTAGAGTCAGATGTGATTGGCTTTCGAGCGGAGGCAAACGTTACCTTTACCTATGAACCTATGAGATCTAAAGCCCTCAAAGTGGTGTAAGACGATAATGAAACGAATAGACTTTATGATCCCACAAACCCACCTCCGGCATGATATCATGATAACTTCTGTACACTGCCCAGAGTCCATTGGATAGGGTGGTATATAAATCTATTAAATTAAATTAAAATTAATTTAAAATGACCTTTGATTCAGATTCCAGCATTGGGCTCGATGGCCGAAAAGGCCCCTTCTAACCTTGTGATTCTATGATTCTATGGTTCAAAAAACAGAGTTAAAATTGCTCATGAGACTCCCCTGCTTAGTTTTGGCTAACTCAAGGCAACGGCTTCCTTTAGGAAGTCAACCCATCACACATTGTGTCTTCTTCTTTCCCTTCTACCTCGGTTTCCCCCCAAGCTTATATGTCTTCTCCAGGAAGCCGCACCAAAAGGATGCCGGGAACTCAATAAGATACACATTGGCCAAAGACCGAGGAGAACTTCAACTTCGTGTAATATGCCAGTTACGCCCCCTCCTAGACCGGGACTCCTTGCTCATGATCACACATGCTCTGGTCACCTCCAGACTGGATTACTGTAATGCGCTCTACATGGGGCTGCCCTTGATGACCATTCAGAGACTTCAACTGGTCCAAAATGCGGCTGCCTGGGTGGTGTTGGGATGTGGGAAGTATGCACATGCCTCACCACTACTCCGGGAGATGCATTGGTTGCCTGTATGTCTCTGGGTGCAATTCAAGGTGCTGGTTATCACCTTTAAAGCCCTATATGGTAGTGGGCCAGGATACTTAAGAGACCGCCTCACCCCAAGAACATCTGTCCATCCCACCAGAGCAGACTGGAGAGGCTCTCTAGTTGTTCCATCGGCCAGGGAGGCGCGTCTCTCTGGCACCAGAAGGAGGGCCTTCTCCGTGTCCGCTCCGGCCCTGTGGAACCTCCTGCCAACGGAGCTACGTCTCCAGACAGAGCTGCTGCCCTTTAGGAAGAATTTAAAAACATGGCTGGCGGGACAGGTATGGGGTGCGGGAGGTATAGTGACCCCTGCCTGCTGGATGATTTAAGCCCCTCCCGCCCTCAAGATGTAGTAATTTGGCGTTTAAAACTTTTTTGATTTTAAATTTTAATCTTGCACAGTTTTATATCTGAGGGATTTAGGAATGTTTGTGTTTTGTTGTGGCGCTTTGTGATTTGTGAGCTGCCCTGGGTCACTTCGGTGAGGAGGGCAGTGGATAAATATGAATAATAAATAAATAAATAAATAAATAAATAAATAAACTTTGTGCCGGTGACAGCCAGGCATTCCACAGAGGAAGTGTCACTCTTTCACACATTCCTCCGAACATGTACGCCTTTCGCGGTATGGGTTCGATCGCCCTGTTAACGGGGATTTCAGCAGCTGTCCATGGACGCCGACGGTCTCTGCCTCGGAGGATAAATTCCAGGAATGACCTCATGAAGGAGACAGACTTATGGAAAGCGGATGTGCCTATGGAGAAGAAGAGACAATTGACATGGACAAGTAGCTCCCGGCGGGAATTTGGGAACTCCTAAGTTTGGAACAATGAGACATCCGCCCTCAAGCACAGCTGCTTCCAGGATACAGACCATAATGAGACATTGTTCTTCTAATCCTCTCTTTGGGTCCAGGGCTTGGGGAAATGCCAGGGACACTGTCAGCTGAGAAAAGTTTCAGGGACTTTGGATAGACGGAGATCCTTTCAATAATTAAAATACATGAAAATATGGTAAAATTAATTAATTTAGACATTTGTGTGGGTACATTTTATAGTTTTTACAGTAGTGTTCATGTATTTTTTTTTACTGTATGTTTGAATTTGCACCACTGTGGCTTTGGGACCCGAGTATAAGTCGAGCTCCCTTTTTGGTCCGAAATTGCAAGTAGATGAATAGGTACTGCTTTGGCAGGAAAGGTAACAGTGTTCTGTGCAATTTTCTTGTTTTCAAACTGCTAGGTGGGCAGGAGCTGGGACAGAGTTGGGAGCTCACTTTGGGTCTCAAACTGTTGACCTTCCAGTCATCAAGTTCAGCATCTTGACCACTAAGCCACCTCAGTCCCATAAAACTAGAGGTATTTGTATTAAAAGAAGTTGTCCGTCCTTTACAGGAGTTTGTTTCAGAAATGGCATTACTGCACCACCTTGAGGTGGAAACATGTTGTGCAGAAATCATGCGCGCAGTTTCCTTTGGTTTGAGTCTATATTTCTTTGTGACTCTGTCAACATTCAAAGGGTGCTTCTGTAATGGAAACGAAGACGCTCCAGCTGTGCTTCAAACTCAAGAATGAAACAAACTAGGAGGTCAAGAAGGACACGTTGAAACGTGGATGGTAGGGGGGAAATCCAAAATCATTGGTTTAGAACAGGGGTTCTCAATGTTTTTTAGTCACAGGCCAGACTACACCCCTTCAGACAGCTGAGCGGGCCAGATTGGTGGTTACCCCCGCCCTAAATGCTGCTGTAAACATTGCCATAAACCATGTCCATGTCCATGTCATAAACACATTTACGGTGGCCGCGGACTCATTTCCGGCTGTAGTAAACACATTTGGAATGGCTATAAATGAGTCCATGGCCAATTCTGGCGGCGACGGCGGTTGGAGTGAGGTGAGGGGCTGGATTATTTGGTGCCATGGGACAGATCCGGCCTATGGGCCATAGGTTGTGAACCCCTGGTTTAGAACGTATCCTTTTGATTAGAGTAACTGTTGGATCAGGAGAAGACCAAACCAGCATATAAGATCTGAAACACTCAACTCAACTCAACTCAACTCTGTCTGTCTGTCTGTCATCTATCTATCTATCTATCTATCTATCTATCTATCTATCTATCTATCTATCTATCTATCTATCTATCTATCTATCTATTCATGCATTCTATATCTATCTATCTATCTATTCATGCATTCTATCTCTCTCTCTCTCTCTCTCTTCATGCATTCTATATCCATCTATCTATCTATCTATCTATCTATCTATCTATCTATCTATTCATGCATTCTATATCTATCTATCTATCTATCTATCTATCTATCTATCTATCTATCTATCTATCTATCTATCTATCTATCTATCTATCTATTCATGCATTCTATATCTATCTACCTACCTATCTATCTATCTATCTATCTATCTATCTATCTATCTATCTATCTATCTATCTATCTATCCATGCATTCTATATCTGTCTATCTATCTATTCATCCATTCTATATCTATCTATCTATTCATGCATTCTATATCTATCTATCTATCTATTCATGCATTCTATATCTATCTATTCATGCATTCTATATCTATCTATCTATTCATGCATTCTATATCTATCTATCTATCTATCTATCTATCTATCTATCTATCTATCTATCTATCTATCTATCTATCTATCTATCTATCTGGGATAACCAGGGTGGTGTAGTGGATAGAGGATGGACTAGAACTCAGAACTGGTTTGAAATTACAGATCTGTCATAGGAACCCTTTGGGGAGGTGCATTTGCCCCCCCCCCCCATTTGTTTGTTTGATTGTTTATACAGTATTTGTAATCTTTTCTTACACTTCGTTAATTTTGCTGGCCTGGAGGGGAAGCCAATACAAGTTCTGCTTCATGAACAAGTAAATTAAAAACAAACAAACATAAGGTCGCTTGAAGTAGATTGTCTCATTAGGAATAGCTCCCTTCGTCGGGGAGACAGAGAAAGGGAGAGATTGAGATTCGAACTTGCCCACTGGCAAGGCTACACTGCGTATTGGGGAGTTAAAAATAAGCAGGTTCAATAAAAATGCGACATCTATGAAATAAATCGAGTTCAGGCAACCCTGTTTGGGAGGAGATAGGCTTGCTGAGCTCACAAAATGAGCCAATTTGTCAGCGTAGGCAGAAAGGTGCCCTGAAAATAAGAAGAACCATTGCGGCAACTTAAAATCTATTTCCTTTGTTTAGACCAGGGTTTCCCAACCTTTTCAAGCCGGGGGCCGAGTCATGCTCTCTCATTCAGCATTGAGTGTCCGATGGCCATTTGCCTTGCCTGCACAATGGGGGTGGCCATTTTGTCCAAACAGCTTCAAAGGGGTGTGCATTTTGTTTCTCAAATGCCCTTGGAGGGGTGGGGGCACTTGAAATGGTGCCACGGGCCAGATACAGCCCGCAGGCCTTAGGGTGAGAACCCCTGGTTTAGACAAATGTCAATAAAAGTCGGGGGGGGGGATGAGCGCTATGTCATGATGGCATTATTTATTAGCTTCATAATTCTGAGCTCTGGAGCCTTCGCCACTGAAAAAACCTCATGGGATATACAATGGGGTGGAAGGAGTCCTGGAGGTCATCCAGACCACCCCTAAGTGGAAGCAAGACAGAAGCATCTCATTGAGGCATTAAGGATTGTTTTGATTTCTTGGGCTACAAACCCCACAGTTTAACCTATTCTGAAGGTCCAGACTGTGGATTGATCTGGAAGAAAGTTGAGGCAAGAGAGATGAGAAGGTGAGGGAAGGAAGGAAGGAAATGATGGATGGATGGAAGGAAGGAAATGATGAATGGAAGGAAAGAAATGATGGATAGATGGATGGATGAAAGGAAGGAAGGAAATGATGGATGAAAGGAAGGAAGGAAGGAAGGAAGGAAGGAAGGAAGGAAATGATGGATGGATGAAAGGAAGGAAATGATAGATGAAAGGAAGGAAGGAAATGATGGATGAAAGGAAGGAAGGAAGGAAGGTTGAGGTTGGATTTAGTGTTTGGGTTAGGGTTAACTATTATTCAAAACAGGAAAGAAAGAGTGAGAGAAAGAGAGAATGAAGAATAGTGACAGGATGCCTCAAATCTAGACCAGTTGAGAAAATATATCCTCTTGTTGATCTCGCTCCACCTAAGATCAGGAGGGAAGTAGCAGCGGATGCTGAGAGAACTAAGCAAGAGAACAACCCTTGACACCCTCTGAACTGATAAGAGACTCTAGTCTGCTGGCTCAGATCCAGGGAGAGCTTTATGCCAAGAACAAACCTTCTTGAGGGTACGCAAGAGCAAAACCAAATTGGAAGCTGGAGGAAGGAGCTCTCTGGACGAGGAACAACATTAAAGGAGGAGATGGCTGAGGAACTCAACCTCCCCTACATGTCATTTGGAGGGCCCTGAATAGGCTGTAGGTTGGAGTCCCTCAATGCAAGACCAACATGCTCAAGTTGGGGCTGCTGGCGGACAACAACACGGTGTGTGAATGTGGAAAGACACAGAATCTGGCTCATTTGCCAATTACTACTGGAAACATGTACCAATGAGGATTTACTGTTGGCCAATGGCAAAGCCAAGACAATGGCTTCGTTTTGGCAGTTTAAAGTTTGACCTAGACATGGAAGAAAGAGAAGAAACTGCTCCCAATTAGGCAACTCTATTGCTCTATTGTCCTTTCATCCGGATGCCTTGTGTTCCCCCGTGGCGAAAATAGCTATTGCAATGACACTTGCATACCACCCCATTGCGCTTAATGCACTCTCCCCTCAAGGGCTGTGAGCTATTCTCCACTTGTAAGCATCTGGGAAAGCATCAACCATTCCACGCCCGTCGGCTATCCACAGATGACTTCCTGCCACTGGCTGATAAATCTTTCATAAGGTGGGAGAAGGCTAATGAACCAACGCGCCCGGTTTGCCCACGGCGGCCATAAAATATGGAACGGGGGCCGCTTGAAAAAGCAGAATCGCATAAAGGGCCTGTTGGTTTGCCTTCCTTAAATATTATGCAACATCAAGGGCTGTCTCAGCAAAACCAACAAAGGATCGATGCATTTGGTCCACTGGATCCTGTTATCTATCTATCTATCTATCTATCTATCTATCTATCTATCTATCTATCTATCTATCTATCTATCTATCTATCTATCTATCTATCTATCTATTGATCAAAGGATCCATTATCTATCTATCTATCTATCTATCTATCCATCTATCTATCTATCTATCTATCTATCTATCTATCTATCTATCTATCTATCTATTGATCAAAGGATCCATTATCTATCTATCTGTCTGTCTGTCTGTCTGTCTGTCTGTCTGTCTATCTGTCTCTATTGATCAAAGGATCCATTGTCTGTCTGTCTGTCTGTCTGTCTGTCTGTCTATCTATCTATCTATCTATGAAAGGATCCATTCTATCTATTTATTGATCAAAGGACCCATTATCTATCTATCTATCTATCTATCTATCTATCTATCTATCTATCTATCTATCTATCTATCTATCTATCTATCTATCTATCTATCTATCTATCTATCAGGGCTGCAGTGGCTCAAGTCACTAAGATGCTGACTGGGAGGCGGAAGGTCAGCAGTTCGATTCCTGAGTACTGCAAGGCGGAATGAGCTCCCGTCTCTGTCCCAGCTCCTGCCAACCTAGCAGTTCGAAAGCAAGAAATTGCAAGTAGATAAATAGGGACCACTTCGGTGGGAAGGTAACAGCGTTCCATGCACTCCGGTGTCTAGTCATGCCTGCCACATGACCATGGAAACGTTGCAGAAGCAGACAGCGCTGGCTCTTCGGCTTAGAAACAGAGATGAGCACTGACCCCTAGAGTCGGATACAACTGGCTTTCGAGCAAGGGAAACCTTATCTATCTATCTATTGATGAAAGGATCCATTATCTATCTATCTATCTATCTATCTATCTAATCTACAACAAATATAAAAAAATACATATGGAAAAATACATACAACTAATAAACAACAATACTAAGCTTAATAATAATTAAATAATAATAAAACCACTAATACAAGAGCTCCCACAGCCACTGGGACATTATTATCCCATTCATTTAAATCAAACACATTCTCCTTTGAAGCAGCTGCCATGTTGCATTTTGTGAGGGAGAAAAATCTATTGCTGAGGGTCAAAAGGCCCTGTCTTGGGAAAGGTGTGGGGATGTTTTATGTCCTAACCAAGATGCCTCTGGAATATTTATAAAGCTGGCAAGAGTCCTGTTGGGTCGATGAAGCCTGCATTTCCCGAGAACACGCTGGAGGTTTTACCCGGCATTGTTCTGCAGGCCATTAATCCTCTGCGAAAAAAGATTTATAAAATAATTACAGAGAAAATGAACCACTTTGGCTTCAAGGCAGAGAGGGACGCGACTGCAGTATTTTTTGGGGTGTGTGTGTGTATATTCTGAGCAGCGCATTATATCTAAACCAAGAGAGGCTAGTCCTTTGCTTACAAGGTGTGCAAATCTCTTCTTGTATTCTCTCCCCCCCTCTCCTTCACCCACCTACACACCTACCACAAGCTCCTTCTTTCCCAGACAGCCAGACAGCCTGCCTCCCACCCTAAGCTTCTTCTGTTCCTTCCATCCGTCTGTCTATCCATCCATCCACTATAAGCTCCTTCTTTCTCTTCTTTCCTTCCACCCACCCACCATAAGCTCCTTCCTTCCTTCCTTCCTTCCTTCCTTCCTTCCTTCCTTCCTTCCTTCCTTCCTTCCTTCCTTCCTTCCTTCCTTCCTTCCTTCGTGTCCATCCATCTGTTTGTCTGTCCATCCATCCATCTGTCCATCTGTTCATCAGTCCATCCATCCATCCATCCAGCTAGCCAGCTAGCCACCCAACCACCCTAAGCTTCTTCTGTCCCTTTCATCCATCTGTCCATCCATCCATCCACTATAAGTTCCTTCTTTCTCTTCCTTCTTTTCTTTCACTCACCCACCCACCATAAACTCCTTCCTTCCTTCCTTCCTTCCTTCCTTCCGTCCTTCCATCATAAGTTCCTTCTTGTCCATCCATCTGTTTGTCTGTCCATCCGTCCGTCCATCCATCTGTCCGTCCATCAGTCAGTCAGTCCATCCATCCATCCATCCATCCATCCATCCATCCATCCATCCATCCATCCATCCATCCATCCATCCATCCATCCACCCCCTTATCCCTCTCTCCCCTCTGATTCACAAGTGCTGTTGAGTTGGCGTTCATCAGCATCTCCTGAAAACCCATTTTGTTGATAACTGGATTAAACCCATCATCCAAGGAGGAGGCCTAATTTATCTGGATGGGGCTATTTACTTGTCGCTCTGAAGGCACACTGTTCTCCCTGGAAGGGTGACAGAGCAGGGGTTTGATCACCATGGAAACACAATTTCTGCATAAACAGAGAGTGGAAGAAACTAGATGGGCTAGGACGTCTGGGTTCTTGAGTTGAGTGCCATCCTTGTATTTGTGTCTGACTCTAGGGCACTGTGCTCATCTCCATTTATAGCCAGTGCTATCTGCATCTGCAGACATTTCCATGGTCATTTGGCAGGCATGACTAGATGCCGGAGAGGACAGAATGCTGTTACTTTCCCTGTCAAAGCAGTACCTCTTTATCTACTTGCAATTTCTTGCTTTCGAACTGGCTGGCTGGCTGGCTGGCTGGATGGATGGATGGATGGATGGATGGATGGATGACCTTTGGAGAACTGTCACCCCTAAAGCTGCCTTAATTCCATATGGGTCTCTCTTGTTGGGGTTAAAGAAACTTGTTCTGTCATTGCAAGAGAGGAAACCCAGAGAGAAAAGTGCATTTACACAAATAGGTATGTGTGTATTTTAAAACCATCTTTAATATTGTAGCCAAGAACATCAGGCAGGGTAGAGAAATTGAATAGCCGGAGCTCCAACCTGGAGAGGGATATAAAGCAGCAACATCTGGTAGAGGTGTACGTCACAAATGGCCTTAGAATAACATGAAAGACACCAAGTTGGTTGCAGGACAGAAAGTTCCTCTTCACCCAATAAAGCAACTGCAAAAAGATGTTGTGACACGTCGTCACGTTGCATCTTATTTATGATGACTGACAATGGATCAAGTTAGCAGCCCAGCTCAGCTCTTGCAAAACGCAGGCCATGGCTTCCTATATTGAGTCAATCCATCTCATCTTGGGTCTTACTCATCTCCTATTGCCTTCAACTTTATCTAACATTATTGGGTTTCCCTCTCCTAATAGGTCTTGCCTTTGCATTGCGTCTGCAGTACAATAATCCTTAGGTAAAGGCAAAGGTTGCCGGCTTGAAAGCCAGTCATATCCGACTCTAGGGTTCGGTGCTCATCTCTGTTTCATACCCAAAGAGCCAATGCTGTCTGCTTCTGCAGACGTTTCCGTGGTCATGTGGCAGGCATGACTAGAGCACATGGAATGCTGTTTACCTTCCCACTGAAGTGGTCCCTATTTATCTACTTACAATTTCCTGCTTTCAAACTGCTAGGTTGGCAGAAACTTTATTATTGTCTGTACTTTGAATTACATCTATATGGTCATGTGGCAGGCAAGACTAGACCTTCCCTGCCAAAGTGGCCCCTATTTATCTACTTGGAATTTCTTGCTTTCAAACCGCTAGGTTGGCAGGAGCTGGAACAGAGACGGGAGCTCATTCCATCCTGCAGTACTTTGGTCTCAAACTGCTGACCTGTCGACCTTCCAGTCATCAAGTTCAGCACTAAGCAGTCTTACAATGATATTTACTTAGTCCATTCTTTTTTGCTTCCAAAGAGAATTCAAGCTTATCTTCCAGCAACTGGTTCAATAGATCGAGTCTCCTTTGGTTTACCAGTTGGGTTGAGTCTTGCGTTTGAAACTCTTCCCAAATCTTCCCCTCAGAAATCATGACAACAACCTGACAAGGTAGGACAACCAGGTGGTTATTAAAGCCTGAAGCAGAGAGACTAGCGGGGTCACTTCTGAGCTGGTGGTCAAAGCGAGAACTGAATGTCTCCAATCACAGATAACTTCAGGGGCCACAGAAGCCATAGGTGGTTATTCTCTGCATAAAGACATAAAAGCAGCCAAGATATCTATTTCCTGCCACTTCTTCTTCCACTTTTCTTTGGGTCAAAGGAAGCAGAAAGAGAACCGGCCGGAGGGCAGACAAGGTTAAACCCAAGCTCTGACGTGGTTGTTCCACCCGCCGGCCCATCTGCACAGCCCGGCTTCTTCGCGTCTCCACTTGACTCCCTTGAAGATGGCCCGGGTGCACGGCTGGAAGCACGTGTCGAGGCGGAGGCGCCGGACTAGGCTGCAGTAGAGGACCATGGCCAGCACGATGAGCGGGGAGGTCATCACGAAGCCGAGGATGATGAGCGCGGAAGAGCTGTTGTCGTCCAGGGTGGTCTGGCAGTAGGAAGCTGTGGAGTGGAGCACCTAGGAAGAAAGAGACGGAGGGAGTGGGGTGGAGCGGAGCAAAACCCAGTGCAGACATCAAGATCTATTAGAGATGGTCTCCCTCTCACCACAAAGTCTTAATAACAGCCAATCCTAGCTGAGTGATTTCTGTTAGATCAAAGGAGCCCTGGGGGTGCAGCGGCTAAGCTGGTCTGCTTCAGGCAAAAGGTTGTGAGTTCAGTCCTGACTGGGTATCAAGGTTGACTCAGCCTTTAATCCTTCCCAGGTCAGTAAAACGAGTCCCCAGTGTGTTGGAGGCAAAATGCTAATTAGCTTGTGGACTGCCCAGAAAGTGCACTAAGAGCTATGGGGAGCCATGTAAGTGTAATTGCTATAATAATAATAATAATAATAATAATAATAATAATAATAATAATAATAATAATAATAATAATAATAATAATAATAATAATAATAATAATAATAATAATAATGATGATGATGATGATGATGATGATGATGATGATGATGATGATGATGATGATGAGGGTGAGGGTGAGGGTGAGGGTGAGGGTGAGGGTGAGGGTGAGGGTGAGGGTGAGGGTGAGGGTGAGGGTGATGGGGGAGGGAGGGAGGGAGAAGGGAGGAAGTGCTCCCATTGGGTTGCTGGCCCAGAAAAGCAATCAGAGTCCATTAACTTTGCAAAAGACCGCCTTCTGGCAAAGACCGAATCTGGATAAGTTGGGTTTTTCATTTGAGTTGCTATCCAGGGTGCTGAAGCCTATCTGTGAAATAGATTCACCCTAGATCCATCGGACTTCAGTGGCTCAAATGGTTAAGGCGCTGACTAGAAGGTGGCAGGTTGATACCCAAGCACTGAATGACGGAATGAAGTCCTGTCTCTGTCCCAGCTCCTGCCAACCTAGCACTTTGAAAGCAAGAAATTGCAAGTCGATAAATAGGGACCGCTTTGGTGGGAAGGTAAACGGTGTTCTGTGCACTCCGGTGTCTGGGCACGCCTGCCACATGTCCACAGAGATGTCTGCAGATACAGGCAGCGCTGGCTCTTTGGCTATAAACAGAGATGAGCACTGAACCCTAGAGTCAGATATGGCTGGCTTTTGAGCAAGGGTGACCTTTACCTTTACCATAGATTCATCGGACCTCTCCCTGAACTACATAAGCTTTTAACATAAATCTGAACAAATAAATAAATAAAATACATTGACTGCCTGGCCATAATAGCTGGTGCATCATGGGCATTGTAATGCAGTAACACCACTTTGTCAAGCTACGAGTGGCTGGATGTAGCTAAAGTCAGGAAGCATCAAAAGCAGGGAAAAGTACCGCTGCCCTTGTTTCCATCTACCTGCCCTTCCATGGCAAATATATCAATTAATACCACCCCGAAAAAGTCCTATTGTTTAAGATTTTGGACCTACATACCATGGCTTCTTACACTAACTCAACTCCTCTTGTGTTTGGTCTTCCTCTTTTCCTACTGTGTCCCCCTTTCATCAGGTCTTTCCCCCTCTCCAACTTCTTGTCATCAACCTGCAGTGATAGAAGGGATCCTATAGATTTGTGATGGTGCACCTTGGCACTCCAGGTCTTCTTGGACTTCAATTCCCAGAAGCCAAGTCACCACTCCTTGCTGATCTGGGCTTCTGGGAAATGAAGTTCAAGAACAGCTGGAGTGCCAAGGTTCACCATCACTGTGGTAGATCATCAAGTCCAGCCCCTGTCAAGGAGTCCCAGCGGGGAATCGAACTCCCAGTCTCTGGCTCCACAAACCACCAAGCTATCCTTAGTTACTTACCCGGGAGTGGCATTGGAACCCGAAATATCCCATCACGATGGTGGGCAGGAGAACAACCAAGAAAATGGCAGCCAACAGCAAGAAGTTCATGAAGACGGCCAAACTGTTCATGGCCATGACCAAGCAACCCCAGATCAAACACCCACAGGGGCTTCTCCGCTCCATGGGCAGGAGCTGGTCCTCCATATTGTAGGGTGGCAGCCCTGTGGCCATCCCCGATCCATCCGACAGGTTGTCCTCTTCATAGTCATCAACCTCCAGAACAGACATGGTCCAAAAATACCCAACAAGGGAAGTTCTCCCACCCCTACTGTGCTTCTCCAAACCGTCCGTCTTCTATTTTCTCTCTTCCTTCCTTCCCTCCAGACTGAAATGCCGGCAATGGGTTTATGGGATGCCACCAGCTGCCAACGAGCTCGGACAGAGATGGAGCTGATTGAAGTTCTCCTTTGCCAAGGCGTACCCCCAAAAGTGCTTTGATTCTGCCTGTCGCACCCAGAGATGGACCACCAAGAAGTCTAAAAGAATGAAAGGAAGGATGTCTACCTTAGTGTCTATCTCTTGACCATAAATGGTTGGATGAAATGTTCTACAGGGCTTCTCAGACCAATCCCCGTCCTGTCCACGAGGGTCTCTCAAGCTCCAGACGAGTCTTGGCTCTTACCTCTGGGAACACGTGAGTCTTTCAGGTGCCCCAAGATCCTTGGTTAGCTCTACTAAAGATTGAGTGGGACAAATCCTGTCATCTCCTCTTGAGTTTCTTCCTCCCCTTCCTGGTTGTCTCCTGTAAGACCAACAAAACAGAAATCCTCCTTGCCAAAGTTTTGTGAGCCAAATCCTTTGGCTCACCGTCTATGGGGCGGTGTTGAGCATTATCGCAGAGGGGTCACTGCAGAAGGAGAGATGCTCGATTGCATGTGAGGACGCTGCGATCCACAATGGGCTTGTCCTTCTGGTCTTCCTAGACAGCTCAGATCACTGCGTGCTGTGCAGCTTCCTCCAGCCATCCTACTGAATTTCTCTCTTGTTTTTCACCCAATCCTTGTTCTTCCCCGCCGTCCGCCTCCCCAGCCGCTCACAACGCAGCCTGTTAGGTTTGAGACAGCATTGTTCAGCACCGAAGCATCGTGGCATGACACTTGAGACCGCACTCTCTTTTGAACACCACTGTCTGGCTACCCAAGGCAAAGTGAGCGCAAGGAACGACACCAACAGGAAACTCGTGAACTATACATGGGGAGCTCGGCCATCCATGCTGTGCACATCGTTTTTGGCCCTTAGCATCTCTGCGGCAGAGAATGCTGTGCCAGTACGGAGTGCATTCATACATGCAAAACAAGTTGACAGTGCTGCTAATGAAGCCACGCATAGAGTAACAGTCTCTGGTCTCTTTTATTAACTGACGAGTCATCTGAACATATAAGGTTTAAATGGGATAATATTCATTAGATAAAATAGGACTACAAATAGGACCCTCAATACCCTCTAAGGGTCTTAATCCTGCACGTGGCTGTTTCATTATTAAGGCTAATGACTGGGAGAATCGATTGATCAAGGCTGAACAGGGTTGGATTAACCATTAAGCAAACTAAGCCCGGATTTAGGGCATCAAGGGGAGGGGGCACCACTTTTCAAATAGAAATAAAGTGGAAGTATACAAAAATAAACATTATTTTCCATCCTTCTGTAGGTTTTGTTTAATTTCGATAAATAAAAATTTTATTTTATGGTTTACTCAAGGTAAAGGTTTCCCTTGCTTGAAAGCCAGTCGTATCCGACTCTGGGGTCCAGTGCTCTTCTCTGTTTCATAGCCGACAAGCGAGCGCCAGCTGCAGATGCTTCTGTGGTCACGTGGCAGGCATGACTAGACACGGGAGCGCATGGGATGCTGTTTACCTTCCTGCCGAAGGGGTCCCTGTTTATCTACTTGCAATTTCTTGCTTTCGAACTCCTCGGTCGGCAGGAACTTTATTATTGTTTATATTTTGAATTACATCTATATGTAATTACCATTGTAATGGTATCTTGATTATATTGTATATTGTTGAATGGATTATTGTATAATTGTTGTATTGAGCATTATGTATTGATTATATTGTGACTATAATGCTTATGGTGCATTGGTTATTCTGTATTGGTTATTGTATATTGATTATATTGTGATTATATTGTGTGTGTATACAGTACACACACACACACACACACAGAGAGAGAGAGAGAGAGAGTATGACTGTGGGCCGCCCAGAGTCGGGTCGCCTGATTGGGTGGCATATAAATGGAAAAATTAAACGAATTAAAATTAAAATGCGGGCACCAAAATCTTTTAAGTGCTTCATTATTAAGGCCAACGATGGGGACAATCAATTGATCAAGGCTGAACAGGTCTATTAAATGAGCCCAGTTAGAACTGAGCCATTTCTTGCAAAGTTGCTTCTGCGTGTCATTGAGCCGACGCCAAGTCATGGCGACCGATGTGCTCTTTTCCGCAGCCCTGCTCTGCTCTTGCAAACCCAAGGCTGTGGTTTCTTTTAGGGAGTCAAGCTCTCTCCCATTTTGTCTTCCTCTTTCCCTGCTGCATTCCACCTTTTCATTTGTGCAAAGATGCACTTGTGTTTCTGCAAATAGCAATGTCCCTTTTCCTGCCTGCTACATGACACAGTTAAGCCTTCCCAAGCCCATCAAAGACCAAATATTGCAAACAGGGTTGTTTTCTAGATCCGCTGTGAAAATAGAGGAAAATTGAAACCCATTTTTAAAAAATCCTCTCCAGATCTCAGAATAGATGAAAGCAAGTTGTTAGAAAGGACTGGCAATTTTCCGACCCCATCAATCTCGTTTAGCTGGACCATCCTTGCCCAAATACAATTATCTCTGCCGGTCTGCCATTACCTGTGAAGCCTTCCTTTGTATTTGATCAATTTTAAACTCTTTTTTAAAAAAAGCTCACCCATTCAGGATTGAAACAGCCCTCCGTAGACACCTCTGATGGGTCTGAGAGCTCATTAGCTAGAAAGGCAGCAGATTAAAAAAGGAGAGGGGGGGAAATAGATTCCTCCCCCTTCATTTCTCTCTTTGACAATAGTCCGTCATGTACCCAAAACTGGAAGACAAAACAACTTAAAGTCAGAGGCTTCACAGCCATCCTTCTTAGGCAGGGGTGGCCAAACTACTGCTCGTGGGCCAGATCCAGGCCCTGGCACCAATTGATCCATCCTTTGCTGCCCTTGTCGCTCCAGGAAGTGGAAGTAAAACACACCCATACAGGTGGGTTTTACTTCCACTTCTGGGAGCGACAAGGGCAGTGTAGGCTGGATGAATTGGTGTCAGGGGCCGGATCCAGCCCCTGGGCCATAGTTTGGCCACCCCTCATTTAAATGGAGGAAATGGCAGCTTAAATCTATCTCATCCTGTTGCGAAAGAGATTGCAAGGCACCGGGGCTCTTTTAATATAAATCAGGGGTTCCCAACCTTTTCAAGCCAGGGGCCGGATCACGCTCTTTCAGTCAGCTTTGAGGGTTGGGCAGCCATTTTGCCCTGCCTGCATGATGGGGGGGGGGCATTTTGTCCCAAAAGCTTCAAAGGGGTGGCCATTTTGTTTCTTAAATGCCCTTGGAGGGGTGAAATGGTGCTGAAGGCCAGATCTGGCCCACAGGCATTAGGCTGGGAACCCCCTGATATAAATCACTTGACTTTCAAGACCTTTTGACTCATTTAAATGGGAATGTAGGCTCTATCATACACATCAGGTATACAGCATGTGTGTAAGACCACAATGTTTGTCTTGCATTCGTCTGCTAACCATTTACAATTCAACAGGGTGAAGCTTCACAACTAAACTGAAGAACAGGTATTGCCAGTTGTAGCAAAACAACAACCCTACGTTGACTTGTATATTTACCTGTTATGCTAACCATTCTGTACCTGGTGTGCATAAATTGATGCCACGAAGCCTCAGTCTTGTGTCTGACAAAGTGGATTCGATCCACGAAAGCTCATGTTAAAATACAGCGGTTGGATTCTAAGGTGCCACAACGTTTTTTCCGTCTGTTTGTTTTGCTTACTCCCTGATATGAGGGAAAGAAGCATCGCAGCTGCCGCCCTGGGGAAGATTTCTGAGCTCTGATAAGACAGGAACATAATGAAAGCTGTTTGTCAGCCCGGGAGGAAGAAATACAGAGTGAAATTAATGGAAATCTTTCGTTCTTCCCTCTTTGGCCTCTGACAACAAGAAGAGTTCATTAATCCCACCAATTTGCTCTGGGCAGCAATCGTTGACTCCAATCGACTGTTATTTTTCAAGGAATTAAGCCTGCCCCGTGTTAAGCCTGCCCTAAAACACTCCTTCTCTCCAGATTTCTTTCTTTCCATCACCCCATCCTTTTTTTCCGTCTCACTTTCTTAATGCAGTGTAATATATCCTCTCCTTCCCATTTTTAGGGACTGCGATGGCTTAGTGGTAATAATAATTTCATGTCAGAAATTATTGTGGGTTGAAAGTGATACCAAAAATTTTGAATAAAGCATCATAATTAATCACAGCATTTATTAAACGCCACATATCACAACACTCACACACACATGGAAAATAAGGAGAAGCCAAAAGTTTAAAATCATACAATTGGAATCCTTGCCAGAGGAAGGGGAAGATTAAAACCCACTAGACATGTCCCTGATTGCCTCCATTGTTTCAGTGTACTGGGCCAAAGGGTGTGAAAACCGGTTTGTTGACTTTTCTGATAAGCAGAAATCCCTTTTCATTCCTTCACAAAGGAAGCTGAATGACTCATACCTCTGGTTTGATTAAAGTTCAATTAAACATTGCCAGAACAACTGACACAAGCAAAGGCATAGCAGAAGAGAGAGAAACCAACATAAGCAAAATTCTGTGGGGAACACAAGAACCATGGAACCCCAAAATTGATCAGGGAAAGGGGGGAGGCAGGAGCCTGAGAGGAGCCTTGCGCAAACTGACAGCACAGGGCTGGAAGGGACAAGCGGACGTCCCATCTCTCACGAACGTAGCAAACAGATTACAAGGGCAAACAAAGGCTAAATTGTTGGTTTCCCCTCTTCCAGAGATCTCCATTTAATTAAACAATCAAGACATAATGATTCTAACTTTCTTTCTTTATTTTTGTACTTAAGAAACAGACAGGCAGTTACACTAATCCTTCCTGACCAGCAAAGCAGCTTTGCCCCAACTTGAATGCTATCTTCGGCTGCAAAATGATGATCGGCTGACGATCCTACTAGCCTACCTTTCATTGGAGAAGACGCACCAGCCTCTGTTTCATTCAGCAGAGAACAAAGAGATACGTCGTTTCCCCCTTGTAAATTCCTGTCAACCACAAATATGCTCCTTTGACACAATGTAAACTCCCTATAACCGATTTATCAGCAATAGCTGTAATCTGCTGTCTCTTTACATTCAAACCCCTTACCTCATACCCTGCTTTGTATTTTATGTTTACATGTAATTAAAATATGTTAATTGCCCCTCCTCCTTCCCAGTTTCAGTCCCCTCTCCCTTGTCATGTAGAAGTTAGTTTAGGAAAGCAGATATAAGGCTCTAGAGGTGGGTGGGGGTCATCTTTGGTTCACCAAATTTTGTGAACTGAGATCACGAGCAGTTTTTCTTCAAAACGGTTGAGGGAAGGTAGCTATTTAGATTGTAGGCCTGGCCAGACTATAACCTCGAATAGCTTTCCTTTGCTTTTGCTCCCAATAAATCATTTTGTTTTGATCGAATTATCTGTCTCGTTGTAAGTTCTTAGGGTCTTTATACCTCTGCCAGAGAAACGTACCTGGGCCCCAAAATTTTGGGTAACAAAAGGATTTTTTTGCGGGAGAAACTCCGCCCAGGGGATGCCCGAATGAGAATCCTTTCATGTCCCCCAAGAGCTGGGACAGAGGCGAACGCTCAACCTGTCTTGCAGTACCCGGGTCTTGAACTGCCGACTTGCCGGCCTTCCAGCAAATAAGGCGTGCTTCCTAACCATTGAGCTCACCACAGGCCCTCTGGCTAAGTGGTTAAGACGCTGAACTTGACAACCAGAAGGTCAACGGTTCAAGAGTGCTACACGGAGTGAGTGTGCATCTCTGTCCCAGCTCCTGCCAACCTAGCAGTTGAAAAGCAAGAAATTGCAAGTAGATAAATAGGTACCAGTGTGGTGGGAAAGATAACCTTTAATCTTTAAAAAAATTGTTAGTAGTTAATGTTTTTTTATGGCTTTTAAAACTGCCATTGGTTTTATTTTCTGTGCGCCGCCCAAAGTCTTCGGAGTTGGGCAGCAATACAAATTAGGAAAAATAAATAAATAACGTAATAAATAATAAACAGCATTCCATGCACTCTGTCTAGTCATGACTGCCACGTGGCCGTGGAAACTGTTTGTAAACACTGACAGCTTTTGGGCTGTAAACGGAGGTGAGCATCGGATCCTAGAGTCAGATATGACTGGCTTTCGAGCAGCAGAGACCTTTACTCTTACTCCATCCTTGCTTTACACATAGAAACTGAATTGCGAGGAACGGAAGATCTTGGCCAAGGTAGATTTTTGGACAAGACGTCCCAGAATTGACCAGTCAATATGAACAAAAAATGTTTCCATGTTCTATTCAACGCCTATGTGTTGAAACCAATAATGTTTTATTTTGCATCTTGAAAAGGGCTCTTATGTGAGTAAGCTTTATGGGTCATAAATATGTTACTAGTTTTTCATTGATCCTCATAGGTTTGGGTTAGTTACATGTGATGGCTTTCCTCAACTGGCCAGAGAAGACCTCTTCTCCTTCTTCCTGGGCCCATAGCACCATCTTGTGGGCTTCTCTAGAAGTTGGTTTTGGGTCCCTGCTCACCTCTCCTGCTATGGTAATAGATTTACAGTGATGGTGAACCTTGGAACTCCAGCTGTTCTGAAACTTCAATTCACAGTAGCCCTGACCAGCAGGAGTGTTGACTTGGGCTTCTGGGAATTGAAGTTCCAGAACAGCTGGAGTGCCAAGGTTAGCCACCAGGAAAATAGACCCTACTGCCAGTGAATCGACACTTGAGCATCAGGCAGCGTATTACTAACTTGACCACCCCAAGGACCAATGGACTGCCTAAGTCCACAGGAACGGGTGATGGTCCCCAAGTGGATCAAATCCCACTTGAATCCATCTTGATGGAGGGCAGCAGCTTCATCTGTCCTGGCCTGGGGTTGATGAGGACTTTGTGCGTCAAAAGAGCTCAGGACCGGAAGGTGACTCATGGAACTGGATCAGTGGTTCTATGGGTGTCAACCTGAGATGCAGAAGGCAGATGAAAGGCCACTACATTATATTCGCAGGACAGTCTTCATGGCTGGTTGGCATGAGGATTGCCAATATTTGGAATTGGATGTGGCAGAAGAAGAAGAAGAAGAAGGAGAAGGAGGAGGAGGAGAAGAAGAAGAAAAAGATGACTGTTCGAAATCCAGTCATATCTGACTCTAGGTTTCAGTGCTCATCTCTGTTTATAGCAGGGATTCTCAACCTGCATACCGTGGGCTGGATGTGGCCTCCGGCACCATTTCATGTGCCCCCCCCCCGCCTCCACCACACCTGGAAGTGCCATATGTTGGAGGAAGACCAAAATGGCCATCTGGCCCCCAAAGCTGTCTGAAGGAGCATGACCCGGCCCCTGGCTTTAAAAGGTTGAGAACACCTGGTTTGCAGCCGAAGAGTGTGCAGCCATTTCCGTGGACATGTGGCAGGCATGACTATTCACCAGAGTGCATGCAACACTGTTTACCTTTCCCACCGAAGCAGTCCCTATTTCTCTACTTGCAATGTCTGGCTTTTGAACTGCTCGGTTGACAGGTGCTGGGACAGAGATGGGAGCTCACTCCATCATGGAGTACCCGGGAATCAAACCCTGACCTTCCAGTTAGCGAGTTCAGCATCTTAACCACTTGAGCCGCCATCCAAAGGGCCCTCAGGCCACTTTCTCTGGTGCAGTTGGATGGTGGCGAGGATGGTAAAACTACTTTTCTTTTAACCAGGTAAAAGAATTTGTCGCAATTCACAAGCAACAAAAAATAAATAAAACCTAGGCTTGTTTGGTTTGGCGGCAAGTCAAGTTAAAGACTGAGGCGCGAAGAAATTAAAACTCCAGGCAAACAAGAGCGAAAGGTGCCTGGCATATGAAGAGGAAGAATTGGGCAAGCCTTTGCATGCCAGATTGTCCTGAAACCGGATCTGTTGGCAACTTTTGTTCGTCCCTCGGTTGCTTGCACAGCTAGCGTCTCTCTATGAGACGTGGTCACCTTAAGCTTGAATCCCCCCCAGGCACAAACATTGAGAGCCGGTTGCTTAGGAGGGGGGCCTTGTTGGGTGGGGTGGCTTTTAAAACTCTTTTCCTTGAGTATTCTCAAAAAGTATGTGGAGACGGCCTCCCTCCCTGTCCGTCCGTCTTGCCAGGCTATCTATTTATCTATCGGGTGGTTAAGCGGCTCTCCTGCAACCAAAGGAGTTCGATCCTGACCAGGGATCAAGATTGGCTCAACCTTCCCTCCTTCTGAGGTCGGTAGAATGAATCCCCAGCGTGTTGGGGACAAAATGCTCATTAACTTGTGAACTGCCCAGAGAGCGCACTAAAGCACTTTGGGGCGGTATAGAAGGGTAATTGCTTTACTTTTGCATTTGCTATCTGCCTGCCTGCCCATCCCCCGCCTATCTATCTATCTATCTATCTATCTATCTATCTATCTATCTATCTATCTATCTATCTATCTATCTATCTATCTATCTATCTATCTATCTATCTATCTATCTATTGATCAAAGGATTCATTATCTATCTATCTATCTATCTATCTATCTATCTATCTATCTATCTATCTATCTATCTATCTATTAATCAAAGGATCCATTATCTGTCTATCCATCCATCCATCCATCCATCCATCCATCCATCCATCCATCCATCCATCTATCTATCTATCTATCTATCTATCTATCTATCTATCTATCTATCTATCTATCTATCTATCTATCTGGGATAACCTGAGCAATGTAGTGGATAGAAGATGTAACCCCTTTCATCCTCCAATGAATAGATGCTGTAGACCAGGGGTTCTCAACCTACAGCCCACAGGACAGGCCCGGCCCGCAGCATCATTCCATGTGGCCCATGTTGCCGTCACTGTTGCCGCCGCTGCCACCACCACCACCACCACCACCACCACCACCACCACCGCCTCTGCCAGAAGTGGATGTGGATGCATTTTACAGCAGCATTTATGGTGGGGGATACCATCAGTCTGGCCCACTCTGCTGGCTGAGGGGGCGTGGTGCGGCCCATGGCTTGACAAGGTTGAGAACCCCTGCTGTAGACTCACACAACCTGGGGTAGAGACCTGATTAGGGTAGTGCTGGTCTCTGAGGGCTCTGTGTGTGTGTGCGCGCGCGTGTGTGTGTTGATGTGTGTAATAGCCAGGAGTGCTCTGAAACTGGCTGGGTCATATATCCTATTAACCATTAGCAGCCTCCTTCTCCCTCTCTGCTGCTTTGGAATCCATTTAGTTTTAAGTAAACAGTGCTGCGCACAATCTGCTTTGCATGGATCATGAGAAACAATGCCTTCAAGAGAGGTCCCTGGGGATATTAATGGGGCAAATATTGTCAGGATAAAATACGGCCCGCTAGCCTTTGATTTCTCTCCCTGGCTGTCTTAGGAAGTTTCTCTCCAGACCACAGACCGCATCTTGAACTGGTGAACTTGCTCAAGTTCTCAAGGGTGAACAAGTCCACTCGGTCCAAGCCCCTGCTCCGAGGTGACTACGAGAGGTGGATCGGGACACCAGGAAGGCCTGATAGGAACAAGATTGAAACCCAGACTTCTTAAGGGGTAGGTCATCTTTTATTCAATGTGTAGGGAGAACCTCTTGCGATCAACCAGTGAACAAGAGACATTTCGCACCCTGCGATAATAAAGAACTTGGATCAAAAGTGAGACAGGTAAGAAAAATATAACCGTTCTTGAAAATTGTAATCTTTAGAGAAGGGATTTTAAATATTCAACATGAATGTGTTATTTTATACTTTGCATTGTGGTTCACGCCCTGGAGTTGAATCGTCCGTCCGTCCGTCCGTCCGTCCGTCCGTCCGGTCGGTCGGTCGGTCGGTCGGTCGGTCGGTCGGTCGGTCGGTCATTCATTCAATTTATAGAGTGCCTATCTGGAATATTTTCCCACTCTGGCCAATGTACAATAATTAAACAATTCTCTCATCTTCCATTAGCTGCTAGTAGGAAAACGGATTGCTATTTTAAAAAAAACATTTTTTATAAACAAGGAAAAAATACTTTGAAATCATTGTGTCAAAGAAAAACTGAATGACACATAAATCATCTGTAAAGCCCAGATGCCAACATGGGTATACTAGTCACAACGAGCCACTAGTCCTCACTGTGTAGGGCCTCAGGCAGCCCAATGTCTTCGGTGGTCCCTATGGATTGACGAGGATTCTTCTCTTTCCTTTGAGAGGCACAAGCATGGAGGCTGAACTGGCCAGAAGATGGATGGTGGTGTGGGAGCTGGCGGAGGCACAAGAAAACCAGACTGGAGATGGCTATGGATTTAGCAGGACGGTCCTGGATAATTCCTTTGTCCCAGTTGCCACACAACAGAGCCGGATGGAGCTCCATCAGGCAGCTGGGAATGGGAACCTCCACTTAGTAAAGCAGCTGTTGAAACAAGGGGCAGCCCTAGAGAGCAGGTGAGTTGGGAAATGGACATCAACAATCAAAGAGCGGGTCTTTTGTCAGGTCAAGAGCTCTTAATTGTTCAGTGGACACCAGGTGCTCAGGAAATGGATGGTGTGGCAGGAGGAGCACCACCCATCCACTAACAACCATATTTAAAAAAACTTGTAATAGTACCACAAAAAGAACAATTCATTGTTCAATTACAACTGTGATATAACGTAGTTCTAACTTCCTTATTTGGAAAAAGGAACTTGTGGCAAAATAGGGTTTGGGAAAATCACTTTCCGAGACCGCCAGTCCTAGAATCTCTCAACTAGCACAGCGTCAGGCTAAGCTGGATGGGTGAATAATAGTCCAAAAAGGTAACTTTCCCAAGCTTTGATTACACATTGTTAGTTATTTGTAACTAGTTACTTCCAATAAACTTTTTTTTTGGGGGGGGGGAGGAAGGCTACATGAAGCCAACATTACAAAAATGTTCTCTTTTTTTATGCTGTTATTTTCTTAAGGGATGAAAATGGCTGGACCCCATTGCACGCTGCAGCCTTAACTGGGTACACTGCCGTCGTGAAGTTTCTCATTCAGCGTGGAGCAGTGATCCATTCTGGAAACCATTCTGGCTACACCCCCTTGCACCATGCGGCCTGGAGTGGCCACACCGGTGTGGCGGAGCTCCTGGTGGCTCGAGGGTCCTTGGTGGCGACAGCCTCTCATGGTGGTCTCACCCCACTTCACTGTGCGGCAGCAAACGGACACACGTTGATGACGCAGCTTCTTTTACGGCATGCCGCAGACCCAGTAGCCCTGGATCGCAATCATTGGACGGCTTTGCATTGGGCGACGGCCACCAACCGGTTGCACATTATGGACCTCTTGGTTTCTTGGCCTATGAGCCCTGATGTGATAAGTCATGGGGTCATTGCGCCACTACATATAGCCACTGAGCTTGGGCGAGCAGACGCCCTGCGTCTCTTGGTTGCCAACGGAGTCGACGTGAACGTTCAGGATGAACTGGGAAGGACACCGCTTTCTGTTGCTTCCACCAATGGTCACGAAGAGGTTGGTCTTTTTTTTTAAAAAAATTGTATAATATACAGGTCGCTTCCATAGCTGTGGGTCATAGATTCTAAGAACTAACGTGGATACTTGAAACCGTGTGTCAGACACCGGTCGTCTCAATTCAAGGGCCCCTCCCTTCTGGTTCCTGAGGTCACTGCCTCATTCCGGGAACTCTTAACTCTTAACTCACCGCTGAGAGAGCCAGGCTGCTTTAATAAGAACGTCTACTAGGCTCAGGCCATAGGCAATCAAGGTAGGTAGGTAGCGAGGCTCTGTGTGTGTGCCGATGATGAAAGAAACAATCTTCAGAGAAAAACAGCTGCTTTATTGGTCAGGTTATTAAAGCATAGTCCATGGAGAAACGTAGATATAAAGATCAATAACATAGATCAGTCCAGTTACAGTTCACGTTAGGTAATCATGATGAAACGGAAAAAAGGATAGTCCAACAGGCCAAGGTCTTAAGCCATTAAGATCCAAAAACAAACTAACTCTCTTCTCTCCAAAATGGAGATTCTCCAGTCAGATGGGTTATCCTTAACCAATCAGGGAACAGAGAAAAAGTTTCTCATAGCAAGAGATGTTTACACACGTGAAGGATGAATGCTCTCTGTTTAGTCAAAACATGAGAGAGCTCAGCTAGCCTAGAGAGATAAGAGGCAGGAACACTGAACTGAAAACACTGTCTCGTGACAGGAGTCTTGACAGAGAGAAGAAAGGATTTTTGAGGCCTAGTTTAAACTACAACCTCTCCAAGCTTTGAGAACGTTAGGAAAGATGTTGTTCTATGACACCGTGGATAACAGCAAACCTTACATTATAATGCAGACAGCAGCCTCTAGTGGACAGATGTGGTAATTCACAACAGAAATTAATATTTTGTCAAATATTTAATTTATTATGTTTTTTGTTGTATTTTTTCTTATACCAGTAATACCCCGTATAACGCGAGTACCGTATATCGTTAAATCCGCATAACGTTACAAGATTTTCGGAAACATCTTGTATCGAGTAACGCGATTTTAACGTTACACGAAACAGTCGTTCTTAGCAGCAGGGTGGGTGGAAAGCTGAACGGGGTTCTCCGTTCAGCTTCCCAGCCACCCTGCAGCTACGGAGGCAGGGGTGGGGTGGCTGGAAAGCTGACGGGGGGCTCCCCCATCGGCTTACCCAGCCACCCCACAGCTGCGGAGGCATGGGCGGGTGGCTAGGGAAGCCGACAGGGAGTCCCCGTCAGCTTCCCCAGCCACCCTGCAGCTGTAGATCGGGTCCTCTGATCTCTCTGGAGGTGTTTCTGGGCTTCCCCGACGTCCTGAGCCAGTGCAGCAAGCCAGAATGTCAGATTTCGAATCCCGATGTTCTGGCTTCCTGCACTGGCTCAGGACGTCGGGGAAGCGCAGAAACACCTTGGATCGGGTCCCCACACCTCCCTGGACCCAGCAGGGGGGTCAGAAACCCCAAAATTGGTAAAAAAACGGACATTTTTTTTACCAATTTTGGGGGCTCTGACCCCCCCGCCGGGTCCAGGGAGGTGGGGAAACCCGCTCCAAGCTGTTTCCAAAGTTCTCCCACCTCCCTGGAGGCAGCAGCAAGCCAAAATGTCAGGATTCAAATCCCGATGTTCTCACTTCCTGCAGCCTCCAGGGAAACAGGGCTTTTTTTAACATTGTGTGTTCAATGTATCGCCCAACGTTAAAACCCGAATAACGACGGGACTTGTGGAACCAAGTCATAACGTTATTCGGGGTACTAGTGTATTTATATTTTTCCACCCCCTCATATTTTGTTTGTAAATTATTAAATAAAGGTCATCCCCCCTCCTCCACAGGGGATACTTGTGAGATCTACCACAGATAACCGAAACTACAGATACAATAACAGCAAACCCTGTCTTTACAATATAGACAGTGTCTTCTCATGGCCAGCTGTGGTAATGCACCATAGATATGAATATATATTTGAGGGAATTTTAATTGCATATTTTTAGACCTGTGGATAACAGAAACCACAGACATAGAGCCCATGGATATGGGACGGGGAGGGGACTGACCAGTATTCAAGTGATAGGAAGCAAAGGTTATGATGAATTGATAGATAGCCAGGAGTTTTCCTCTTTTGTCTTTTCTATACTTAGCATGCAGATTGGTACTCTCTGTCGCTCTTCCTTCCTCCTTTTTCTGAGATAGCTTGGTTCTTTTTCCATTCCTACCTTCTACTAGATGAAGGCAGATGGTGAATGGCATCTCCATAATGCCTGCCAGCATCCATGAAAACCAAGCTAATTTCTTCTCTCTCTCTCTCTCTCTCTCTCTCATTCTTTATCTCCCCCAGATTGTGGAACTGCTACTCCAGATGCAAGCAGATGTAAACCTGGTTGACCATAATGGCTGCACTGCGCTCCACAAGGCCAGCACTGCTGGACATCTATCCATAGTTCATCTCCTGGTCAGTGGAAGTGCAGCTCAGGTCGATGGAAAGGATAGTCTTAATCTAACTCCACTCCACAGAGCATCCATCTTCGGTCACGTTGAAGTGGCCAGCTATCTCCTGGACCACGGAGCCGACATCAACGCGGCGGGCTGGCTCCATAAAACCCCTTTGCACCTGGCTTCGGAGAAAAGGCATTTCCCCTTAATAGAACTTTTGTTAGCAAAGGGAGCGAACCTTATCTCAATGACTGAGTGGTTCAAATTGATGCAGGAGCCAGGCCTAGAGACTTCATATTCTGGAATGATCCCTAGCCAAACTATCCGTCCATCTAAACTCCCAGGCACTTCTGAGTCACCCCTTCCATCATCCCATATCTAATATCAAAATATTCCTCATTTGAAACAGTTATTTAAACCAAGAGCCCTCAACCTTTTAAAGCCAGGGGCTGGATCACGATGTTGGTAAGATGCAGGTAGCCATTGTCCTTAGTCTGGAATTCATTCCACGATGATGATGGGATGATCATCTCTGAGTTCTGCTTACTCCATGGCCTCTTCCTGTCCCGGGGGTCTTAACAGAATGCTGCCTTTTATTTTTAATTTATTCAGGCTTTCAGGCACATCTAAGTTGTACCACACCCATTTCGGGTTGGAAAGACAACCTAAAACAGGGGTTCTCAACATTTTCAGGTTGTGGGCCTGACTATGCCCCCTGGACAGCTGATCACATGGTTCCTCCCATCGGACGTGGAGAAGTAAAATACTGTATCTGGCATGGGCCGGATGAATTGGCGTTGGGGGCGGGGCCCGGTTGATTCAAATTAATGGAATGAACTTGGAAGGCTCCTATTGTTAGCAGCCTCACCAAGATCTTGCAGACCAACAGTTGTGATTTCATTTTTTAGTTGCTCCATCTCGTGTGCAGTCTTCCTCTTCCCCCACAGCCTTCCACATTCCTCAGAAGTACTAAATTAAAAGAGAAAAAACAGTGTGTCTCTTTTTCTTGGGCTATTAATAATTTTGCTTAGTCCTTTAACACGTGGAGACCTGGTTTCCACTCAAAGGGAGACTTCCAACATAGGGAATCAGCGTCGCATAGGATCCTGGAAGTGTAGAGAGTTGCAATGTACACTGCTTAGCCCTATAACCAGAGATTATTATTATTATTATTAACTCACATTTATTACCCCGCCCCAATCGGGTAAACCCGATGTAACAGGTTCTCACCAGTTTGCCAGAACTGGTAGTAACTTTTCCCAGTGTCCTGGAGAACCAGTAGCAGCTTTTGGTGGCAACCACCTTCGGGGCTTACCTTTTCACTGGTTCCCCCACTGCACATGCATGCCAAGCACTTGGTGTGCATGCATGCTTACAGTGCTTGGCGCTGTATGCATGGCCTACTTGCTGCCCTCCCAAGCAGGGAGGAGGAAGAGAAGCTGCTAGCTGCTGGTTTGTGTTGTGGGTGGGATGAGGTGTGTGTGTGTGTGTGTGTGTGTGTGCGCGCGCGCGTGCGTGCGCTTATTTTTATTTTATTATTATTTTTCTTTGGCCCTGCCTATGACATCATGACATCATGATGTTAGCTCTGCCCACACTGTGATGACATCACGGTGGGGTAGTAAATTTTTTGACATCCCACCACTGCCTATAACAGAGGGGGACTAACTTGGCTTCCACTCAAAGGGAGACTCCCAACACAGGGTACTAGCGGCACACTGGAGCCCTGAAGAGTGGAGTTGCAATGTTCATCCCATAGTCTATAACAGTGATGGCAAACTTTTAGAGACCAAGTGTCCAAACTGCAACCCAAAATCCACTTATTTATTGAAAAGTGCCAACAAAGCAACAGGGAAGGAAACGTTCCCATTGGGCTGCTGCGTAGAGGAGTGGGAGGAAACGCTCCCATTGGGCTACTGGGCAGAGGGGCGGGGCAAACTCTGTGCTGGGGTGAATGCATGGGTGCCTACAAAGAGGTCTCTGAGTTCCACTTGACTTCTGGCACGTGTGCCATAGGTTCATCATCACTGTCCTAGATAGAACAACCTGGCTTCCACTCAAAGGGAGACTGTCAACATAGCGATACCATCATCACAAGGGAGCCCGGAAGTGTTTAATTGCAATGTTCACCTCTTAGCCCTATATAACAACCTGGCTTCCACTCAAAGGGAGATGCTCAAAGTAGGGATACCGGAAGTGTCGGGCTGCAATGTTCACCTCTTAGCCCTATGACAATCTGGCTTCCACTCAAAGGGAGACCACCAACATGGGACACCAGCGTCGCGAGGGATCCCGGAAGTGTGGGGTTGCAGTAGCCACTCCTTAGCCCTATATAGCCTCCTCCCTGACTTTTCTGTGGCTTCTTCCGCCCTTGCGTTTTCTCCATTGCAAACAGCACGAGGTTGCAATGGTTTTCTTAACCTCGTGCTGTTGGATCCGGGCCCGATTGACTGATCGCTTCTGGCGCAAGCAGGAGGTGCTCCAGTATGCCCGGGTAAGGATCGGGACCTCAAAATAAAAAGTGCTAAAAAATTAAATTTCTACCCCTCTCTCCCATCCCTTGGTGTTATTTTGCAGCCACCCAATGATATATTTTTAATGTGAGCTGCGGTGGCTCAGTGGTTAAGAAGCTCGCCTTGTTAGCTGGAAAGCTGGCAAGTCGGCAGCTCGAGACCCGGGTACTGCATGACGGATTGAGCGCCCTTCTCTGTCCCAGTTCTTGGGGATATGAGAGGAGCCTCATTCGGGTGTCTCCTGAGCGGAGTTTCTTCCGCAATAAATCCTTTCAACCCAGAATAATTTCTGACACGAAATTATTAGTATTAATGTGATCTTTTATGGAGCGAGTACCTTTACTCAGACCAGTGGGAGAGGACTGGATCCACGAAAGCTCGCATTAAAATGAAGCAATTAGTGTTCGCCTTCTTCATTTCTATTTTGCTTTCTTCCCCGATTTGATACTTCATTTTGCTTTAAATGGCCCCTGCGTGTGCAATAATAGGAATAATTACCATTTAAAATGATAGGATTTATTCCTGTGTCAAAATGGGTAGGATTTATAAGAAAATTGGCATTTTAAAAAGCCTTGTGGAAACATTGCAACCACAATTCCACGTCTTCAGATACAGTACATGGAATATAAAATATACACAGGAGCCTAGGCACATTAGGAGTATATTTATTTATTTATTGACACTTTGCTAATGTATTTGAGAGTAAATAAAACAGAACAGCAAAAAAATATATATAGCAAAAAAGAAAAGACAAAAAACGTATGGCACCTTAAAGACTAACTTGCGTATTTAAATGTCAGCTTTTGTGGACTTGGTTAACCCTTCAAATATTCAAACACAACTACCACTTCAAATATTTGTCTCATCTCCTGCCAACCTAGCAGTTCGAAAACAAGAAATTTCAAGTAGAGAAATAGGGACCACTCCAGGGGAAGGTAACGGCATTCCATGTGCTCCGGTGTCTAATCATGGCTGCCACATAGCCACGAAAACGTCTACGCTGGCTCTTGGGCTGTAAACAGAGATGAGCACTGAACTCTAGAGTCAGACATGACTGGCTTTTGAGTAAGGGAGGCCCTGAATGTTACTATCTCATAAATGGAAGTAAATATTATTATTATTATTATTATTATTATTATTATTATTATTATTATTATTATTATTATTATTATTATTATTATTATTATTATTATTATACTTGTTTCTATGTATTTGTTTGGTGAGTTGTTTTTTGCATTGATTGGTTGCATTTACCATATATAAATCTGGGCTATTTCCCCTGCCATGGGCAGTTTACAAAGTTAAAATAAAACGACACACAAACTAAAACATGATTAGAGCTATGTTTTATTTTATATTTTCTGACCCCCCCTCCCCCGGCAGCATTTCCGTGGACGGAAGAACCGTTGCTACAGCTTGGCGGTCCGGGCGGTCCGGAGGTCTTTTGTGTTCTCTACAAATGCCAGATGTCAGAAAAAGAGGGATATGAGAAAGGTAAAAGAAAAGTGCACAAAGAAGGATGGGTTCGGGGAATTAGGCCGCTCTCAGGTCATACCCTGTCAACACAGAAGAACGGTGTGGAATCCGATGGGAGGGGAGGCTATATCCTTTGCGTGGAGATGATCTCGGTTCCACCACTAGCATTTCTGGATGGAATGGGAGGCGTGAGCTGTGTTCCTCTGCGTTGGGTTGTCACTGTCATGGCCACACAAATAAATCTCTTAACAATGTTTGGCTTCTTCTTTTTTCGTATCCCAATCAAACCTTGGACTGCCGAAATGAAGCCACTCCCTTGGCTTTGTCATTGGCCAAACTTAAGTCCGCATTGGTATGTGTTTCCGGTAAGAATCAGCAGACCAGCAAATGAGCCAGATTCTGTATCTCTGCACAGTTACACAATATGTTGTTGTCCGCCATCACTTCAGCCTGTTGGTCTTGCATTGAGGCACCCCAACCCTCAGCCTACTCAGGGTTGTCTATGTGACGTAGGGGAGGTTGTGTTCCTCAGTCATCTCCTCCTTTAATGTTGTCCCTTGTCCAATGAGCTCCTTCCTCCATTTTCTAATTCAGTTTTGCTCTTGCGTACCCTCATAAATGTTTGTTCTTGCCATAAAGCTCTTCCTGGATCTGAGCCGGCGGACTTGAGGCTCATAGTCCTTCTCTTGCTTAGTTCTTTCAGCATCCGCTGCTCCTTCTCTCCTGATCTTAGGTGGAGCCATACCAACAAAAGGCTATATTTTTCTCAACTGGTGTTGCTTAGAGGCATCCTTTTGGCTAAAAACTAGGTTTCTTTCCACTGTCATGCTCCAGGACTATTAATCTCTCTTAGAAAATGTGTGTTCCTTGTACAGTGGTAACTCATACAACGATTTTAATCCGTTGCACAGGGCTCATTGTTGTACGAAACAATTGCTATACGATCCATGCATCTATAGGATGCATAGTACAAGTGGTTTTCCCCATTGAAAAATTGTTCTACGATTTTTTCCATAGGGAAAATTGTTATGCGGGACGCCTCCCCCCCCCCCCAAAAAAAAAAAAAACACCAAACCTAAACCTAATTGTTATACCATTTCGTTGCTATACGGGGTGATTGTTGTATGAGGTTCCACTGAACTTTCTTTTTGACATCATTTGTGAAACTGGAAGAGTTACTGGGCCTTGAAGAATATGTGATTTAAATTTTTTAAAACAAAAATCTTTTGCAGGAGGTCAGCTTCACCTTTCTGCTCAGTTGAGATGATTATCAGAATTACCCGCCCAGAGTCGGAAAGTCTAGATGGGCGGGGTATAAACCTAAATATTAAATTAAATTATAGTAAAACCCCAGGTTACAACTGTCTCAGTTTACAACTGCAAATCCTATGGAAATGCCGTCCCAGTTTACAAATTTTTAATGTATTTGTTTCAGTTTACAACCATCAATTCAGGACAATTTTTTTATTTTCCAGTGCATCCCAGGGTTTTACTGTACCACAGTTTTGATTGCACTACAATACCCATCATCCCCGATGAGCAGCCATGTCAGCTGTGGCTGATAGAAGCTAGAGTCCAGGAATATAGAGTTCAGGAAGTGACCTGACACTGTGTAGAATAATTCTCTGTTGGTTTCTTTCAGCTGTGGGTGACCAGAATTGAAGCCGCAGCTCTAGAACATGGTGTGAAATATCACAATTTTATCAGTGGCCTTTACAAGGTAAATGACCCTTTCCCCTTATTTTGAGCTCTCTCCATGCAGTGGTTAAGACAATGAGCTTGATGAGTAGAAGTTCAATAAGTCAGCCATTCAAGACCCAAGTGCTGCATGACGGCGTGAGCTCCTGTCTCTGTCATAGCTCCTACCGACCTGGCAGTTGGAAAACAAGAAATTGCAAGTAGATAAACAGGTACCACTTTGCCAGGAAAGGTGACAGCATTCTGTGCACTCCGGTGTCTAGTCATGCCTGCTACAAGACCATGGAAACATCTGCAGATGAAGACAGCGCTATAAACGGAGAAGAGCACCGAACCCTAGAGTCAGATATGAATGACTTTTGAACAAGGGCAACGTTTACCTTTCTTTTACCTATGTCACCGTCAGTTTTTGATACTCCTGCCAAGGGGGGTAAAGTTGTTGCCTCAGGCAGATATTCTTAGGCTACAACTCCCAGAAGCCTTTACCATTAGCTGTGTTGGCCAAGAGTTTTTGGGAGCTATAGTCCAAGAACATCTGGCAACCTAAGTTTGGGAGCCACTGTTGCAGACTCAAATGTTCTTCGACTAAAACTCCCAGGAGCCTTCACTGTTGGTTGGGCTGGCTAAGATTTCTGGGAGTTGTAGTCCAAGAACATCTGGGGACCTAAGACTGAGAATCCCTCATTAATCTTCTGGTATCTGTTCATCCATGCCATTAGTTCCTCATAGTTTTCAGTACAGTCAAACCTCGCATAAAGAGCACCTCGCTTAAAGAGTAACTCGTTTAAAGAGCAGAATTTTCTCTGAATGTTCGCTTCGCTTAACAAATAAAACCAACCAAAAACTCACTTAACAAATAAATCGGGGTTCACAATCCCGCCCCCCCAAGTTGGTCACTTACAATGGTGTTTTGCTTAAAGAGCAAACTCACTTAAAGAGCAATCCTGTGGAACGCATTATGCTCTTTAAGCGAGGTACAACTGTAATTTTAAAAAATGATTTATTACCTGACTTAAACATGAATTGTTGCCTGAAGCTACAGATGCTGCTGGTTGATATTTGCCTTTTCTTTGTGCTCTTGTTTCAGTGCCAGGTGGAACTGAATCGGAAAGTGCTGGCTGATCTAGCGATCTTTGAACCAAAGACGTTCAAATCGTTAGCCGCTTTAGCCAAACGAAGAGGAGAGGAAGGCTTGGTCGCTGCCAGTGGAGAGCAACCTGCCGGAATATTTTCGCGCCTTTGGAAAGTTGTCTGAAGAGGTTGCCTACATGCTACCCATTGTATCAATAAATAAAAATAATAATAAAGACTGCCGGATTTAATACAGCAAAATACTCTTCTCCAAAGCCTCATAGTTGAGTCAGTGTAGACCAATGTTTCTCAGCCTTTATTTTTTGGACTTTTATTCCCAGAAGTCTTGGTCAATTCCACGATGCACTGGTCAACCAATGGACTGCTTTAGGCTTCTGGGAATGGAAGTTCCCTTTCGGGAACCACTGGTGTAGACTGTAGATATGGGACAGTTTTCCTTTTTTGGACTACTACTACTAATAAGAATTATAACAAGAAATCTGTTGTTGTGCCTATAGTAATTGGAGCTCTTGGGGCAGTACCTGAAGGGACTCCCTAGAATATTTGGAAATTTTGGACTAATTAGATTTGAATATCCTCACTTTTAAAAAACTTTACTAGGAACTGCCTATATACTTAGATGTTACCTTAACAGTTCTTAGATCCTTTGAACTGTTAATTTTATTATTATTGACATTTAATATTTGTGGCTTATAAAACTTATAAAGGTCTGGATCTGGCAACTGGTTTTTAATTTTGCTGCCTCTTCAAGTGGGCAAAAAGTTGATCGTCTGGTGACATCCACTTTGGGCAGAGTTGTTGTTAGGCACTTCTATTTCTCCTTGTCGTAGAAGGCAACGACAGAACTCTCATGGCATTACAAATGGGAGTTATAGATTTGCCCATCTCGCTGGGAGAAAAGGGCAAACACAGATAATAACAATAATAATAATAAATTTTGTGTCAGAAATTATTCTGGGTTGACAGGATTTTTGCTGGAGAAACTCCACTCAGGGGATGCCCAAATGAGGCTCCTTTCATGTCCCCAAGAGTGGGGACAGAGACAGTCCCTCAATCCATCGTGCAGTACCCGGGTCTCAAACTTCCGACTTGCCAGCCTTCCAGTTAGCAAGGCAAGATTCTTAAGCACTGAGACACCACAGTCCCTACCCAGGTGAAATTGTAGGTCTTGGAAATCTGTAACCCAACAGGTGTGGGTGTGTATATATAATTCTTTCTGATTCTGTGAAAATTGATCCCAAATTATGAGTATTTTCTTGCTTAGCCTTTTTTTCAAAAGCTGGAGTGACAAAGTGCTTATATGTATATTGAGAATTCAGTTTTCTCTTTCAATATGGTACATTAAAAATAAAAAAGCAGAATCCAGCTGTTTTCTTTCTTTTCAAAATCAGACCAGGTTCCCTCAGTTGGATCTATTCTAGACTACTTTTTCTCCGAGAATATGGCCCGATTCCTTTTAGTGGGATTGGTCCTTAAAAGATTTAAGGCAGGGATTATCAACCTGCAGTCCATGGGGCAGATACGGCCCATGCCATTTAATGTGGCCCCCTATTGCCTCCACCACACCAGGAAGTGCCATGTGGTGAAGGATGGGTAAAATGGCCATCCGGCCACTGAAGCTGTATGAGGGAGTGTGATCTGGCCCCCTGATTTAAAGGGGGGCCTTTACATTTCTAAATAAAAAAAATGTGAACACATTTAAAATTATATTTAAACTCTATTTTAAAATATATGTTTAGATTATATTTTAAAATATATTTTGATGAGCAGGCTGTGAAAGAAACATCTGAGGTCCAGAAAGCGCCAAAAATATATACAGTATCTGGAAAAGGTCAATTAAGGCCTCAGAACTCCCTTAAACCTAGACGTCGTTTCTTGGCCTAGCTTTTCCGTGGAAGAGGCCCAGCTGCATCCGGACTGTACCATTTGCGAATTAGGGGGGAAATTCTTTATCCATGCTTCCCCTATAAATATGTACTGTTTCCGTGACAAATAATAGGTGACTGGTTTTTTAACCCTAACGTGTTTTCTGCCAAACGACTTTTATGTTGTCTGGATATTACATTTAGGACTAGTTAAATATATAAGGTTGCCTTGGGTTCTCCCCCATTCCGCTAGAGTGGTGCGACCGCGCGCGTTGCATGTCGGGAGGCGTAGTTTTCTCCCTTTTTAAATTTTGCCTCAGCCGCCCAACGAACTTTTACCCGTTGGGGGTGATTTTAAAAAAACCATGTTGAATTCCAGGCCGTGACGTCACAACGGAGAAACTGAGTTTCCGGCCAATGGGAAGCTCGGAGCCCCTGAGCGCCGGCCAATCGGGGGAGAGGAGGCGGGTGGGCCGGACAAAAGGCTCGCGCCAGGCGGAAGCCGCTTCCAGTCAGCGGTGGTGGCGACGTTGGAGACAAGATGGCGGCGATGATGGCGACGGCAGGCTTCGGCCCTGTTTCCTCGCTGGCGGGCGCCTTCGGGGGCGGCTACTCGTCGTCCTCGACCTCCTCGACCTCCTCGTTCTCCGGCGGCCTGGCTTTGCCTCCCCCGCCGGCCCCGCCGCCGGCCCCGCCGCCTCCTCCGCCGGGCGCCGTCCGGATCGGCGACCGGCTCTACTCGGGGGTCCTCATCACCCTCGAGAACTGCCTCCTGCCGGAGGACGCCCTCCGCTTCACCCCGTCCATGGGCAGCGGCCTCGACGCCGAGACCGAGGCCCAGCTCCGCGTCACCGGCTGCGAGCTCATCCAGTCGGCCGGCATCCTCCTCCGGCTCCCGCAGGTGAGGGGAAAGGCTTGAGGCCTAGTCCTAGGCCTCACCAGGGTGGCTTCCCGTAAGAGGCGGCGACGCCCAGGGCAGGCCCGGCTAGGGAGAACGCGAGGGGTTGGTGGCCGTAAGAAGACCCTGGAAGGTTGAGGGGAAAGTAACCGTTAGGGGAAAGTAACGCTTTTAACGTTCCTTTTAAATCTTAGAATTGGGGGGGGGGAGGAGGAGGAAATAATTTCTAAATTACTACAATCATGGTTAACCATAACTATATAACGATTATAATAGCAGTTATACATTAGCAACACGTCGACTAATTTTATAACAATATGTGTTTTGGAATAATTGTTATAACAATATATTGACTGGAAGAAATTGTTACATTATAACCATTTCTTGATTATTATAGCAGTTACATTATAGCAAAATATTGATTATAAGCTCTCTTGTAACAACATGAGGCTTGGAAGAATTATTACAACATAATATATTGATTAAAATTGTTTTACAATAGCTATACAGTAATTGTTTTCCTTGTTATAATGTAGCAATATATTGGCTGGAATAAGTTGTTACATTATAACAATCTATTGATTATAATAGAAACTACAATATAACAATATATTGATTATAATAACTATTGTAACTATATGAGTCTTGGAAGAATTGTTACAACATAATATATTTATTAACAATGCTATACTATAGTTATACAGTAACTGTTATCCATGTTATATTATAGCAATATATTGGCTGGGAAAAGTTGTTACATTATAACAATTTATCAATTAAAATAGAAGCTACAATATAGCAATATATTGATTATAATAACTATTGTGACAATATGAGGCTTGGAAGAATTGTTACAACATAACAATATATTGATTAAAATTGTTATAATATAGATATAATGGTTATCCTTGTTATAATGTAACAATATATTGACTAATAATGTTTACAGAATGCTTAAGCCTAAGAATCAACGTATCTGTAACCGTCATGTACTGTATATCATGATTAGATTATATTAATATAATCTATATTAAATATCCGAGAATGCATTTTTCCTAAAGCAGATACTGTACGAGTTGCAGTTGACAACAAATATTATTATTTTTTATTTATTTATTTAGAATTATATTGCCGCCCACTCGCCAAGGCGACTCAGGGCGGCTTACAGTCAAAACAGCAACAGT
The DNA here is from genome assembly GCA_030440675.1 of Furcifer pardalis. Classification (NCBI taxonomy): domain Eukaryota; kingdom Metazoa; phylum Chordata; class Lepidosauria; order Squamata; family Chamaeleonidae; genus Furcifer; species Furcifer pardalis. The sequence continues at coordinate 40,018,682 of CP126891.1, forward strand.
ACAATAAAATTATAAAATATAACCTCACAAAATACAACCAAACCAGAACACAGACTAACTCCCCTCAGGCCATTGTTGATGTCCCAGAGGAGTGGGCAAGGTCCTCAGCCGCCTGTCAGGCCATGGAGTCTTCTCCTCAGGCCGTTGTTGTGGGCCCAGAGGAGGGGGGGGGATATTCTGAGCCACTGCTAGGCCATGGAGTATTCTCCTCAGGCCGTTGTCTTGGGCCCAGAGGAGGGGGAGATGTTCTCAGCCACTGCTAGGCCTTGGAGTATTCTCCTCAGGCCGTTGTTGTGGGCCCAGAGGAGGGGGCAGTGTTCTCAGCCACTGCTAGGCCATGGAGTCTTCTCCTTAAACATAAGGTATGCATGATAAACATGCCACAGTCATGTATATCATAAAGTGATTTTCTCCTTTTGCTAGAGGAACTGAGGAGAGGGGGGTGGAAAGGGAACCATTTGGCTTGAATAGCAGCTATTTGGGGAGGGTTGGTCTATAATGCCCATCTAGTGATAGTGATAAGTAAGTGCCCATTTGTGGATCCCCCCCCCCCCGGAAGTTCAAATCCCCTACCACCATCTTGAATTCAGGATAGCTGATTTTTCTAGTCTGGTGACTGGGCTATACCTGTGAAGAGGAATTATGATGGTTTTATTTCCCCCAGAGAGGTCCAGCCTAGTTGGTTGTGGTAAAATAGACTTAATGTACTTTGTGACATAATAAACCTGTTAGGGTAACCATCCAAACCAATTTATTTTCTGCTGGAATGGTGGGACTTGAACTAACTTAACTTGAACGAATGTCTAGCCTTTGAAGATGCAACACCAGACTCCTTAGACCTCTATGATGAAAAAGTAATTATCATACCTAATCAGAATTCTTATCCTCTCCATATTGAGCATCCTAGGCTGGATGAGGTCATCAAAGTGATGACAATTAAAGGGTGGAAGAGGGACTTAAGAGTTGTCTCTCCAGATGTTTGACCTACCCCATGGCTGATTATCCAGCTTTTGTGTTCTTGAATGCTTTGAATAAGTTAGCACTTATTGGTTCCTGTGATAGATGAATGGGTTACCCCTGTGCTTAGAAGCAGTGGGCCATTGAATAACAGCTATGGGGTTAAAAGTAAGGTTAAGGACGGCTTGTGATCTCTCAGTGTGCTTCTCAGAGATCTGGTTGTGTCAAATAAGGCACATGTTATTGGGGAAGATCCATGCCCCTCTCCATGATTCAGTTATTTAGTAATTCAGGATTTCTCAACTTTGGGTCCCCACTTGTTCTTGGGCTTCAATTCTCAGAAGCCCCGATTAGACAAAGTACAGACTTCTGGAATTGAAGTCCAATAATATCTGGGGACCCAAGGTTGAGAAACCCTAGGTAGCCAGAGAACCAGTTTAAATCTGGTTTTCATTTATAAAACGTTGGTGCTCTATGTACGCTGACATCCATGTAGTTTTTAGTTAGTTTATGAAATTGCCCACAGAACTCATAAAAGTTTGCACAGTTTGGAGAAAACCGCAATAAGTTGCTTATTTTAAGAGACTGAAGGAAAGTTTCCTGTAAAAGTGAGGAAGTGGCTTTCTGGAGAAATGATTGAACATTTCTGAGCATGGCTCAGTGAAGGTTGTTCTGCCTACATGGAATATGTAAGGATTTGGGGAGTAGAAGACGAGGCCCTGTTTTCCTCCTAGATTTGCTGCTATGTTGTGTCTCTTTTCTACCTTACAACTGATGTCAGACATTTCCTCTTTTGGGCAAAGCAGAGCATGTGAACCTTAGAACAAAGGGTCCCTGACTGCCAAATAAAGCAGAATTTGGACTCTAGTGAAGACCCTCAAGGTCTGTTTCTGTCCATTGTCCAAAGCAGGGACTGTAGTAGAGAGAGAGCTCCAGTTTAAAGGAGGTTCCCAGTCTTTTTTCTCATCCAGGAAAAACCAGTGACGTAACAGGTCTTTCCGGAATTGACCAATGTTCCCTCCTGTTCCCTCCCTTGCCAGTCATCTTTGTTTGATTACCCCCCCCCCTTTGAAAGGAATCTGTGGCTGCTCTTTGTGTCTGACTCATTCCTTCTTGTTTTGTAATACTTTATTTTCGCCTCTACCCTATTTTGTAAGAATCTGTTTAGAGTTTCCGTTTCCCAGCTCTCTGAAAGTGGGCTCACAGATGAGCTTTCCAAAGAGCTGTGCCAGAGCCAGCAAAATGTTGATTTGATCTACCTTCAGGCAGCTAATTATCTAGCTTTATATAACAGAGCAGTGAGGTGAACACTTGTGGAGTGAAGATTGGTAGAGTTTTAAGTTGAATGTTCACGTAACCCTTAGTAATAGGTAAAATGAGATGGAGGTGGCATAGGATGATGTAGTTGATATTTAAACTCTTTTGTTCTCTTAGAAAACAGATAATATTGATTTGTTAGTTGTATTGCTAATTAGAATCCGTTTTTCCCTCTGGCTTTAGTAGTAAGATGAGTCTGGGGGATTTATATAACACAAGATGGTTAAAAAAATATCATGGAATATTTGACTATCCATATTGGCTTGTTAGATAACACAGGTTTGGAGTGGATGTAAAACATGCCTTCTTTAAGTGACAATCATATAGTTATAATTTTTAAAGTGCAGATAAGTTTCACTGAATTAAGTTCAGGCTAACTTTGGATGTTAGTGTGTTACCCCTCAAGGCAAACTGTAATTTGAACCTCTGTCAGAAATGACATATATCAAGGCATTTTTGTGTGTACAATTGTACCTCGCTTAAAGAGCATAATGTGTTTCACAGGATTGCTCTTTAAGCGAAACACCATTGTAAATGACCTGTTGTGACTTCTGGTGGGGGGATTGCGAACCCCGATTTATTTGTTAAGCGAGTTTTTGTTTGGTTTTATTTGTTAAGCGAAGTGAACAGAAAAATTTCTGATCTTTAAGCGAGGCTCTCTTTAAGCGAGGTGCTCTTCATGCGAGGTTTGACTGTATGCAAAACCAATTAAACAATTTCTCAATTATGAATCTTGCCTACGAACCAAGAGCCATCCTAGTGAAAATAAAGTGTTGTATACCTTCTTTTAGTTACACACATTTCCTTTTGTTTTACAATGCTTGGGCAAAGAGAAGGGCCTTTCTGGAAAGAACAGTCTTCTATTCACTCCCTGGTTCTGAGCATAACAATATTTGGTCAAGTTGATTTAAATCACTAATTCTGTTCACTGACTGACAAGATTTGCATCTGTGTTATCTGTAGCCTGAGGCTCCTGCACCAACTTACCATTGTAACTGAACTAATCTCCAATGGAAAAGGACAGACTGTGTCAGAGGTTCTCATATCAACCCGGGACTGAAAATTCCTCCTAGGAAAACAACTGGATATCATACTAAGGTCTTGGGGATATCTCTAGGCAGAAGTACCATATTGACAAACACAGTGTGCTTTTCTGTTGGTTTAAATCAGGTCACTCTGAAGAAAGGAACTTTTGAGACAGTTTGTGTATTTGCTGTGTTGTTGTGGTAAGGGAATGACAGAAGACAAATATTCTCAAGCTCCTTGTATATCCAGAATTAATTGTGCCCCCTTTTTAGCTCCTTTGAATGTATTTATTACCATAGCCGCATCTTTTACTTTTGTTTATTACATTTGCTTTGATATGTTATAGTAGCATTAATATTCTTAATTTTGATTTTCCTAGGTGGCTATGGCTACAGGACAGGTTTTGTTCCAACGTTTCTTCTACACAAAATCATTTGTGAAACATTCCATGGAGGTAAAACGATGGCTTCATGAAATTAAGCTTGGTTTTCTTAAAGGCTAAGTGTCCCCCATAGTTTTATATTTACTGCTGTGTTCTTAGGATATTATTTTATTAGCTAAATTAATATTCTTGGATTTCCAACACTCACTGCCTTAATTTGCCTGTCCATTGCAAATTGTGAGAGAGAATAAATTCAGATGTCCTGCCCACCTTCCATAGCTTACTAATTTTGAATTTTAGAAGTTAGTTTTAGAATCCCTTTTTTAAAGTTTTCATTTGTGCCATAATTTACACTTCAGAGAAATTTATTTTTAAAAATCTAGATCCCATTATATAACATTTCATATATACAGTAGCATGTAATTAGAAAAGCAGTTGTCATTTCATACCTAAGACGGTGCATGTAGAGTTCTCAGCTGTCTCCCATCTCAACGCATGTCAACATTTTCCCACCATGCATAGTTAATAGTGTGGCCTGGCCATTTGGACTCAAAAGCATGTCCGTGGGACAACAAATAAATCCGCAAACTAATCCAAAACTATTCTTTTTTCCACTCCCAGGTAGTAAAATAAGCCAAATAAAATTAGTCACATACTTTCCAGAGGAGAAGCACAATCAAATATCAATTTTCTGTCAGAACAAAACTAATCTTTTACTTTTTAATTCTATTTTGTTTTAGATGTGTTAATCTTAGCTTTGTATGTTATGATATGCTGGTGGTGCTTCTGACATGAATAAATAATATTTTACTTCAATATAAAACTAATTTCATAACAGAGTTTGGTCAAACCACTGCCAGGCTTGCTAAAAGTTGTACTGAAACCTACTCAATGAATTTTATGAACAGTGACTTTGGGTAGGGGGAGATGGATAATGTCCCACAAATCAGTGAAAGACTGGAAAGCTTTCCATTTGGGGAAAATATCCTGCCTGTAATCATGGGAGCGTGGGTGTAATAACATCATATTAGCCTAGCATCTTGTTATTGGAGAAGTGCTGATAGACCTTCGGTAAATTTATTTCTATGACTTTTTTTCCAGCATGTGTCAATGGCTTGTGTTCATTTGGCATCCAAAATTGAGGAAGCACCAAGACGTATAAGAGATGTGATTAATGTATTCCACAGACTTCGATTTCTAAGAGAGAAAAGGTAAGATGACTGTGAGGAATTCCTCTGTATTTGCTTTCTGCTTCCATAGTACCCATTGCAAAGATACAGCAGTCTTGGTGTTATCTGATTTGTAGTGTTATCCTATGCATGTTAAAATCCTATGGGATGGATTGGATAACGTTAAAGCTCCATAGAGATACATTGTAACTGCACAGACTTTAGCGGTTGTTATCCGATCCATCCCATAGGACTTTAACGTTATTCGATCCAATTCTCCTCCCCAGATTACTTAACGTTATGCGATTTTAGCGTTATCCGAGGTAAATGTTATCCGAGGTATTATTTTACTTCTTTAAGGCTACAAGTTCTCTTCTTCACTTCTAATTTTGTGGATTCCTCCTGGTTGCCTCCCCACCTGCTAAGTATACATGCTGAAGGATCTTGTCTTGACCCGTCTGTAAGTCTTACTTGACGGGCCAAATATATGCCGTCCCTCCCCCTGTGCCTATACCAACTGCCAGGGGAAGAAGAAGCCAGGGCAGGATGAGGACCTTGCCGCCTCTATCCCTGTGCCTATACCAACTGCCAGGGGAAGAAGCCAGGGCAGGATGAGGACCTTGCCGCCCCTACCCCTGTGCCTACACCAACTTCCAGGGGAAGAAGAAACCAGGGCAGGTTGAGGACCTTGCCTCCCCTCCTCCTGTGCCCACCCCAACATACTGTATTGTAATGTAATGTAATGTATTGTCTGTAAGCAGCCCTGAGTCGCTACGGCGAGTGGGCGGCAATATAAATTTGAACTAATAATAATAAGAATAATAAGAATAATAAGAATAAGAATATATTCATTTTCTGTGATTCAGCGGTGTATTTTCTTCTGCAAAGATGAGGTCACTGTGGCTCTGGTCACTATTCACTTGAAGGAAAGCAACTAGAACCGTCATGGTGAACCTTGGCACTCCAGGTGTTCTTGGACTTCAATTCCCAGAAGCCCTGATCAGCAGGAGTACTGACTTGGGCTTCTGGGAATTGAAGTCCAATAACACCTGGAGTGCCAAGGTTTGCCATTATGGAACTAGAACATCCCTTCCTATCAAAAGGGAGACTTGAGGGGAGTGGATGGGCTCCCTTGGGTTGTAACAGTTGGGTGCATTTGCATTGCTTCTTGGGTGCTGTAGTGGACTATAAATAGGGAATGCAAAGCTAAGAGACTTCTTTAGTTTCCTCTGGCTTTGTAGCTTATCTCTTGATCCAGGAAACATAACAGGGAGTGCCCAGTCGAGACAAAAGAGGAATTATCTGCCCTAAAGTCCCTTAAAGTGGGCAAATCCTACTTTGAACTCTCCAGAAGTCTGCTGCGTGTATACCCGAAAGGCTTTAGAGTGAAGACTTAGAGCAGGGAGCCTAGCAGACCACAGATTAGGCAGTTCCAACACCCCGAGAGAGCAGAGCCGGTGACCAAGGAGCTAAATTGTGTCAAAAGCCCGTAAAGACTGTGGTTTTGCTCATTTGATTTCATCTGAAGATGTTTTGTTTTCCTTTGTTGGCACAGGAAGCCCGTACCTTTAATACTGGATCAGGACTATGTGAACTTGAAGAACCAAATTATAAAGGCAGAGAGGAGAGTTCTGAAAGAGTTGGGTTTTTGCGTGCACGTCAAACACCCTCATAAGGTTGGTTACTTTCCCTCTCTCTATTCCGCCGGGTTGCACTTTGAGTAGCCACCCAATCTGAACGGGAATCCCTCTGTGTTTCGCGTAGTTGAGCTGCAGTTAACGGCCTTTGTGGTCTTTGTTTCTCATTTTCAAGACTTTAGTTGAAACCATTGTGGCGAGCGAAGAAGGGTGGCTTCAGAATTTAAATGCTGATTTAGGCTTAGCTATATTTGGATTTCCCAACTCCCAAGTCCTTAGCATGAAAGCAGCTTATTCTTGTGCATGCAGGTAATGCCATTGGATAACAGTTCGATAGTGTGTAATAAGCCTTTGGTAGCCAGCTCTATAACAAGCACAGCAGAGGCTGAATCTCCTTTACTGCAGTGCGTGTTGAAGGTGTAAAGCATCCTAGCTTGTGAACGTTTAATGTATATTCAACTTAAAAGCAGGTTTGTACTGCCAGCAACTCAACGCTGAGTGTCAGCAGCGGTTAACTAGCCTGACCACCCTGAGGGCTAACGGCCTTGGGTCCCGAAGTCCACAGGGAAGGGTGATGGTCCCCAAGTGGATTAAATCCTACTTGAATCCCTCTTGATGGAGGGCAGCAGCTTCATCCATCCTGGCCTGGGGCTGAGGAGGACTTTGTGTGCCAAAAGGGCTCAGGACCAGAAAGTGACTTGTGGAACTGGATCAGTGATACTATGGGTGTCATGCTGTGATGCAGAAAGCAGATGAAGGGCCACTGCATTATATTCTCAGGACAGTCATGGTTGATCTCCATAAAGATTGCTTAGCTTTGGATACGGCAAAACAAGAAGAAGAAACCTGAAAGCAGGTTAAGAAACCATTTATTTATGAGACTCAAGCTGCATGCCTGAGTAAAGATCAGGCCAGTGTACATTCTCTGCACCCATATTCTGAGTATCATTTCTCTGCTTATACCAGGGAACATTCTTAATGCCTTTTTGACACTATGGAGCTTTCTAAGGGTTTCTGGTTCAGAGAGTAGAACAAAATGGTCTGCCTTCCTCTCTAAGTTAAAACCTCTCCCCTAAGTTGATCATCTGTATAACTTGGTCACCCATATCTTCCAGATAATCGTTATGTACCTTCAGGTATTAGAATGTGAACGCAACCAACACCTGGTCCAGACTTCATGGTAAGTTGATGTTTCTTGCTTTTTTGAGGCCAGCGGGGGCACTGGCAGGAATATGTCTTGTTTGGGGGCAGCCCATCTTTGCTGCCTTGCTCTGTTTGTGGCGTTCTAGTTTTAAACCTGGAAGTGCCATTCTGTCCCTTGAAGTTGACGGGACCTGTTTGTTAACGATTCAGATACTATCATAAATGGTAAGAGAGCTTGAAACCCTGACAGATGTTCCCCTTTGTTCTTTCTTCCTCTGTTCCCTTCCCCATCCAGTTACTCTTAAATGAAAACCTGTGTTTTTATATGTGTGTGAGAGAGACAGACAAAAAAGTAGCAATGTGACAATCTGCTTGAATCAAATCAGTCGGAAGCCACTGTTCTTCTTTGCTTATGTGAATTTTCAAATAAATACACACTGCCTCTGAATGTAATAATTCCCCCTGTGTCGTATCTGATAGCAGGTCTACATTTGATTATGGCAGAAGGAAAGCAGTATATTTTTTTTAACAACTAGCTATTTTCTTAGAAAGGGGCTGCGGTGGCTTAGTGGTTAAGATGCTGAGCTCGGTGACCAGAAGGTTGGCAGGTCAGCCGTTCAAGACCCGAGTGTCTTGAGCTGTCATCTATCCCAGTTCCTGCCAACCTCGAAAGCAAGAAATTGCAAGTCGATAAATAGGTGCCACTTTGGCGGGAAAGCTCACCGCATCCCGTATGGTCTGGCATCCAGTCATGCCTGCCACGTGGCCACGGAAAGGTCTGCAGACACAGACAACGCTGGCTCTTTGGCTATAAACAGAGTCAAGCGCTGCCCCTTAGAGTCAGACATGACTGGCTTTCAAACAAGGGAGACCTTGACTGTTTTTGAAATGCCACTTGTTTTGCAATAAAACACAAAATTGGGTTGGGTGTCAGTTTTGTGCCCATGTGTAACCAGCCTGTTATATTGCTGTTTGGAAGGGTGTGTGTGCTTAAATGGGTCACATCAAACGCTAGCCACAGATAAGTGCAGCTAAGTTTGAACTTTAACCAGTCTGGATAACCTATGTGACTTGACTTTATTGCTCGCGAAGCCGTTTTTATGATCTGTCTGGTGCTGTTTCTGAAGGAGAACCTCTTTTGACTTGTCTTTTCTGTACTCTTTTGATCGAAGGGAAGCCTCTGAGGGTAAGTGACTAAGACTTCTCCTCTGCTCCCCAAGCGCAATGGTGCAGGGAAATCTGCCGTCTTCAGTCAAACCCGAGGAGGCTCCACAGAGAGAAGGCTGACTCTAGAGAGGTGGTATGCGTACAACTAGTAGAGTGTAAAAAAAACTGGCCAAATTCTGCTTGTGATTTTTTTTAATCTGACATTTTATTTTCACACTGTATGGATAAAAAGAATTATTGTGTTATTTGCAAGATGCTGTAAAAAGCCTGTTTTTATATTTTCTTTTCATTAAATGGGGATTTATTTTTATTTTTTTACTGGTGTCGAGGGAGGGGGTTGGGTTTTGTGCAGGGTGGTCTGTTTGTCAAATGTTGGCAGTGGTTTTAAAAATACTCAAGGGGTTGTAATTAAATGATGTTAACTATCTACATACACACAGCAGCACAAGTGCATTCAGTTGTGTCTTAAAAAGGTGGATTGCCTATTCGTTTATATATATATATTAACGAATGCCTACACAATTTGGCAATTTTCAGAAATTTACTTTATTTAATTTTTGATGACCTGATGCCCAATGAGAAGAACGAAATCCCCGGGCAAAATTCTTCTACCCAAAAGAAAGAACTTTGGTTCTTTCCAAATGTAGTTAATTAAATTTATAAAACAGTCCGTTGTGCATTAAGGGAAGGAGCAATCGCAAAAAGGGGCTTTCTCAAACAATATCCATCGCTTTAACCTTATGGCAGATTCCAACATTTGCAGTTCTGTCAGACTTGCTTTGCCAGATTGCTTTGCCCAAAAATAAAGATGTAAATACAGCGGAACCTCAGTTAACAAACAGCTCGGTTAGCATAAAAATCACATAACAAAAGGAACTACAACTTGCGTCTGTTGTTAGAATTGTTGATAGCAATCATTCTTCTAGCTATTTGGCTCTTCCAAGCTGCTTAACTTACGTTTTTTTGCATTGACAGCTCCCACAAAAGTATGCTATACAATGTCGTGTATATGCTCCGTTGTTTTTGTTCGCCGCCCTGGGTCTCGTTGTCGAGTGGGCAGCATACAGATTAAATATGATGATGATGAACTCCATAGCAAATAGAACGGATTAATTGGTTTTCAATGCATTCCTATGGGAAATTGCATTCAATACATTCCTATAGGAAATTCAGTTAAAGTAATTTTCGCTGTAAGAAATGTCCCGGAAAATGCATGAATTTTGTTCACCGAGGTTCCACTGTAGATTCACGCTGGTGGCTTCTATTGAGCCAGTGGCATTCACAGGAATGTTCAGAACTGCCTTAAACATATCTGGGAAATTGTGTAAGGCGTAATAGAAAAACCTGGAACACATATGCGGATAATTTGGAAATGATGAGACATCGATTCTCTAGTTAGATAAAATAGGGGAAGCAAAATGGGAAATAAAAATGCTAAATCCCACTTTTTTTTCATTTGAAAAATAAAATTTACGACTATCGAAAGCTTTTGGCTTTCTTATGCCTTTGTTTTAATGCTTAATCCTGTACACAGCTTGAAACAAAGTTGTATTGGCAGTCCTCAGATGGTCATGCTATTTTATTACGTTTTTACACCACCCTTCTGGGATAGTTCCCACTCTAGGCCAGGGGTGCTCAAAATACGGCCCGGGGGTCGGATGTTGCCCCCGGGCCATTGTGACCGGTTCCCTGAAACAAGTGACTGGCCCGCAGCCTGAAACGTTTGGGCTCCCCTGCTCTAGGCGATGAACAAACAATATTATGCAAGAAACAAACTATACACTCCAGGCACCAGAAGTATACAGCTTTAAAGAGTTTTTGTACGCCTGTTACATATGGTATATAGTTGTGCAATCCATAATGTAAGATAAAAGCTTTTATTTGTCAAAACAGATTTTTGAATTGTCGCCCCTGCACAGTTTGGCTTCAAGAACAAAATGACTTTAAAATATTGTGTGTTCGTGTTCCCTTTAGTGTCGAAAATGTACTGACTGTCAGCCGTGTGCGCTATTTTTACAGTTGCCTCACTCTGTGAACATTTGTTTTGAGAAACCTTATTGCAGTGGGGTCTGTGCGAAGTCGGCCCACTGAGGATCCCTGGAAAAAGATCGGATTGAATTCGTGGCCTCGCCGGTAGTGCTTGTGGCAAAATCTGGCCTCTGGCAGAAGAGCAATACGTGTGATGCATCGCTGAGCAGAAAACCTTCCCTCGTGAAGACTCTTGGAAGAGAGAAGACTGAATGCTGAAAAGAGGTTTTCATGTTCCCTTGAGAACCATTGGATGTGCAACTTCGGACTGTACTGGGGAAAAAAGTGTTTGCATGCTGCTCTGTGTGAGAAGATGATTAAGCCTAGAGTTGGATGATGGCTCTTCAGACTACAGTGCTGATCATGAATATTCTTTTTAAAAAGTTTGTTATATATATTTATTTAAGAAAAGGTGCTTTGCATGTGAACAAAGCCGTTAAGTGGTAGCAGGCATTTGAAAAGTGAAGTTAAAATGGGTTCTCATTCATAAAACAGCAGCTGGCTAATTCCTCCTTTGAGAGGACGCCGCCAGTCCAGCCTAACTCCTTGTCAGATTTCACAAGGTTATCTAGACTTCAAACCTAGCGGCAAACCACTTAAAAGAGCTAGCTTACTAGTAGCTATAAAATAAAAGCAGTATATTCTGGAAGAAAACATGGCAGCCGTCTGACACTCCCCCCACTTCCTTTTGTCTTCTCAGGAATTATATGAATGACAGTCTGCGGACAGATGTCTTTGTGAGATTCCATCCAGAGACCATTGCTTGTGCTTGCATTTACCTTGCGGCAAGGACTCTTGAGGTTGGTACTGCCCAGTTTAGTATTCCTCCTGAGAATCCCATCTGTAGCATCTCTTATCCTTTAGGTCAGGGGGTCCCCAACCAACGGGCCGTGGACCAGTACTGGGCAACGTGCTGTCCAGAACTGGGGCATAGGGGTGAGTGGTGAAGCCCAAGCACCCTGTGAATCCACACGAATGGTGCGATTCATCAGGCCTGCACTGCCCTCGTCGCTCCCGGAAGCAGAAGTATGGGTGCGTTTTACTTCCGCTTCTGGGAGCAATGAGGCACGCCTGTGCAGGCGCGTTTTCCGCTTCCGGGAGCGACATTCATGTGGATTCCCAGGGTGCTTGGGCTTCTGGGAATTGAAGTCGCAAGAACATCTGGAGTGCCAAGGTTCGCCATCACGGCCTTAGATTGATTTGAGAAAGGTCCGTCTTAACCGATCGTAAGCGGTGTCCTGTCATTTACAGATTCCTCTTCCGAACCGGCCCCATTGGTTTCTCCTTTTCGGAGCTACGGAGGAAGACATTCAGGAGATCTGCTTGAAAATATTACAACTGTATACACGGAAAAAGGTTTGTACTAGTCCGGTGGTCTAAACCAGCGTGTGTTTAACATGGCAGGTCTTGACTCTGCATCTATTAAGTCCTTGGGATTCCACTTCCAATCTTGGTATCAAACTTGCCTCATACATGTTTAAAGCTGGCACCCAGCAGAAACAACCTCACCTTTTATCCTATGCCTTAAATCTGTTTTTTCCAACCTTTAGTCCTTGGACTTCAATTCCCAGAAGCCTAAGCTAATTCCCCAAAGCACTGATCAGCCGATGTACTATCTCGAATTTCTGGGAATTAAAGTCCCAAGGACCAAAGGTTGGGAATCACTACATTTAAATCCTATTTTCCTGTCTGTTTTGCCTCCTGCATTTTACTTTGCTTTCTGTGGCTGCACAGAAAGCACATCTACCTCTGCAGGGCTTCCAGTAGAGGGAATATCTATATAAACCAATACAAGACTAGAACGTTCCTCCTTTTCTTGCATTCTTAGGTGGACTTGGCTGTTCTCGAGAGCCGAGTAGAAAAGAAGAAGCTGGCCATCGAAGAGGCAAAGGCGCACGCAAAAGGCCTCTTACCTGATGGCACGCCTAGTCTGGACACCATTTCGGGATTTTCCCCTGTCCCCAAAACCGGTGAGTCTTTCTGATCTTTGCATGGGAGTTTCTCATCTGAACCAATGAGAGCGGGAGGCCTGGCTCATATACATAGTGAGAGTAACAGGATGAGAGACCTTTTACCTAGATCAGTGATGGTGAACCTTTTAGAGACCTAGTGCCCAGGCAGAGGGGCAGGGGAGGGAGGAAACCATCTGGCGCACGTGCCATAAGTTCGCTACCACTGACCTAGGTGAAATGTTGTAACGATGCTTTGCAAATGAATTGTCATTGTTAAAGACTTCTGAACTAGTTTCTCCTTTCTCTTTTTTTAATCCTGATTTAGAATCCCCGAAAGAAAACAAAGGCGCCAAGCCCTCCCCGCTTGCTGCCCAGGTGATGAAAAATGCAAAGAAGAAACCAGAAGGGATGAAAAGGGTGAAGTCAAACAGCCCCATCAACGGGTATATATAAGGCCTTTGCCCACTCAGTTCCTTGAGGTTTTCTTTCATGGTCGCGTGACCCTGTAGCCACGGCTAGGCCACAGGATAGGCTCAGATCGTTGACATTTGTGCGCAGAACCTGTCCGGGGGGTGGGGGGCAGGGAGGGAGGGATGGCAGGCATCCTGTGTATCATGTTTTGGCATCTAAATCTCTCTTTTTTAAACTTGGCAGCATTCAGAAAAACAGAGAAAGCGGCAGCCGGAGTGGCAGCCGAGACCAGAGTTACTCTCGGTCGCCATCGCGATCGCCGTCTCCGAAACGCAGGTATGGCACTGAAATAATTGCCATCTAGAGTCACCCTGTGGAAATTTGGGGAAAGGGGCTGATTTTAAAATGGGTGGAGAGTTTTAGCTCTTTTCTTCCTTGGCCATTGCTTGCTTCATGCCGAAATCCAGACTCTGAAGACAGAAGCCACTGTTGCATGTGGAGACAAGACATCCCGTCACTGATCCTTGATTAATCTGCTCTTCTCCCCCAGTCATTCATGTAAAGAAGTTCACAGTTTTCCCAGAAGCCCAAGCTCCCATGAATCCACACAAATGGGTTTACTGCGATTCATCTGGCTCGCGCCCAAGGTTGTCCTCGGTCGAAAACTGGTTGTATCCGACTAGGAGCTGGTGCTCTTCTCCGTTTACAGCCAAAGAGCCAGTGCTGTCTGCATTTGCAGATGTTTCCGTGTTCCTAGAAACCAAAGTGCACAGAGCGCTGTTTACCTTTCCCTCAAAGTGGTCCCTATCTATCTACTTGCAATTTCTTGCTTTCGAACTGCTAGGTTGGCAGGAGCTGGGACAGAGACGGGAGCTCACTCTGTCCTGCAGTGCCCGGGAATCGAACTCCGACACTTCCAGTCAGCAAGTTCAATGTCTTAACCACTTGAGCCACTGCAGCCCCTTCTGTGGCCATGTGGCAGGCATGAGTAGATGCTAAGTGCACAGGACATCATTACCTTCCCTGCCAAAGTGGTACCTGTTTATCTACTTGCAAATTTCTTGCTTTTGAACTGCTAGGTCAGTGATGGTAAACTTTGGCACTCCAGGTGTTCTTGGACATGAATTACCAGAAGCCCAAGCCAGCACTCTTGCTGGTCAGGGCTTCTGGGAATTGAAGTCCAAGAACACCTGGAGGGCCAAAGTTCACCACTCCTGTGCTAGATGGACAGGAGCTGGGACATGACCTGCTGACCCCGTCATCAACCTAAGCCACTGCAGTCCCCTTAACTCAATTCTCCCTTCTGTCCCCCTCCCCAGGAAGAGTGAAAGCTACTCTCCCTCCAGCGGCTCCAAATCCCACAGCCGCTCGAGGAGCCGGAGCGATTCTCCCCCGCGACAGTTCGGCCACGGCACCTCCAGCTACAAAAGCTCGAAGATGAGGAGCTACAAGAAGGCGAAAGGTTACAAGTACGGGTCTCCCAAGCCACGCAAATCCCGCAGCCGGAGCTCCTCCCGGTCCCGCAGCCGCTCGCGGGAGAGGTCCTCAGCAACCCACTCCGGGAAGTACAAGAAGAAGACCCACTATTACCGGGACCAACGGTCCGAGCGGCCGCATCCGTACGAGAGGCCCAGCCACCGCTATGAGAGGGACCATCCTGGCCACAGCCGGCACAGAAGGTGAAGCGGGACCGGACAGAGCATCATCAACCCTGGTGCCTCCTTCGACTGGGTATTCTGAGAGCTCAAAACCACAGTTTTGGACATCTTACACATGTGCCTGCTTTGGTGCAAATTCTGCCTGAGAGCGCCGAGAGGAACGGGATTAGATCTCGGGCGCCTGCGTCCCTCTGATGGATTTTGGCGCTTCCATTGATCTTCTGTCCAATTAGACTGGCAATATGCTCCTTTCTAGTATTTGAGCAGGACTCGGGCCAGACGGAACAGTTGGATCCTGTCGCGTCGACTTGCCTTTCATGGCCATTTGACACCTTCCAAGATCCGCCTCTCCTTGATTTTTTCCCAAAGCATCGCTGGGCGTTCGGACCCAATCACGTTATTTTGGTGCTAACGGCAGTCCTTGTTTCCCTTAACTTACAACGGACATGCTTGGATTGTATAATTCAGAGTTGTTTTTCTTGGTATAATTTTTAGGATAAATGCCTACATTAGGCACCTTTTGTGTGTGTATATATGTATATCTGGTGTTAGGTCGGACAAAGACAGGCCTTATGCCCCTTTAAACGTGCAAATGCTTTTTTCTGTTTAAATTTAGAGGATGCATAAGTATATACTGAATTTTGACAGCCTAGGAAGTCTTTGAGGAATTTTTCTCTCCCCTTTCCCCTTTTTATTTTTAAATATTTTTTTTTTTTGGCATAAAGAACTTTGTGGAAATGTGAAAAAGGTTATTTAGATTCCATGTACTGGGTGCGGTCTATTTTTAAAAATGGATGGATCGCCTGGTGCTGGCCACTAGCTCAGGACCTTGGGATGCTTTCATATAATATAATGTTTTACGTGGTTTAGGTAGAGGAAAAAAACACACCTCTCTTTAACTCAGGATCTTTAAACAAAATGCTGAAGAACTGGTCGTTTGTCCGCTCTTTGCTTGCTTAAGAGAAAGTGTTTATATTGAGAGAGAAATGTATGACAAACCAGGGGTATCTGTTTTAGAGGTATTCCCGAGTTGTCTCCATTTTGCCCTGATTTTCATTAAAGTATTTGATTTTGTATTTAAACTCGTTGCCTTTGGGCCTCCAGCTATTCAAGAATGGCTTTTTGGTTTGGTTTTGCAACTCCATTCCATGTCTAGTTTTGACATTTGGCTTCTTACAAACCTGGTGCCGTCCAGCTGTATCGAAAGATATCTTTTAGAATCCCTTGCCTAGCCTTGTAAATCTAGTACCCACAGAAGTGTGTGCAATATACTGGACTATAAGTCGTCCCGAATATAAGTCAAGGTACCTAACTTGGACCTCTAAAACTAGGAAAATGGATAGACCCGAGTATAAGTCAGGGGTGGAAAAGTTTCAATAATTAGGTAAAGGTAAAGGTTTCCCTTGCTCGAAAGCCAGTCGTATCCGACTCTAGGGGTCAGTGCTCATCTCTGTTTCTAAGCCGAAGAGCCAGCACTCTCTGCTTCTGCAGATGTTTCCATGGTCGTGTGGCAGGCATGACTAGACACCGGAACGCTGTTACCTTCCCACTGAAGTGGTCCCTATTTATCTACTTGCAATTTCTTGCTTTTGAACTGCTAGGTTGGCAGGAGCTGGGACAGAGACGGGAGCTCATTCCGTCCTGCAGTACTCGGGAATCGAACTGCTGACCTTCCGCCTCCCGGTCAGCGTCATAGTGACTTGAGCCACTGCAGTCCCTTTACAATACAGTAATACCTCGGATAACGCTAAAATCACATAACGTTAAGCAATCTGGGAAGGAGAATTGGATCGAACAACGTTAAGGTCCTATGGGATGGATCAGATAACAACCGCTAAAGCCTGTGCGGTTACAATGTCTCTATATGGAGCTTTAACGTTATCCGATACATCCCATAGGATTTTAACATGGATCGGATAACACTAAAAATCGGATAACACCAAGACTTGTGGAACCAAGTCTTTGCGTTATCCGAGGTATTACTGTACATGAAAATACGGTAAAATTAATTAATTTACATGTGTGTGGGTATGTTTTATAGTTTTTACAGTAGTGCTTACTTTTTTAAAAAAACACCTGAATTTGCACAACTGACGAGGGCTTTGTGGGCCGGATGAATTGGCATCAGGGGCCAGATCCGGCCCCGGGGCCATAGCGATTGGCTCCCTGAACTGCATGACCGAAAAGTTTGGGTACCCCTGGTCTAAAAGGCCACTTTCCAACTTTGATTCTTTACTTCTCCGCACCCTACTATGGAGAGCAGTTTGCCCAGCCCCAGTTTGGACATCCGTGAGGCATTGACAACTTCAGTGGTGCCAGGTCTCGTAGTGGAGAAACAAGGGGAGCTTTAAAACCCCAGTTGAAATAATCCAGGTAATTGCCAGGTGCTTTGACAGGCGTTCATCTTTCCGGCGTCTGCATCAGCAGCTGTCTGAACCTGGGGCTGTCCCTGCTGGGAACAATGCCAGAGTTGCCATCGAAGCCATCCTCGCCAGGAGAAAATAATTTTACAAAGCAAAGTGAAGCCAAGAGTGTCAAGAATGGTTGCGTTTGATCAGCCAGGAATCAGTTGCACTCAAAATAAAAGGATTATTTCTGTGTGTGATTCAGAGAACGGCATGTTTCGGAAGGAAATGCCCCTTCTTTCTAACCCAGTCTTGAGAAAGATTACTCTCGAGTACAACGTACAGCCGTTGAAGTTTAGGGAAGGTGGAGAAGAACAGTTGAAGTTTAGGGAAGGTTGAAGTTTAGGGAAGGTGGAGAAGAACAGTTGGGTAGATAAATGGGAGAATCTACTGGATTGTGGTAGGGTTTCGGTTCACCTCTATAAACTGGAAAATCCTTTCCATCCTGCCTTTCTTCCATGGAAATGCAGTTCTGGAGCCAGCGCTGTCTGCATCTGCAGGCATTTCCGTGGACATGTGGCAGGCATGACAAGGCAACATAACGCTGTTTCCCTTCCCACCAAAGTGGTCCCTATTTACTTGCAACTTCTTCCTTTCGAACTGCTAGGTTGGCAGGAGCTGGGACAGAGACAGGCACTCACTTTGTCGCACAGCACTCGGGTCTCGAACTGCTGACCTGCCAACACTTTCCAGTCATCCAGTTCAGTGTCTTAACCGCTAAGCCACCACAGTCCCTCCAGTGGTTATTGGGGGACGCAAAACCTGGATTTTCTTTGCAGGTAAAAAGAAATGATGCCATCCTACTTTGCACTCATCACGAGAAGGCAGGATTCCCTAGAAGAGTCCATCATGGTGGGAAAGGGGGGAGGCAGCAGAGGAGAAGGAAGACCAAATGTGAGATGGTTTGACTTCCTAAAGGAAACCACAGATTTGGGTTTGCAAGCACTGAGCAGGACTATTGAGGAGAGGATATTTCATAGGGTAGGAGGCAACATGTCCACACCTAACAAGCAATCCTGTTAAAATAACCAATAATGAATACCCTTTCCATTGCGAAAGATGATTTAATGAGATGCCTATTTCATTGGTAAAATGAGTCCACACCAAGTTGGGTTGCCCAAACTATGGCCCGGGTGCCAGATCCAGCCAATTCATCCGGCCCACAGACCCTCATCGCTCCTGGAAGCGGAAGTAAAACGCCCACATGGGTGCATTTTGCTTTCGCTTCCAGGAGCGACGAGGGCTTTGCGGGTTGGTTGGATTGGCATCAGGGCCCAGATCTGGCCCCCAGGCCATAGTGACCAGCTCCCTGACCCAAGTGACCGGCCCGTGGCCTGAAAAGTTTGGGCACCCCTGGTTTAAAAGTGTTACGGGCGGTAAGTTAACGGTTGCTGTTACTCCAAAGCCCATCGTATCTGACTCTACGGTTTGGTGCTCATCGCCACTTATAGTCAAAAAGCCAGTACTGTTTGTGTCTACAGATGTCTCCCTGGTGGTGTGGCAGGGATGCCTCAACATCGGGAGTGCATGGAACGCTGTTTGCCTTCCCACCCAAGTGGTCCCTGTTTATCTACTTGCAATTTCTTGCTTTTAAGCTGCTTGGTTGGTAGGAGCTGGGACAGACGGGAGCTCACTCCGCCGTGCCGTACCCAGGAATCGAACTCCAACCTTCTGGTTGGTGAGTTCAGCGTCTTAACCCATTGCGCCACTGCTGTTCCTGTTTTAAGTATATGTTATTAACAGCAGTCGCAATTAAAAGCGTTCATAACCTTCCCCCCAAAGCCTCTGGAGTCGGAAGTGAGGGCAACTCAGGTGAGAGTTCGTTCCGTCGTCTCTACGCCACACAGGCCAAAACTGTAATTTGCCCAGGACTATAATTTGGCACCTAGGGGGAAAGAGTGCCAATTCCTATCCACTCTACCCTAAGCTGAGTGTGGCGCTCTACCCCAAAAGCAGAAAGCAGGCTTTCAAAAAATAAATGAATGAATAAGCGCCTTCTGGCAGGTTTGCGTCTTGATTTTGGACACCTCCCAATTTGTCTGGTTGCAAACGTTCTGTCTGACTGGGGGTTCGGCGCTCATCTCCGTTTATAGCCAAAGAGCCAGCGCTGTCTGCATCGGCAGACATCCTCACGGTCACATGGCAGGCATGACTAGGCGCCCAAAGTGCACTGATCCCTGTCACCTTTCCTGCCGAAGCAGTACCTTTTTATCTACTGTATGTACTCGAGTACAAGTCTAGTTTTTTTAGCCTCTAAAATGAGGTCCAAAAAAGGGACTCGACTTATAATTTATAATATAAATTTTAACTAATAAATAAACAAAATGCGGGGGTCAACGAACCGGAGGGTCCCAGAACCGTGCTTGGATTGAGACTCGCCGACCGACGACAAGATGGAACTGTGCACGTCTCAAACCGCCGTGGAGAAAATCCTTTATTTTAACAACACGGGAACAAGATGACTGTAAAACACTCAAAAATATACCGACACTAATGTCTAAATTAATTAATTTTACCGTATTTTCATGCATTTCAATTATTGAAA
Source organism: Furcifer pardalis (assembly GCA_030440675.1). Taxonomy (NCBI): domain Eukaryota; kingdom Metazoa; phylum Chordata; class Lepidosauria; order Squamata; family Chamaeleonidae; genus Furcifer; species Furcifer pardalis. The sequence continues at coordinate 40,038,479 of CP126891.1, forward strand.
CTCATTAGCAGCTGCTGCGTTTTCTGCCCCCGACTTATACTCGGGTCAATCTACTTCCCTAGCTTTAGAGGTCCAAATTAGGTACCTCAGCTTATATTTGGGATGATTTACAGTCGAGTATATATGGCACTTGGCAATTTCTTGCTTTCGAACTGCTAGGTTGGCAGGAGCTGGGACAGAGGCAGGAGCGCACTCCATCACACAGCACTTGAGTCTTGGACAGCTCACCTGCCAGGCGTCAAGCTCAACGTCTTAACCATGAAGCCGCTGTGGCCCTTTACGTCACCGCAAGCCCCATTCTGCCAACGGTGTCAAATACACCGTCCTGTCCTTTTAGCATCCCATGTTCCCCCTTTCTGTTTGCTGCTTGCAGGAGCAGGAATTAAGATGGCGGGGAATTAAAATGGCCGCCACTTGGCCAACCCCGGCAGGTTGGGCTCTGAAACCTGCCCCATCTTGTTCTGTCTCTCCGCCATCCGTGAGGAACAAAAATTCTCTCCCAAGAGAGAGAGAACCGTGACTGTTTATCTGAGGGATTACCTGTAGTTGTGACTCAGGGAAATCCGCTGTATTGTTTGTCTTGGCTGCTGGACTTCCGAAGCTCAATACATTAATGCTTTAATTGGCGCGGAGGCGCTTGATTTGTTGAGTCAGACCCCCCTAGAAATCCTTTTATTACCTAACGATGCCAGATGAAAAGGATGAGAACCGGAGGGGAAACATCTAGTGATGGTGAACCTTGGCACTCCAGCTCTTCTTGGACTTCAGTTCCCAGAAGCCCAAGTCCCTGTGAATCCACATGAATGGGTTTACGGCACATGACGAACCTTGGCACTCCAGCTGTTCTTGGACTTCAGTTCCAGAAGCCCAAGTCCCTGTGAACCCACATGAATGGGTTTACGGCACATGACGAACCTTGGCACTCCAGGTGTTTTTGGACTTCAATTCCAGAAGCCCAAGTCCCTGTGAATCCACACGAATGGGTTTACGGTACATGATCAACCTTGGCGCACAATATAAGTCGAGCTACCTAATTTGGACGTCTAAAACTAGGAAATTAGATTGACCTGAGTATAAGTCGGGGGTGGAAAATGCAGCAGCTGCTAGTGAGTTTCAGTAATTAAAATATATGAAAATATGATAAAATTAATTAATTCAGACATTTGTGTGGGGTTTTTGAGTTTTTACGGTCGTGTTAGTGCTTTTTAAAAAAAGTATGTTTGAATTTACACCACCTCATTTTGGGACGCTCGGGGTCGTTGACCCGAGTATAAGTCGAGTCCCTTTTTTGGACCTCATGCGCCCCCCTAAAAATACTAGACTTATACTCGAGTATATACAAGATCTACTTGCAATTTCTTGCTTTCGAACTGCTAGGTTGGCAGGAGCTGTGACAGAGATGGGCGCTCATTCGGTCATGTGATACTCGGGTCATGAACTGCCGACTTGCCAACCTTCCAGCTAACAAGCCGAGCTTCCGAACCACCCCAGTCGCACTGGTTGACACGTGTAGTCCTCAAAAGTAACTTCTTCTTCTTTTTTTTTTTTTAGCTTTCTTTGGACTCCTCCGCAAAGAGTCCTAAGCCTCCAGCGCTTAAAATAACATGGAGTCAACCAGGATTAAAAGGACTTCACAAGAAACGCATTCCTCCGGTTTATCTCTTGAGACACGGTTTGGAAAAGCCTCCCTTCTGGAATTTGGCGAGGTGTCTTCCCGAATCCTCCCCAGAGACAACTTTGATTTGCCTTCTAAACAATGTTCAGTGGAGAATAAGTACCTGGCGTCGATAGAAAGCGTTGCCCGAAGCCAGTTCTTAGCTTGTGTGTAAACATTTCAAGGTATTACAAGCATCAGGAATTTCTCTCTTCTCCCAGTCGTATCCAACCCTAACAAGAAACTAATCTGAGGAATGAGGAGAGATGTTAGGAAGGAAGGCAGGCAAGTGTTATGGGTCCTGATCGAACCCTGGGCTGCCATAATGAAGCCACTTTCAAGTCCTCGTAGGTGCAGGTTTCTGGCAGTTATCGGCAGACCAATAAATGAACCTGATTCCGTGTCTCGCCACATTGACATAGTGTGTTGTTTTCCACCTTAAGTATATTGAGTATATTGGTCTTACATTTGAGTATATTGGTCTTACATTTAGGGTTTCCAACAGTGATGGGATGACAAAAAATCTACTACCACGCCATGACGTCACTGACGTCATGGGCGTGGCCAATGTCATGATGTCATGATGTCATGATGTCATGGGCAGAGCTGACGTCATGACGTCATGACGTTGTGGGCGGGGCTAATAATAATAATAATAATAATAATAATAATAATAATAATAATAATAATAATAATAATAATAATAATAATAATAATAATAATAATAATAATAAAAATAACACACACACACACAACCTCAACTCAACCACCCAACCATCACAAACCCGTAAATAACTTGAATAAATAAAATAAATAAATAAATAAAATAAAAATTAAACAAAAATACAACCACCCGCCCAAAACACAAATAACTCGCCCACCCCAAATACAAAGCCCTCACTTACCTCCTCCTCCGAACGCGGCAGGCGCCACCGCCTACAGCCGCCGCCATAGCCGCAGCCGGGCTGAAAAGGCTCCTGCCCAGCCAGTCCTTCCATGCTGTCCTTCCTCCCGACGGGCGCCCGGTCCAGCCAGCCCAGTCCGGCTAATGGGATCTCCAAGCTGCTCAAGGAGGAGGCGTCCCAGGCCGGGGCTGGAGCGCTACCGCGGTGAGCAATGCTGCCGCCGCGCCCGGGCAGGGCCGCCCAAGGGGGGCAGACAGGCTGGGGAAGGGTCTTTGGAAGGCGCGCTGGCTGAGGAACTGAGGGCTGGTGCCGCCGCCGCCGCCGCCGGAGCTGCCCTGAAAAGGTGCAGCTCCGATGCCGAAAGAAAAAAAATTAAAATTGGAGCCAAAATGGCTCCAATTGACTGCACATGCGCAGAAACTCAATCTGACGCATGCGCAATACATCAGATTGAGCTTCTGCGCATGCGCAGTCAATTGGAGCCATTTTTGCTCTGATTTTTTTTAAAAAAAATTCTTTCAGTGAGGCGTCCGGAACCGGATGTCTCAAAAGTTGACTAACCTCCCGGAGAACCCTCCGGGATTGTTCCTAACGGTTCCTGGGAACCGTATGGAACCGGGGACATCCCATCACTGGTTTCCAACCCTCAGCTTATTCAGGTTCCTCCAAGTGATGTAGGAGAGGTTGAGTTCCTCAGCCATTTCCTCCTTTAATGTTGTTCCTTCTCCAGTGAGCTCCTTCCTCCATCTTCTAATTTGGTTTTTGCTCTTGCGTACCCTCAAGAATGTTTGTTCTTGCCATAAAGCTCTTCCTGGATCTGAGCCGACGGACTTGAGGCTCATCTCCATTCAGAGGGTGTCAGTGGTCCTTCTCTTGCTTAATTCTCTCAACATCCCCTTCTTCTACTACACAGATGGAGCTTCCTCGAAGATTGTGGATACAACCGGGCATCAACCTTGCCGGCTAATCGTTCTATCACCAGATCAAACCAGAGGATCTGAAGAATAGGTAGTTGTTGAAACATAACCTACAAAATGCTAGCAATGGTGTCATATCCCTTTAACCTTCATGTAGGAGTCAACACAAAATGTGGAGGAAATAAAGAGAGAAAGAAAATTTTGGTTGCCGGCAAACATAATCCAGCCAACGTGAATGGGTGGGATGGGTGATTTCTTAGGAACTGGTTAACTTCTCCAAGGTCAGTTCACTCCAATTGATAGTGAAGGTCTAGGGAAGTCAGAAGATCATAGTAGAATGCCATGAAAGGTCATGAACCACCTGGTTGGCGGCGGCGGCGGCGACAATCCAAGATGCCTATTGACGCACAAAAATGTTACTCTAATCTCTTTGATATAAGAGAATACTGTACCTTAGCTCTGAGGAAGATACTGTAGCTTGAAAATCGGCAGTTACTGGAGCCAGTTTGGCTTATAGTTTTTGTTTTCGTACAACTCCTCTTAGAATTATTTGAAGACAAGAAAATAAATTGGTTTGCCAAAGATATTTGATTCAGTTTTAGCCTCAAATGGTTTTTCTCTACCTCCAGATCTTGAGATCCGGCAACTTGAGCAGAAGACGCAAGACTTCAAGAGTTAGACCACCAGGACATTGAATTTAGTACTGTTTTGACCAAGAGGATTATCTCCCATCCCACTCTCTTTCCTTTGAGCTTAAGCCAGGGGGGATGGGACATTCCTGTTTCATAGGTGTTGGGCGTCCACTCCGGTTTTTAGTCCGCACTTTACAGTAGGAGTTCCCAACCTAAGGCCTGTGGGCCAGATCTGGAACATGGTGCCATTTCATGTGTGTCCCCCCCCCCCCGGGTTTGAGGGCATTTGAGAAACAAAATGTCCCCTCGTTTGAAGTCGTCGGGACAAAATGGCCACCCCCATTGTGTAGGCCGGGCAAAATGCTTTACAGGAATCCATTTCTTGGGAGGGACCAAACCTGTTTTTGGGACTCCCCACGGAAGTGTGTTTATGAGGACAGGATCAAAGGAGAAATATGCCCTTTTAGCCTTGCAATACTGTCCTTGTTTGTTTATGGTACCATCATATGCCGAGTATTGTCCTGTTTGGAAGCTTAGCAGGGCCAGATCTGGTTAGATGATGGGTGAGAGACCGTCACGTAGGGCTTGGAAAGGAGATCTCCAGATAGGGCTTGGAAATGGCCCTACCGAATGTCTTGCACCCATTTATCAACCATTTGCAACTCAACAGGGCCAAGCTTCACACCAGGTCCGAATAAGAACCAGGGGCGGTCTGCGATTGCCACTTGTAAAAAGCCACATTGGTTTGTACACTTATATGTTATATTAACCAACCTTTGCATTCCTCTGTACCTGGTGTATATAAATAGATGCCATGAAGTCTCACTCTTAGGTCTGACAAGAAGATCTTGTTGGAATCATTTGCCATTCAAAAGGGCGAAGCTTCACAACTAAGCTGAAGAACAGATATTAAGGAAAAGATAAAAGTCGCCCTGCTCGAAAGCCAGTCGTATCCAACTCTAGGGTTCAGTGCTCATCTCTGTTGAAAGCCAAAGACCCGGCACTGTCTGCGTCTGCAGACATTTTTGTGATCATGTGGCAGGCATGACTACACATGGAACACTGTTACCTGGTTAAAGAGGTACCTATTGATCTACAATACAGTACTGTACTTGCAAATTTCTTACTGTTACCTTGTTAAAGAGGTACCTATTGATCTACAATACAGTACTGTACTTGCACATTTCTTACTGTTACCTTGTTAAAGAGGTACCTATTTATCTACAATACTTGCACATTTCTTACTGTTACCTTGTTAAAGAGGTACCTTGGGTCTCATGCTGCTGACCTGCTGACCTTCCAGTCATCAAGTTCAGCATCTTAACCACTAAGCCACCACAGTCCTTGAACAGATATTACCAGTTGTAAAAAAACAAAGAAACCACACTGACTTGTATCCTTACTTCTTATGCTCACCATTTGTGTATTGATGCCACAAAGTCTCTCTTAGGTCTGATCAAGTGGATTTGAGTCACAGAAGCTCCCACAATACAATGTGGGGGGTTTCACTTTTTTATTCTGATTTGCCATGTCTTTCGAACGTAAAAGGAGCCTCTCTCAGATGCCTGGGATAGAAGCGCATTGAATATACAGTATAAATATAAGTAGAGTAAGCAAGGAGCTACCAGATAACTAACTGGGCGGAATCACATGATTCTCTGCCGCCTGGCCACGAACAACCATGGCCGGTGTGGAAAGCTTTAAATTAGACCACAGGCCGGGGAAGGAAGATCAAGGTCTAATCTGAGAAAGTGGGGTTTCCCTGTAGATGACAGCCTGTGTGAATGTGGAGAAGAGCAAACAATCGCCCATAGGATACAATGCACACGATGCCCTTCAATGTGCACTGAGGAGGACCTTATGCTGGCAAGAGGAAATGCTGTTATGGTGGCCCGATATTGGGCGGATGTCATCCAGCCTGTTTAAATTCTATTTTGTTTTAGTAAAAGGCAAGGTTTTCCTTGCTTGAAAGCCAGTCGTATCTGATTTTAGGCTTCAGTGCTCATCTCTGTTTCAAAGCCGATGTGCCAGCGCTGTCTGCATCTGCAGATGTTTCTGTGGTCTTGTGGCAGGCATGACTAGACGCGAATGCACAAAATGCCATTCACCTTTCCCACCGAAGTAGTCCCTATTGATCAACAACGGCCGAGGAAGAAGATGTGAAATCCTAGCAGTGGCTGAGAACACTGCCCCCTCCTCTGGGCCCACAACAATGGCCCGAGGAAGAAGATGCCAAGGCCTAGCAGTGGCTGGGGACCTTGTCCACTCCGCTGGGCCCACAACAACGACCTGATGGGAGTTAGTTTGTGTTCTGGTTTGGTTGTTTTATGTGGTTGCATTTTATAATTTTTATTGTACTGTTGTTGTTTTGACTGTAAGCCGCCCTGAGTCGCCTCGGCGAGTGGGCGGCAATATAAATCTAAATAAATAAATAAATAAATCTACTTGCAATTTCTTGCTTTCGGTTGGCAGGAGCTGGGAGAAAGACGGGAGCTCATTCCATCCTCGGGAATCGACCTGCTGACCTCCCGGTCAGTGTCTTCGACACTTGAGCCACTGCATTGTTTGAGACAATGTTAATTTTAGCTTTGTATGTTATTATATGCGGGTGGTGCCTCTGACACGAATAAAGAAAGGAAAGCTGCTAGAATAAAATCAGTGCTGCTAGAGAAAAGACAGAAGGAAGGAAGGAAGGAAACTAGGAGAGCGAGCGAGAACTCCAGAAGGCTACAGTCCCGTGCGTAAAAATCCCCGTGCGTAAATATCAAAGCAGGCGCTTCTCTTTCTCCATGCTGTGGTTTGGTAACTGGGGGTGCGGGCCAGAGGGGCGGGCCCTCGAGGGATTCCCCCCAGGGGGCGTGGCTTCTCCCTTTAAAACCTGCCCGGCAAGGGAGGCCAGCGAACGCCTCCCCAGCCGATCCAACTCAGTCCTCCTCCGCGCCGTCTTCAAGGTGCCTTTTGGCCTCGGTGCGCCATGGCGCAAACGCCGTCCCTCTGCCGCTCCGTCCTCATCACGGGCTGCAGCCGCGGTATCGGCTTGGGTCTCGTCCGGGGGCTCCTGGCCGCTTCGCCCGCCGGACCCGACCTGGTCATCGCCACTTGCCGCTACCCAGAAAAGGCTCAGGTAAGGAAGGTGGACACTCGTGGGTGCCCAAAGACCTGCTTGAAAGGGTCGGGGATCGCCTTCTGCTTGGCGTTTCTCCTCTCCTCTCGGTGGATGGGAGAGAGTCAGGAAAGGGGTTATCTCAGGCGGCAGAGTCTGGGGGGTCGACTAGGGGAACGATCTGCAGTGTCCAAGCTAAGAATTTAATACTTATTTATTCACATTTGTGCTCCGTCCTTTTGATGCGATCGCCATTCAGGGCGGCTTACAATACATATTTTTTATTAAAAAAAAGATACACATCAATATGAATTTTCGCCCCCAAAATATAGAATATATATATAAAATCAGAATAAAATCATCCAGTGATAACCAATAAAAACACAAGAGACAAAAAACGATGGCAAAAGTATATATGTACTATGTGTGCGTCTGCGTGCCGCAGACAGACAGACAGACAGACAGACATACAGCATATATATAATTTTGCCATCAGGTTTTGCCTCTCATGTTCTTATTGATTATCACTGGATGATTTTATTCTGATCTTATACAGATATTATATATATATTCTAGATTTGGGGGCAAATAAATATATATACAGTATAATGATGCGGCTCTTCGGCTTTGAAACAGAGATGAGCACTGAACTCTAGAGTCAGATACGACTGGCTTTCGAGCAAGGGAAACCTTTACCTTTAACCTTTATATATAAATATATAAATACTTATTCTGTTCTTATATATGTAAAAATACTTATACTGTACTGTATTGTAAATACTTACTTTGCTCTCAAGTAAGTTTGACTTATGGTGGCCTTTCCCAAAGTTTCTCCAGGTAGAAAATGCGCAGAAGGTTTACCCTTCTGTTGCGGAACAAGGTCAAAGCTGGCAACTTTAGGGATCTAAGGATGGACGGGGTTTAAAAAGAAAATAAATATTTGGATCAGCGCCGTAGCTAGGGTGCTAGATGTGGGTGGGCGAATATTTTTCAGGCTGGTCAACAAATTTTTTTTTCAATGCATTCCCATGGGAAATCTTGCCTTGCTAGGGTGGGCAAACTGCTAACTCAGGGCGGGCCAAGCCCGGCGTACCCTCCCCCCTCCCCCGGCTATGGCCCTGACTTGCATCAAAATTAGGAGAGAGAGAGAGAGAGAGAGAGAGAGAGAGAGAGAGAGAGAGAGAGAAAGGGTTTTTAAAAAATTATTTGTTAGGCATACGATCCCCTCTTGCGGTAAGATGAGCAAAAATGTGGGTGCAGAGCTGGAGGTTGGGAGTTCGATTCCCAGGGAGAAACTTTAAAGGAACCATCCAAGCTGCACGGGCCTGTTTTAAACTTAGCGTCGGCCAGTTTGCTGAACTCCTGTAAAGTTTGGACTAAAACCCAGAACCGGGTGTAAGTTCTCTGACTGCCTCTGCTATGGGAAATAGGATTTGCTGACTCAGATGAATTTGTAGGGTATTCCTTGGAGAAGGCTGGCCTTTGAGTTTCTTTCCCCCCACTTCCTCTGTTCTCTTTTCAGGAGCTGCAGCAACTTTGCAAACAATACACAAATGTCCGAATTCTTCGGCTTGGTAAGTTAAAGGGGGCTTCTTCTATTTGCCTAGGCTTACATGGTGCATGTTCTGAATTAGACTGTTGAACCATTTAGTATTTTATCTATGGGGTTGTCTTTTGTCCACTTTTACAGAGAACTGTCCATTTTTGGTTGGCTTCTAGCCTTGATTAAAAGGTCTTTCTTTAATTAAAAAATATTTTCAAATAAATCAAAGGAAACATCAGAGAGAGAGAGAGAGAGAGAGAGAGAGAGAGAGAAGTGCCACGTGTGTAACAATGTTATATAATACTACTACCTGAACTCACCACCAATGGACATTATAATCTTTCAACTAATGATACAATTGCATTTAACGATACAATTTGCATTTGTCCCTTCTTTCCACAAAGATAGACCTTTCTCTCGTCTAACTCCTTTTCATTTTACTAATCTATAAATTCTCCCCATATTTTTCTAAAATCAGGCTTTTTTTTTTTTTTTTGCTAATCCCATTTTTTAGTTTTAATTCACATTTTAATAGATGATTTAGTTCAATATAAACGGCTCCATCGTGGACTTTGAGTCCTGGGCTCCGTCATGGATGGTGAGTCCCATTGTGGACGTTGAGCCCCAGGCTCTGTTGAGGATGTTGAGCCCGGCCTCTGACCGCTCTAACATCCAGTTGCAGTGCTGATAGAGGATGATGCATTTACTGGATCACTCATTATTTTATTGTTTGAATTTATTTATTAGGATTTACTGTGCTTTTGATATTTTGTGATGTTTTGCGATACCATGTTAGCCGCCCCGAGTCGCTCAGCGAGTAGGGCAGCATACAAGTGGGAACAAAATAAATAAATAAATAAATAAATATTCCATATCTTTTTATACCAATCTTCTAGCTCTACTCAATTAAAATGTCTGAATAAAAGTTAAAGAAGCAGCTCATTAGAGCTGGATTTCCCCACCCAGTCTAAAATCATGCCTTGATTAAACAACAACTTCTTCTTCCTCTCCTCCTCCTCCCTCCCTTCCTTTCTTCTTCCTTCCTCCCTTCCTTTCTTCCTTCCTTCCTTCCTTCTTCTTCCATTCTTCTTCCTCTCTTTTATTCCTTCCTTCTTCCTTCCTTTCTTCCTTCTTCTTCCTCTTCCTCCTCTTCCTCTTTTTTCTTATTATTATTTCATGTCAGAAATATTCTGGGTTGAAAGGATTTTTGCAAAAGAAACTCTGCTCAGGAAACACCCAACTGAGGCTCCTTTCATGTCCCCCAAGAGCTGGGACAGAGACAGCCGCTCGTTCCGTCATGCAGTACCCGGGTCTCAAACTGCTGACTTGCCAGCCTTCCAGCTAACAAGGCAAACTTCTTAACCATTGAGCCACCACAGCCCCATAAATAAATATCCATAAATAAAAACCTTACAATACTTCATAACCTCCATTCTCTTATACACAACTCAAAAATCGACTTCTAGTTCCAGCCATCAAGGTGAGCTTCTTAATGACTGAGCCATGGCAGCCCCTGACACATTAATAATACCTTTATGTTAAGCGAGAGGTCATGCTAACTCAGGCATTGAAATACTAAAGAATGTCTCCCTCTGCTCTGGCTGTCTCCTCTCTCCTATTCTGGGCGCCTCTTTTCCGACTCCAGATGTTGTGTCTGAGGAGAGCATCAAGGCCGTCGTCAAAGAAGTTGAGCATCTCGTCGGGGAGGAAGGGCTGAATTGCCTGATCAACAACGCTGGCATCAACGTGGTCGCTTCGCTGGAGGAGGTCACGACGGAAACTATGCTCACCATCTACGAGACCAACACGGTGGCCCAGCTGATGGTCAGCAAAGTAAGATCCACTGCCAGCATGTGTAATGGGGAGAACTTTAGGCTGGAACATGAACTGTATAAGTGTTGGGTCAATCACTCCTTTTCTCCTATATCAAGCATCAGAGAGGAGAGACCAAATAAATATTTCTTCTTCTTCTTTCTTTCTTTCTTCTTCTTCTTCTTGGTCTTCTTTTTCTCGGTCTTCTTCTTCTTCTCCTCCTCCTCCTCGGTCTTGGTCTTGGTCTTCTTGGTCTTGGTCTTGGTCTTGGTCTTGGTCTTGGTCTTGGTCTTGGTCTTGGTCTTCTTCTTCTTCTTCTTCTTCTTCTTCTTCTTCTTCTTCTTCTTCTTCTTCTTCTTCTTCTTCTTCTTCTTCTTCTTCTTCTTCTTCTTCTTCTTCTTCAGCTGTCTAGGGAGATACAAGGTTCTCATTCTGGCACTTCTAGTAGCCTCCACTGGTGTTCTTGTACCATTTCTTTGCTAGTTTCTTAAAATTCAAGTCTGTAATTTGTTGACTTTTTTCCTGGCTAAGGATTTCTTTTTGGTGCAATCTTCTCCACTTTGTTATCCTAGCAGCTCCATTCTTGCACTCTTTACGATAGGCTAAGTTTAAGATTAAGATTGGACTGGTTGGGTGGGGTTTTTTCTATGGTTTTATGGTGTCTGTGCTGCTCATTTTAACATTGTGAGCTGCCCGGAGTGGGAGTGTATCCAAGATGGGTGGGGTATAAGTTGAAAACAACAACAACAACACACGATAACAATACACGATAACGATGGCGATGGTGAAAGATTAAGATTAAGATTAAGATTAATGTTAATGTTTATATTCCTTGTCTGCTTCTCTCTCTCAATATTAATTTTTCCTTCCAGGCATTTCTTCCCCTTCTAAGGAAAGCCGCCAAAGGTGCCACAGGTATGGGATGCCACCGGGCCGCCATTATCAACATGTCTTCCGACTCGGGCTCCATAGAGTTGGTCGAAGCCCAGAAGATGTTCCTCCAAGTCTACCCTTACCGGATTGCCAAGGTGGGGGTGCTGAAGACGTCACTCTCTTGGGGCGGGTTAAGAAGAACCCAGATGGCAACCAGGGGGTGCTGACACAGGGTGTTGTTGGGGGAGAGAAAGAGAGACAATCCACTTTGGGTTCTCGTCTGAACATTTACAGTTGCTCTCATAGCATAGCTCAATAGTTTAAATATCTGGCTACAGAGTCAGAGAGTCAGAGTTCGATTCCCGCAGTGGACCTTTCAGGAGAAAGGGCCAGCCGATGTAGCCCTGGACAAACTGCAATGCCCCAGATGCTCCCCCTAGACCAGTGTGTTCCCAACCTTTGGTTTTTGGACTTCAATTCCCAGAAGCCTAAGTCAGTTCCCCAAAAGCACTGATCAGCCAATGGACTGACTTAAGCTTCTGGGAATTGAATGTCCCCCTGAGGGGGGCCCCACATTAGGAACCATGGCCCTAGAGGAAGGGAAGGGTAAAAGCAGTTCTGTGCATTCTCTACCTAGGAAACCCTGGAAAGGGTCACTGAAATTCAGGAAGGGATACAATTGTTAGTAAAATCAGAGGTGCTGGATCTATTTAAGAGGGGCTAGAATTCAGCACCCTGGAGAGCTCTCATTGCCACCCCTGCAATATTAGAGCTGATGATCACTCTCAGAATCTGAAAAGATAATTTTGTCAAAGTAACGATCCCGTAGGGATTGTGGTGGTTTTAGTAGTTAAGACACTGAACTTGACGACTGGAAGATTGGCAGGTCAGCAGACCCGAGTACTTGCACGACGGAGTGAGCTCCCGTCTCTGTCCCAGCTCCTGCCAGCCGAGCAGTGCGAAAGCAAGACATTGCAAGTAGATAAATAGGGACCACTTCGGTGGGAAGGTAAACAGCATTCCGTGCTGTCGAGTCCTGCCTGCCACATGCCCACGGAAGCATCTGCAGATGCAGACAGCGTAGGTTCTTTGATTATGAACAGAGATGAGCACCGAACCCTAGAGTTGGATACGACTGGCTTTCAAGCAAGGGTAACCTTCACTGTTACTAACTTCCTGTAATACCTTGCAAAGCCCACTCCCAAGATCTTTGATCCGAATTAGGTTTGCAAGATTGTTGCATGTAAATGACTTGCCGTGTTACGTACCAGATTGTTCTCTCACTTTCTTTCCATGATTAACTTGTTTTGCTTTCCTCGTTATCTCTCCCGACCCTTTAAGACGGCCCTAAATATGGTCACGAAATGTCTTGCTGCGGATTTGAAACCAGATGGGATTCTTTGCATCTCTTTACACCCCGGCTGGATCCAGACCGATATGGGAGGGAAGAAGGTCAGTAAAGTACTGATAACTTACTCATTCATTCATTCACATTTAAACCCTGTCCTTTTGACACAAGGTCATTGTCAACTTGTATCTGCCTCAACTCGTATCTGAGATGCATTTTCCCCCCTGAAGCAGGAAAAATGCCACTGGTGTGGACTTGTTTAAGGTGGATCCCAGCTTGCTACGAAGTGACCCACACACTGTGATCACGGAGCCATCTCCTGTGGCACATTATTATTATTATTATTATTAGTTCAAATTTATATTGCCACCCACTCGCCGTGGCGACTCAGGGCGGCTTACAGACAATTCATTACATTACATTACAATACAATATGTTGGAGTGGGCACAGGGGAAGGAGCAGCAAGGTCCTCATCCTGCCCTGGCTTCTTCTTCACCATATGAAATGAGACATGCAGGATTTAACGCCGGGACTGCAAAGGACTGCTGCAGCCTTGAGAATATTATCGAGGTGCGGCTCCACAGCCAGTCCATCTGGCATGGCCTCTTCTGCATCCGTGACTGTTGGATATCAGAATAGCCTCACAAACAAACTCTTCTGCTGATCTCTCATGCTCAAAATCTGGCTGGCCTTCGTGCTCATCTCTGTTTACAGCCAAAGAGCCAGCACTGTCTGCGTCTGCAGACATTTCCATGGACCTGTGGCAGGCATGACTAGACATCTGCATGCACAGAACACTGTTACCTTTCCCACCAAAGTGTTCCTTGTTTATCTATTTGCAACTTTTTTTGCTTTCGAGCTGCTAAGTCGGCAGGGGCTGGGACAGAGACGGGAACTCATTCCATCTTGCAGCACTCGGGTCTTGAACTGCTGACCTGCTGACCTTCCAGTCATTGAGTTCAGTGTCCTAACCACTAAGCCACCGCAGTCCCTGCTCACTCATAAGGTCACCGTAAATCGAGGGTAACTTAATGGCTTATTACAACCAGAGCAGAACTGTTGGAATAAGGCAGTTTGTTAAATCAACAATAGGGCAAACCCCATCAATTGCAATATTTTTACACTGGTCAGGGAGACTTGAGTTCTATTCTTTTAAATACCATATATACTCAAATATAAGCCTAGTTTTTTAGCCCCCAAAACAGCATTGATTCTTCTTCTGTTAGAGGGCATTTGTCTGGCTGAGTCCCCGGGAAAGCTGAAGAAATCAAGTCCTGGTGTTTGAAACTGAACTTCTGAAGCATCTTGTCTTTTGTTTCGTAGCCCAAGTTTCTAATCTTTATGACTGTAAAGTTACGCTTTAACAAAGTACAGTAATACACCAGATAACGTTATGACTTGGTTCCACAAGTCATGACGTTATCTGATTTTTAGCGTTGTCCGATGGATGCATTGAACAACGCTAAAAAAAAAGCCCTGACTTCAGGGACAAACTGCTTTATTATTATTATTATTATTATTATTTTATTATTATTATTATTATTATTATTATTATTATTATTATTATTATTATTATTATTATTATTATTATCATTATCATTATCATTATCATTATCATTATCATTATCATTATCATTATCATTATCATTATCATTATTATAATATTTGTATTTATATGCCGCTCTCCTTGCCGAAGCAACCCAGAGCGGCTTACAATGTTACAGTATCAAATATAAAAGCAACAACACATCAATACAACAAATATAATACAGTCAATATAGTTATAAAAGCAAAAGCACAATACAATCAGAAAAATGCAATTCAATCAATATACAGCAAGATAATATTCCATTCAGCATTACAAATATGATTCAGTGTCATAAATACAAATATCAAGTCACAAATACAAATACAAATATCATCAACTTTCACAAGTATAACGTACGCCCGCCAATAGCTGTTCCTAATCAACTCTCGTCGCCCCCGCCGCCAGTCTTTTATCGGCCTCCGGGCCGAGATGGGAAGAGGTCCCGGAGGGAGGGGGGGGACGCCTCAGGGCAGGGAAAGAAAGAGACCTCCCTACCTTTAAAGCCACCCCCCACGAGCAGCGGTCTCTGCGACTGCAGTAGGGTCGGGGAAAGCATCTTTCCCCTGAACCTACTGCAGTCACAGAGACTCTTTGTCTCTTTATTTCCCTCCCTGTATTTAAACTACAGGGAAGGGGGAAAGAGAGAGAGGTGATTGGTTCTCTAGAGAACCAATCACATCTCTCTTTCCTCCTCCCTGTAGTTTACATACAGGGAGGGAAAGAAAAACAGAAGCACTTCTCTCTCTCCCTGTAATTTAAATACAGGGAGGAAAAAAGACGCGATCGCAGGGGCCGCTGCGGGTGGGGGGTGGATTGGGTAGTTCTACCCAAACCACCCCACACCTGCAGACCATTGCATCGGATAACGCTAAGAATCATTATCCAGAATCGTTATCCGATGCAAGTTTTTTCCAAAAAACTTGCATCGTTATCCGATTCTAGCGTTATCCGATACAATCGTTATCCGGGGTATTACTTGTACTGTATATACTTGAGTATAAGTGTAGTTTTTCAATCCCAAAAATTAGCCCCCAAAAGGGGACTCAGCTTATACTTGGGTCCATGACCACGAGGATCCCAGAATCATCCTGGTTTGAGATGTGCCAACAATTTAATTAATTTTACCATATCTTCATGTATTTTGATTAAAGAAACTCACTAGCAGCTGCTGCATTTCCTACTCTTGTCTTAGACTCAATCTATTCCCCTGGGTTTTAAGGTCAAAATTAAGTACCTCGGCTTATATTTGGGTCAGCTTATAATCGAGAATATACAGTAAAAGTATGACACAGCAGTCAAGAACATGCTATTTGGTGCATTGATTTATATTTTTCATCTCCCTTCTTGGCTTCCAGGCACCCTTGAAAATCCAAGACACGATCCCTGGGATTATCTCCGTTTTGGCTTGTCTCAGCGAGAAACATAACGGTTCCTTCCTGGATTGGCGAGGGGAAACCTTGCCCTGGTAACAACAGAGCAGGGGCCGATGAAGGTGGACGCCGTGAACAGCATCTGGAATTTTTGGCACATCTGGGCTTTGATAGTTAGCTGGAAATCTCCCCTCTTTTTAAAAACATCTCAGTCGCAAAAGCTGGAATGTTGAAGCATTTTGAAAACACATCTTTGTTTCCTTCTCACTAGCCGTTTCCTCAAATACAGTAGCCCTCCATCAAGGATCTGAAATAATAGGAAATCTCAATTATTCTCCCCCTAGATCAGCGATGGCCAACCTTGGCACCCCAGCTGCTCTTGGACTTCAATTCCCAGAAGCCCAAGTCAGCACTCCTGCTAATCAGGGCTTCTGGGAATTGAAGTTCAAGAACATCTGGAGTGCCAAGACTGGATCTGCTACTTTAAGAGTCAATCCATCTCCTATATCTGTGATGGTCAACCTTGGCACTCCAGCTGTTCTTAGACTTCAATTCCCAGAAGCCCCAGTCAGCACTCCTGCTGATCAGGGCTTCTGGGAATTGAAGTTCAAAAACATCTGGAGTGCCAAGGTTAGCCATCCCTGCCCTAGATAGTGTTTCCTATACGACCAGCCTATATCCAATGCCGCTCCATTGTATGTAATTTGATTCTGTGATGTAATTTCAAGACCTCTGTGACCTACATTCTCCAAGAGTGTGTCTCTTTATTTATCTCGGGGGCTGCCGCTTGTAATTTACACCCCAAAAAATTCTGAATTCCCAGCAGAACGAATGTGTTTTGAGTGTAGCGTTCCTCAAATGCTTTCTAACTAGGTTAGGTTTGTATGTGTGTTTCCTTTGAGCTGATCAAACATGGATGCTGGCCCGCAATGAACGTCATTAAAGCTTATTCTTGATGCCTTCTGGGGACTCCGACTCCCACCTGTCAAACCATTGCCGAGAGAGGCAGTGGGGTATAATGGTTAGAAGACGGGTCTGGCCACTGGGAAGTTGAAATTTAAGTCTGGACTGAGTCAAAAAGCTCCTTGTATCAGAAGAACCCGATGTCTCTTTCTCTTGGGCTGAGTGGGGTATTGGAGTTACAGGAGGGGCTGCGGTGGCTCAGTGGTTAAGAAGCTCACCTTGTTAGCTGGAAGGCTGGCAAGTCAGCAGTTTGAGCCATTTTATGTCCCACCCCACCCCTCCAAGGGTATCTGAGGGGAAAATGGCCACCCCTTTGAAGCTGTTGGGACAAAATGGCCACCCCATCATGGAGTCGGGGCCAAATGGCCAACCAGTCCTTGAAGCTGACTGGACTGAAAAGGTTTGGAAACCCATAGAGCAGAGGTGCCCAAGCTAAGGCCCGGGGGCCGGGTGCGGCCCCTGACACCAATTCATCTGGCCTGCGAAGCCCTCGTCGCTCCTGGAAGCGGAAGTAAAACGTGCCCATAAGGGCACGTTTTACTTCTGCTTCCAGGAGGAACGAGGGCTTCATGGGCTGGATGAATTGGCATCGGGGGCCGCACCCGGCCCCCGGGCCTTAGTGACCGGCTCCTTGAACCACATGATCGGCCCACGGCCCAAAATGTTTGGGCATCACAGGGATAGATTCATAAAAAGCCCAGAAACATCAGCCTTGTTCTGCATGATCTACAAACACCTTGAACGTAAGAAAAAGGGATATATTTCCCCCCACTCAAAACAATCTGACTTCTTTTCTCTGTGCATTCCCAGGGCTGAAAAGAAAGTAAAACATGGTGCTCAGAACAGTTGTTTTTCATAACACCAAATCCAAAGGTTTCTGCTCCCCCCTCCTTCTCCCTTGCCACCACGGGAGGCAAAAATTTCTCAAGGTATACAGGCCAGAGAGCGGTTTTTGAGGCTGCAGTGGCTTAGTGGTTAAGATGCTGAGCTTGACGACCAGGTCAGCAGTTCAAGACCCTCGTGCTGCTTGATGGAGTGAGCTCCTGTTGTCTGCCCCAGCTCCTGCCAACCTAGCAGTTCGAAAGCAAGAAATTGCAACTAGATAAACAGATACCTCCTTGGCGGGAGAGGTGACAGCATTCTGTACGCTTCGGTGTCTAGTCATGCCTGCCACACGACCAAGGAAATGTCTGCAAATGCAGAGATCTTTGGCTGTCAACAGAGATGAGTTGGTGCATGACTGGCTTTTGAGCAAGAGAGATTTCTACCTTAATCTGGTTTTTAAACTTCTCCAAAGCAAACAAACAAACCCACAATCCCTTTTGACCAAATGTTCCAATACAGCCAGGGCTGTATTTTCTTGGTCTTCAATTCTTGGACTTGTTTTCTTGGACTTCAATTCCCAAAAGCCCAAGACTCTGTGAATCCCATTCGTGTGGATTTGCAGAGACTTGGGCTTCTGGGAGTTGAAGTCCAAGAACACTTGCAGTAAACCCATTCATGTGAATTCACAGGGACTTGGGCTTCTGGGAATTGAAGTTCAAGAACAGCTGGAGTGCCAAGGTTCACCACCACTGGTTTAGGGCAGGGGTGCCCAAACTTTTAGGGCTATGGGTAGGTCATGTGGCTCGTGGGGGCGGTCACTATGGCCCGGGGGCCGGATCCAGCTCCCGACACCAATTCATCCGGCCCAGAAGCCCTCATCATTCTCGGAGGCAGAAATAAAATGTGCATTTTACTTCTGCTTCCAGGAGTGATGAGAGCTTCGTGAGTCAGATAAATTGGTATGGATCCAGCCCCCAGGCTGTAGTCTGGGCACCCCTGGTTTAAGGGCTAATGAGGAACCAAGAAAGACTGAATGCCACCATTAAGCTACACTGCCTTTCTTGCAGCTGGATAGGGTGACGTCCAAGGTGGCTTCGCTTCCGGGAGCCTGGAAAGATCTCTTTCTTTTCCACACCATGAGCCAAAGGACTTAATTGGTTCAAAGGGGACTAGAAAAACTTCAGGACATCTGCTTGACATTTGCAAACCAACCTTGCGAGGTGGAAATTGCCACACACTCCAAAATGATCAAACAGTAGCATAATCCAGTCTTGGACTGGATGGATTAACACAGAGACCATTAATTTAAACAAGGTTGGCAGTGGAACAGCAGACTCTGGATATTGGCAGAAAAGGAACTTCCCAAATTCTAAAAAAAGAATGGATGAAAATGCTGGAGAACATCTGGCAAATCTTCCATCAAAACTTGTATTTGCTTTCATAGAAACTGGACCTGTTATTATGCTTTTGTCAAAGAAACGTGGGTAATTACTGCTTGGAGACTAATAAACAATCCTCTGTTCAAACACCACCCACAGACCTGTAATTCATGGGTTCTTAGAGGTTGAGGAATTAGGATTAAATTAAAAGCAGTTCAAGATGGGTGCAGGTTTCCCAGGATGCGTCTGTTCTCAGTCGGAAGAGAAGCTGACAACAACAAAATAAGAATAATAAGATAGAATTCTGATCAAGGACTCGTCGTCATCGACTGCAACTCATGTCCAAGAATGCATTTTCCCCCTGAAGCAGGAAAAATGTCATTGACATGAATTTGTTTAAGGTGAATCCCAACTTTCAATGCAGTGACTCACATACTACGATCATGGAGCCATCTCCGGTAATGGAGTAGACTGTACAGTCAGCGACTCAACGCCAAATGTCAGGTGGTGGTTAACTAACCTGACTCCGTAAAAGGGCCAATGGATACAGGCGGATGAGACCCTTTAAGGTGGGGTGATGGTCCCCCTCAGTGGAGGAAATTCCACTAGAAACCATCATATTGGGCCTGATGAGGCCCAATCAATCAATCAATCAATCAATCAATCAATCAATCAATCAATCAGTATGTAATGTTGGTATTGCTTGTAACCACATGAATACTCTTAGAAATATAACCGTTCATTGTTCTAGCCCTTTGGAATGTGATGGGAGGGCGGTGAGAGCAGAAGAAGAATGGAAGAATCCCAGCACATGAAGATTACACAGGGTAGAAAATCTAGCGAGGAGTCAGGGAGAAACCTGGGGGAGAAGGTATAAAAAGCCTTGCATGATAGGGTGCGGGCCTGCACTTTCCTGTACCATAATGAAGTGTATTGCCCGGTGTCATTGATTGGTCAAATAAAGACACTGTGGTTGAGATCTCTCCTTGTCTAGTTGATTCTTGGCTTGATATCTGACAACCCTGGTCCGGAGGGAGAGCTTCTGGACCCCAACAGGTCAAAAGGCAAAAAAATGAGCAGAGGAGGAATCCACTTTCACTATTCTGATTCCCAACGGTCATGGAGGCGGAAGAGGCCATGCCAGATGGACCAGCTGTGAAGGCACACCTTGTCCATATCCTCAAGGTTGTGGCAGTCCATTAAGGACTAAATAGAGATCAAGGATTCTTAAGACACTATATATATAGTTTTTACAGCGCCACAAAGTTTTTGGGTTTTTTCTTTGTTTTGTTTACTCTCTGATATACAGGTATCAAGCTCAGCTTCCTGTAGTGATAGATAGATAGATAGATAGATAGATAGATAGATAGATAGATAGATAGGAACTAAGAATGGAATAGATAGATTAGATAGATAGAGATAGATAGATAGGGATCCTACAGACATCTATCTATCTATCTATCTATCTATCTATCTATCTATCTATCTATCTATCTATCTATCTATCTATCGATCGATCGATCGATCGATCGATCGATCGATCGATCGATAGATAGATAATGCATGAATAGATCATATATAGATAGATAGATAGATAGATATAGAATGCATGAATATAGATATATAGAAAACATGAATAGATAGATAGATATAGAATAGAATGCATGAATATAGATATATAGAATACATGAATAGATAGATAGATATAGAATGCATGAATAGATAGATAGATGGAATGCATGAATAGAGATAGATAGATAGATAGATAGATAGATAGATAGATAGTCTTCAAATTGCCAAAACATATTTTGTCTTTTTTGTGTCCTTTGTTTGGAGGGAGTATTTTTTACTTTGTTTCTGGCCTGATATGAAATAAACGGCTGGTCTTCAAGATGCTTTATTGCCATTTTTCTACCACCACGACCCTTTCTGCCTTTAAATTTGACCAACCAGCCATTGTTCCCCGTATGAATCGCCTTCTGACCGATAGAGGGCAGCAGAGACAAGGCATTGGAGGAGTCGATGGAACCTCGTCAACCCGCGCGGCGTTTCCGGCCGGACGCTCAAAACTGACGGACCAGGGCGGATTTCCTTTCCCGGAAGTTTCCGATTTAAACGACACACCGGATCCCAAACGGGACGGTAAGTCTCGGAAAGGGGCATATATTCAGCTCCCCCCCTTCACCGAAACTGGGACGGAGGGAGGTATTCATGGGATGGACACCCTTGTCTTAATTTTGGAGGCGGGATTAATCTGTTAATTAGGGGTGGGTGGAAGGTATTCAACTGCTATAAGCATAGCATAGCGGTGGGTAATATTGCTATGTTTTTAAGGGTTTTTAAAAATTGTTTTATATTGGTTTTAACTTGTGTACACCGCCCAGAGTCCATTGGATAGGGCGGTAATTAAATTAAATTAAATTAAATTAAATTAAATTAATTGCAAGTAGATAAATAGGGAACACTTCGGTGGAAGGTTAAACAGTGTTCTGGTGTTTAGTCATGCCTGCCACATGTCCATGGAAACGTCCGCAGACGCAGACAGTGCTGGCTCTGTGGCTTTAAACAGAGATGAGCACTGAGCCCTAGAGTCGGATACGACTGGCCTTCGAGGAAGGGGGACCTTTACCTTGACTTATTTGCATGGAGCACCAGGAATCTTTCCATTAAAAACTAATTAATCGTTATGGTTAGGGCTGGGCTGGGATCGAGTTCTTGGGTTCTAGTTTCCATCACTGATGATGATTATCAGTGAGCACTAATCACATTTTCTGGGAGATTTTCTCAATCTGGACATAATGATCTGTTGGTCTTTTCTCAACGAGGTAAGTTGATTTGGAGCATCATTCTTGACTTCGTGGACAATTCAGCCACATTTGAGGTGTATCCTTAACTCTCCTTCATGCTTGGTTCTTTTTACGTTATTGAATCAAAATACTTCCGGGAAAGTGGAGAGGAACATTTTGCATCAAAACATAAGTGCTGGATTTTGCTTTTCTCTCTTTTTTCTGGCAGGACGAGCCAGTATGCTGATATCGCGACTGACACTTCAGATAGCGAGGGCATCGCGATTCGCAGGTAAGCATGGCCTTATTGGGAAGTTGTTTGGCAGACTTTCTTTATTTGCGTCAGAAGCACCGCCAGCATAGAATAACATACAAAGCTAAAATTAACATGCGGCTGCCCTGGTGGTGATGGAGTGCGGGCATTATGCCTGTGCCTTGCCACTGCTTCGGGAGCTGCACTGGTTGCCAGGGTACCTCCGGGTGCAATTCAAGGTGCTGGTTATCACCTTTATATGGTAGTGGGCCAGGATACCTAAGAGACCGCATCACCCCAAGAACAACTGTCCGTCCCACCAGAGCAGACCGGAGAGGCTCTCTTGTTGTTCCATCTGCTAGAGAGGCGCGCCTCTCTAGCACCAGAAGGAGGGCTTTCTCTGTGTCTGCTCCGGCCCTTTGGAACCTCCTGCCAATTGAGCTGTGCCTCCAGACAGAGTTGCTGCCCATCAGGAAAGGCTGATGGCTGGCAGGGCAGGTGTGGGGCGCCAGTGATGTGGTAACCCCAGCCTGCTGGCTAATTTAATAGAACACTCCCCTCTCTCTTTTAATTTTTTAAACTTTTGTCAGTGGTTATACAAGTGTGTGTAAAGGGACTGCGGTGGAGTGAGTTCCCATCTCTGTCTCAGCTCCTGCCAACCTAGCAGTTCGAAACCAAGAAATTGCAAGTAGATAAATAGGGACCGCTTTGGTGGGGAGGTACTGTAACAGCATTCCATGCGCTCTGGCATCTAGTCATGCCACATGACCATGGAAACTTCTGCAGATGCAGACAGCGCTGGCTCTTTGGCTATAAAGGGAGATGAGTGCTGGACCCTAGAGTTGGAGATGACTGGCTTTTGAGCAAGGGTGACCTTTTTACCTTTATTTCTACTTTTATAGACTATTTGTTTATTTTCTCCCATGAAAAAACACCCTTCTTTGCTTTGGAAATGCTTAAAAATGTGGAATGATCTCTGATTTGCAAGCTTTATTATTTCTTCCTCCTCCAGGATGTTTGCGGCCGAGATTGGTTGTTCCGCTCTCAACTCTTAGACCGGCTGTTTACTTCAGTTATAGTACCCACCCCTCGAACAGACCTGGGTCTCACTCCCAGCTCTTCCAGGCTCTGGATCCCGAATTGGAAGATATGCTGGTCCCCCGGAAGATGTCCATCTCTCCCCTGGAAACCTGGCTCACGGTGCAGTATTCCTTTCTGAAAGACGAAAGAGCCGGTGGCCAGGAGCGGCTGGTTTACGAACCTGTCCAAGAGTACACTCTCCCTCCGTCTCCCCAGAACATGGGGCATTTGACGGGTGAGGAGGAAGAGGAGGGGGCGGGTGAGCTGAATCGGGACAAAATGGAGTGCCGGCGGATCCTGAAGATCCGGAGGCGGAAGATGAACAGGCACAAGTACAAGAAGCTGATGAAGCGGACCAGGTTTTTGAGAAGAAAGATCAAGCTGATTCGGCAGAAGAAGAAGCAGGTGAGATTAGGCACAGTGTTGCTTCTTTGTCTCAACCATCAAGGGACTGCGGCGGCTCAAGTGGTTAAGACGCTGGACTTGAAGGTCGGAATTTGAGACCCGGGTGCCACACGGTGGAGTGAGCTCCCGTCTCTGTCCCAGCTCCTGCCAACCTAGCAGTTCCAAAGCAAGAAATTGCAAGTAGATAAATAGGACCACTTTGGTGGGGAAGGTAAACAGCGTTCCGTGCACTCCGGTGTCTAGACATGCCTGCCACATGTCCATGAAAAGGTCTGCAAACTCAGACAGTGCTGGTTCTTTGACTATAAACAGAGATGAGCACTAAACCCTAGAATTGGATATGACTGGCTTTTGAGCAAGGGTGACCTTGACCTTTACTCAAACCATCGCTGGCTCAGGTGATCTGTAAGGGAAAGCTCAAGGTTTTCCTAGCTCGAAAGCCAGTCGTATCCTACTCTAGGGGTCAGTGCTCATCTCCGTTTACAACAAAAGAGCCAGCGATGTTTACATCTGCAGACATTTCCATGGACGTGTGGCAGGCATGCCTAGAAGCCTGAGTGGATAGAACACTGTTACTTTTCCTGCCAGTGCCATACCTATTGATCTACTTGCAAATTTCTTGCTTTTGAACTGCTAGGTTGGCAGGAGCTGGGACACAGGACGGGAGCTCAATCCATCATTCAGTACCCCGGGTCTCGAACTGCCAACCTGCTGACCTTCTAGTCCAGCATCTTTTTTAAAGTTCACCGACTTTTAAGAAAGACGCAAACAAATTAGAGCAGGTACAGAGAAGGGCAGAATAGATGATCAGAGGACTGGAAACTGAGCCATATGAGGAAAGACGGAAAGAACTGGGCATGTTTAGCCTTGAGAAAAGGAGACTGAGAAGGGGATATAGGAAATCACGCTTCAAATAACTGAAAGATAATCATAAAGAGGAATATCAGAAAACAAAACAAAATAAATAAAATAAAAATAAAAAACACTGTAGCACTTTAAAGACTAACTGCTATATTTTTATTGTTAGCTTTCATGGATCAAGTCCACTTCATCAGACAGAGTGAAACTTACAGGCATGTTCTTTATATACCAAATTCAGGGGCTCAAAGGGAGAAGGGGTGTGTGCAAGACGACAGAAGGGGTGTGGGCAAAATGACAGACAAGCAAGCACAAGAATGCAGTTTCACACAGCCATTAGCAACAATAGATTATTCAGATAAATAAACTCTAAATGACTCCCTTTCAATCTCAAGGTTGCTGTGAAAGCCCATTATGGTCTCTGATCAACTTGTGACCTGCATGTCAGGGGGAAAAAAAACAAAAACCTGTACTTGGTTTCTTTCTGTTTTACTAAAGAGAATTGGCAGGAAAGTTGTAATATAAAATCATATAGGAATCTGTGTATCAAATTGATAATGTCCCAGAAACCCTTCACTAATATTTAGCCCCCTGTGATGGGTATCTAACAGATGGATGTATTTGATTTCTGCTGTCTCCCTTTCACTTCTAGTTTTGTAATTTCTCTGTTCCAGAATTGCAACTTTCAGGTCTTGGATAGAGTGTCCAGTTAGATTGAAGTGGTTTGAGACAGGTTTCTCCGTGTTGCCATTCCGGATGTCTGATTTGTATGATATACAGTTGTTCTTGTTGCTTGTCTCCTGCCCAGATTGGGAGAACATCCTAGATAGACAGGGTGGGTGGATAGATGAATAGAGACGGATGGATGTTTGATTTCTGCGATATGGATTTTTTCCTGTTGTTTGTACCCCACCCTGAATGGGAGATGGGTGGGATGGGTGGCTCGATTGACAGATATACAAATGGTTGGTTAGACAGATATAAAGATTGCTAAACAGAGAGATGGATAGATGGGCAGATGGATAGCTAGACGAATGGCTGGCTGGATATAGATGGATGGAGAGATGTAGATAGGTGGATAGACAGCTGGTTGGATAAAAACACGAGCCAGCAATACAGCCAGGCAAAAATTCAACAGGTAGAAAAAGTGGTGCTTTATCTTTAGTCCTCCATAGGTTGTGGACTTTGTTTCTGCTTATCCTTGACTGCCGACCAAGCAGCCTGCACTTCCCAAAATCTGCTGCTCTTCTCTCGAAGGAAGCAGGCTTGCTAATTAAACTTGAGATTGAAAGGGAGTCATTTAGAGTTTATCTGAATAATGTATTGTTGTTAATGGATGGGTGAAACTGCAATCTTGTGCTTGCTTGTCTGTCGTCTTGCCCACACCTCTTCTGTCGTTTTCCCCACACCCCTTCTGTCTTGCCCATGCCACTTCTGTCGGCTTGCACACACCCTTTCTCCCATTGAGCCACTGAATTGGGTATATAAAGAACATGCCTGTAAGTTTCACTCTTTGTCTGATAAAGTGGACTTGATCCACGAAAGTTAACAATAAAAATATAGCAGTTAGTCTTTAAAGTGCTACAGTGTTTTTTATTTTATTTTATTTTGTTTATTTTGTTTTGTTTTGTTTTCTGATATGCCTGAACCACAGACGAACACAGCTACTATTCCAAAAAATTGAAGCATAAAGATGAAGGGAAGGAGGGGGCCAGCTGGTGTCACGCAAACCAGCCGGCCCCCTCTGCTCTGGCCCTCCTAAATCTGCAGAGGGTGAACTGGGCGGCCATCCAGCTAAAGACAGCTGCTCCTCTTCCACAAGGAGGTTTAATCAGGTAGCGTATTCAGAGGCTTGTGCGTGAATGCATTGCATCTCTTGCCCTCTAGTCCAATAAAAAGACTGTAGAAGCAAACAGGTTTATTGATCAGGTTTCTTAAAGGATAGTCCATAGAAAAAACGTTCAGTAACATAAATCAGTCCAAAAGCAGAACAAAGGTCTATGTAATAATGGTGAAAACAAAAGGGAAATATTCCCAGACAAATTAATCCAAAGGCAACCCAAAACAAACTGAAACTTCTCCTCTCCAAAATGGAGATTGTTGACTCATGTGGTGCCTGTGGGCCAGTCAGAGAAAGTTCCCATAGAAAGAGAAAGTTCTCATAACATGGAAAGTGTTTACATACGTGTAGAGACAGTGCCTCTGTGATAGCCATAATAAGGCCTCTGCTAGCTAGCTAGGAGATAAAGAGTGGTAACACTTAAACTGGAAAACAAGCAGTCTTGTGACACAGGAGAAATGATTTTTGGAGGCCTAGTAAGAATACAACCAGGTTTTCTCCATGTTTTGGATAACATTAAGAAAGTGGGGTCTTTCCATGACAAACTGTTCTCCATCATCCCAGAGCGCAGGACGCGTAATAACAGGCTGAAGCTAAAGTAAGCCAGTTATAGGCTGAATATTAGGGAAAACATAATGGTTAGAGCAGTACAACGACGGAGCCAATGATCTTGGGAGGTGGCGAGCGCTCCAACGTTGGAAGCATTCAAGAGAGAATCGGGGCCACCATCGGCCAGATCTGCTTTGATTTGGACTCTTGCATTGACCCGGGGGTCGGACTGAATGGTTTCTGAGGCCCCTTCTAACTCAGGGACATAAGGTCAACCTTCTGCTTTTTTCTCCTCCTGTCTCTGTAGAAAAGGTTCGAAAAGGACCTGCTCCGAGTCGCGAGGAGAGCCGGGCTGAAGAAACTCCCCGAGGGATGGGTGCTTCCCACGCTAGCTAAGCCTGCCAAGAACTAAGACACCCAAGTGAAGTTGTGTCGAATAATGGGACTTTCTTGTTTTTAATTAAAGAGTATTTAAGGCAGACGCTGCCTCTCTTTGGTTTCCTTCCCGTGATCGTAGTTTCGTATAGAAATCCTCTACAAGGAAGCTCAGCTTCAGAGTAACCCAGCAGAGGGTTTTGGAAAAGAAGGCTGTGTTGTGTAGTGGTTAGAGTGCAGGGCTGTGACCGGTGGATGCTTCTTTTTCTGCCGTATCTGAATCTGAATATAGGCGATCCTCATGGTGATCAGCCATGAAGACTGTCCTGAGACTATAATGCAGTGGCCTTCCATCTGCCTTCCGCATTGCACCGTGACACCCATAATGCCACTTATCCAGTCCCACGAGTCCCTTCCTGGTCCTGAGCCCTTTTGGCACGCAAAGTCCTCATCAGCCCCAGGCCTGGATGGGTGAAGCTGCTGCCCTCCATCAAGAGGGATTCAAGTGGGATTAAATCCACTTGGGGACCATCATCCTTCCCCGTAGACTTCGGCACCCAAGCTGTTAGTCCTCAGGGTGGTCAGGTTAGGTAACCGTCACCTGACGATTGACGTTGAGTCGCTGGCGGTAGCGTCTGCTTTATTACTATAGCAGGATAACCTAGCAAATCTAGCTACTGCAAAACAAACCTGTTTCTTGATCTCTCCCCTGTGAGATTGTCTAATCCACGGGCAATGTTTTCCGTCTCGATGACGCTGTGATGAATCCCTGCGCGAAAAAGCACAACTTTGTCGATCGGCTTTGAGCGCTCAGC
The DNA here is from genome assembly GCA_030440675.1 of Furcifer pardalis. Taxonomy (NCBI): domain Eukaryota; kingdom Metazoa; phylum Chordata; class Lepidosauria; order Squamata; family Chamaeleonidae; genus Furcifer; species Furcifer pardalis. Next base: position 40,066,353 of record CP126891.1, read on the forward strand.
ACGAGGCTCCATCGCAAAGGAAAGGAGAGTCCAGGAGGAACCTTGGCTCAGCTTTTCGTCCTTGGCCACCGGCCTCGGAGCAACGAACGGCTGAGTCACAAAGGAAATCATCAGGATGGCTCGAGACGTTTGGGATTGTGTCAGAGCATAATCTTAAAGCATGTCTCTCTCGGGTGGGAGACAGAAATGGTCTCCAGGCCTGTTGACTCCATCTGCCTTCAACAGCTCTGAAACAAGTCTGTTTCCTGTCTGCTTGGCTTCATCAGCCTTGGGTGGTGGTGGTGGTGTCTGGGATGTTTCACAGCAGAGATATTCTACTAGAGTTTGGAAATGTTACTTGGGGGAAGGGTGGCTTAGTGGTTAAGATTGACGGTCAGAAGGTTGGCAGGTCAGCAGTTGGAGACCCGTGAGAGTTCCATCTCTGTCCCGGCTCCTGCCAGCCTAGCAGTCTGAAAGCAAGAATTTACAAGGAAGGTAACTAGTCGTGCCTGCCACATGGCCACGGGAATGTCTGCAGAAGCAGACAGTGCTGGCTCTTCGGCTTCGAAACAGATGAGCACTGAACCCTAGAGTCGGATATAACCGGCTTTTGAGCAAGGGAAACCTTTACTAAATAGGGACCACTTTGGCAGAAAAGGCAACGGCATCTGGTGTCTAGTCGTGCCTGCCACGTGACCATGAAAACACCCGCAGACTCACACAGTGCTGGTTCTTTGGCTGTAAGCGGAGATGAGCACCGAACCCTGGAGTCAGATACGACTGGCTTTCAAGCAAGGGCAACCTTTACTTACACACTCGTGCAGAACGGGATTCTGTGACTCGGACCCGACCGAAAGAAAATATTCCATTCTTACCCACAATATTGGGAACTGAAAAAATCACCGTGCTCCGTTCATAACCCCAGTGGCGCAGTGGTTTAATTGCTGTACTGCAGCCAAAAGGTTGTGCTCTTGATCCTGTCTGGGACTCAAGGTTAACTCAGCTTTCCTTCTGAGGTCAGTAAAATTGAGAACCCCAGCCTGTTTGGGGTAGTGGTGGTGGCAAATTGCTAATTAACGTGTGGACCGCCCAGCGAGTCCACAAACAGGGCAGTATAGAAGTGTGATTGCTTTGGATTGATTTCTCTACATTTAGCAGCCGGAAGAACTCAGCTGGCAGAAGCAGAAATAGCTCGTCTCGTTCATCCCCAGTAGTTAAAAATGATCTTTTGCCCGTTCTCCTTTTTTTAAAATAAAGAAAAATTGCTCTGGAATGCCTGGCGCGTGTTGAAAAAAGAAATCCACACCCAAGGTTTGGGGACATGGTGTGTTGTCAAGGAGGACGAATCCTATGGAAAGTTCTCTGTCTTCTGGGTGTCTCCCCCCTGCCGCTGCCCCCTGCCATATGTTTAGTTCTCTGCTTGGCTGTGATTATAAGCAGGTTTGCGAAGTTGTGGAGCAATTATGGGACAGGAGGAATGTCCCCCTTCAAAGGACGGTGAACACACACACACACACCCATGTGGTTTGTGGGTAGAACGGAGGGAGGAGACGGTGCCGTTTGAATTGTGAAACCTTCGGGTCACCATTGGCCTCTTTCCACGAGAGCCACATGGTTTTAAAGCAGCTTGGCCAAACCTGATCCTCTCTAGCACACACGCTGCGTTGGAAAGCTGAGCTCGGCAGTTTCAGACCCAGGTACTGCACGACGGAGTGAGTGCCCGTTGTTTTTCCTGTCTCCTCCCAACCTCGCAGTTCGAAAGCATGATACAGTGGTGCCTTGGTTAAAGAGCATAATGCGTTCTATGGGATTGCTCTTTAAGCGAGTTTACTCTTTAAGTGAAACACCATTGTAAGTGACCAATGGGGGGGGGGGGATTGTGAACCCCGATTTATTTGTTAAATGAGTTTTGGGTTGGTTTTATTTGTTAAGTGAAGCAAACATTCAGAGAAAATTCTGTTCTTTAAGCGAGTTGCTCTTTAAGCGAAACACTCTTTATGCGAGGTTTGACTGTACAGTGGAACCCCATATAACGAACTCGTATAATGAAAAATACGTTCAACGAGGATTTGCCACTACTGTGTGTGTGTGTGTATATATATATATGTTTTTGTTATACGAAGCAATGCATCTTTATGGGAAATGCCGTACAACGATGCTTCATATAAAAATTTTTCGTCATATGATCCCCCCCCCCCCGGGATTTTCATTATACGTGGCGTGCTTCGTATATCAAAAAAATTCTTATAATGAAGCGACTTGCAGAATGGACCTTTTTTCTGTTATGCGGGGTTCTGCTATATTGCAGGTGGATAAAAAAAGGTACAGTCATACCTCGCATAATGAATTTAATTCGTTCTGCACGGTTGCTCGCTATGCAAAAAATTCACTATGTGAGTCTGACTCATATAACGAATTTTTTGCTATGCGAGTCGGACTTTTCCCTATGGAAAAACTCGCATAACGAGCGTTTCTATGGGGAAAACTCGCATAGCGGAAAAAATTCGTTATGCGAGTTTTCCCCATAGAAATGCTCATTATGCGAGTTTTTCCACAGGGAAAGGTTCAACTTGCATAGCGAAAAATTCGTTGTGCGGGTCAGACTGCTTAGCGAAAAACTTGCTCGTTATGCGAGTTTTTCGCTAAGCGAAACGCTCGTTATGCGAGGTTTGACTGTATTGCAAGTAGATAAATAGGTACCACTTTGGCAGGGAAGGTTGCAGTGCTCCATATGCTCTGGGGTCTAGTCATGCCTATCACGTGACCGTGGAGACGGCTGCAAACGGACAGTGGTGATGAGGACTGAACCCTAGAGTGGTCCGTCAAGGGAGACCTGTGACTTTTGCCGTTAAAGACATTGTCAAAAATAATAAATCCAATGGTCTTGTTTTCCTTTGCTCTTCTGGAGCACCGTCTCCATCGCTAACCAAAACAGATGAGTAGCAAAGCTTGGAATGTTACTTTCTGGCTGCCGAACTGGCCCCAAGGACCAAGGAGACTGGATAAAGCATTGTACTATGCTGATTCGATCGGTTTGTTATTTCCTCTCAGACTCGAATAAGAAGAGGAGGAGATGAAATGATAGGATTCCAAATGAGGTCCTTGCAATACCTAGCCCCGTCCTACCTCCTAATAATTTGTAGTCATTTTCTGGGGCTGAAGGAAGGAATCTTTGCCAATCCTACGAGGAGCTGCCAAGAATCGAACCTGCAACTCTGTCCGTTGCAAAACCGTGACCTTCCAAAGAACTGTGGGTTCTGCTAACGAAGGCTCAAAAGGCAGTAGTGGCTTAATGGTTAAGACACTGAAGATGAAGCTAAAGTACTTTGGACATCAAATGAGAAGAGAAGAGTCACTTGAGAAAGCCTTGATGCTTGGAAAGGTGTAGGGCAAAAGAAGAAGGGGGCGGCCCAAAATGAGATGGCTAGATGGTATTGTAGACACAACGGGCACAAAGCTGAGCGAGTTGAGGAGAATGATGGAGGACAGGAGTGCCTGGCGGACAGTGGTCCATGGGGTCGCAAAAGGTCGGAATTGACTGTGCGACTGAACAACAAAAAAGGCAGGCAAGATCAGTAGTTCGAGTCCCGAGTCAGAGTCCACAGAGTGAGCTCCTGTCTCTGTCCCAGCATCTGCCAGCCATGCTGTTTGAAAGCAAGGCATTGCAAGTCGATAAATAGGTACCACTTTGGCAGGAAAGGTAACAGTGTTCCGTGCATTCCAGTGGCCTTCCCTTCCGCATTTCGCTCCCTGCCCACACTGGACAGCCTGGGAAAGAGGATGCATACGTGGTATCGGTTTTAACTCCGTGTTTGGAAAGGTTTTAATAATATCCCAAGAGTTTCGAAGGAAGAGTTTTCCTCCAAATAAATAAATAAAATCCCATTTTGCACAAAAGAAAGGAGGATGAGGCAGGGAGGGATATTTTCCAAAACTAAAAAATCTGGAGACCCTTTAAAGTGCAAAGTTGGGAGATTTTGGAAAACCTTTCTGGGGCGGATTGTCTGTTTTGCTAACTGTTTCCGATTAATGGTTTTGGTTAAAAAAATTCCGGGAATTCGGCGTGGAACGCTCACCCGAAGGGCGACGGCTGAAACGGCTTTCTGAAATGTTCTGTTGTTTCTGCAAGTTGTAAAACAAATAAATGATACAGGGGGGGAAAAACAATTTCTTTCAATAAGGCTTGCAGAAGCCCCCAGCCAGCAGGGTTAAGTTCAGCACCCCTTTGCACAGTTATTTCTGATGGCTATAAACAGAGATGAGCACCGAACCCTAGAGTTGGATACGACTGGCTTTCGAGCAAGGGTGACTACCTTTACCTATTCAACCCTTGACGTTACCTGGTTACATCAGGAACCTCTTCAGTGGTCAGCAGAAATGAGACCTGGAAGACGATCGTCAATGTCAATCCAATAGCTGATGGCTGCTAGAGAGAGGGGGTTCCCGAGCACATGCAAAGTTCTCTTGGGCTAGCAACCTGGGGGTCAAACTCAGCACGGGAGTCCCTTTTGCAGGGAGTAATTCCATCGAACTCAGTGGGACTTGGCTTTAATTAGGTCCGTGTACGTTTTTCGGTGCCAGTCTTGCTGTGAAACGAAACCACATAAGGAGAAGTCCTTGAGTTGAAGGAGGCGGTAATTAGAGTACAAGGCCGCCTTCTGTAATATGGCGCTGGCTAGAAATGTCCGTACGGGTGAAGTCATGGGAATAATAGCAGATCACGTCTTGTAAGGCTGTAATTGTGGCCATGCCTTCGTTTCTATCTTTTCTGCTTAAACCCAAGTTCTGCTCTACGGATTATGTGCCGATCTTGCTGGCTGGTTTCAGTTGAGCTTGGGTTGTAGGTTGTTAAATTCCTTTGAACTCAATGCACGAAGACGCCAACTCTCCTTGCCTTCAGTTGGTTCTTCTTTCATGTCCTGATCAAACCCTGGACTGCCAAAATGAAGCCATTTTCTTGGCTTTGTCGTTGTCCAAGTTACCTGGTGAAGTCGCGTCTGGATTGTATCTCTCCTGAATTACGCACTCAATAGAACAGATATAGTTGCATTCCATCTCCCAACGAGCCAAGAGATGCAGATTTTTTTATTTATTGGACTACATATCCCATAATCTCTTGGCAGTATGCTGCTTTTGTTAAGTTTTATAATATGCAGCATGCACAGCAGTAGGTAGGGCAGTTCAAACAAATACCACACATACTCGAGTATAAGCCGACCCGAATATAAGCCGACGTACCTAATATTGACCAGAAAACCCAGGAAAATAGATTGTCCCAAGTATAAGCCAAGGGTGGGAAATGCAGCATCTGCTAGTGAGTTTCTATAAACATAATACATGAAAATATGGTAAAGTTAATTAAATTGTTGGCACATATCAATCTGGCACTGTTCTGGGACCCTTGTGGCCATTGACCCGAGTATAAGCCAAGTCCCCTTTTTGGGACTCATTCAGTGATGGGATGTCCCCAGTTCCAGACGGATCTCTGGAACCGGTAAGACTAATCCCGGAGAGTTCTCCGGGAGGGGAGTCCACTTTTGAGGCGTCCGGTTCCGGACGCCTCACCAAAAGAATTTTTTTTTTTAAATCTGAGCTAAAATGGCTCCAATTGACTGCGCATGCGCAGAAACTCAATTTGACGCATTGCGCATGCGTCAAATTGAGTTTCTGGACATGCGCACTAAATTGGAGCCAAATGGCTCCAATTTTAAAAAAAAAAAATCTTCTGAAGCTGGATGGGAGGTTCCCCGTCCATTCATTTATCTCCCCCCTCCCAGCCTCCAGCTCCACCCTAAGAGAAGGGCACCTCCCCTAGCCGGCTACCTGGCTCCCACAGGCACGTTGGTGCCTGGCCGCGCTGTCCGCCCACGCCGCGCCGCGCCGCGCCGTCCGCCCGCGCCGCGCCGTCCTAGGGTCTTGGGCCCAACAAACCCCCATGCCCTGGGTAAACCCGGCGGGGCTCGCCACCGCCGCATCCTCTTCTGTCGGGCGCCTGGAGCTTCCTCGGGCCGTTGCCTTTTCGGCCCGGCTCTGGCTGCAGCCACGGAAGGTAAGTGAGGCTTTTATATTTTGGGTGGGTGGGTGGGTGATTTAATTGTGTTTTGGGTGGGTGGTTGTACTTTTATTTAATTTTTATTTTATTTATTTCTTTAAGTTAATTACGGGTCTGTGTGCCGTGTTTATTATTTTTTTTATTTTTATTTTTGCCTTGCCCACAAAGTCATGATGTCATGACGTTGGCTCCGCCCATGACGTCATGACGTCATGACATTGGCCACGCCCATGACGTCCGTGACGTCATGGCGTGGTAGTAGAATTTTTGACATCCCATCACTGGACTCATTTTTAGGGCTTAAAAACTTGGCTTATACTTGAGTATATACGGTAGTTATACCAAGCAAGTCCTCCATGCATTAGACTCCCATTCTACCCCAGAAGATTAAACTCTCCACACGTCTTGAAGTAGAAGAAAAACAGTTCTTTACTTACAGTTGCTTAGCTTTTAGATAGAAGAGGTAAGCAGTTCCTTTGGTGGATAAACAGTTCTGTACAATAACTTTCTCATTTGAACAAACACACTTTACGTGTAAAACAATTTGGAGAATAAGAAGAGAGAGCAGAATATTAACATGACAAAACAACACTGACCGAATAGGTCAAGGCCACCTTCCTTCGAAAGCCAGTCATATCCAACTCTAGGGTTCGGTGCTCATTTCTGTTTATAGCCAAAGAGTCACCTCTGCCAGATACCTAAACTCCTGAGCTATCCAGCCAGCGAGCACGGGGAAGGCCTGTTTGAGTGTGCAATCTGAACATGTGTCCGTCATGGCACGCCGATATTATGTTTCCTTCTGTTCGGAGAGGAAAGTCTGGAAGTGATAATCTAGAAGTTGAAGGTGAATTTTCACTTGTTCGGCTACAGATGGTAAACAGATGAAAGGACATCTGTCCAGTAACAGATTTTTGCACAGCCTAGACATAGGACTGCGGTGGGTTGGTGTTTAAGGCACTGAATTTGATGACAGAATGTCAGCAGGCTAGCATTTTGAGACCCGAGGGCAGCATGACAGAGTGAGCTCCCGTCTCTGTCCCAGCTCCTGCCAACCTAGCCATTCGAAAGCAAGAAATTGCAAGTAGATAAAGAGGTACCGCTCCGGCAGGAAAGGTGACAGCATTCCATGCACTCTGGTGTTGAGGCATCCCTGCCACATGTCTACTGAAATGTCTGCAGACATAGGCAGTGCTATAAACCGAGATGAGTACAGAACCCTAGAGTCGGATACGTCTGGTTTTCGAGCACGGGCGACCTTCACATTTTGGGATAAAGACCTGATCTCCCTGCCTGAACTACAGATCTGGATCAGTTCTAGATAGAACTAATAAATAAAGAGGAAAGTTGGGAAGACAGTTGTTTTCTTGACAATTGCCTTCGTGAGAACATTCAGGAGAGAATTAAGACCCCCCGTCTTTCAGATCTGCTGTGATTCAGATTCCTCCGCTGAGCAGAAGATTGGTCTCGATGGCCTAAAAGGCCCCTCCCAACTCAGGGATTCTAGGTTTATATGTCAATCTAAGACCTCCCAGTAAGTTTGGATCATGTCCAGATCAAACCATGGGCTGCCCAAATGAAGCCACTTTCTTGGCTTTGCTGTTGGCCAAACCCAAGTCCTCATCGGTGCATTGTCTCTGGCAGTCATCGGCAGACCAGCAAATGAGCTGGATTCTGTATCTCTCCACATTCACACAGTATGTTGTTATCCACCAGTAGCCCCCACTTGAGCATGCTGGTCTTACATTTAGGGACTCCAATCCTCAGCCTATTGAAGGTCCTCCAAGTGACGTAGGGGAGGTTGAGTTCCTCAGCCATATCCACCTTTAATGTTGTTCCTTGTCCAGTGAGCTCCTTCCTCCATCTTCTAATTTGGTTTTGCTCTTGTGTACCCTCAAGAGTGTTTGTTCTTGCCATAAAGCCCTTCCTAGACCTGAGCCGGTGGACTTGAGGCTCATCTCTGTTCAGAAGATGCCGAGGATCCTTCTCTTGCTTAGTTCTCTCGGCGCTGGCTATTACTTCTCTCCTGATCTTAGGGCGAGCAATACCAACAAGAGAGTCTATTTTCTCAACTGGTGAAAGTTTGGCTTGACCAACTGATTTAGATTTGGCTTGACCAATTGGTGTAGATTTGGCTTGACCAACTGGTGTAGGCTTGGCTTGACCAACTGGTGTAGGCTTGGCTTGACCAACTGGTGTAGATTTGGCTTGACCAACTGGTGTAGGCTTGGCTTGACCAACTGGTGTAGGTTTGGCTTGACCAACTGGTGTAGGTTTGGCTTGACCAACTGGTGTAGGTTTGGCTTGACCAACTGGTGTAGGTTTGGCTTGACCAACTGGTGTAGGCTTGGCTTGACCAACTGGTGTAGGTTTGGCTTGACCAACTGGTGTAGGCTTGGCTTGACCAACTGGTGTAGATTTGGCTTGACCAACTGGTGTAGGTTTGGCTTGACCTACTCCAAATCAACCAGTGATCCTATCCTCGTAGAACCATCCTTTGCCCACCCATGTTCGATTAATGCTCTCTTCCAAAAATCTTAAAAGACATGCTGGTAGAGTAGACGAAAAGATCAGGAAAAAGAGATGCAAGGCTGCAAATCGGAGTGGGGAAAGGCAAAGAGGACCAGAGGCCGACATCTTGGCACAAAGTCAGCTTCAGAGAAAGAACAGCTGGATTGTGTAAATGCCCTAGAAAATGAATACCAGACCCAGAAGGGAGGTGGGTGGAGTGGAGATGACTTTTTTGGAAGCCGGAGTTGTTTGGAGCCTGAGAAAACTTGCTGGAATTTTATTTCTCTCTCTCTCTCTCTCTCTAATGTCAAAAGAAAAAAAAATAGGAGGGCTGGCCGAGGAACGATCAGACTGCATGTTTGCTACGCAGAAGTTGAGAAAGATGGGTAGAAAGAAGGAGGGCAGAAGGCGTTAAGCTCTGATAGCAGCTCCACATAGATTTTTTTTTTTGGTGGTGGTGGTGGGGCTGTCAGCTAATAAGATCACAACCCTTTCCAAGCGAGGAAAAGGCAGGAGTTTTGGGGAGGGGAGGCACAAACAGTCTGGAGAGAGAAAAAGTTGATTTTTGTTGAGAAGAAAGGAAGAAGAAGAAACCAGAAATGGGAAACCGAGGTTTGACAGTAGACAACAAACAAGCCGGCCAGTTATTCTGGCTTCTGTGTTTGATTCTGCAAGGTAAGTTTTTCCAAGAAGGAAATGTAGCTTTATGTTTTTCAATCTCCATCTCTCGTGTCCCCTTCTTTTTTCTGTTGCAAAAAAGGCGAGGTGGAAAGGGACTTTGGGGGTAGGGGGACGCGTAATATTGAAAGCCGATCTACGTTTGCCTTGCTAACTAGGCCCCGGGCGATTTTTTGTCCAAGAACAAGTGTTATGTAAGCTTGCCCTGGCTGGGATTTATTTATTTATTTTCCCTAGGGCTTTGCTCAGGCAGTCGATTTGCCTGTTCTCTAGGAAGAGTAACAAGGCACGGATTTTGTGCAGAAATTGTTTTGTGCCTCTCAGGCGGCTAATTCCACGGGTAGAGCATCTTTTGTGTGCTCAAGAAACCAGCTCCGGTTGATCGATCCATCTTGACCAGCAAAAAGAATAGAAGTTAAAATGAGAGGACGTAAAATATGCCAAGAGTCAGAAGTTAAAATGAGGGTGCTTAAATATATATTTTAACAAGGAGCGTTTCTGTTCAGACTTAAGGAGTAGTAAAACCAGTATTTAAGATTAATAGTGTTATAACTATTGCTAAGCTTGTGGTGTTGCACTAGTTAGTTTAGAGTGCTGGTTGAATTTCTGCAGGAGAGCACAGCTGATGGCAACCAGGCAGGAAATATCCATGTGGTGGGATTTTTCTGGGCTGCTGAAGATGTTTGCCACATTTTTTCCCCTTGGCCCCGCTCTTCTGCTTTTAACACCAGGGCGAAAGATGGAAGCAGTCAGATATTTTCCTTGCAGGGCAGGAATAAGCTACAGGGTGGAGGCAGGGAGTGTATCAGGTTGTTGCTTAAAGCACAGGCACGATGGCTGTAAAAAAAAGTTGACCAACTTATTTGTACGTTGATTCTCTTACCATCTTAAAAGGCAATTTGGTGTTGATAGGAAGCCAGTTGTAGGGTCTCCCCCATACTTTAAATCCTTGTCTAATGGGGTCTCAGTGGGAAAGCTTTAGTGGTCCCTCAAAATATAGCTATTGAAGACCCGAATGCAGGTTCTAGTACACCCGTTGCCCACAAGTGTAGAGCTTCATTATATCACCTGTAAAATGGGTCCATCCACCAAGTATCCCCTACATTGGAAGGGCATGATATAAGGCCATGGTGGCGAACCTTGGCACTCCAGGTGTTCTTTTACAGGTCGATCTTGAAGCGAAATTGACAGATCAATCTTGAAGCGAAACTGACAGATAGATCTTGAAGCAGAACTGATAGGTGGATCTTGAAGGGAAACTGACAGAACAATCTTGAAGGGGAAATGACAGATCGATCTTGAAGGGAAACTGACAGGTTGATCTTGAAGCAGAACTGACAGGTCGATCTTGAAGGGAAACTGACAGATCGATCTTGAAGCAAAATTGACAGGTTGATCTTGAAGCAGAACTGATAGGTTGATCTTGAAGGGAAACTGACAGGTCGATCTTGAAGTGAAACTGACAGATCGATCTTGTAGTGAAAATGACAGATCGGTCTTGAAACGAAACTGACAGATCAATCTTGAAGCAGAACTGATAAGTTGATCTTGAAGTGAAACTGACAGATCGATCTTGCAGTGAAACTGACAGATCGATCTTGAAGTGAAACTGACAGATCGATCTTATAGTGAAAATGACAGATCGGTCTTGAAATGAAACTGACAGATCAATCTTGAGGCAGAACTGATAAGTTGATCTTGAAATGAAACTGACAGATCGATCTTGTAGTGAAACTGACAGATCGATCTTGTAGTGAAACTGACAGATCGATCTTGAAACAAAACTGACAGATCAATCTTGAAGCAGAACTGATAAGTTGATCTTGAAGTGAAACTGACAGATCGGTCTTGAAACGAAACTGACAGATCAATCTTGAAGCAGAATTGATAAGTTGATCTTGAAGTGAAACTGACAGATCGATCTTGAAGTGAAACTGACAGATCGTTCTTGAAACGAAACTGACAGATCAATCTTGTAGTGAAACTGACAGATCGATCTTGAAGTGAAACTGACAGATCAATCTTGTAGTGAAACTGACAGATCAGTCTTGAAATGAAACTGACAAATTGATCTTGAAATGAAACTAACAGATCAATCTTGAAGCAAAACTGACAGATCGATCTTGAAGTGAAACTGACAAGTTGATCTTGAGCTGAAGCATGGAGGGAAAAAAGAGTTGATAAGATGGAAGAGATTAGGCAAATTAATCACACTGAATCAAGATCAGGCTGTAATCGATGTGTGCAACATAGCAAAAGCCTTCAGCCCAGCATTGTCAAAAGACTTCTCTCATTAAAACAATTTGGTGGGTATATGGAAAGATAAGATAATGCAGAAAGCGGTCAGCTTTGAGTTACACCAAATTCTTCTTCGCATGGATAAAGACCTCTGCATAACTGAAAAGACTGTGGGCGAATCTCTTTTCACAAATCTGATCTGCAATATATATATTTTTTGCTGCATTCTTTTGATTTATTATATTTAGCTAAGGGACCGATTAACCAGAAATGGCTCATTTATGCAGAAGAAATGGAAACACCCTTTTGTTCTGACGGTCACAGCAAATTCCTGCACTCCAATTTTCTATGTTTCTACATGTATATATTTTTCGTACTATGCTCTGGTCGATAGATTTTGAGGTTTTTTTTTTTTTTTTTTGAAAAACAGGCCAAAAATGAAAAGCCCAATTTCTTCCTGCACAAGTGCTTGAAAATAGTTACTTTCCCCAGACTACAGGTCCCAAAATCCCCCCAGACAGCAGTAGCCACAATGGAAGGGAATGCAGGGAATTGTATCCAGGATAAGGCTGACTGGGGGAGAGGGGGGAATCAATTCTAATTAAATCATAAAAACATAACTTTTCTGAGCTGTCATCTTGGAAGGCAGAAATAACCCCATAGCTGCCGGAGAGAACCTGTGGGTGGAGGAGAGATTTGAATTTATCCGATTTTAACAAAATACAGTATTTCTATATTAAGTTTCTCCTGTTATTAATCCGTGCCCCATACATTTCTGATGCAAAATGTTGTGTTGTCGTGCTGTTTTTCCAGCGAGGTTTTTTTTTGGAAAGGTATCCAAAGCAAATAGACTCTATTTAAGAACAGCCTTAGTGGAAAAGTACCGAAAGATGTGCAGACGATTTCTAAAGTCTGTTTCTCATTCCCTCCCCAACCACCATCTTTAATTTCTTGGAGGGAGCAACACTAGAAGCTACCCTGAAGTCAGGGAAACGGCAGAAAAGTCTTATCAATTTAATTTTGATCTAGGGTGGCTAATATATATATATATAATCCAACATAGTTTTACTCTCTGTGGCTTTGCGGGCAGCTTGTGGGGCCATGAAGCATGTGTGTGGCCCAGACACGCAAGCTATACACTTGAGATAGACTCCCTCTGAATTTGGAGGCTCCATTTGCACTCAGAAGGGCATGTGCAGAACTGAATGGGTAGTTTTGGCATCTGCACGTTTTGGTCTGTCCAGACAAACTGATTCAGTCCCTTTTACCCACAGCCAGAAAATGTTCCTTAATCTGTTAGCTATCACATTTCCAAGATACACTCATTATCCATGGTTTCAGTTATCCACATGTCTGAAAATATTCATTTAAAAAATCCTGAAAGATATGCATTTCTATGGTGCATTACCAGACTGACCACTAGAGGCCAGTATTTTGCAATATACATTATAGGGTTCGCTTTAATCCATGGTTTCAGGTATCCGTGGTATATCTTGGAATGTTTCCCCTATGGATTAATGGAGTGACTCTATTCCTCCTTGGATTCCAACGTGTGATTCATACTTAATTTTTAATTGTTTTCAATACGACTTGAGCAAACTGAGGCCAGTATCCTGTCCCGTGATTCAATCAGAGTAGACCCATTGACTCAATGAGATATATGCAAGGGTTGGCTTACCATTCACCAGCTGATTTGATGAGTCTCCCCTTGGCTGGGCACGGCAATGGGATAAAGACCATTAAGCCTTTCCAGATCCTTGTTACGTGAAGATCTACAACTTTAGTGGCCTTTATCTTGTTAGGAGGTAAACCATTAAAAAAAATTCACCAAAACATAATTCTCATAGCTTGTGGGGAGAACATAACATTCTCAAGAAACATCACATCTGGTGCATTTCCTGCTCTTTTGGAAACTCAGCCAAACTTTTTTAAAATCCCAAGCCAACTCATGTTCTTTACATTAAATGTTTTTAAAGTGAAAAAAATGGATGGAATATTTTCCCGCATAGGGTGGATCTGGCATTTCGTCCATCTGTAAGGCAAATGCTGTCAGGCAGTACAAGGATCCCAGGCTGGTAAAGGATCTACAAGCAGATGTTTATTTATTTGATGTATTTATAAAGCTGTTAGTTAAAAGTAAATGTCACCCTTGATCAAAAGCCAGTCGTATCCGACTCTAGGGTTCAGTGCTCATCTCTGTTTATAGCCAAAGAGCCAGCGCTGTCTGCATCTGTAGATGTTTCCATTATCATGTGACAAGCACAACTAGACACCGGAGCACACGAGACGCTGTTTACCTTCCCAATGAAGTGGTTCCTATTTATCTACTTGCAATTTCTTGCTTTCAAACTGCTAGGTTGGCAGGAGCTGGGACAGAGACAGGAGCTCATTCCGTCGTGCAGTATTCGGGTATTGAACTGCTGACATGCCAACCTTCCAGTTGTCAAGCTCATCGTCTTAACCACTAAGCCATTGCAGTTCTATAAAGCTGTTACAAATTCATTCACCAGCCTGGCTATCTCGGAAGTTTCCAAAATCAAAGAGAACGAGCAAGTTATGTTCATTCGAGTTTCCAGACAGCCAGCTTCCCCTAGGACCGGGATGGTGAACTGTGGCACTCCAGATGTTCTTGGACTTCAATTCCCAGAAGCCCAAGCACCCTGTGAATCCACACGAATGGGTTTACTGTGATTCCTCCGGCCTGCGCTGCCCTCGTAGCTCCCGGAAGCGGAAACAAAACGTGACGAGGGCAGTGTGGGGCGGATGAATTGCAGTAAACCCATTCGTGTGGATTCACAGGGTGTTTGGGATTCTGGGAATTGAAGTCCAAGAACATCTGGAGTGTCAAGGTTCACCATTATGGCTCTAGGATATTCTGCATAACACCTGAGACTTACTGACATAAAATTTTTGTGAGTCCATAGTAGGATTTTGACAAGGAAGCCCGGGAGCTGAGAAAAATGAAATGTTGGAGATCTTGAAGAGACAATAAAATAAAATGAAATAATATCAATCAAACTTAACATTTATTCATGTTTATTCATATTTAAATACTGTATATATATTTAAAATAAATATTTATTTTCTCCACCTTCCAGGGCCTGCAGTACATCCTTACTCAGGTAATTAATAACAATTTAAACATCAGTAATGTGTTTTAAGTGAGCAAAATATGGGATATTGACTGTGGGGTTCAAATTGTGCATTTGTGTATGTAATTTTTTTTTTAAATTAAAAGACTAGCCCAGAATAGTTGCCTGTTTTGACGACAACCAATGATAAAGCGTGGCTTAAAATATTTTTTACTGGAGTCAGGGACTGTTAGAAAGAATGTTGAAGTAGATACCGGTAGTTATAAAGAATTTGGGTGTGAATTGGTATAAAAAGACTAGATGCACACAAATAAATATAAAGAATTTGGAGTAACTAGTTCTAGAAAACTTGAAAGTAACTAGATGTGTCCTGTTTTGACAAGTACCAATGAGAAGTCATGTTTTTTACTAGAGTGTTCTAAATAACTTTGAAGTTTCTAGTTATAAAAAAATAACCCTAGGAGTAACTCATTATAAAAGAAGTAGGTTGGCCTTGCTTGAAAGCCAGTCGTATCTGACTCTAGGGTTCAGGGCTCATCTCTGTTTACAGCCAAATATCCAGCATTGGCTCTGTCTGCAGACATTTCTGTGGACATGTGGCAGGCACAACTAGACACCAGAGTGCACAGAACGCTGTTTATCTTCCCACCGAAGTGGTCCCTATTTATCTACTTGCAATTTCTTGTTTTCGAACTGCTAGGTTGGCAGGAGCTGGGACAGACCGTCCGGAGTGTCAGGTCTCCGGTCTCGAACTGCTGACCTTCCAGTCGTCAAGTTCAGTGTCCTAACCACTAAGCCACCGCAGTCCCTATAACAGAACTAGTGGCACATAAATGAATATGAAGGACTCGGAACAAGTTGTTACGGAAAGCCTAGAAGTAACTAGCTTTGAAGCACTAGTTGCAAATAAATATATTTTATAGGTTCTGAGTTCAAATCCAACCAGGCAGTAAAATCGGCTTGATACTACTAGGTTACAGTTGTTGAGTCCCAAAAAGCACTATCCATTAACTCGCTTATTTGTGGAGAAATACAGAATCCGGTTCATTTATTGGTTTGCCGATTATTGCCAGAGAGATGAGGACTTGTGTTTGGCCAACGACAAAGCCAAGAAAGTGGCTTCATTTTGCTAGTCCAGGGTTTGATCGGAAAGGGGAAGAAGATCTTACTTATTTATTCTTTCTTCTCTCTACCCAAGTCCCGGCAAATGCTTACAATCCAGAAAGCGTGGTCGTCTCCGTACTCAACGTCACGGCCAAGGCGGGGACGCGGACCGTCCTCTCCTGCAAGAGCTACCGGATGGTGTGGACCCAAGACCGGCTGAACGACCGCCAACGGGTCGTCCACTGGGACTTGTACCGGACCCACCAACCGGCCGAGCGGTTATGTGACATGTACTCCGCCGGGGACCAGAGGGTCTACAGCAGCTACAACCAAGGACACATCACGATGCCTGAAAATGCCTTTTATGACGGCAACTTCTCGCTGGTGATCAAAGGTACCTGGAGGGACCGAGGCTGAGGAGGAAGAGGAGGTCATGCATGGACATGGGGCTGAAATCCATTGGATGCTCACCAGAATCCGGGGACTATTGCTCATTTTGGGGGGTTTTGGACTACAAATCCAACAATCCCCAGCTTGGGGGAGTCTGGGCATTGTAGTCCAAAAACGCGACAGCTGGTCCCATCTGGAACAGACCCCCGACTCAGTAATATCAGCGTGAGCCCCAATCCATCCGTGGGTCTAAATCCGTGTTTTCCAACCTTTGGTTTTTGGACCTCAGTTCCCAGAAGCCTCAGTCAACTTCCCAAAGTGCTGATCAGCCAATGGACTGACTGAGGCTTCTGGAGATTGGAGTCCCCCTGTGGGGCCTGGGCCCCACGCTGGGAACCACTGGTCTAAATCCATTAGGAAGTGTCAGACTCGGGGAATCAGTGCTCATTTCCCTTTACAGCCAAAGAGCCTCCACAGTTTGCTTCTGCAGATTTTTTCCATGGTCACATGTCAGGCATGATTAGACACTGGAACACTGTTACCTTTCCCACTGAAGTGCACATGGGTCAAACCTCCATTTGATGCATGCACAGTTCTATTTTTATCTTCTTGCAATTTCTTGCTTTTGAATTGCTCGGCTGGCAGGAACTGGGACAGACTATGGGTCGCTCAGGCAAAAAAGGCAGTTGTATAAATCCAACAAACAAATAAACAGACAAACAAACAAACTCAATTGTGCAGCATCGGATCTCGAACTGCTGATCTGCCGACCTTCTGGGTTGTCAAGCTCAGCATCTTGACCACTAAGCCACCGCGGGGCCCCAGTTTCTAACTTAATGCAGTGGTTCCCAACCTAAGGCTGGTGGGCTGAATGTGGTCCACGGCACCATTTCATGTGCCCCCCCCTTCAAAGGGCATTTGAGAAATATAATGGCTGTCCCTTTGAAACTGTGGGAACAAAATGGCCACCCCCATTGTGCAGGCAGGGCAAAATGGCCATCCGGCCCTCAACGCTGGCAGAGAGCGTGACCCGGCCCCCAGCTTGAAAAGGTTGAGGGACCCCTGCTTTGATGCAAATATTCTTTTCCTCTCCCTCCTTCTCTCTCTCGTTTCCACCCAGACATTGGGCAGAGCGACCAAGGCACCTACTCCTGCAACCTTCACC
Source organism: Furcifer pardalis (assembly GCA_030440675.1). Lineage (NCBI taxonomy): Eukaryota > Metazoa > Chordata > Lepidosauria > Squamata > Chamaeleonidae > Furcifer > Furcifer pardalis. The sequence continues at coordinate 40,083,559 of CP126891.1, forward strand.
ACCATTATTGCCACCTCTACGAAACGGTGCAGATTCAGCTGGACGTCACTGTCGAAGGTGAACCATTTTGTTTCATCTTTGAGAAAGAGGCTTGCCCCTAGGGTTGTGCGCGTGCGTGTACGCCTGTGCTTGCCGGCTAGTCTGGGTCTTTTGCAGTAGGTCCTGGTGTTTATTTCGGAGCCCTGGGGGTGCAGTGGTTAAAACGGCTGTCCTGCAACCCAAAGGCTGCAAGTTCGATCCTGACCAAGGTTGACTCAGCCTTCCATTTCCCCAAGGCCGGTAAAACGAGTACCCAGCACGATGGGGGCAGAATGCCAATTAACTAGTGAACCGCCCAGAGAGTGCACTAAGTGCGGCGGGGATGGTACATAAAAGTGTGATTGCTTTTTAAATTTTCTCTTGTTTACATGCTTTTCTTTCGACCGCTCCAGCGGTCTGGTTTGGAATCCGCCTTGGAAACTCCCGGCCTCTTTGCGCAACCTGGCACAAAATAAACGCCGGAGAATTGTAATTAAGATGTTTGTGGGCAATCGGAGCATTTCCTGTCATGGGCCTGCAAGAAAACCTTAGAGAGAAACAACTCCAGATTGCTTAAGAATAGACCACAGCTGGGGGGGGGGGATTCTTTTTTAGGGATTTCAGTTTCCAACCCCCTTTGCCCCCCATGGTCAATGGTAGTAGCCCTGTGCCCAGTGGTGGGTTGTTGCTGGTTTGCACCGGTTCGCCTGAACCGGTAGCAACAATCCCAGGTGGTTCTCCAGGGCGGTAGTAACCACCTGGGATTACTATTTTTTTTGGGAGGCGTCCAAACTGGCGCCAAAGTTTGATCCTGAACTTGAAAATTGGCACCAAAATGGCTCCTGGGAACTGCACATGGGTCAAACCTCCATTTGATGCATGCACAGTTCTATTTTTTACTGTGCATGCATCAAATGGAGGTTTGACACATGCGTAGTTCTCGGGAGCCAGGGAGCACATAGGTGTGTGTGTGTGTGTGTGTGTGTGTGTGTGTGTTTATTTTATTTTATTTATTTTATTTATTTTTTATTTTTTTATTTGGCTCTGCCCACAACATCATGACATCATGACATTGGCTCCACCCATGACATCATGACATCAAGATGTCATGGTGTTGGCTCCACCCATACTGTCATGACGTCACGCCAGTGGTGGGATGTCAACAATTTTACTACCCCACCGTGATGTCATCACAGTGTGGGCAGAGCTAACGTCATTACATCATGGGTGGGGCAAAATAAAATAATAATAAAATAATAAAATAAAAATAAGCACACACACACACACACACACCCCACACCCCTCATCCCCCCCATACACCCCTGCAGGTGTGCATGCACACCAAGTGCTTGGCATGCATGCACAGTGGGAGAACCAGTGAAAAGGTAAGCCCTGAAGGTGGTTCCCCCCAAAAGCTGCTACCGGTTCTCCAGGACGCTGGGAAAAGTTACTACCGGTTCTGGCGAACTGGTGAGAACCTGTTGCATCCCATCACTGCATCATGGTGTGGTAGTGAAAATTTTGACAACCCACCACTGCCCGTGCCCACCGAATGCTGGAGAATGGTTTTCCAGTGGAAGTCAACTCAGTGTCGGAGAAACACCATTCCAGCAGGACTTCAGTTCTGAGAAAGCCAGAGCTCCCTCTAGTACCCTTGGTTGACATCCAGATAGTCAATCCGAGTCTTGTGTCCAAATCTGGGCACCGCACTTGAAGATACAGTAATACCTCATATAACATTAGTATCGAATAACACTAAAATCGCATAACATCAAGGAATCTGGGGGGAAGAATTGCATCAGATAACATTAAGATCCTATGGGATGCTTCAGATAACAACCGCGAAAGCCTGTGTGGTTACAATGTATCTCTATGGATCCCATAGAGGATCAGATAACACTAAAAATCATATAACACGAAGACTTGTGGAACCAGGTTTTAGTGTTATATGAGGTTTTACTGTAGATGAAAACAAATTAGAGCAAGTATCAGAGAAGGGCAACAAGGATATATAGAGGACTGGAAACCGAGTGCTAGGACCTAAGATCCACGGACCTCATCCAGCCCCAGCCCCCAGGGGCATTTGAGAAACAAAATGGCCACCCCCTTTGAAGCTGTTGGGACAAAATGGCTGCCCCCATCATGCAGGCAGGGCGGAATGGCCCTCCGGCCCTCCAAGCTGACTGAGAGCGTGACCTGGCCCCCAGCTTGAAAAGTTTGGTCTAATTTCTTTTTTGCTATTGGTTTTTCCAGCTGAAGAAGTCGTAAGATACTGGGATGGGGAGAAAGCCGTGGTTGTGGCCCTGGAGGGGAGCACTGTGGTCCTGCCCTGCATCAACCGGAACCAGGTTTGGACTGAGCGGCACGTCGAAGAAGACCAGCAAGTGGTCCACTGGGACTGGCAGCCTCCAGGGGTGCCTCACGACCGAGCCGACCGCCTCATCGATTTCTACGCTTCCGGGGAGGGGCGCTCCTATGGCCCCCTCTTCATCCGGCAAAAGATGAACATCACTGACAACGCTTTTGCCCTGGGTGATTTCTCCCTGCGCATCTCTGCCCTGGAGTTGGCTGATGAAGGCATCTACTCCTGCCACCTCCACCACCACTATTGTGGCCTCCACGAGAGGCGGATCTTCCAGGTCTCTGTTGTGGAGCCGGAGCCGGAGCCGGAGAAGAAGGTGGTGGTGAACCTCACTCAACCCAATCCGCCCATTTCAGGTAGCTCGCTCCGGCAAACTGTGTCCCATGAAAGGAGCCTTTCAGGTGGAGGGGAGAGCTGGCAGCTTTAATTTTGTAATAATACAGTTAAATAGGCAGGTCGCCCCCTCGATATCCACAGTTTCAGTTATCCACGAGTCTAAAAATAGTCAGTAAAAAAATCCTGAAATAGATATGTATTTTTATGGTGCATTACCAGAGTTGACCTCTAGAGGCCACTATCTGCAATGTAATGCTTACAAGAAATAGAGGCAGACATTTCGGTAGCTCTCTTGTAGAATGGTGGAGGCACTGGAAACTCTTTCCTAACTTATACAATATGTTCACTGTTATCCATGGTTTCAGGTATCCATGGAAAGGCTAAACCCGCCTTCTTTGAGGGTAACTGGATCACAAACTCCAGGAAATGAAACCCTAGTGGGAAGAAGGCAGATTTCCCCTTTCGAGCTTCAACGCTCAGGTCTCAAAAATTGAACGAGAAAGGCACGCTTTCCGTGGAATTAATTCCAGCTGGATCCAAAGAAATGACTCTGAGAAATTTGTTCTGAAGCCCTGCAAAAACCAAGGGGGTGAATGTTTTCCTTCCTGGGATTTTGTCCACTCCGGGTGTGTGAGACTTTTCTGCTGCCGAAACAGCCTCACTAAAACTTGCTGAATCAATAGAAAAGTTATTTATTCTACTTTAACCTCTTCACTTCTCAGGGAGGGGGGAGGGAACATCTGGAATATCTCTGCTTCCCGTTCCACATGCAGGGAACCCTTATAAGCCGCATATCAGCGCCCAGATCTTTGTTTACCTACTCATGAGTTGTGGTCAAGAAGGTCTCCTCAACCTTCTGGGAATTTATGTAAACTCCTGCAGAAACAAGATCTTTTTTAAAAACTCTACTGTGATAAAAAGAGAGTTACGAAGCTTCTCCTCAAACCTTCTTATTCCTGGCCGCAACTCCAGGGCTGGAACGGTTTTCTAGACAGGAAATTTCATTCCGCTTACAGGATCAACACGGCCTAATTCTATTTTTGCTCCTTCTCCCATCAGTTAACCCTCTGGCTTTCAGATCGAGGTTCTGCCGCCCTAGCCTAAAGCCATCTAGTTCTGGTTGCGCGTAGGTCATATTTTGCGTTGTTTTCATCATCAAGAGTGGAAAGGAACATATTTTGCTGTTGTCATGTACTGTATATAGCAAAGGTAAAAGTTTCCCTTGCTCGAAAGCCAGTCGTATCCGACTCTACGGTTCAGTGATCATCTCTGTTTCAAAGCCGAAGAGCCAGCTCTGTCTGCTTCTGTCTCCAGATGTTTCTGTGGTCATGTGGCAGGCATGGCTAGACGCTGTTACCTTCCCACCAAAGTGGTCCCTATTTATCTACTTGCAATTTCTTGCTTTCAAACTGCTAGGTTGGCAGGAGCTGGGACAAAGACGGGCGCTCATTCCATCCTGCAGTACTTGGGAATTGAACTGTTTATACTTGAGTATAAGGACCAAAAAAGGGACTCATACTCGGGTCAATCTGTTTTCCTAGTTTTAGAGGTCCAAATTAGGTACCTTGGCTTATATTTGGGATGACTTATAGTCAAGTATATGCAGTTCTCTTGATTTGTCTCCGACTTACGGTGACCTTATGAGGGACTGCAGTGGCTTAGTAGTTAAGATGCTGAACTTGATGACTGGAAGGTCGGCAGGTCAGCAGTGAGAGACCAGAGTGCTGCATGATGGAGTGAGCTCCCATCTCTGTCCCAGCTCCTGCCAACCTAGCTGTTCAAAAGCAAAAAAATTTGCAAGTACAGTAGTACTCTGCATAACGTCATTAAAGCTTGGTTCCACAAGCTTTAACATTATGCATTTTTTAACGTTGTGCAATAAATGTATCACACAATGTTAAACCAAAACCCACAGTGGCCGCTTTGAGTTGGGAAGGGCCGGGGAGACCCAGCACCAGCCAGGGCAGCTTCTAGGCACACACAAACACACACACACACACACACACACACACACACCACCCTCAAAGTCAAAGCAGCCACCCTGAGTTGGCTTTTCCTGATTGGGCAGCATAGAAATTTGAAAAATTAAATTAAATTTCAAGTGCCTCTATCATTCTACAAGTGAGCCACTAAAATGTCTGCCTCCACTCCTTTTGTAAACATTACATTGCAGACAGTGGCCTCTAGTGGCTAGATCTGGTAATGCAGCATAGAAATATATATCTATTTCAGGGATTTTTTTAATTGAAGAGAGCCGTGGATAACGGAAACCATGGATACTGAACCCACAGATATGGGGGTTTGACCTATATATATATATGTATATTACTCTCTTCCCTCCTTTTTCTGACCCTTCCCCTTCTGCAACTTAGATCCGAACGGGGGACGGAGCAGTCATAATGTCATCAATGTCATCATTCCAGAGACTCGGGCCCATTTCTTCCACCAGCTGGGCTACGTGCTGGCCACGCTGCTGCTTTTCATCCTACTTTTGATCCTTGTGGTTCTCGTCGCCCACAAACATCGGAAGAGAGGTAGGGGTTTAATAATAATAATAATAATAATAATAATAATAATAATAATAATAATAATAATAATAATAATAATAATAATAATAATAATAATAATAATAATAATAATAATAATAATAATAAAAACAGCCTTTATTTCGTAATTTCCTTGCCTTTCCTCCTTTCTATCCCTTCCATCTGCTCTTGTCAGTTGTATGACGTGTTCCCCCCCGTAAAGCAGGGGTGCCAAAACTTTTCAGGCCGTGGGCCAGTCATGTGGTTGAGCATGCTGCTCATGTGGTTCACCGCACCCAGAAGTGGAAGTGAAGCGTGCATGCACATATTACTTCCAGCGAGGGTCAGATTAATTGGTGCCATGGGTCAGATGTAGCCCACTGGCTGTAGTTTGGGCACCCCTGCCCTAAAGCAAGGGTTCCCAACCTAAGACCCATGGGGCCCCAGCCCAATTTCATGTGCCCCACCCATCCCTCCAAGGGCATTTGAGAAACAAAATGGCCACCCCTTTGAAGCTGTTGGGACAAAATGGCCACCCCCATCATTCAGGCAGGGCAAAATGGCCGCTGGGCCCTCGAAGCTGACTGAGAGAGCGTGACCAGGCCCCTGGCTTGAAAAGGGTTGGCAACTTCTGGCCTAAAGGAATTAAGATGTCATTATACCTAGCTCTCATCTTCCTCTGTTTTATTTGCACAGCAATATTGCGATGTAGGACAGGCTAAGGGGGGAAAAAGGGATCGATCCGCTGCTCCCCGTGAATTGTCTGTCTCACTCTGACGCTGCAGCAGTTATACCCCATGGGTCAAGTGGGCATTCTTTGCAAAGAGGGGTTTTCTCCCACACCTCGCATGTTAAGTTCTTGCCCCAAAGGGATGGGTGAAAGCATTGATTCCATGCCTAGTGTTGCTGAAAATGGGCAAATTGCAGCTTGCGTGGTCATGGGCACCGAAAGGAATACATGAACCAAAAGTAAGAGAGAGAGAAAGGCTTTATTGTATGTATGTATGGATACAAGCTCCCTACCTCGCAGCAAAGAGCTCTTGTCTCTCTTCTTCCTAGGTTTCGAGTACAACGTGAAGAAATACGACCCGTAAGTTGGAAACGGCCCTTGTGCAAAACTCAAAGCCATATAAGAAGTGGGGTGATTTAAATTTAGATCAAGGATCTCCTGGATCTTTTGCAGTGTTCATCTATTTTTATTTACTTATTGCATCCGTTCAGGGCTGCATCCCCTCCTTTCACAGCATCGCGGGGCATGTCTCCACGCACCGAACTCACAAACAGCCCTGCGAGGTAGGACAGACTGAGAGAGAACAATTAGCCGCAGGCTTAACCGTTGAGCTCCCATGACTCAACGGTGACACCAACCTGCCTCTCTTAAGAAAACCCTAAGCCACAAAAAAGGTTCTGTCCTTTGGGTGCCCCCTTCAGCGTTCAGGCTGAAAACCGGAGCGGATGCAGCACTATCCCTCTCGTTCAGGCAGACCAATGGCCTTCCCCATTTTGTTCTGGGTTCAAATGTTTACCGAGTCTTTGCCCCGGATAACAGCCCTGCTTTCATCTCATTCTTTCAAAGCACATCAGTTTTGCACCTCGTTTGATCGTCTTTCAAGCAAGACAGTCTTTTCCATTTTAATTACGTAAAGGTCTCCTTTGCTTGAAAGCCAGACGTATCCAACTCTAGGGTTCATTGCTCATCTCCATTTATAGCCAAAGAGCCAGTGCTGTCTGATTTTGCAGACATTTCTGAGGTCATGTGGCAGGTAGGACTTGACACTGTAGCACACAGAGTGCTGCTACCTTTCCTGCCAAAGCGGTATCTCTTTCTCTACTTGCAATTTTCTTGCTTTCGAACTACTAGGTTGGCAGGCGCTGGGACAGACAACGGGTATTATAGTACAACAAAGAGGAAAGGAAGGGGGGAAGTAGAATGAATGAACTGGAATTGTTAGATCGGGGATTCTCAACCTGGGGGTCGGATGCGGCCCATGGGGCCATTTCATCTGGCCCCACCACACCCAGAAGTGCCATGTGGTGGAGGAAGGGAAAATGGTTGTCCGGCCCCCAAAGCTGTCTGTGGGAGCGTGACCAGACCCCCTGCGTAAAAAGGTTGAGAATTCCAAAATTAGATTATCCAAAATATTGAACGCTGGAAATGTATCCGACTGTTCCCATAAATTAAAGAAGAAACCCAAGCAAAAAATCATATTTTGTTGTCTATTTTTCCCAGGAAAGAACTGAATCTCAGAGAATTCCCCGTCGACACAGCCGACTTGCGGGATTACAAGAGCGAAGATATTAAGCTCGGTAAGTGTGTTAAAATTGAGATATGTGATATGGAGTTTTCCTCTCTCATGGCTGACAGTCAAACGTCTGGCGATATTTGGATCGCTGCCCTGGGCAACGGGAGCTCTGTGTATGCTCGAAAGACTCCTTCCCACACAGCCAAGGGCTAGCAAGAAAGATGAGCTCTTGAACTAAGACGTTGCTGCCCACAAAGGGATGGAGAATCTACAGTTCGTCCCCAAATCCGGAACGGCCCGTGTCCGTTGAATGGAGGAAGTTGCCATCTTTTTCTTGGCTAGATATGGTTTTTTTTTAGATATTTGTTTTTTAGACAACAGATCCCATGACTCTCCATTTGGGGAGTTCCACCAGCAGACACCTTAAACGGGGCTTATTTGGGAGAAAACCAGTACATGGAAGGCTTTGCTAGCTTTCTAGAAACTACAGCACATACTCCGGTTGCTGGATATGGGCTCTGTCCTTTGGTGTTCAGGCTAAAAACCGGAGCGGATGCAGATCTGTCCCTGCAGAACTGAGGTCACCAGCCTGCACTATTGGGTGGAAGGGAAGACTTTGGGTCCACTGGATAGTTTCTGTTCCTCTTGGATTGAGCTGTTATTTGGAGTTTTACTTTTATTTTTCTTTAAAAAAATTTCTTTCCACAGATTACAAGAACAATATCCTGAAGGAGAAGGCAGACCAAAACAGGGTCCTCCCAGCCAAGAATATTGATTTAGACAAAGGTGAGAAAGCATGGAGGGTGGTGGTGGTGGGTTCGGTGGATGATGGGAAAGGGTGTAATGGGTTGTTATTACCTAGGATTCCTAAGGTCCAGTGCAAATGTACTGGAAGATTTCAGCAGCAAAGACTAGGATCTATCTATCTATCTATCTATCTATCTATCTATCTATCTATCTATCTATCTATCTATCTATCTATCTATCTATCTATCTATCTATCTATCTATCTACCAGTCTGCCTGTCTGCCTGCCTGCCCGTCCGTCCGTCCGTCCGTCCGTCCGTCCGTCCTCCCTTCCGTCCATCCTCCCTTCCTTCCCTCCTTCCTTCTTTCCTTCCATCCATCCATCCATCCTCGCTTCCTTCCCTCCTTCCTTCTTTCCTTCCTTCCTTCCTTCTGTATACAGGTTTCCCTCCATATCTGTGGGCTCAGTATCCATTGTTTTCAGTTACCTGCGGGTCTTGTAAAGGTAAAGGTTTCCCTTGTTTGAAAGCCAGTTGTATCCGACTTTAGAGTTCAGATCTAAAAATATTCAATAAAAAATCCTGAAATACATAACATACTGTATATGTATTTATATTATGCATGGCCAGAACTGGCCATTAGGGGTAACTGATTCCAAAGTAAACTACAGGGTCACTGTTATCTGCAGTTTCAGGTATCTACGTTAGGTCTCAGAACATATCTCCCGTGGATACAAGGGACAATCTGTACTTCCATCCCATCTACTATGGTAACAAGTGCTTAACCCATATGACACGATGCACACGATGCCCTTCAATGTGCACTGAGGAGGACCTTATGTTGGCAAGAGTAAATGCTGTTGAGGTGGCCCGATATTAAGCAGATGTCATCTAGTCCTTTTTGTTTTAGATAGGTTAACTGTAACTTTGTGTGTTATTGTATGCTGGTGGTGCCTCTGACACAAATAAAGGAAGAACTGCTTAACCTTCCTTTTCTTTTCAACATTCAGATTTTAGGAAAGAATACTGTAAATGAAACCGATGACTTCAAGCTGATGGCTGGACCAGAAGCTCTCTTGAGAATTTAATTGAGCAAAAAGAAGCTTTTTCTTACATTGCATCGACTTCCTCCCACCGTCCCCTGGTTACCCAGAGCACTTCAAAGACTTCCTCCCCAACTTGCGGGCGGAAATGGAAAAACTAGAAGAAATGCAGGCTGTGGTCCTGTACATAAACAGCTTCTACCTACCTGGCTCCCAACAGATCTGAAAGGTTCCCAGTTCGAGGACGTCAGTTGCGTTCATACGTACTCTGGAGTAAGCCCCGTTGAACTCAGCAAGACTTGCTTTCAAGTAGACGGCTAGAGATCTGCTCAGTTAATACTTTTTCATGTCTTGTACGATGATGATTTAGAAAAAGTCGGATATCCCTTTTTTTTATCTTGGAGGATTTGCTCATCTCCATCTTCTGATTTTCTTTTCTCGTCTTTTTATATCTTGGGAGAATTCTTTTTCCTCAATATTGTGATTTTTTAAAAAGGGTTTTTTAATGTGCATCAAATTGTGTAGTTCTTTTTTTAAAAAAGATGCCTTATTTTTAATGAGCTGGAAAGATAGATGCTTGGCTTGCTGTTGGGAATGGAACATGATGTGCTATTTCTTACTGAACCATCCTTTAAAACAGGGATTGCCAAACTTTTTAAGTCGCGGTCCAGGTCACGCTCCCTCAGATAGTTGAGCGGGCTGTAAACGCTGCCATAAAATGCGTCCACAGCTGTCGTAAATGCATTTACAACAGCCGTGGGTGCATTTACGGCTGTCATAAATGTGTCCGCTTCTGCTGCTTCCGGGCTGGATGATTTGGCACTGTGGGCCGTGCCTGGCCCATCAGCCGTAGGTTGACCACCCCTGGTTTAAAATATATCCTTTATCTCTCTCTTCCTCAAAAAGATAACTATGATTTGGCTTGCGTGGTGTGTGTAATTATTCAATTATTATAAGTATAATATTGCATTATTTCGGAGGAGCAATTCGTTGAAAGTATTGCATTGATTTGCATTTTGCTCTCCTGTGAAGAAAGTTTGTGGTTGGATCCGGAATCATTCAGTTGAAATTCTTTGCTCCTTTTTCGTCACACGTTTGGGGTGGAAGGCCTTGGAATTGCATCCATGATGTTCTCAACAGGGCTGGCCCTAACTTTGAATGGATGAATGGGATGGAGAACCTTTGAGGTACTAGACCAGCATCTCCCAAACTTTGGTTTTTGGACTTCCATTCCTGAGTCAAGTTTCCAAAGCACTGATCAGCCAGTGTACTGACGGAGGCTTCTGGGAATCGAAGTCCCCCTGTGAGGCCTGGGCCCCACACTGGGGACCACTGCGCTTGGCTCAGGCAGAAGATACTCAGAGGAAGCCCAGTGGCGTTGGAATAGACTTATAGGCATCCATCTTCAAGAGGGGCTGAAAGAGTCATAATAATGCTACAAAAATCCGTTCCATGATATGGGAAGAGCTTGCCCTTGTTGGCTGTGCCTCAGGCTGCAAAAGCCAAGGGGCGGCCAAAGTCTTTCCAAAGTCTGCCCCTTGCTATCTGAATAATTTACCAGACAATGTTCTAGAAAGGTAATGCTCTCCCTTGCTCGAAAACTAGTCATGCACAACTCAAAGGGTTGTTACTCATCTCCGTTTACAGCCAGAGTCAGCATTGTCTGCGTCTACAGGTTTTTCTGTGGTCATGCGGCAGGCACGACTAGTGCATGGAACACTGCTACATTTCCTGCTGAAGTAGTAGCTATTTATATACTAGCTATTTATCTACTTACAATATCTATTTATCTACTTACAGTTTCTTGCTTTCGAACTGCTCGGTTGGTCGGTGCAGGGACAGACGACAGGAGCCCGTCCTGTCATGCAGCACTCAGGTCTTGAACTGCCGACCTTCTAGTCAACAAGTTCAGCATCTAAATCAGGGGTTCCCAACCGAAGGCCCGTTGGCCGGATCCGGCCCATAGCCCCATTTCATGTGGGACCCCCTGCCCCCTCCTAAGGCGTTCAAGAAACAAAATGACCACCCCCTTTGACGCTGTTGGGACAAAATGGCCACTCCCATAGTGCAGGCAGTGCAAAATGGCCATCCGGCCCTCGAAGCTGGCTGAGAGAGCATGACTTGGCTTAAAAAGATTGGGAACCCTTGATCTAAACCATCTACTGTATAGACTCGAGTATAAGTCTAGTTTTTTATCCCCAAAATAAGGACCAAAGAGGGGAGTCGACTTATACTCGGGTCAACGACCCCGAGGGTCCCAAAATGACGTGGTACAAATACAAACATACATTTTAAAAAAGCACTAACACTCAAAAAAAGCACTAACACTCAAAAAAGCACTAACACTAAAAACTCAAAAACATGCCCACACAAATGTCTAAATGAATTAATGTTACCGTATTTTCATGTATTTTAATTCTTGAAACACACCAGCAGCTGCTGCATTTTCCACCCCTGACTTATACTCGGGTCAATCTAGTTTTAGAGATCCAAATTAGGTACCTTGACTTATATTCGGGACGACTTATAGTCGAGTATATACGGTAGTTTATGAGACAGATGCTTTAACTGTCCAGTACTTGATCGGACTCTGTAAATCTGAATAAAACATTTCATGTTAAGTATTTAGTAGATTTGGGTTTTCAAGGCATGAAGGTCAGTCTATGCTGTCAATGCCTCTCCTGCATATCTGTTCTTTGGAAGAGCTTGGCCTCTCCTCTTGTCTCAGTCGGATGCCAAATTCCCACCTCTGATATATTATATGGTTAACCAGGGCCTCTCTGGTCCCGCTTCTGTGTCAGCGAGTCGGAGATCAGAGCTACCGATGCCAAAACCTCTTGCGTTTGGCCAAAATAATACAGAAAAATGGGTCATTGCCTCATACGATTCCATGCCACGTCGAAGTATTTATTTTTCCCAGCGGACCCAAGAGTGCAAAATTGCTTAAAGGCAATTTTTAAGAGAGAGAGAAGATATATATATATATGTTTAAGGGAAATGAAGGCGTTGCTCCAGTCTGTACATGGATAAATAATAAAGTTATACGTACAGGATTATTTCAGAGTGGCAATTGATTCTCTCTTCTCAACTTCCCAGTTTTAAAATGTTATTAAATTAAAAAAAATATATACAAAGGATAATTTGAAAAGTTTGAAAAATAAAGCAACAGACCTATAAGGTTGCCCCTGCTCAAAAGCCAGTCGTGTCTGACTCTAGGGTTCGGTGCTCATCTCCGCTTATAGCCAAAGAGCCAGCGCTGTCTGCGTCTGCAGACATTTCCGTGGTCATGTGGCAGGCATGACTAGACACCAGAGTGCACGGAAAGCTGTTTACCTTCCCACTGAACTGGTCCCTGTTTATCTCCTTGCAATTTCTTGCTTTCAAACTGCGAGGTTGGCAGGAGCTGGGACAGAGACAGAAGCTCACTCCATCGTGCAGCGCTTGGGTCACACACGGTTGACTTGCTGACCTTCCAGTCGTCAAGTTCAGGGTCTTAAACACTAAGCCACTGCAGTCCCCATGATGTAACTATGCACCATAAAAAATAACTTTGCAAAAGGGTGTTGCAGACATCTCAGTGGACATGTGGCAGGCATGACACGGAATGTTCTTTACCTTCCTACTGAAGTGGTGCCTAGTTATCTCCTTTGGTTTTGGGGACTTCAATTCCCAGAAGCCTGAGTCAATTCCCCAAAGCACTCATCAGCCAATGCACGGACTTAGGTTTCTGGGAATTGAAGTCACCTTGTGGGGCCTGGGACCCACGTTGGGAATAATTAGTTGCTTTAATTTGGCCCCTGAGACGCAGCATGAGAATAACAGAAGAGGACAGCTTTGTTTTTTGGTAGGATGGAACAGATAGAATTTCTGATTTACTTTTTAGCATTTTCAGGACATTTTCCGGGGTTGTTAGAAGTCTCTTGGGTACAATTTTCCAGGTATCGTTTCGAAAATCTTTCCTGCAAATGTAACTCAAAAGTAGTGAGTAATGGGATGAGTAACCCAAGTGTAAATTGGGATCAAGATCCTGGCCAACATATGATGTTAGATACAGTCATTCTCCAACCCGAGGCATATCTGTTAAATCATCAGCGTTTTAGCTCCCAGTTTCCTTTGTGGAATCTGAGTCAATATGAGGTCACCTTGGCTGTGGTCTTAAGAGGGCAGGTTGGGGGGGGGGGAGCAGAGACAAAATGAAACACTAGAACTTCTCTTGTTTTGCTTAAATCCAGGATTTTGTCTAAGTGTCTTCCCAAACTCCATCAGAGACCTGTTTTAATCACTCTCTCTCTCTCTCTCTCTCTCTTTCTCTCTCTCTCTCCATCCCATTCATCCACCCCCTTGTCTGTCTGTTTCTATCCTATCTGTCCATCTATCAATCTGTCTTTCCATCTGCCTGCCTGCCAACCTGTCTATCTATTCATCCACCCATCTCTCTCTCTCTCTCTTCATCTCTTGTTCTCTCTCAAATGCTTCCCTCTACCACTTATTCATCTGCCTGTCTCTCTCTCTCTACCCATCCCTCGGTCTGTCTAAGAGTCTCTCTCTTTCTCTCACATTCATTCCATCCATCCATCCATCCATCCATCCATCCATCCATCCATCCATCCATCCATCCATCCATCCATCCATCCATCCATCCATCCATCCATCCAACCAACCAACCAACCAACCAACCAACCAACCAACCAACCAACCAACCAACCAACCTTCCATCCATCCATCCATCCATCCAACCAACCAACCAACCAACCAACCAACCAACCAACCAACCAACCAACCAACCAACCAACCAACCAACCAACCTCTCTCCCTCCCTCCCTCCCTCCCATCCATTCATCCATCCATCCAACCAACCAACCAACCAACCAACCAACCTCCCATCCATCCAACCTACCTACCTACCTTCCTTCCTTCCTTCTTTCCTTGCATCCACCAACCCACCCACCCACCCACCAACCTACCTACCTAACCCTTTGTTCAAGCCCCTAACTGACCAGACATTTAAAATAAATCACTGCATGAATTTGAATGGATATGTTTGTGCTTGTAGACGCAACATACACAAACACAAGATAATTGCATCAGTGGAAGGGAGAGTAATTTTTTAGATGTAATTCTTTGCCCCGGTTTCACTGCCACCTCCAACTCGCGACACGAGGCACATCTGCTGGAGTCATCATGCCGGTATTTCTGGAAAACTGCTTTGGAATCTGGAAGCCGCACCAGGAGAAAGTTTTATCCGTCCTGCCGTGTCCTTAGAAAGGGGTGACGATCGACGCAGCTGGAGCACTGCCATTTGAAAGAAATTGTTTTCCGAAGAACAGGAGGAGAAGAAAACTGGAGGAAAGCATTTGGCATGGAAGTTGGAGTGGGGATGGGAGTACAATATTTTTTTAAAGTGTCATTTACTCTGGAATCAATAATTGCTGCTGAGTTTGAAGCCCTACATTGCTTTCCTTTCCTTGGGGTCCATGATGGCTAACCTTGGCACTCCAGCTGTTCTTGCACTTCAATCCTCCGAAGCCCAAGTCTCTGTGAATCCACACAAATGGGTTTACTGTTTACATGAAGTCACCCCATTCCTGTGTATTCACGGAGACCAGGCCTTCTGGGAATTGAAATCCAAGAACACCCGGAGCGCCAAGGTTTGCCATGGCCGCGATAGGTGTTTGTTGCCATGGTAACGACGCGTCCTACTTGGGAGTAAACTCTGGGCCTTTGGGGTCGGAGGCCTTCTTGACCTTCTTCCACCCAGTGGGCGATTTCTGCCCCCTCCTCTCCTTTGTGAACTTGGAGAGTGGAACTTTTGAAAAGAACAAAATTAGCGCAGGCACTTTTCTCTTGTTTTGAAGAATAGCGGCTTTGTCTAGCCCTCTGGGTTGAGGCCTCCAGCGGCTTTGCAGAGGGTCTCTTGGTCTCCTTTCTTTAATGGGAAGGGGCAGTCCTCTGTTTGAGAGAAAAATCCCTCTGCAGTATAATATTCCCCCCCCCCCAATGGTGCCTTCTATTTAGAAATAGCAATTATTGCAATAGCGATTATAGAATTGTAATGTAATGTATTCTTCTTAAGCCCCCCTGAGTCGCCACGGTGAGTGGGCGGCAATATAAATTTGAACTAATAAATAAATAAATAAGACTTTTACAGCATCCCATAATACTTAGTGCACTGTCTGGACGGTTCACACGTTAATTAGCATTTTTTGCCTCCCACGTGCCGGGTTCCCATTTTACCAACCTTGGAAGGATGGTAGGCCGAGTCAACCTTGAGCCCGCGTCAGGATAGTTTCCAGTGGGTGGGTTAAAAAAGAAATATGTTAGTTGCCACAATTCTTTTGGGCAATCTAAATGAGAATTGGACAGATTGGACGGTGATTGTTTGCCTCCAGAGTGGTTGAAGAAGCAGTGGGTGTAGTAAATCTAGAATATTATTATTAATATTTTGTTAATGATTGTTATTAATGACGTGTTGTAAATTGCCCTGAGTCACTTTGGGGAGGGGGGCAATAAACCAGCATGAATGAATGAATGAATGAATGAATGAATATTTTTGGCAGTTCTGAAGCAAGAAATTGCAATTAGATAAATAGGGACCACTTCAGTGGGAAGGTAAACAGTGTTCCGTGCACTTTGGTATCGAAGCATGCCTGCCACGTGTCCATGGAAACGTTTGCAGACACAGACAGCAGTGCTGGGTCTTTGGCTGTAAATGGAGATGAGCACTGAACCCTCGAGTCAGATACGACTGGCTTTTGAGCAAGGGCAACCTTGACCTTTACTTTGTTCTAGCAATATAGAGTTCCTGACTTCTTAGCTTTGGCTATAACTTTCTCTACAAATAATAATAATAATAATAATAATAATAATAATAATAATAATAATAATAATAATAATAATAATAATAATAATAATAATAATAATAATAATGATGATGATGGTGATGGTGATGGTGATGGTGATGATGATGGTGATGGTGATGGTGATGGTGATGGTGATGGTTGTGATGGTGAGGAGGAGGAGGAGGAGGAGGAGGATGAGAAGGAGAAGAAGGAGAAGAAACGACTACAATTTCCAGTCAACCTCTTTTCTGCAACTAAATTAGCAATGAAAATGATAGTAATGATGTTTTTTAAAAAACAACAACAACAGAGTATACTCTAATGGAAATAGCCTTAATCCTATAATCCTAATGGAATTATTTTATGTAAGTATAAAAAGAACCCTATACTTTTCTCTGCTTCTGAGGTTCCCCAACCTAGTGAAACTATTCAGCCTTGACTGACCGCTGTGTTTTTGCTGCCCCTTTGTGGCCAATTGGTTTTATTACAAATTATACAAACTGCACGGGTTTTTGAGGGTTCATCAAACAATGCAAACCTGAATTTCAGACATTTCCATGGTCATGTGACAGACATGCCTAGAGTGCACGGAACGCTGTTACCTCCCCACCAAAGTGGTCCCTATTTATCTCCTTGCAATTTCTTACTTTCGAACTGCTAGGTTGGCAGGAGCTGGGACAGAGACTGGAGCTCGCTCCGTCCTGCAGTACTTGGGTCTCAAACGGCTGGCTTGCCAGCCTTCCAGTCGTCAAGTTCAGCGTCGTAACCACTAAGCCACTGCAGTCCCTTGGCCAAGTGCAGATTGCCATTTGCACAAACAGCCTCGCCGTGAGATCTCAACGTACACCGTGCCAAAATGTTGAAATGTTGAGCAGGTTTTCCTGCCCGGAAATTTCTTTTGTTCAGTAAAGAGGTGATGATAATACAGGTAGGTGATTTTCCTAGGGAAATGCAAGAGAAGCATATGAAACAACAAAACGTTAAAAAAAATTTGGAATAAAAACCATGCCTGTAAATTTCACTCCATGTCTGAAGAAGTGGACTTCATCCACGAAAGCTAACAATAAAAATATAGCAGGTAGTCATTAAAGTGCTACAGTGTTTTTTATTTTGTTTTGTTTATTTTATTTTGTTTTGTTTTCTGATACAACAAAATCTCAGACTCCACAAACCCAAGGACAATGGAATAATATTGCAATGTGACGTATTGTTTGTAAGCCACCCTGAGTCGCTACGGCGAGTGGGCGGCAATATAAATTTGAACTAAGAAATAAATAATATTAAATAAATAAATAATGGGAACCTGGGGGATACCTAAGGAGGAAAAAAAATTAAATTATATTAGTTCCTTTAGTGACACTAGGGCTGCGGTGGCTCAGTGGTTAATAATCCTGCCTTGTTAGCTGGAAGGCTGGCAAGTTGGCAGTTCGAGACCTGGGTACTGCATGATGGATTGAATGCCAGTCTCTGTTCCAGCTCTTGGGAACATAAAAGGAGCCTCATTTGGGTGTTCCCTGAGCAGAGTTTCTTCTGCAAATATCCTTTCAACTCAGAATAATTTCTGACACATAATAATAATAATAATAATAATAATAATAATAATAATAATAATAATAATAATAATAATAATAATAATAATAATAATAATAATAATAATAATAATAATAATAATAATAATATGCCTCCTTCCTTGCGAGTGACTCAGCATGGCTAATACAGCATTAAAAACAACAAGTAAAACACAGTCCAATAATAAAACTTATCAATATGACCCTGACCCGATATCAAGTTTAAAAATTAAAAATTTTAAAAGTTAAAAAGGAAGATTGGATCAAGGAGATCGTAAATAATTCAGAAAGAGAGAGGGGAGTGATCAGATAAATTATTATTATAGTGACACTTTCCCCTGCAAAATGTGTTTGAAATGGCTTAAATTAAACAAACTCCCCCCCCCCCCATGATGGGAAGGAAGGAATCAATTTGTCGCAAAGTGTATCGATGCCTTCGACGGAGACAAAAAGGAGCACTCGATAAACATAAGATAAGTCCAAAATTAGAAACAATTAGGAGTAAATAAGTAGCAAATGCCAAACAAGAACTGAAATTGACAAATGTTGAGAACTTTTAATCTTGGATACATTATTGTCTTTTCCAGAGAATCTTGCCTGATACTTGAGGGCAATACAAATGTGAATAATAAATACATGAATGAATGAATGAATGAATGAATGAATGAATGAATGAATGTCTATACTTGCTTATGACCCCTTTTCCCCCAATCCAGATGTTGCTCCAACCCTCCTATAAAACATCTCCATCCAGCTTGCATTGGAAGCAGAAGAGTAGCGTGCCTTGGCGGGGCCCCGTATAAAAATCTTTTGGGGGCCCTTAGGAAGGGTAAAGATTTGTTTTGTTTACGCACGTTGGGGGCCCCCGTGACCCGGGGCCCCCGTATAATTGATACGGCAGATACGGCGGTAGCTACGCCTCTGATTGGAAGCCTAGTCGGTCTTGGAGGGAACAATCTCTGGAGGTGGGGAGGAAATTATGAAACGGAGGCTGACATACTTTGGGTGCATCACGAGAAGGCAGGAATTCCTAGAAGAGACCGACATCCTGGGAAAGGTGGAATGCATCAGGAGAAGAGGAAGTCCCAATGTGAGATAGATTGACTCACTCAGGGAAGCCACAGGGTTGAGTTTGTTAGAGCTGAGCAGGGCTCTTTGACGTCGGGACATTTTGGAGGTCATTCATTCCTAACGTTGCTGTAAATCAGCACCATTAATTACCATGTACACAATGAATTATATGATATAATTATAATTAGGATATGTGATATATATAGACACGATATCGAGAGTGTTGATTCCAAATCTGAACTCAGAATTTGCCTATCACGTACAGATTTTTAAGGCATGCTATAGTGGTCCAAATGGTATTGGGCATTGTATTTTTACATGGGAACATTCTAACAGTTGCAGCTACCACTAGGCCTCAGCTGAATCACGTCCCCTGGTGGCATGCATGTTCCAGCAGCGGCCGGGCCTGTCTGGGCAAGTCAGTAAGTTGAGGCTTGTCTCTGGTGCGAAACCACCTTATTGGATAGTGCGGCTAGGCCATAGTGAGTCTGTTTTGAGTAGGTGCTGCTGTGGCAAATATACCTGGCATGACAGTGCCATAGCAAGGGGGGGCGGGGGGCTGAAAACCCTCCTGAACTAACAGGCTCCCACCCCATGGTGGGAATGTTATATATGTGAGTGTGACATTGTTACCCCTCCTGAAATTATTTTGCCCCTCCTGAACACCCCCCCTCCCCAATCTAGACTCCTGACTACAGCCCTGTGGGGTGAACAACACAAGAACCGGACAAAGGGCGAGATTTGCTAATTTAAGGATCGCACTTCAGATGTGGATTGAGCGCACTCGATTTAGTATAGGACACAATGGATTAGATGAGGGGTGCCCAAACTTTTTGGGCCGTGGGCTGATCACGTGGTTCGGGGAGCCGGTTGCTAAGGCCTGTGGGCCAAATGTGGCCCCCAATGCCAATTCATCCGGTCCATAAAGCCCTCGATGAGGGTTTTGTGGGCCGGATGAATTGGCATGGGGGGCAGCATCTGGGCCCTGGGCCTTAGCGACCGGCTCCCCGAACCACGTGATCAGCCCACGGCCCAAAAAGTTTGGGCACCCCTCGACAAAGTAGCAGAAAATAATTTTTTGGTGATGCAGTGTAATTATATCATATAATTCCTTATATATATAGACATACATACATACATACACATCTTTATGTATTTACTGCATATATATCTCTTTACTACGATCGCTGATCAGATCCCTGAATGAGCCTTTTTCACACACACACACACACACACACACACACACACACACACATATATATATATATATATATATATATATATATATATATATATATATATATATATATATATATATATATATATATATATATATATATATATATATATATATATATATATATATATATATATATATATATTGAAAGGGGGGGTTCTTTGCAACGGATCCCCCCCAACCAACCCCAACCCCCTACTAGGGGTGGGGGTGAGAAATAATGCTCCGCGCATGCGCACGTCTTCCTGAAGGTTTAAATTTTGCCAAACCTGAGCCGGGTCCCTTTAAACGGCGTGGGCGGAGGAAGGAAAAAGAGGACTTTGGGTAGCAAAAAGAGGGAAGGGGTGGAAAAATATGTTTTAATTGCTCGCGGCTGGAGGTTTGGGGGAGGAAAAAAAAATCTACCTTTTGGGCCCCCCCTTCTCCTCCCCATCTTTCTTTCCAAACCCCTCTTTGCAAGCCCGGGGTGGTGGGGGGAGAGCTTTTCAAATGGCTTTCTCTCTTTGCAAGCCGGCATTGTAACCATTTATAATTTTTTTTTCTCTGCATAAAAAAAAGGGCATGCAAAATTTGAAATAAAATTTATTTTATTTGCATTTTTTTTAAAAAGACCCACCCCTTGCCTCGTTTGCAAAGGCAGGCGAGCGGGGGTGGGGGCAAATAAATAAACAAAATTAAATTTAAAAACCCTAGCAGGGCAAGAGGAGAAGAAGGGGGTTCGTCCGTCCCAAACCCCCCCAAAAATGCTTTCTGTGCAAAGCTGTTTTTCCCTCTCTATGCAGCTAGAGAGCAGTGTAAGGGCTGATATATTTCTTTTTTCCTCCTTCTCCTATGCATGGCTTGGTACGCCTGGCGTTGACATTTCCTGTTTAGAGATCAGCCTTGTTTTGCAATAATAATAATAATAATAATATTTTTAATAAAAGCTCAACGCAGGAGGGCTTCCATTGGGCTGTGACCTCCTGTTTTCTTTCCCTTCTCTCTCTCTGTTCCCTTCTCCCTAAATTTTCTCCCCCCTTCTTTTCCCCTCTCCCTCTTTTCCCCCCTCTCCCCCTTTCCCTCACCCCATGGCGGAGACCAAAATCATTTACCACATCGATGAAGAAGACACCCCATACCTGGTCAAGCTGCCGGTGACCCCCGAAAAAGTCACTTTGGCCGATTTCAAAAATGTCCTCAACAACCGGCCGGTGCAAAGCTACAAATTCTTCTTCAAATCCATGGACCAAGATTTTGGGTAAGGGGCCTGCCCTATGGAGACATCCCTTTTTATATCATTATTCCCTCCCTTTTAGTTAGAGGGGGGACCCCAAACCTTGCTGATCAGTTTCCTTTGGATAGGGGTTTTATCTCCCCCCCCCATCAACCTTATAGGGGTTGAAATCCACCAACCAAGATTTTGGGTAAGGGGAAATAGCATTTTTATTTATTTATTATTTCCCCCTTTTAGTTAGAAGGGGGACCCCAAACCTTGCTGATCGGTTCCCTTCGGAGACGTGAAATATGAGTTTTATTTTTCCCCCCTGAGATAATTGACCTTATAGAGATTGAAATTGATGGGCCAAGATTTTGGGGAAAGGGGCTGCCCTATGGAAATAGTCCTTTTATTTATTATTATCCCATCTGTTTTTATTAGAGAGAGAGAAAAATGAACCTCAAACCTTGCTGGTTAATTTCCTTTGGGGAGGGGGAAAATGTGGTTTTATTTTCCCCTGAAATAGATCCCATGCCATGCCAACCGGATTTAAAGGGCCTATTTTGCGCCAACACCTTATTAAATGGTCTTTTGGGGAGTGGGGAGACTGGGGGATTATAACTGGGGGGAGAGATTGCCGGCTTTCGCATGATCGGCGGGTTTTTCCACCTTCAGTGTGTTGTATTTTGGTTTCTCAGGGAATGGCAATTTTTTTTTGAATCTAGGGCTTCAGGGGGGAATGGTGAGCCCCATTCTTTGGGGGAGATGACAGCTGAAATTATGGGGTGGGTGGGTTCCCTTCTGCCCACCCCTATGGTGATTTTGGGGGGCTGCAGTGAGCAGAGAAAGGGGACCCAAACAGCGTCAAACAGGATGGATTTGGCACTGTCGGATGGGTGGGTGGGAGACGGAGGGGGGGGCATACCTGCCAGATGTTGGATGTTATAAGGCCACGATGGCCAACCTCGGCACTCCAGGTGTTCTTGGACTTCAATTCCCAGAAGCCCAAGCCAGCACTCCTGCTGATCAGGGCTTCTGGGAATTGAAGTCCAAGGACAGCTGGAGTGCTATCACTGCTATAAGGTGATATAGTCTTCAGTGGTCATTGGTTGTGGTTGTGATTTTGTTGGTTGATTTTAGTACCAAGGGGTTGGATCTCTGCTATATCTCCCTCCCCTTCCCCAATAACGCTGAGTTCAAGAGAGAACATGCGCCTGTGGAACCCCAGAAATAGATAATATTGCACCTGGTTTGTTTCGTTGTCACTTAAATGCCACAAGAGTCCAGTGTTTACAGATGTTATGGGATAAAATGAAATCCTGGGACTCTAATAAAAGATGAATGTACTTCCTTCAAGGCACAAATAAATACGTAAATATTAGAATGGTCAAGTTATAGTTGGGGCCATTCAGAAGCTCTTGTATTGAACATACAGGGCAAGGGGTGCCCAAACTTTTCAGGCCGCTGACCGATCACGTGTTTCAGGGAGCCAGTCACTAAAGCCCGCCTGACACCAGTTCATCTGGCCCGCGAAGCTCTCATCGCTCCTGGAAACAGAAATAAAATGCGCCCATACGGGTGCGTTTTACTTCCGTTTCCAGGAGTGACGAGGGCTTCATCAGCCAGATGAATTGGCATCGGGGGCTGCATCCGGCCCCCGGTCTGTAGTTTGGGCACCCCTGATATAGGGGGTTGCATGTAAAGGTGATGGATTTTATTGATTAGTCATTTTGAGTCGATTTTTACATCTCATTTTATCATGATTGTGTCACCCTACTTTTAACCTGGTTTTATCCTGTTTTATCTAATCATATTTTATTGAATGTATTTTATTTTAACCTGAGATGGGCAGGTGACTAATCAGTTAATAATGTATGTATGTATGTATGTATGTATGTATGTATGTATGTATGTATGTATGTATGTATGTATGGATGGATGGATGGATGGATGGATGGATGGATGGATGGATGGATGCTGGATGGATGAATGGATGGATGAATGGATGAATAGATTGGATGGATGAATAGATTGGATGGATGAATAGATTGGATGGATGGATGGATGAATTAATCAAAATTAATGGGGTGAGTGTTCAGAGCCGGCCTTTGTAGGCTAAACTATTTTAATTAATTTAATTTAATTTAATAGATTTATATTCCGCCCTATCCAATGGACTCTGATAGATAGAAAAGAAATGACAAGCTTAGGCCTTCTCCTTAAGATGTGGCCAATTTGCAAAGCTAGAAAGTGTGTGTTTCGGGAGTGAAACTTTGGGGAGTTCCCTCCAATAACACCAAGGATTTGTGCTTGCCAAGGTTGTGTATATGTTTTGGCTTGTGTGAGGGGCAAATAATGGGATTTTCAGGCCGGGCTCCAAAATGCCCCCTTTCTTTGGGCACAAACCAAGAATAGATGGAGAAGAAATCTCTCTTTCCCCTTATAAAGGGCTTAAAGGCTGGGAGGTTTTATAGAAGAGCATTCTGTCCCCTCCCAGGGAAAGTCCATTTGTTTGTCTATCGGTAAAGGTAAGGGTCACCCTTGCCTGAAAGCCAGTCGTATCTGACTCTAGGGTTCAGTGCTCATCTCTGTTCATAGCCGAAGAGCCAGCACTCTGTTTGCATTTGTAGACATTTCTGTGGACATGTGGCAGGCATGCCTGGACACCGAAGTGAACGGAACGTTGTACACCTTCCCACCGATGCGGTCCCTATTTATCTACTTTCAATATCTTGCTTTTGAACTGCTCGGCTGGCAGGAGCTGGGGCAGGCTACGAGCGCTCACTCTGTCGTGGAGCGCTCGGGTCTTGACCTAACAGGCGTCAAGTCCAGCGTCTTAACCACTAAGCCACTGCAGTCCCCTAAGCATGGGGGGTAAATCTTGCAAGAACGGAGGAGGTAACCTGACCGAGATGGATCCAGGGGGTGGAGAGATTGAGAGCAGAGATGGCTCCGTGCCCTGTTAAATGGGACAAATTACAAAAGTGGAAACACATGTGGAATTTCTATTGGGAAGAAATTCTATTGGAATTTCTATTTTGTTTGGGAAGGTGAGAAAGAGGAGCAGCTTTTGAGAAGTCAAGAATTCAGCTAGCTAAGAGAGCAGCGTGAAGATCTGAGTGAGATTAGACTGGGATACTGGAGATCAAGTTTCTAGTCCTCACTGAGGTAGTAAACTTCTGAATTGTATGGACAGAGGGCTGGCTGTGCCAAGGCCCTCTTTGCTGTTTCCACACAGAAGGGAGGCTTTAAAGAGCCCATTGGCTGAACCGCTGCTTGGGGGACGTCCAAGCCAAGAAGTGGTTCACACGCCCCGCTTGTAGAAAGCTAGGCTGGCAGCCTTATCCCTGATCAGGTGTGCACTTCCTCTCAGCGCTGGCTCTCAGCTGGTCTCACATCCCAGGGGTGTTGTTTGAAAGGAGGAGGAGCCAAGGGCTTGGATCCAAATACAGGGAAAGGCGGGATAAAAACATAAGGAATTAACACTTAGAAACTGACTTTTTAGGGGCATAAAGGTTGCCCATGCTCAAAAGCCAGTCGTATCCGACTCTAGGGTTCAGTGCTCATCTTTGTTTAGAGCCAAAGAGCCAGCGCTGTCTGTGTCTGCAGGCATTTCCATGGACATGTGGTAGGCATGGCTTGGCACTGGAGTGTACAGGACTCTGTTTACCTTCCCACCCAAGTGGTCCTTATTTATCTACCTGCAATGTCTTGCTTTTGAACTGCTAGGTTGGCAGGAGCTGGGACAGGGATGGGAGCTCACTCCGTCGTGTAGCACCCGGGTCTTGATCTGCTGGGCCTGCTGACCTTCCAGTCGTCAAGTCCAGTGTCATAAACCACCAAGGGGAAATATGATGGGAGACGAATGGACGGCTGGGTCTTTCTTTGACAATAGGTGGGGTGTCATTCTGGAAATGAATCTATTGGAGGCTCCCAGGGGTCTTGTGCTGGAAATACCGTATATACTGAACTATAAGTCCTCCCGGATATAAGTTGAGGTACCTAATTTGGACCTCTAAAACAAGGGAAATAGATTGACCCGAGTATAAGTCGGGGTGGAAAATGCAGCAGCTGCTAGTGAGTTTCAGTAACTAAAATCCATGAAAATACGGTAAAATGAATCTATTTAGACATTTGTGTGGGTATGTTTTGGAGTTTTTAGCATTAGTGCTTTTTTTAACTGTATGTTTGAATTTGCACCACCGCAGTTTTGGGACTTTCAGGATCGTTGATCCGAGTATAAGTCAAGTTCCCTTTTTGGATCTCATTTTTTGGGCTAAAAAGCTAGACTTATACTCGAGTATATACAGTATGTTGGATTTGAGTCAAAACCTAGGTTCAGTCTAGCAAGACCCTTCGCGTCGGGGTTAAAGCACAAACCTTTTGGGGGGAGAAAGATCCAGTGACCTTAGATTAATCATAGGAGCTTGTTCTGCAAACTGCATACACCGGTGTCTGTCTATCTCTCCGCTGCTTTTTGGTTGGGTTGAATACATGGCGTTCCTGTTGGCATGTTAGATAATTAAAACGAATTGCCAACCTCCTTCGCCAGGACTTTTCATGTTGCTGTGAATCAGCTTTTGAAATTTAATATTCTCTCGGTCTATAATATCTCTTCTCCCCCTCCTCCTGCTGCGTTGGAAGGCTTGTACCCGGGCCTATTTTTGGGTCGGTAAACATGCCAGGGTGTATCGCTTGCGAAAGGTCAGGATGGGCAAAGTGGAAAGGAAAACGGACATGGTGTGAACCTGACGCTCGGCGTGCAAAGGTTAAGATGGGATGGGGTGACATTTCATCTCCTTCCCCAGTTTTGCAAAGCCAGAAATGGATTTTCCCCATCCTTTGGCTTTTGGACTTCAATCCCCAGAAGCCTACTGCATACACTTGAGTATGAGCCGATCCGGATATAAGCCGAGGCCAGTGATGGGATGTAACAGGTTCGCACCAGTTCTCCAGAACCGGTAGCAACTTTTCCCAGTGTCCTGGAGAACCGGTAGCAGCTTTTGGGGGCAACCACCTTTCGGGCTTATCTTTTCACTGGTTCCCTCACTGTTCATACGTGCCAAGCACTTGGTGTGTATGCATGCCTACAGTGCTTGGTGCGTATGCACAGCCTCCTTGCTGTCCTCCCAAGCAGAGAGGAGGAAGAGAAGCTGCTAGCCTGAAGCTCCCTATAGCGTGCTCCCCAGGGTAAGTGACTCACCTTTGAATGTGGTGTGTCTGTGTGTATTTTAATGTGTATTTAATACCTTTACCTATATTGACTCACTACCACAATTCCTAACAAGGCCTGGCGGCCTGGCTTGGGGTTTTTAAGCAAAGTCTTGGAGTTACCTTTACATTAAGGCATATTATCCTAGAGAACTAGTACGATGACCATATCCATTTTGCAACATGGTGCTCCCCAGGCACTTATACTAACAGGTAAGTGACCGGTTTGTGTTTGGGGTAGGGGGGTGGGTGTATTTTAATGTAATTTTTATTTTATTTATTTATTTATTTATTTATTTATTTATTTATTTATTTATGGGTGTGTGTTGTGGGTGGGTGGGTTGAGGGGTGTGTGTGTGCTTATTTTTATTTTATTATTATTTTTCTTTGGCCCCACCCATGATGTCATGACATCATGATGTTAGCTCCACCCACACTGTGACGACATCACGGTGGGGTAGTAAAATTTTTGACATCCCACCACTGGCCGAGGCACCTAATTTTGACCTGAAAACCCAGGAAAGTAGATTGACCCGAGTATAAGCTGAGGGTTGGAAATGCAGCAACTGCTGGTGAGTTTCTACAATCAAAATACTGTACATGAAAATGTGGTAAAATTAATTAATTTTTTGCTGCGTCTCAATCCGATGTGGACTTTGGACCCTCGTGGTCACTGAGCCGAGGATAAGCCGTTTTCCCTTTTTGGGGCTCATTTTTGAGACTGAAAAACTAGGCTTGTACTTGAGTATATAAGTCAATTCCCCAAAGCACTGATCAGCCAGTGTCCTGACTTAGGCTTCTGGGAGATGAAGTCTCCCTGTGGGGCGTGGGCCCCACATTGGGAAACACAGTTCTAGGGGAGCTTCAGCAGAGCCAATCTGGAGAGACATCGGGCAGTGCTAAATATGCAACATGGGTGGCCAATTCTTTGTAGTCTAGACCAGGGATGGCGAACCTTTTAGAGACCTAGTCACCCAACAGAGGGGCGGGGTGAACTCCGTGCTGGGGGAAGGGAGGAAGTGTTCCCATTGGATGCTGGGCAGAGGGGCGGGATGAATTCTGTGATGGGGAGGGAGGAAGTGCTCCCCTTGGGCTTCTGGGCAGAGCAGCGGTGCTAATTCTGTGCCCACAGAGAGGGCTCTGACGTCTCCCTCTGGCACCACATGACACTGTGGTGGAGGCAGTGCAGGGCCACATGAAATGGTGCCGTGGGCCGCATCCAGCCTGCGGGCCGCAGGTTAAGAATCCCTGCCTTAGATTATAGCCTTAGATTATAGTTCTGATAAAAGCCTGATTTTGGGCAGAACTTTAAAAAAGGGATTTGTGGTGTAGAATACACACTGGGGGACAGTTCAGTACCTTGAATTAGGAGCAAAACCTGGAATGGATTCTCTGCCCTCATGGATAGGGAGCCTCCGCTGCTTCCAGCAGAGTATGTGGCGCCAGGAGCAGAATTCTCCTCTCCCGTGTTGGCCACATGATGTGATGGAGGCGATGGACTACAGCTCCCGTCACTCAGCCAGGGGACGATGGGAGATGTGGTCTGAAATTCCCGAAAGACATCCTGGGGAGAATGAGCTTGCGAAAGACAACACATCCCGTTTAAGCTTCTGACACTGGCTGTTGTGTTGTTTTCCCTCACGGTTGTGGAGCTGGTGAAGGACGAGGGCCACGAAATCTCATGATGTGTAGGCTTTGATGTGGCTTCAGCGCGACTCCCTTGCCTACCCCTCCTCGCCCTTTTATCTGCAACTGGACGCCTGGAAAGACGGATTTCCTTCAGTTTCTAATTAGCTGCCGGATTATAGCCTCGTATTTTACTACCGGCTTGGGAATACGGTGCAAAATTGGATTTACTGCAGAGCAGGCTTGCCGGTGACCTCAGACAGACTGCGAGGGGATGATTATATTTTCTAGAAGAGGGCCATTGGCTGGCGTCTCCCGGATGGGTTCTTGGGGTGGTTTAGCGGGCCGGGGCTGCCAGAAAGAAAGTGGGAATTTTCGTTTTTTATCTGGAGTCCGATGACCTTGATTCTCAGCGTGGTTTTTGTCCGGCCCACTGATGTGGAAATGGTTTGAAAAGCTAAATGCAACCCATTGGTATAAAGCAGGGGTGCCCAAACTACAACCCATGGGCCAGATCCGGCCCCCAATGCCAATTCATCCAGCCCACACCACCCTCGTTGGCCCTGGAAGCAGAAGTAAAACATGCCCATACAGGCACATTTTACTTCTGCTTCCAGCAGCAATGAGGGCGGTGCAGGCCGGTTGAATTGGCATCGGAGCCGGATCTGGCCCACTGGCCGTAGTTTGAGCACCCCGGGTATAAAGGGATAAGTTATTTCTCAACCATTGCAATAAGTTGTGGCAATGAATTACATTTAGCACAGTATGTTTGAGTAGTGAGGATGAATTACTTTTGGAAAGTAGTTTTCTAGTTCTCTGGGCATTCTCCGGGATTCAGTCTCGAGCAACGCTGTATAAAGCAGGGGTCTTCAGCAAACTTTTAAAGTTGGGTCACACTCCCTCAGAACAGTTGAGGGGGCTGGACTGGTGGTCCCCAACACCTCAAAGGCTGCCGTAAATGTGTCTGCGGCCATCATAAACACATTTATGGCAGCCATCAATGCATCCGCGGCCATTGAAAAACACATTTACAGCACCCGTGAACATGCCCACTGCCGTCAAAAAAATGCATTTATGGCAGCTGTTAACACGTCCGCTTCAGTTAACGAGGAGTGGGTTTTTTGTAAAGCGAATGCCTCTTAATTGCCTATTCAAGTCCACGTCGCCATGAAAACTGTTAGCATGGGAAAACTTGCACATAGAGGTTTCCTCCCTTTTTTTCTGTTGATAATTACAACCAATTAAATGGCATTGAAAACTGCCTCCTCCCCCCAATCGCCCTCCGCCCCCACCTTGGTTTGTGGAATTAAATTAATGCATCATCTTTGAAAAGTGTCTCCTGATTTCCCCCCTACCCCTCACACTCTTGCAAGGTGGCTGCATGGTGGCAAGCCACTTTTGACAAGTTCGGTCGTTCTCCGGTGCGCTCAGAGTTATGGCAGGGAAGCAACTAGCTTGGTAGAGGGCCGTGATGGCCAACCTTGGCACTCCAGGTGTTCTTGGATTTCAATTCCCAGAAACCTAAGTCAGCACTCCTGCTGATCAGGGCTTCTGGGAATTGAAATCCAAGAACACCTGGAGTGCCAAGGTTTGCCATCGCTATAGGAGCTTCAGTGGCTCAGTGGTTAAGAAGCTTGCCTTGTCAGCTGGAAGGCCGGCAAATCGGCAGTTCGAGACCCGGGTACGGCATGACAGTTTGAGCGTCTGTCGTCTGTCCCAGTTCCTGCCAACCGAGCAGTTCAAAAGCAAGAAATTGCAAGTAGATCAATAGGGACCACTTTGGTGGGAAAAGATCTTGGGGATCTGAAAGGAGCCTCATTCAGGCGTCTCCTGAGTGGAGTTTCTCCAGCAGAAATCCTTTCAACCCGGAATAATTCCCGACACGGAATCATTATTATAACGAGCTCGGCTTCCCTTTATTTATTCCCCGTCTTCCTGTTTGAAACGGTGCCATACAGAGAGGCGGCCTGCCCCGATCCGACTCAGCCACGCTGTTCTTGGGGGCCGTAAAACAGGGATGTTTCCTGAAAGAGGAACTAAGAGATGGGTTGGAACGGACCTGCGCAATTGGATTTGTTCCCGGACATGAACGGTAGAAGCAGAAGGGAGCGTCATAGCGCACTGGAACTTGGCCAACATCTGCATGATGTGTAATCGTCACCCTGTGTTGGTTTCCTACACACACATGCATACATATTAAGCTAAAGTAGTTGGCCAGGCAGAGGTTCTAGTGGTAGATATGATGGATTAGAAAACATTTGATTGCTAACGTTGCAATCTTGTACTGTATAGCTTGGAATGCTGGTTTTCTTTAAAAAATAAATTGCCATCTTAGTTCCAAGGACTTCAAAAGTAATAAGTTACCATTATTATTACAGCCTAGAATCCTCCTCAGGTGCAAATGGGTCGGTTACTGTACTGAAGGCCACCCCTTGCAATGCACGCATGATGGCGATAGGTTTTGGTCGCAGCGTCAAAATCAACTTGCACCAATTTTTGTTGCCAGGCCCAAAGGATTTCTTGCTGGGGCTGAGAGGGTGTTGTTCAGTCGCACAGTCGATTCCGGACCCTTTGTGACCCCATGGACCACTGTCCTTCAGGCACTTCTGTCCTCCACCATCCTCCTCAACTCGCTCAGCTCTGTGCCCATTTTGACTACAATACCATCTAGCCATCTCATTTTTGGCCGTCCCTTTCTTCTTTTCCCCTCCCCCTTTCCCAGGATCAAGGCTTTCTCAAGCGAATCCTCTCTTCTCATTTGATGTCCAAAGTACTTTAGCTTCAGCTTTACTATTTGACCTTCTAAGGAGCAGTCAGGGTTAATTTCTTCTAAGATTGACCTATTTGTTCTCCTCGCTGTCCAGGGGACTCTCAAAACTCTCCTCCAGCACCACATCTCAAAGGCATCTATTCCTCTGCGCTCAGCTTTCCTAATGGTCCAGCTCTCACAACCATACATTGCCACCAGGAATACCATTGCTTTGACTAGACAAATTTTTGTTTGCAATGTGATGTCTCTCCTTTTCACTCTGTTCCCCAGGTTTCTCATCGCTTTCCTCCCAAGAATCAGTCGCCTTTTTATTTCATGGCTGACTGGTGAAGAAATGCTAAAACAAATGACTCAAGATGAAAAAATTGTCAAGTGCATAAAGCTAGACTGCTTTGGCCGCCTGGTGTGTGTGTGGGGAACGGGCCGGTTGTTACCGTTGAACCTGGGAGACTTTTTAAGGTGGAATGCACTCCCAAAATACCGGGATTTGGCCTAGACTTGGGTGACTCAAGTCACTAAGACGCTGACTGGGAGGGGGAAGGTCAGCAGTTCAATTCCCGAGTACTGCAGGACGGAATGAGCTCCCGTCTCTGTCCCAGCTCCTGCCAACCTAGCAGTTTGAAAGCAAGAAATTGCAAGTAGATAAATAGGGACTACTTCAGTGGGATGGTAACAGCGTTCCATGTGCTCTGGTGTCTAGTCATGGCTGCCACATGACCATGGAAACGTCTGCAGAAGCAGACAGCGCTGGCTCTTCGGCTTAGAAACAGAGATGAGCACTGACCCCTAGAGTCGGATACGACTGGCTTTCGAGCAAGGGAAACCTTACCTTTACTGGGTGAGAATGATGACTGCCTCCCCGTCTCAAGAACAGGGAGAGGTGGGCGAGAAAGAGACTGAACCTCGCATGAACTCTTGTTCCGCAGTTTTTCAAGCCAGGCGTGAGCGGGACCACCAGCAATCTTGATTTCGTTTGCGGGAACGGAGGCTGGAAAGCGTTTGTTGAATGTTAAGGTTGGGAAGATATTTTTTCCCCATTGGGGAAATGGAAAATTGCTTCTCTCTTCTCTCTTGTTCAACATCAAGGAACAGGTCAGGCGCACCCAGATAGCTGGGAACCCACTCCCTGCCTTCCCCAAGAGAGCTGCTATCTTCTCTTTTTTAATTCCAAAGAAAGAGAGGAGGGGATACGAGAGGTCATCTAGCTCAACTCCATTTAATGCGGAGTATGTGCGCAACATTTCCTGGTCAAAGCTGAAAGATGCAAACAAATTAGAGCAGGGACTGTGGGTGACTCGAGTGGTTAAGACACTGAACTCACCGACTGGAAGGTTGGAGTTCGATTCCCGCGTACTTCATGACGGAGTGAGATCCTGTCTCTGTCTCTGTTCCTGCCAACCTAGCAAGCAAACTGCAAGTAGATAAATAGGTACCGCTTTGGTGGGAAAGGTAAACAGTATTCTGTGCATTGAGGCATGGAAATGTCTGCAAATGCAGACAGAGCTGGCTCTTTGACTATAAACAGAGATGAGCACCGAACCCTAGAGTTGGATACAACTGGCTTTTGAGCAAGGGTGACCTTTACCTTTACCTACAGAAAAGAGCAACAAGGTTGATCGACATTTTTGGACCACAATCGAGCGTACCCTGGTAACAACGACCTTGTGTTGCCAGCTAATCTTTCTCACACTAGGTCAGGCGAAAGGAATTGCGGAATGAACTCGCCAACGGGTGCCTTCAATTTCTGGCAGTTTCACATCTGGCCTAGAGACATGGAAGAGGACAGAACTGGAAACCAAACCCTTGTGGGGAAAGAGAGAAGGAACTGGGCATGTTTAGCCTTGAGAAAAGGAGACTGAAAAGAGGATATAGGAAAGCACTCTTCAAATACCTGAAAGATAGTCATGAAGAGGAAGGGAATGTTCTCTATCATCCCAGAATGCAGGATGCGTAATAATGGGCTGAAACTGAAGTAACCAAAAGATAGGCTGAATATCAGGAAAAACTTCTGAACTGTTAGAGCAGTACGACTACCTTGAGCATTCCAATGCTGATAGACTCCAAGAGAGAATTCGTCTCATATCTATCAGATCTTCTTTGATTTAGATTCCTGCATTGGGCAGGGGGTTATACTTGATAGCCTCAAAGGCCCTCTTTCCAACCCAGTGATTCTGTGATTCTACGATTCACTTCCCTGTCGATGACTTTTTAAAACCTTCGACACCACAGCTTGTGTGAAAATTGATCCTGATTTATTTTCTTCCCCTCCTGCGGTCGCCAGAGTGGACAGTTATCTAATATTGGGGGGGGGGGAGATATATATGTACTCTGCCTCCAGAATTGAACCCTGTATTTTATATTTAAATCACTGCAGTCGAAGTCGGACAGAACCGTTGGGGTCTTTGTTGTGGGGAGAAAAGGATTTCAGGGAATGTGCGGGGGGGGGGGGAGTCCGTTGAGCTGACCGCTGTCTTGTTTCTAACGACTAATTGCTAGGCCAGTGTTTCCGTCCTCTTGTACATGTCCATTAGTGCGAGGCCACGCTTTGTGGTTAATTAATTAGGACAAGCTGATGAACAAATACAGAAGGCCCAGTAGTGTCTGGGGAAAGCTTGTGGATTTGCCCTGATTTTAACCCCCCTTCGTCCTTCGGCTTTGACCACTATAATAATAATAATAATAATAATAATAATAATAATAATAATAATAATAATAATAATAATAATAATAATAATAATAATAATAATAATAATAATAATAATAATAATAATAATAATAATAATAATAATAATAATAATAATAATTTTGTGTCTGGGTTGAAAGGGTTTTTGCTGGAGAAACTCCGCTCAGGGGATGCCCAAATGAGACTCCTTTCATACCCCCAGGATCTTGTCCCACTGAAGTGGTCCTTATTTATCCACTTACAATTTCTTGCTTTCGGACTGCTAGGTTGGCAGGAGCTGGGACAGAGACAGGCACTCACTCCATCACACAGAACCCAGGTCTTGAACTGCTGACTTGCCGGCCTTCCAGCTAACAAAGCGAGCTTCTTAACCACTGAGTGACCCTTTCCAGGTAGAGAAGTCACAGCCAAAGAGCCAGCGCTGCCTGCGTCTGCTGACGTTTCCATGGTCACATGGCAGGCTGGGTTAGATTAGAACACTGTTAGCTTTCTTGCCAAATTGCTACCTATTTATCTACTTGCAATTTTTTTTGTTAGCATGGAAATAGCCTTCAGAATCTGCAACTAGTGAAAAGGAATGAAACAGATCACCTTAAAATGCCTTTGAAGGTGAAGATTTGAAAGCAAAAAGTATCCCTCCCCCCAAAAAAATATTATTAGTTGCACTAATAAAATAACTTTGATCCTACTTGCTACTTTATTTCTGAAATATGACGTTGTAGTAGCTTCGTTATCTGAGAAAGCTTTCTAGATACAAGTAGCAGTTGAGCTCTGCTACAAAAGAAACAATGGCTGATACTGTTAAAGAAAGTATTATAACACTACGCAACAACGATTTTGCTACAGGGAACAACACATGTGATTTACATGAGACTTTGAGTGTGCTCATTCCAAATCTGAACTCAGAATTTGCCTATCGTGTACAGGTTTTAAGTTATAGGTGTGCTATAGCTGTTCAAATGGTATTCGGTAATGTACAGTATTTTTACATGGGAACATTATAACAGTTGCAGCTACCACTATGCCTGCTGCTGCCTCAGCTGAATCACGTCCCCTGGTGGCATGCATGTTCCAGCATACGCTGGGCATTTCTGGGCAAGTCAGTGAGCTGACGTCAGAAATAGTAGTTTTTAGTATTTTAATGGGGTTTTTTTAATGCTTAAGGTGGGTAATTTTATGTATTGATGATCTTGATGTTGTGACCTCCCAGAGTCGCTTGCCGAATGGGCGGCAATACAAACTTAGATAGATAGATAGATAGATAGATAGATAGATAGATAGGTCTATAAGGCGAGATGGACCATGTGCTTGTCTCTAGTGCGAAACCATCTTATTAGATAGTATAGATAGGCTATCGTGAGTCTGTTTTGAGCTAAAGATGAGTAGGTGCAGCTGTGTTAATAAACCAGACAATTTTTACTACATTTGTGGCAAATATACCCCGTGTGAACCTAACCAAGAGGGTGAGATTTGCTAACTGAAGATCCTGACGTCCTAGGCAGAATTGGACTTCAGATTTGGAATCAGAGCACTTGATTTAGTACAGGGCACATGGATTAGACCAAGTAGCAGATAATGTTTATTTTGGATGATTTGGATGATTTGATCCCCTGTGCCTTTTAGCTGTAACTCCTAGTTTTTTAATCTTCTTTTAATTAGTTTTAATTATTTGATTGTTATTGATGACGTGTTGTGAATCACCCTGAGTCACTTCAGGGAGGGGGGGGCGATAAACAAGCATGAATAATCAATAAATTAAATAAATATTTTTTTGGGGGGTGCAGTGTTGTAGATTACATACTTTTTAAAAAAAAATCTAAATTAAAAAAAATTTTGTTTTTAAAATGACTTCCTTATTCTTTTTTCTTTGTACACCCATGTTTCTTTCCTGGGAAAAGAAGAATAAATAAAAAGAAAAGGGTAAGGCCTTTAATTAGTGGACAAATAGATTTCAAAGGAGGAGAACAAATTTGTGTTGGCGGGTCAGCCGTGGTTCCCCTACGCGGGACGTCCTAGTTGATCTTGACATGGGTGGGGATTTTTCCAGCCTGACCCGGAAGTTCACCAAGCTTGGGTGGATTGTCTCAATTCCTGTACAGATGGGTCCTTTTCCGGTGCGGGAATTAATTTGGTGCCTTGTGCCGCAGAGAATTTGACACTTTTCCTGTGCTGAACAAATGAGCGAAAAATGGAAAATGGAAGGGAAAAAAAGAACAAGCCAAAAGTTACAGGCAAAAAACCCAAACCCCAACCCCTTACTCTAAAGCAGGAATTCTCAACAAAATGACTGCCCAGCTCCCAAAGCTATCTGAGGGAGCGTGGCCCAGGCTCCACAGTTGGGTAGCAGCAGCCTTGTGTTGTCAGCTAATCTTTCTCACACTAGGTCTGGTGGAAGGGACTCCAGAATGAACTTTGTTTTGGTAGTTTCGTGCCTGGCCTAGATACAGAAGGAGAAGAAAACCTATAATGCCCCAGATTGCTCGGGTCTAGGCCAGTGATGGCAAACCTTGGCACTCCAGGTGTTCTAGAACAGTGTTTCCCAAATGCTGGTTTGTGGACTACAATTCCCAGAAGCCTAAGTCATTTCCCCAAAGCACTGATCAGCCAATGTACTGATTTAGGTTTCTGGGAATTGGAGTCCACTTGTGGGCTGTGTATCCCCTGTTGGGAACTACTGTTCTAGAACTTCAATTCCCAGAATCCCTGATCAGCAGGAGTGCTGACTTGGGCTTCTGGGCATTGCAGTCCAAGAACACTTGGATTCCCAAGGTTCGCCTTCATGGGTCTAGTCTATTTGAAAATGCATCTCTTCATGGGAGTTTGGCTTGGTTCTCCAGGTAGTCTTGGACTTCAATTCCCAGGAAATGCCTGGATCCCAACTGAAGGCAAATCCTAACCAAGAAGGCCTTCAGGAGCAGAAATAATGAGTTTAGGATCACAACATTTGGGGAAATTGGCTGTCTGATAGCTTTAGAGGAAAGGTATTTCAACCTTGGCTCTCCAGGTGTTCTTGGACTTCAATTCCCAGAAGCCCAAGTCAGCACTCCTCCTGATCAGGGCTTCTGGGAAGTGAAGTTCAAGAACGTTTGGAGAACCAAGTTTGAGGGACCCTGATCTTGGGGAAAGACCTTTTTTTTTAACCCCACCACCATCACAGGCACATCTGTTGCTGTCTCCTGAGTCCTAATCTGTGGTGGTTCAGTGGTTAAGAAGCTCGCCTTGTGAGCCGGAGGCCGGCAAGTCAGCAGTTCAAGACCCGGGTCGTGCATGACGGATTGAGTGTCCGCCTCTATCCCAGCTCTTGGGGACATAAAAGGAGCCCTTTTCGGGTGCCCCTTGAGTAGAGTTTCTCCCGCAAAAAATCGTTTCCACCTAGGATAATTTCTGACACGAATCTATGTTCTGCAGTCGACCTCAATTCCCAGCAGGCTCAGTCGGTCCATTGGGTGATCAGTGCTTTGGGGAATTGACTGAGGCTTCTGGGAATTGAAGTCCCAAACCTGAAAGTTTGGCAAACACTGCTGCCCCTACATCATGGTGGGAACAGGGCCGACCCTTTGCTGAGTTGTGTTTCCAGTGATGGGAAAAGAGGGTTTTGCATCAATAAAATAAACTGAAAAGGAATTGCAAGAGAGAGGATTTGGAGTTGCATCTCAATGAATCTTGTAAAACATGTCTCAGGGCAACTGGGAACAATTAGCCGTTTCCTTCAAGCTGGGTGTTCGGGATGTGCCCCAACCTCTGGTTCTGCTAACGAATTACAGATGTTGTCCTTCAACACCACCAGCGCTCTTTAGCAGGGTTTGTTTTCACAGCTGTTTAGCTGCAGGCGGGTGGAAGGTCCTCGCTAGCTTATATCGGAGTGCGAATTTTATTTTGGAATGTGTTTTGACGGGTTTTGGGTTTTTATTTTATTTTTTGCCTTTTCTATTCTTTGCGGTGGCTCCAGTGGTTAGGATGCTGAACTTGATGACCGGAAGGTCGGAGTTTGATTCCCAAGTACTACAGGTTGGAGTGAGCGCCTGTCTCTGTCCCCAGCTCCTGCCAGCCTAGCAGTTCAAAAGCAAGAAATTGCAAGTCGATAAATAGGGACCACTTTGGTGGGAAGGTAACAGCATTCCATGCACTAGTCATGCCTGCCACATGACCACAGAAACATCTGCAGAAGCAGACAGCGCTGGCTCTTCGGCTTTGAAACAGAGATGAGCACTGAACCCTCGAGTCGGGTACGACTGGCTTTCGAGCAAGGGAAACCTTTCCCTTTGCTAATGTTCAGAGATTTTCTTCTTCCATGCAGAAACAGCCTCTTCAAAGATTTTTGATCCACAATCGGGTGTACCCTGATCACAGCAACCTTGTTGTGCTGGCTAATCTTTCTCACACTAGGTCGGGCAAAAGGAACTGCAGAATGAACTCACCAACAGGCGCCTTTATTTTGGCAGTTTCACGTCTGGCCTAGATATGGAAGAAGAAGTGTTTAGAGATGAAATCCTTATTAGCTCAAGACAGGCTTTTAATTGAGCGAGAGGGATTCGGTTTGGGACGGGTTATTTTTTCTTTTGTCTCTCTCCCTGATGTCCTTTTACGGTTTCAAAGCTGTTTCTAAGTCTGTCATTGTTTTGACAAACAGTGTCTTTGTATTTTAACATTTATAACCATCACCTGTTTAACTGCGTATTCTGCAAACTCATGGATGGTTAAATGCAGGCCGGCAGAAACGAAGACTCAAAACTTTAGTTAAACGTGACTCGAAAACAAAATATGTCTAATATTTTTATTAGATTTAACTAACCTCTATACACACTTTTTAAAAAACATTTTGGTTATTGAGAGAGCTATAATAAATTAAGTAAATGTGGACTAACAGCAGCCAGTATAATCTTTCATTCTAAAATTGATTATTGGCGTTATTGACAAGATAGAAGAACTTCTGTTCAAAAATTGATTATTCTATTCTAAATTCTATTCTATTCTAAATTCTGTTCTATTCTAAAATTGATTATTGGGGTTATTGAGAAGCTAGAAGAACTTCTATTCTTTCAAAAATTGATTATTAAATTCTATTTTATTCTAAATTTTGTTCTAGTCTAAAATTGATTATTGAACTTATTGAGAAACCAGAAGCACTTCTATTCTATTCAAAAACTGATTATTAAATTCTGATCTACTCTAAATTTTGTTCTATTCTAAAATTGATTATTTGGGTTATTGAGAAGCTGGAAGAACTATTCTATTCAAAAATTGATTATTTTATTCTAAATTCTATTCTATTCTAAATTCTGTTCTAAAATTAATTACTGGAGTTATCGAGAAGCTAGAAGTTACAACTGGCTTTTGAGAAAGGTAGATCTTTACCCATTGAACTATCCATTGTTGAGTACAAAACGTAATGTTTTTTTCCGCATTGCTTCTTTTTGCTCCCTAGTGTGGTGAAAGAAGAGATTTCAGATGACAATGCTAAGCTGCCATGTTTCAACGGACGAGTTGTCTCCTGGGTACGTTCGCTCGCCCCTGGTTCCTTGTCTTGCGGGTTAAAGTTGGTGTCATCATTTCCAGGTCGCCTGCTGCACATTAGAGTCTGGTAATGCCAATTCAATGGGGAGCACTGAATCCGCTCCGAGTTTTGGGCCCAACTTTCAGAAGCTCTCCAAATGTTTGACCCTTGAATTCTCAAGTTCAGTCCTCCAGATAGGTCAGGAGAAACTTGTTCCTAAACTCCTGGAGGGAGGCTGCTGGCCAGTGTCATCAATAGTGGTCACCCCATTATCCACAGGAGATACATTCCGAGACATAACTCAGATACATAAAACTGTGGATAACTGCAAACCTATGTTTTACATTGAAGACAGTGGCCTCTAGTGGCCAGCTCAGGTAATTTGCTATGGAAATATATATTACCGTATATTTTCGAGAACAAGCTGAGTTTTTTAGCCCTCAAAATGAGCCCCAGACACAGGACTAGGCTTATACTCGGGTCAGTGACCAAGAGGGTCCCAAGACGGCGCCGGATTGAGATGTGCCAACAATTTAATTAATTTTACCATATTTTCATGTACAGTATTTTGATTATTGAAACTCGCCAGCAGCTGCTGCATTTCCCACCCTCAGCTTATACTCGGGTCAATCTATTTTCCTGGGTTTTCAGGTCCAAATTAGGTACCTTAGCTTATATTCAGGTTGGCTTATACTCGAGTATATATGGGCATGTATTCCAGGATTATTTATTGAATATTTTTAGACCTGTGGATAACTGAAACGGTGGATACTGAACCCACCTGTATAAGGTAGATGGAATTGTATTCTGTTTCAATACAGGATAGTGTCCTACATTCCTGTTGGATCCAGGCCCAGTTCCAAAATGATGAGGACTAGAACCTTTTAAAAAAAATGTTTAGGAAAAGCACCATCGCTCAGTAGTAGTAGATTTCAATCCGCAGATAGTGGCCAGGGAAGACTTGAGGTTAAAATCCAAGAATTCAGCTGCTACTAGCATAAACAGCACTGAACTAATTAACTTTTGTTGTTGTTGTTCAGTCGCACAGTCGATTCCGACCCTTTGCGACCCCATGGACCACTGTCCGCCAGGCACTTCTGTCCTCCACCATCCTCCTTAGCTTGCCCAGCTCTGTGCCCACTGCATCCACAATACCATCTAGCCATCTCATTTTGCCCACCCCCTTCTTCTTTTGTCCTCCACCTTTCCCAGCATCAAGGCCTTCTCAAGTGAATGCTCTCCTCTCATTTGATGTCTAAAGTGCTTCATCTTCATCTTTACTATTTGACCTTCTAGGGAGCAGTCAGGGTTGATTTCTTCTAAGATTGACCTATTTGTTTTCCTCGCTGTCCAGGGGACTCTCAAAACTCTCCTCCAACACCACATTTCAAAGGCATCTATTCTTCTGCGCTCAGCTTTCCTAATGGTCCAGCAATTTGCTCCCCCCCCCCCATCTGATCATCTCTAATCTTATTACAAACTCGTGTCAAGATTTCTAGAAATATTAATTGGGGGGAAAGTGGCTTTTCCATCACTTCTGGAAGGCCTCTGCTTTGCTCTACTTTTTGAAGTCCTAGGTGACACAAAGAAGGATTCCCGTTTCATGCAGACTTAAGACTGACTTTGAATTGGTTTTTACCACCACACAAAGACCTATGATGCCCACTGGAAAGATTCATCACTCCGGGCTTTGGGCCACAGTTGCTTCATGTCCCGTCTTGGGACGTTTACACAAGAGGTTGAAAACAACCCGACACACCATTTATGGCACTATTCATGGACTAAGTCAGCAATTGCCAAACTATGCTCTGCGGAACACTGGTGGACTTCAATTCCCAGAATCCTAAGTCAGTCCACGGGCTAATCGGTGCTTTGGGGAATTGACTTTGGCCTTCTGGGAATTGAAGTCAAAGAACCAAAGGTTGGAAACACTGGACTAAATGTTGTTTCAAACAACAGCTTGGAGGGCCGGAGGGCCATTTTGCCCTGGCTGCACGATGAGGGGTGGCCATTTTGTCACAGCAGCTTCAAACATTTTATTTCTCGAATGCCCTTTGAGGGGTGTGATGTCCATCTATCCCTCCAGTGTGGTTTTGGATTCTGAATGCCTCTTTTTGTTGTGTTTACTCTCCGATATGAATATCGCTCATTCCTCCTGCAAATTCCCCTCTCTGCCGATCACCATTTTCTTCGGACAATCTGGACTTGGCTCTCCTGCTGGGTCTCAGCTCTTGGAAAAGAAAGAAAGGGAAGGGGAAAAGAAGTCTATGGTACACGCTGCTTCGAAGCTTTGCCGATT
This sequence comes from Furcifer pardalis, assembly GCA_030440675.1. Classification (NCBI taxonomy): domain Eukaryota; kingdom Metazoa; phylum Chordata; class Lepidosauria; order Squamata; family Chamaeleonidae; genus Furcifer; species Furcifer pardalis. The sequence goes on from CP126891.1 coordinate 40,124,824, forward strand.
CTCAGCTGGTGGGAGATCAACGCTCAGTGGGTCGGCCATTGTGGCAGTCTAATTTTTTTTAAAAAAAACCACAAATAGACGCCGCAGCTTTTAAGGGAAAGAAAGGAAGGAAGAGAAAAGAATTGGATTCATCGCTTGGGAGAAATGTTGGTTCTCCATTGGCTGGCGGTGATGTCATCCCAGTCCACCAATCGCAGCTTTCTGCGGTGGAAAGAGAGAAACCGTAATATCGTCTTATATTCTGTGTTTTTTTGTGGGTGTGTACATTCCCCATGCACCGTCCTTTTCTGATTTCCACATTCTGGTTTGAAACCCATTCTCCCCCCAATTTTTGGATCAAGTGGCGACACGGAAAATATGCTCAAGCAATCGATCTTGGAAGAGGAACAGGTTCTTGTGTTTGTGAGAAACGGGCTAGATGATGATGATGATGATGATGTTTGACTTATATGCTACCCCACTCATGAAGTGGGACTCTGGGCAGCTCACAAACATATCCTCAACACAATATACATCAACAGAATGAAATACCATAAGAAAGCAAGAAATTGCAAGTAGATAAATAGGGACCACTTTGGTGGGAAGGTAACAGCGTTCCATGCGCTCCAGTGTCTAGTCATGCCTGCCACATGACCATGGAAACGTCTGCAGAAGCGTCTTCGGCTTTGAAACAGAGATGAGCACTTACCCCTAGAGTTGGATATGACTGGCTTTCGAGCAAGGGAAACCTAATGCTAAAATAGCACATAACAATTAAATAACATAGCAATTAAATAACAAAAAAGTCCCTTGTATCAGTTCTAACTGGGGCTAGTGGCTGAGATACATTGAACGGAAGCAAACTGACTAAATCGTTTTCCATAATTGTGAGCTGTGGTCGTGAGATGGACCCAACAGCTATGGTTTGACCAGGCAACATCTCAGAAAGCCTATGTGAACGTTTATTGGGTCAGACAGAACCTTTTGGCTTGGCTTGTTGGGTTGGAACCACTCTAAGGTTTGGAAGGAACATGGAATGAATCAAGATATACTACATCAACAGCATTCCCTTTATCTACCAAGTTTGTAACACTGATCCAAAAAACAGAGACGATTAGCTGGCTGTGACTTGTTTCTGAGATAGATCCCTAGATCTAGTGACAGATGTAAGTGGTTCCTGTCGCCTCCCAGGGAACTACAAGAGACTCACAAACTCTTTGTTTATCCTGGGAATGGGGGCAAAACAGGGCAAATTCTAAAATGTGGTAATCATACACGTCTGGTGGAAAGCAAGCAGCAGCTTGGAGAATGTTCGAAGATTATGGATGGATTTTGGGTTATTACTTCAGCAAGTTCCTTGAATGCTTTTCGTCTCTGGGCAGACTTGAATTCACTTAAAATAGCTAGATCAGACATTACCTTTACCTTGATTCAATTTCTGTTAATGATAGAAGCAAATTAAATATTGAGCCGTTCAACCTTCTCTCTACAACTCTTTAGCATTTCTTCATCCTTTCCTCACTCTGTTTCCTGCTTAACAGAAAACCCTCTTTTAAAATTATTTTTAATCTCCCCTGCAAGCTGGATCTTGCTTTTATCTTTTCTTCCCTGAATATTTGACCCACGGAGCTCACCCTGGTCTGGTCAGGAAGTCTGGCTTGAATACTAATTGGATTTCAAGGGGGGGAAATCAGGGCCATCTGCCAGGCTTTTCAAAGACCACAACACTTAATTTTCCTTTGGTTTTCTTTAAATTTAGCATGTCTTATGCTATCTGTTGTATAGACTTTGTAACCAGCATTTCCTATACAACCATTGTGCTATAATTTTGTTGTCCCTAGAAGCGGCATTCCTTGAATCTGTCACTATGGCTGGATTCGGCCCCCAACACCAATCCATCTGGCCCCCGAAGCCCTCATCACTCCCGGAAGTGGAAGTAGAAGGCGCCCATACAGGCACGTTTTACTTCTGCTTTCAGGAGCGACGAGGGCTTCATGGATCAGATGAATTGGCATCAGGGGCTGGATCTGTCCTGTGGGCTGTAGTTTGGGCACCCCTGTTCTAGATGTTCTTCCTAACCCATCTCTTCTTCTCCTTCAGCTGGTCCTGGCAGAAAGCTCCCATTCGGACGCCGGCTCACAATGCACCGAAAGCCACACGGATCTTCTACCTCCCATCGAGAGAACGGGAGGCATCGGAGACTCCCGCCCACCTTCCTTCCAGTAAGGATCTTTTAAAATATCTATTTGGGATGGTGTGCTGACCCACCCCGGCAGGCACGGTCGCTGCATGGTCGTTTGCTTATAAGCCTCCCAGCTAATCAGTTTCAGCTGGGAGCCTTCTTTGGTGCTTTACTCTAGCCTGCCTGCGTCTCAGGTGTAGCTCCTTCCTGGACCTCTCCCTGACTGAGGGCTGATCACTGTCAGAGCCAGACCCCTGATCTGACAGGTCAGCTGCTGGGGAAAACAGACTTGGGCCAGGTGCAGGCTGTGATCCCTGGCTCAGGCCATCCTTGGACTTGGGTGCAGGCAGAACTTGGCTAGGCATAGGGAGTGCCCCTCATCCAGGTGCTCTTTGGAGTCGGAGGAGGGCTAGATCACAACAGATAGGATTTTTGGAGATTTTTTTGGGGGACTACAAATCCCATAGCTCTGTGTTCTAGGAATTCTACTGGATAGACACCTTGGAGACACCTAAATCTGGCTCACTGAGAAGTAAGGCCTTCATTGGAAGGTTTTGAGACTTAGCTTGGCCCAACATCCTGCTCAGAAAGGAAGTTCCCATCTAGAACTGGGGCAGGAATAGGTATATATGAAACGGGTGGAGCCCAGACTTTTTGGTGGTGGCTCCATGCTGATGGGGCCACCACTGAGAAGTCCCTGTTCCTTGTTACAATCTCCCGAGTCTCCCTTGGGGTGGGCAACGGAAATACTAAATGGTGAGGGCCATGTTTAGCTGGACGAGACATTATGGCAGTGATGGCGAACCTTGGCACTCCAGGTGTTCTTGGACTTCAATTCCCAGAAGCCCACGTTAGCACTCCTGCTGATCAGGGCTTCTGGGAATTGAAGTTCAAGGACATCTGGAGTGCCAAGGTTCGCCATCACTCCATTATGGTGTTTGCTAAAAGAGAAATTCCTCCCGCTTCCCGCTTCTTGTTTGAACGGTGCTGTATTAGTAACATCAAACCTCCTTTTCGCGCAGCCCAAACGCCGCCAGCAGCCGAGACGGTCTGGACAATGAAACCGGCACTGAATCAATCATCAGCCACCGACGAGAGAGGCATCGGCGGAGGAATCGAGAAGGGCACGAGGATGGTAAGTTGGCAGGTCTCATTTTGTCTCTCAAAATCTTTTGAAGGGCCCACTTGGGCATCGTTTGCTCCACCCCCAGCAATGAGTCTGAGGTTTGCACGAGAGACAATAAAAGCATAGTGAATCAAGGCTGCGAAACTGGAGTTTTCTCTTTCTTGTGCAGGAGAGCAAAACAGGCCTTGAAAGAAACATTCCTTGCCAACAAGGCGCTGAGATATTTTCTACAGCCATTGATGAGGGCGCTTGCAAATGTTGAAACTAATTTTGGTGCAGATTTCACAGGAAATAAGAACTTTTGCATTCTTAGAGACGGGAAATAAAACAATTCCAAAAACGTTCTTTGTCGCAATGGTCAGGATTTGAACTCGGGCTGTGGGAGCCGAAACCCTGCAAACAAACCACACAACTGACACTGTTGCCTTGAGTTGTGTCCTTCTCGGTCTGGTCCCGGCTTCGTCTGATCTTTTGCGTTCCTCCTCACAGTCACTCGCATCAACGGACACCCAAAGCTTGACCGGCACCGGGAACATCTGCCGGGCTATGACAGCTGCTCCACGGTGATGAGCAGCGAACTGGAGACCAGCAGCTTCGTGGCCTCTGAGGATGATGAAAACACGAGCAGGTAAGGGGGGAGAAATTCATCTGCAGACATCCCCATGGTCATGTGGCAGGCATGAATAGATGCCAAAGCTCACGGAATGCTGTTACCTTTCCCACCAAAGCCGTACCTATTTATCTACTTGTAAAATTTTTACCTCTGTGCTCTCGTCAGTAAAAAAGAAGAGTAAAAAAATGTTTTTCTTGCCTTTCCAGGTTGAGTAGCTCCACCGAACAAAGCACGTCGTCCCGCCTGATCCGGAAGCACAAACGCCGCCGGCGGAAACAAAAGATGCGACATATTGACAGAGTAAGTCTGTGTAGTTTTCAGTGTGTGCGTTGCTCTTTGTCATTGTTGTTACAGCTCAAGACAGTGTAGAACGGGAGTTCTCAACCTTGTTAAGGCAGGGGCCGGGTCACACTCCCTCAGATAGCTTTAGGGGCCGGATGGTCATTTTGCCCTTCCTCCACTACATGGCACTTCCTGGTGTGGTGGAGGCGGTGGGTGGCCAGATGAAATGGTGCCATGGGCCACATCCGGCCCATGGGCCGCAGGTTGAGAATCCTTGGTGTAGAAGATTGAATACATCCAGCTTCTGCTGGGGTGTCAAACACATGATAGCAGGTCTGGTCTGGGGAGTGGATGGTTCAATTTCCCCAGCCAGTTGGATGGTTTGACCCCCAGTACGTCCAAGTTATAATACCTAGCTTTTAATTAAGTTTTTAAGCTTTTTAAAGTTTTTAATTTTTTAAGTGTTTTTAAAATTGTTGGAAATTGCCCTGGGTCCCTTTGGGGAGGAGGGCGATAAACAAATATAAATAAATAAATAAATAAATAATTGTTAACAGTATAGAGCCCTCTCTGTTTGCATGCACACCATCGCTTCCTCCCTCCCCCCAGCACAGAGCTTGCCCCGCCCCTCTGCCCAGCAGCCCAATGGAGCGCTTCCTCCCTCCCCCCCAGCACAGAGTCTGCCCCGCCTCTCTGTTTCGGCACTCGTCTTTAAAAGCTTGGCCGTCACTCGTATAAAGTCTGATCCAGAAATCTGCAAGTTATAAGTCACCCTTTCTCCCAGATCCATTGGGGATCCGGTCCAAGACTTACTGTGGATACCTGAAACTGTGGATATTAGTGAACCCTAAGTTTTACATTGCAAACTGTGATCTTTTGTCCTGAAGTGGTTGTTTTACTAAACCCTCCTCCTCCTCATTTTGCAGTCATCCTCATTCAGCAGCATCACAGACTCCACCATGTCCCTGAACATCATCACCGTCACCCTCAACATGGGTAAGTCCAATTAGCTGAGCTGCTGTGATGTCATGGCAAGTTCGTGCACGTGTTAGTCAGAGGGAAGTTGGCTCCCAAACGTTGTCTGGCTTGTTTGTAAGCTTTATCACAATTTGGGGCCAAAAGTTTGATACTTTGTTCAGTTAAAATGGTAGGGCTGCAGTGGCTCAGTGGTTAAGAAGTTCGCCTTGTGAGCTGGAAGGCCGGCAAGTTGGCAGTTCGAAACCCGGGTACTGCATGATGGATTGAGCACCCATCTCTGTCCCAGCTCTCGGGGACGTGAAAGGAGCCTCATTTGGGTGTCCCCTGAGTGGAGTTTCTCCAGCAAAAATCCTTTTGATCCAGAATAATTTCTGACATGAAATTATTATTAGGTCCCCCGGTGGCTTAGTGGTTAAGGCGCTGAGCTGGAGACTGGAAGGTTGGGTTTTGATACCCGAGAGCTGCACTTGGGGACATGAAAGGAGCCTCATTTGGGTGCCCCCTAAAAAATCCTTTCAACCCAGAGTAATATCTGACATGAAACGAATGAATGGATTAAAATTTTAAAATGGTTTTAAAATGGTTTTAGAGTTTTAATTGTGTGTTGTATGTTTGTTGATTGGTTGTATTCCGCCCTGAGTCACCTGTGCGAGTAGGGCGGAATATAAATTCAATTAAATAAATAAATAAATAAACAAATAAATAAAATATTTAAATGTGGAATGTTAAAGGCCTGGGGTATGTTGTCAAAAGAAAAAAATAGAAATGAATGCATGATAAATAAAGATAAAGCAGGTATTGTGTTTGTCTGTCTGTCTTTCGTCGTGTGTGTTGTCATAAATTCTTCTCCTTTTCAGAAAAATACAACTTCCTGGGGATCAGCATTGTGGGTCAGAGCAACGACAGGGGCGATGGCGGGATCTACATTGGATCCATCATGAAAGGCGGAGCCGTGGCTGCCGACGGACGGATCGAACCGGGAGACATGCTCTTACAGGTCCGTCCCGGTTGGGACCTTGTCGTTTGTGCTTCTGTTTTCTGAGCTATCATCCTTCGTCAAAGTTTGTTGTTGTTCAGTCGCACGGTCGAGTCCAGCCCTTTCTCTTCTGCAGCTGTTAGGTCCCTACCGTTTTTGCTCTGCCCACCAGCCCAATGGGAGTGCTTCCTCCCTCCCCCCAGCACAGAGTTTGCCCCGCCCCTCTGCCCAGCAGCCCAGTGTGAGCGCTTCCTCCCTCCCCTCAGCACAGAGCTCGCCCCGCCCCTCTGCCTAGCAGCCCAATGGGAGCGCTTCCTCCCTCCCCCCAGCACAGAGTTCACCCCGCCCCTCTGCGGTGCGGACAGCAGCCTGTTGAGTTTGGGCACTCTAAAAGGTTCGCTATCACTGACGTAGATAAACAGACCCTGGAAATACAGATGTTTGTTATGGTGCATTCTAGGTGAACGAGGTCAACTTTGAGAATATGAGCAACGACGACGCGGTGCGGGTGTTGCGAGAGATTGTCTCCAAGCCAGGGTGAGTGGCTCAGTTGGTCCGTTCCCAGCAGGGAGCTTTGGAAATCGGGTTTAGTTTGGAAGAAGACCCCAGTAGAGAGCCTTGATGACCACCAAACAAAGTAATATGTCCAAATCTAAGAGACTGGTCCCTGCGTCGCTTCTGTGTAATAACTCATGGGTAAATCTGGCCACCAACAGCTGTGGTGACTTAGTGGTTACGGCTTTGAGCTTGACAACCAGAAGGTCGGCAGATCAGCTGTTTAAGACCTGAGTGCTGCATGACAGAGTCAGCCCCCGTCGTCCGCCCCCAGCTTTTGCCAACCTAACAGTTCAAAAAGCAACAAAATTGCAAGTAGATAAATAGGTACCACTTCGGCAGGAAAGGTAACAACATTCTGCATGCTCTGATGTTTACTCATGCCTGCTGTATGACCATGGAAATGTCTGCGAATGCAGACGGCACTGGCTCTTGGGCTGCAAATGGAGATGGACTAGTTTTCAAGCAAGGGAGACCTTTACTAAACCTAGTCAAGGGTGTGTAAACATTCTGGGTATTCGGGGGTCCCAAGAACCAATCTAGCTTATGGTGGACATTTATCTCTGTCTGCATGACCGTTCTTTTTGGGGTCGGGGGTCTGTGGGGTTGGTTGTTCAGAAAGAGGTCACAGATGTTAAGATAGCACAACATGTACTTTTCCCTCTTGAATTGAGATAAAATTTGTACACCTTCCCTTATTGGGAAAATAAAGAGGGAACGGTAGAAGTTCCAACTTCCTAAAGTGACAGGGTAGGATTTTAGAAGAAGACTTCTGGCCTCCCTGTGGGCCAGTTTTTGGCTGTCGGTGGTCTAAAACAAGTTCGTGGGCTGGGCTTTGATCATCCGACATAGAACGGTGTTGGGTTTTATTTGAGAAGGTAGATAACCAACCAACCAACCAACCAACCAACCAACCAACCAACCAACCAACCAACCAACCAACCAACCAACCAACCAACCAACCAACCGGCCGGCCGGCCGGCAGCCAACCAACCAACCAACCACACAACGTAAGAAAGCAATTTCCTTGGCTTGGCTCTTCCTTTCACTTTTCCCCCTCTCACCCCCCAGCCCTATCAGTCTAACGGTGGCCAAATGCTGGGACCCGACGCCGAGGAGTTACTTCACCATTCCCAGGGGTGAGTGAATCTTCCGTCGTAGCGGGTTTCGGGACTGAAGGACGACAGCATCAACCATCAGAATTTGTAATGTACAGGGGAGAGAGATGGGTTTCATGAAGAGGGTTATCTGGTCAAATCTGGATGAGAATCTGGATGAGATGCCATGGGTTGGATTCAAGCCCATAGTGTCAGCTGTGCCGTGGTCTCTAAAATTGTTTGGCCAGGAATATTGCTATGTTTTAAGGGCTTTTTAATTGTTTTATACTGGTTTTAACTTGTGTACACCACTCAGAGTTCATTGGATAGGGCGGTATATGCATCTATTAAATTAAATTAATTAAATGCTACAGCTGGGAAAAGGCTGTAATAATGATAATAATTTCATGTCAGAAATGATTCTGGGTTGAAAGGATTTTTGCTGGAGAAACTCCACTTGGGAGACGCCCGAATGAGGCTCCTTTCAGGCACCTGAGATCTTTCTGCACCAAAATGGTCCTGATTTATCTACTTGCAATTTCTTGCTTTTGAACTGCTAGGTTGGCAGGAGCTGGGGCAGAGACGGGCACTCATGTAGTACCCAACTACTGCGAGTTTCTTAACCAACGCCCTACTGCACCGCCTTAGGATGTAATAACACACATGAACTCCTTGAAAGTTTTGGCTAACAGTGTTTTTTGCGGTTTCTCTCTCTCTCTGCTTCTCTCTTGCACTCCAGCTGAGCCTGTCCGGCCGATTGACCCCGCCGCCTGGATCTCTCATACCACGGCCCTGACGGGAGTGTACCCCCGTTACGGTATGAGCCCTTCCATGAGTACAGTCACGTCTACCAGCTCCTCACTAACAAGTTCGATCCCCGATTCGGAAAGTAAGTCGCACTGCCGGTCGCTCAGGGCTTGGCGGCGTAGCGGATGGACCAAAAAAATAAATAATCCCACCCGCAATGAGAACCGATGAAGCGAAAGGGCCCAAGCAGCAAACTTTGTTGGGTTTTCCCGAAATTTGGTGGGGAGCATAATTCTTCTTTCCCTGTCTTCAGCCTTCTCCGATAGACTCAACCCACACAGTTTGCGGTAGAGAATCAGCCACGTTGTAGTTCAGACACATCTGGAGGGCCACAGTCACGGTTCTTGTGACCTCCGGAGATTTTGGACTACAGTTCCCATTAGCCCCAAGCCAGCAATGCGCAACTCTCAAGGAGTCTGGGGAAGGGAGTCAAAAGTAAATGGAAGGGACCAATAGCAGTTACACATATAGACCCCCCCATAGCGTTTAGTGGACCCTCTGGGTGGTTCACGTTAATTAGCATTTTGCCCTCAACATCCTGGGGGACTCATTTTTATGGACCTTGGAAGGATGGCAGGCTGAGTCAACCTTGATCCCAGTCAGGATCAAATTCGCAATGTTTTGGCTGCAGTAGAGCAGTTTAACTACCACACCACCAGTGTTTCTTTTAATCTCTTAAGGTAGGGTTTGCTTAAGCTGGGGACTGGGTCACGCTCTCTCAGTCACCTTCGAGGGCCCTGCTTGTGTGATGGGAGTGGCCATTTTGTCCTAACAGCTTCAAAGGGGAAGGCCATTTTGTTTCTTAAATGCCCTTGGAGGGCTGGGGAGTCATGTGAAACGGTGCTGCGGGGCAGATCTGGCCCACAGGCCTTAGATTGGGAACCCCTGCCTTAAGGGATTAATACACCTTCAGTGCCTGTTCTGGAAGATGCTCGCCAAAGTCTTGCCAGCTTCATGTGGCGAAATATTTAAACCCCATCTCCCCATGTCTTTGAGTCGGAAGGTCTCGAGACGCGAAGCCCCAAAACACCCGTCGCTTCACTCGCTACTAACCAAACTAGCTTCCAGCTTATGTCAAACATTTGATGCATGGCGTTGTTGATTAAACACAGCTGGTTATGAAACTCTGGTGCCTTTTTGGGTATGTGTGTGTGTGTTTCAAAATGCCATGTGATGGTTGAGAATGTCCGTGAAATTACACAGCTGTGAACTGGTCTTTATTTCCCTTTGAACGGGCAACGTTGAAAAGGAGCGCTTTAATTTATTTTTCGTGCTCAGATTTTCATTGGGAATTCGTACAGAGCTACGGCTTAGAATTTAAAAAATAATAATATCTAGACTCAATCTTGTGGTGCAGGGTTTGGCCAGGCCAGGAGCTAACGAAGATCTTGCTTTTGAAGGGAGTGGAGTTGTCTTTTTGCCAAATTCTTGTCAGGTTCCCCCCACTTTGCTTTACAACAAAGTGCATGAAAAGCGTCTGCCCTAGTTTAAATCTGGTTAGACTTCTAATTAAGGGACTGCAGTTGCTTAGTGGTTAAGACACTGAATATAATGACTGGAAAGTCAGCAAGCCAGCCGTTTTGAGACCCGAATGCTGCATGACAGAGTGAGCTCCTGTCTCTGTCCCAGCTCCTGCCAACCTAACAGTTTGAAAGCAGGAAATTGCAAGTCGATAAAGAGGTGCCATGTCAGCAGGAAGGTTAACAGTGCTCTGTGTGGTCCAACATCTAGTCATGCCTGCCACATGTCCACGGAAACAGACACCGCTGGCTCTTTGGCTATAAACAGAGATGAGCACTGAACCCTAGAATCGGATACAACTGGCTTTCGAGCAAGGGCGACTTTTACCATTACTGGACTCCTAACTGCAACCCAAAAGCACAACTTGGTTTCTGAAATAAGGTGTAACCTTTGTGGGTGCCTTGTTTTAAAGCAGGGGTTGTCAACCTTTTCAAGGCGATGGCTGGGTCATGCTCCCTCAGACAGCTTCCGGGGGCCGGATAGCCATTTTGCCCTGCCTGCCACATGTGGCACTTCCAGGTGTGGCAGAGGGTGTGTGTGTGTGGGGGGGGCACATGAAATGGTGTCATGGGTCGCATCTGGTCCCCGGGCCGTAGTTTGAGAACCCTTGTTTTAAAGCAACCTTGCAACAAGCAATTAGATGCCAGATTTGGAAGAGTATCAACAGAGATAAAGCAGAGCTTCAGATGGGTTCGGAACGAGTCGATGACCTTCCCTGGTGTTGGATCTTGTTCTATCTCTTGGAGTTGGGAACAGCTAAGTTAGGACTGGAGGTCTTCCCAATCTGTGCTGCCCCCTGGTGGAGAGCTGTTAAGCATCTGGTTTGTGACTTCTTCAGGCTATGATGTCTTCCCAGGTTCTTGAATGGTTCTGCCCATCAAGGCAGCTCCTCAATGGTTCCTCTGCTTTGGAAAGGTTGGTTGGGTATTGTCAGAGTCCGGGACCTATGTGGCTGATTTAGCAGCGCAAGCCCTGGGACTGGGGGGCAACCAAGCTAAAAGTCAAACGTCAGACCTTCTCCATGTCTAGATCCATGTCCAAGGTCAAAGCCAGCAGCAGATAGGAGAACAAGGCTAGTTCAATAGACCAGACGTAGTCCAAGAAATCTGGAAGTTCGACAACCAAGGAAACAACTGAAGCAGGCTACTTTTAGAGTTGGAGCAAGATCAGGAGGTTCGAGCAGGTCAGGAGTCGGACAAGCGACGAAGCAGGGGACCTGTAGGAGTGGAGCAAAAGCAGGAAGGAGTTAACACAGCACCGTAGCAAAAGTCCAGGAACTTTTGTTGCTGACTCAGCTTCCAGGATGAAGAGCTGGGTCTTATATAGCTCTTCCCCAGAAGGCTCCCGGATGAAGCCCATGAGGACCCTATCAGTTGCAGTTGACCAGTGATGGCAAACCTTGGCAGTCCAGGTGTTCTTGAACTTCAATTCCCAGAAGCCCTGATCAGTAGGAGTGCTGACATGGACTTCTGGGAATTGATGTCCAAGAACACCTGGAGCGCCGAGGTTGGCCATCGCTGGTCCAGATCAAGGTTCCTCAAACCTGGCTCTCCAGATGTTCTTGGACTTCAATTCCCAGAAGCCCTGATCAGTAGGAGTCCTGACATGGGCTTCTGGGAGTTGATATCCAAGAACACCTGGAGTGCTGAGGTTGGCCATCACTGCTTAGACCAGGAGTTCTCTACCTTTTAAAGTCGGAGCCCCGGTCACGCTCCCTCAGATAGCTTTGGGGCCCGGACGGCTATTTTGCCCTTCCTCCACCACATGGCACTTCCTGGTGTGGTGGAGACAGTGGGTGGGGGGGGCACATGAAATGGTGCCATGAGCTGCATGCGCCCATGGACTGCAGGTTGAGAATCCCTGGCTTAGACTTTGGGTCTCATCCTGCAACTAACAGAAGGAGACCTGAAGCTGCCTTAGATCCTGACAGGTCTTCTGCTTGGGTCATCCTGGTTGATATCTTGGTGCTGAAACGATCAACCTCATTTTGTCTCCTTGCAGCAATTCACATGGGAAGTTCTTTCCCTTTAATCTCTCTTGGTTGGGCCTCTGTTTCTTGCTTCAATAATTTCCCCGTGTCCTTCCTTTTCCAGAACTAGACGACTCCCCCTTGACGGTGAAGAGTGACATGGCCACCATTGTGAAGGTGATGCAGTTACCAGACTCAGGCCTTGAAATTCGTGACAGGATGTGGCTGAAAATCACTATCTCGAATGCAGTAATAGGTAAGGACCTCACGCTTCCAGACTCACGTGACTCCCACTCAGAGGACTGGAAACCAACCTCTAGGAGGGAAGACTGAAGGACCTGGGCATGTTTAGCTTTGAGAAAAGGAGACTGAGGAGGGGATATAGGAAAATACTCTTCAAAGAGCTGAAAGATAGTCATAAAGAGGAAGGGAAGGAGCTGTTCTCCATCATTCCAGATGTTTGTTCAGTCGCACAGTTGAGTCCGACCCTTTGCAACCTCATGAACCACTGCATGCCAGGCTCCTCTGTCACCTGCCATCCTCTGTAGCCCACCCAGATTTATGCCCACCACATCAACGATGCCATCTCATCCTCTGCTGCCCCCTTCTCTTTTTAGCCTTCCATCTTTCCCAGCATCAGGACCTTCTCCAGTGAGTCCTCTCTTCTCATTTGGTGGCCAAAGGACTTGAGCTTCAGCTTCACTATTTGTCCTTCCAAGGAGCAGTCAGGGTTTGATTTCCTTTTGGATGGACTCTCCTCTGCAGTCCAGGGGACTCTCAAGAGTCTCCTCCAGCACCACAGTTCAGTGGCGTCCCAGGATGTAGGACATGAAATGATGAGCTCAAAACTACAGGAAGCCAGATATAGGCTGAATATTAGGGAAAACCTCTTAATGGTTAGAGCAGTACAACAATGGAACCAACTACCTAGAGAGGTGGTGAGTGTTCCAACGTTGGAAGCATTCAAGAGGGAATTGGGCAGCGATCTGTCAGGTCTGCTTTGATTCGGATTCCTGCCTTGAGCAGGGGGATGATCTCAATGGACTAAAAGGCCCCTTCCAGCCCAGTAATAATAATATTGTGTCAGAAATTATTCTGGGTTGAAAGGATTTTTCCTGGAGAAACTCCGCTCAGGGGACGCCCAAATGAAGCTCCTTTCACGTCCCCGAGATCTTTCCCCAATGAAGTGGTCCCTATTTATCTACTTGCAATTCCTTGCTTTTGATCTGCTAGAGTGGCAGGAACTGGGACAGAGACGGATGCTCAGTACGTCATTTTATTTATTTATTTTATTTTTGGATTTCTATACCACCCTACTTAGTGCAACCAACTCAGGGCGGTGTACAAACAAGTAGAATACAATCAACCATACAATACAATAATAAGGCAACAATACTGTGGTAGAACACCACACAGCAAAACGGCAATAATGTGGCAATACAATCAGCAATAATATACCAGTACAATCCAACAATACAATGTAAAAATATAATCTAACAATATAATATAGCATATAATATAATGTCAAGAAAAATCCATCCAGCAGTACAAAATAACAATATGGTCAAATATTATAGATACAATATCCTCTCAACTGATGGCAATATAATATAATATAATATAATATAATATAATATAATATAATATAATATAATATAATATAATATAATATAATAATATAATATAATATAATATAATATAATATAATATAATATAATATAATATAATATAGGTAAAGGTAAAGGTTTCCCTTGCTCGAAAGCCAGTCGTATCCACTCTAGGGGTCAGTGCTCATTTCTGTTTCTAAGCCAAAGAGCCACCGCTGTCTGCTTCTGCAGACGTTTCCATGGTCATGTGGCAGGCATGACTAGACACCAGAGCGCATGGAACGCTGTTACCTTCCCACCAAAGTGGTCCCTATTTATCTACTTGCAATTTCTTGCTTTCGAACTGCTAGGTTGGCAGGAGAATATAATATAATATAATATAATATAATATAATATAATATAATATAATATAATATAATATAATATAATATAATATAATATAATACAATACCTGGGACTTGAACTGCCGACTTGCTAGCCTTCCAGCTAACAAGGCGAGCTTCTTAGCCACTGCAGCCCCCTTCCAACCCAGTGATTCTATGGTTAGGCAACAAGGCCACAAATTCCCTGTTGGAACTACCTTGGAGGGGCGTTGTGAAGACTTCGTGGGAGAGGGCCAGGGAAATTCTCAATGAATGTAATTCTCTTTGCTTCTCTCTCCCAGGCGCCGACGTGGTCGACTGGCTTTATACGCACGTGGAGGGCTTTAAAGACCGGAGGGAGGCCCGGAAGTATGCCAGCAGTATGTTAAAACACGGCTACCTACGGCACACTGTGAATAAGATCACATTCTCGGAGCAGTGTTATTACGTCTTTGGAGACCTTTGTGGCAGTGAGTTGGGTTTACACACTTTTGTTTGGGGTGCGTGTTGGAGGCAGATAATTTCCCCCAGCTTCTCACTGGGAGGCGAACTGGGGAACAGCACACAATGGCTGCCTGCTCTGATTTCTCTGGACGTGGATGATTGGACGTTGTAGCTTTCTGGTTAAGCTGTTATGACTCTAAATATAAAAAGGAGTGTAACATTATTTTTTAGTGTTGGATTCTTTTTAAATATGATCTTCTTTCATGTCCCAAAAGAATGGCCAAAATGAAGCCACTTTCTTGACTTTTGTCGTTGGGCGAACTTAAATCCTCATCAGTGCAATTTTCTGACAGTAATTGGTAGACCAGCACATGAGCCAGATTCTGCATCTCTCCACATTCAAACAGTGGGTTTTTTTCTGCCACAACCAGTGGTGAGATTCAGCAGGTTCTCCCCAGTTCACCAGAACCGGTAGCAGAAATTCCGTCTGGCCCCGTCCATCCAGGTTTTGAAATAAAGTAGTCCTGATTTGGGACAATGGTCCATGGGGTCACTAAGGGTCAGAATTGACTGTGTGACTGAACAACAAAAAAAAATTGGACACAATGCAGGGCTTTCCTGCTGGCCACGCCCACCATACCACACCCACAAAGTAGATAGTAAAAATGAATGAATCCCATCACTGCTCTTAACCCCCACTTGAGCAGGTTGTTCATGCATTGAGGGACTCCAATCCTCAGCCGAATCGGGATCCTCCAAGCGACGTAGGGGAGGTTGAGTTCCTCAGCCGTTTCCTCCTTTAACGTTGTCCAACGAGCGCCTTCCTCCACCTTCTAATTTGGTTTTGCTCTTGTGTAGCCTCAAAAATGTTCGTTCTTGCCCTAAAGCTCTTCCTGGATCTGAGCGGGTGGACTTGAGGCTCATCTCCATTGAGAGGATGTCAAGGGTCCTTCTCTTGCTTAGTTCTCTCAACATCTGCTGCTCCTTCTCCCCTTGTCTAACATGGAGTGATACAACGAGGGTAGATTTTCTCAACTGGTGAAGGTTTGAGGCATCCTGTCACTACACTCATGGCTTCATTAAAAGCCATGTAAAGTTCTTTTGCATGTGTCAATACGTTCCATAATGGATCAGCATCCACTCAGGGCCAAAGCTGATGTTTGCAGTGTGGACGGTTAAGTTCTCCATTTATAGTTTCCTGATGATGTTGTTCCTTGTACAGTAATACCTCGGATAACGCTAAGACTTGGTTCCACAAGTCTTGGTGTTATCCGATTTTTAGTGTTATCCGATGCATGTTAAAATCCTATGAGATGGATCGGATAACGTTAAAGCTCCATAGAGATACATTGTAAACACACAGGCTTTAGCGGTTATTATCCGATCCATCCCATAGGACCTTAACGTTATTCGACCCAATTCTCCTCCCCTGATTACTTAACGTTATGCGATTTTAGCGTTATCCAACGTAAACGTTATCGAGGTATTACTGTAGATAGATAGATAGATATGGATCCTTCAATCGACGGATAGATGGATGGATGGATGGTTGAAAGATGGAGGAATAGATAGATAGACAGAGAGATAGATAGATATGGATCCTTCAGTCGACAGATGGATGGTTGGTTGGTTGGTTGGTTGAGAGATGGATGGATGGCTGGTTGGTTGGTTGAAAGATGGATGAATAGATAGATAGATAGATACAGTAATACCCCGGATAACGATTGCATCGGATAATGCTAGAATCGCATAACGTTAAGTAATCTGGGGAGGAGAATTGGGTCGAATAACGTTATGCGATTTTAGCATTATCCAATCAAATCGTTATCCGGTGTTTTACTGTATTAACTTTAGCTTTGGTTTTAGTTTATTTTTTAAAGAAGCTGTAACCTTTTGATAGCTCCCTCTTCATCTCTCCGTCCCCAGATCTGGCAGCCCTGAACCTCAACAACGGGTCTAGTGGGACTTCCGATCAAGACACCCTCGGGCCTCTTCCCCACCCAGCTACGTCTTGGCCGTTGGGCCAGGGCTATCCGTACCAGTTCCCTCTCGCTCCCCCTTGTTTCCCACCAGCCTACCAAGACCCGGGTTTCAGCTACGGAAGCGCCAGTGCAGGTAGCCAACAAAGCGAAGGTAAGTCCTCCGAGCGCCGGTTTTTCCATTTCCCCTGTTCCCACTGGCCGCCGGCTTCCATGTCCCTGTTGCTCGGCTGTGTCCTCCTTCTGCCGTGTCTCATGCATGGAATTAATTTCTTTCCGCTACAACATCAGAGCTTCTTAACGATGATTTTTTCCTCCAACTTGCTGGCATAGTTTCATGGTTGTCTTTCCCCATCTTGATTAAAGGGAAGGGTTGGGAACAGTTACATAATTCAGTGCATCTTGTTGAAATCCCCCTGAACACCATGACCTCAAATGAAATGTTCAAGCTTTGAAAGTTACCTGGTCTTTGCTAAATCTTATCAGTACCAGTGGGGTGGTTCGCTTCGTAGTTGTGTTGTAGATTCCTTGGTGGTCCATCCACAATGAGAACTTTGGGTTCTGTTTTGTTCTGTGGTTACAATTGTGGTTCCTTTTCTGGGTCAATTTTGGCCAAATTAGGAATAGTCAGGTGTTATTTTTCATTTAACAAATCAGTTGATTGGACAGGCATATACAGTGGCACCTCATACAACAATTTTAATCCGCTCCAAGGGGCTTATTGTATGAAACAATTGCTATACAAAGCATGCATTGTATAGCGATTTTCCCTATGGGACCCATCGTACAATGATTTTTTTTTTTGCTACGTGGTTTTTCCCATTGAAAAATTGTTATATGATTTTTTTTCATAGGGAAAATTGTTAGGCGGGACGCCATTTCCCCCCAAACCTAATTGTTATGTGTTTTCGTTGCTATACAAGGCCTTTGTTGTATGATGTTCCACTGTATTCACCATGGGCGGTAGGACTGAAAGTAACCGAACATTCATGAACCCAAGAAGATCAGAAAAGAAACACCATAATCTGTGGCACCTGAAGCATAAAATCCCCAAACATTCTTCCCTCTGGGTTGTGGGCATTTTTCGTTTGCATCCAGACTAACTTTAACTTCAGATGGTTCACAGATGGATGGATAGATTATTGGTTTGTTCCCTGCACAGAATAATTGCATTGTTAGATAGTCAGGATACAGATGGGTTGGGTTGGGTTGGATTGGATGGACGGATGGCACAGATGTTAGGTAGGTGGGCTGGTTGAGTAGGTTGATAGATAAGTTGGTTGGTGGGAGATTGGATAGTGCAAAGTGTTTCAGACAAACTGTTTTCTGATGATTATGTTGATCCAGGGATACAACAATTCTCATTCATTTTGGGGTCATCATTTAAGATCTTAGTATGCACAAAGTGCCTATAGTTAAGTAAGGTAAAGGTTGCCCTTGCTCAAAAGCCAGTTGTATCTGACTCTAGGGTTCAGTGCTCATCTCTGTTTATAGCCAAAGAGCCAGTGCTGTCTGTGTCTGGAGATGTGGCTGGCATGCCTCAACACCGGAGTGTACGGAATGCTGTTTACCTTCCCACCGAAGCAGTCCCTATTTATCTAGTTGCAGTTTCTTACTTTCGAACTGCTCAGTTGGCAGGAGCTGGGAAAGAGGCAGGAGCTCACTCCGCCATGCAGTACCCGGGAATCGACCTTCCAGTTGATGAGTTCGGCATCTTAACCACTTGAGCCACCGCAATCCTTTGTCCCTAAATGGCCTGGAGCCATTTCTGAAAAAGTTCCTCCTTCCACGTGAGCCTTCCAGTAGTTTGGATCTTTGCGGAAGGCCTTGACATGCCTTCCGCAGCCAGAGATAGTCCGGCAGGTTGAAACTGGAAACAGATCCTTTTTTGTAGCAGCCCCGCCTTAATTCACCGACATGAATCGGAACATGAATCCATCCAACATGGGTTCTAGATGCCACTAGTGTGTTGAGCAAGGAAGACAATAATCTGTTAGTTTTTCTTTCACCTTTTCCTAGCTAATATATTGCTGCTGTGGTTGGTACTATTTCTGTATCATTTCTCCTGGAAGGGAATTTCTTTTGGGTAACTATTATTATTCCCTTCTTTTTGTCCTGAGCAAGCATTAGACTGAAGGATTCACAAAGCAATGGCTGGGACTGGTAAGCGTGCCACACCTCCGTTTAATAGCTACTGTTTTGTTTTGGTTCCTTGGTCCATAGCATGATCATCTAGACCCACATGGTCCCCCTCTCCTCTTGACTTCCAAAACTTCTAGCCTGTTTTATCTCTTTCTCTGTTTTTTTCTCCCTTCCCTTTATTTTTATTTTGAATTTCCCAGGCCACTTGGCCAAGATTACGTAGACTCTGAACCCAAGTTGGAAACTTTTGACAGTCAATTGGTTCCCTTGGTAAGATCTTCAATGCCTGGGAAGCATTTGGGGTTGTTTTGGCTTCTTCAAAATCACACAGAGATCCAGAGCAAGGAGAGGTTGGTTTTTGTAGAAACTGGAGAGCAAAACGGAGAGGTTGGTTGAGCAGAACTTTAAGATCAAGGTAGAAAAGTTTCGGAACCCCTACTCAAGAATGTCTTCTTTTTTTTTAACATAAAGGCTGTAATATTGTTGCCAGGAACCAACATTTCTTTACCCTGGAAGAGATTCTATTCTCGTCTCCTTTGTCCACATTTCTGAACATTTTCCATTTCTCCTCCTTCTGTAGCCAGGATCATCTCTGTTGAACCACTTAAGGGCGTGATGGCCAACCGTGGCACTCCAGATGTTCTTGAACTTCATTTCCCAGAAGCCCTGGTCGGAAGGTCTATGGACTTGGACTTCTGGGAAGTGAAGTCCAAGAGCAGCTGGAGTGCCAAGGTTCACCATCATGGGTCTAGAACAGTGATGGTGAACCTTGGCACTCCAGATGTTCTTGAACTTCAGTTCCCAGAAGCCCTGATCGGCAGGTCTACTGACTTGGACTTCTGGGAATGGAAGTCCAAGAATACCTGGAGCGCCATGGTTGGCCATCACTGACCTAAGGCAACTTTAGGGGATTATGGGAGATTCAAAGCCCATTTTTCTTAGTTTGTTTAAAAAATTGGAACCTTATGAAGGTGGCGTAGACTACAGGGGAACAAGCAAGACATGGTGGAAATATCCGAGTATCTCAACCGGCTATTGTGAAGCATTTCTCTGCAGTTGGAGTTTAGGGTTTCTTTTCAACGAAACCATCACTTTCTTTTGCTTCCTCTTTTCGTCGGTCCCACCAAACTTTGTGTTGCTAGCTTGCTTTACCGAAGCATTGGCGTTGAGTTCATAGCATCCATGCATGGCAAAGCCACATCTTGTCTTACCCTGATGTCTGTTACCATTTCCAAACCCTCCAGCTGTTGGTAGCATACAGTGTTGTGAACGTCCAAACGTCGTCGCAATGTTGTGTCCTGGTAGCGCAGGGGTTAAACCAGTGTTTCCTAACCTTTGGTTTTGGGATGTCAATTCTCAGAAGACCCAACTTGGGTCTGTACCGGATGCCTAAAATAATAATAATAACAATCCTGGGTGGTTACTCCCCCCCCCCCCCCGGAGAACCACCCGGGATTGTTGCTACCGATTCGGGAGAACCGGTGTGAACTGGCAACAACCCACCACTGGACCCAAGTCAATTTCCAAAAGCACTGATCAACCAATGCACTGGCTTAGGCTTCTGGGAATTGAAGTCCCCCTGTGGGGCCTGGGACCCACATTAGGAATCACTGGGTAAAACTGTTGTGCTACAACCCAAAGGTTGTGAGTATCCAACTCACAACCTTTGGGTTGTAGCACAACAGTTTTACCCAGTGATTCCTAATGTCCTCAAGGTTGACTCCGCCTTCCATCCTTCCAAAGTCAGTAAAATGGGTCCCCGGCGTATTGGGGGCAAAATGCTAATTACCGTATTTGCTGGCATATATGACCCACTTCCCCCCTTAAAATACACCAGAAAAATGGAGGGCATCTTATGTGCTGGTAAATACGGTATTCACTGTATATAGTGGGCTATTTTGGTAACAACAGGGTGTGTCTTATACTTATATGCTGGCAAATACGGTAACTTGTGAACCACCCATAGAGTGCACTAAGCACTAAAGGGTGGTCTATAAGTCTGATTGCTTTGTTCTTTTTAATTGACCACCCCTTTCTCCGTTTTCCCATCCTGACGATGCCAGGCAGCAAAAGCAGTGGCTCGTCTAACCGAAGCAACAGCGAGAACAGCCGTCGGGCTCCGAACTGGGACAAGGATCGTAAGTCAGCCGGTAGCGGCAGCGAGTCGGACCACGGCCCCCGGAGCAGCGGAGGGGGCAGCCTGGGGCGGTACGAGCGGACCCCCAGCCGGATGAGCCACCGAAGCCACGCCTCGGCCTCCGCCAGCGAGAGGAGTCCTCGCAGCCACCATTCGTACGGGCCTCCGGGGTTGCCGCCGCTCTACAGCTTCCCAAAGCTGGGCTCCAAGGTCTATGGGACAAGCGGGCCGCCCGGCGGGCCCCCCGTGCGTGAACTCGGCTCTGTCCCTCCCGAGCTGACGGGGAGCCGCCAGTCTTTCCAGAAGGCCATGGGCAACCCGTGCGAATTCTTTGTGGACATCATGTAAAAAGAAGAGGGAGGGAAGTGCCTTCAAGACGAGTCCACGTGGATTTTCCGTGGGTGGTTGCATTTGTCTTTCCTTTTAGTTCCCCTGTTGGCGAGTTTGAGGTTGGATGTCAAGAAGAACGAAAGGAACTCACCGGGTGTGGGTTTGAAAGAGGGGATGAGAATCATGGAATAACTGGGGTGGAATGGGGCCCTTTAGGCTGTAGAGTCCAAAACCCCCCCCCTGCTCAAAGCAGGAACAAAATGAAGGAATCCCCCACCCCACCCCTTTTGACTGTCTTTTGCATGTCAAATCTCCCAGACTCTAGATTTATGTTTTGCGAGCAACCGAAAAAGAGAAATCATGAGATTGGAAAATGTCCATCAATGGGCGGAAATCTCTCCATCTGCCTTTTCAAGGGCTTTCTACCTACTGTACCTTCCTGTTATTTTCTGAATGTGACTGATTGATATTCATTCATTCCCCAACACTTTTATGGGCTTCGTTACCTGTCGTACTTCTCTTGAGTGCAATGCATATTACATTCTCCTGGGTTTCCGCGAGGAATCATAACGAATATGCCGTGTATACTTGACTATAAGTTGTCCCGAATATAAGTCGAGGTACCTAATTTGGACCTCTAAAACTAGGGAAATAGATTGACCCAAATATAAGTCAGGGGTGGAAAATGCAGCAGCTTCTAGTGAGTTTCAAAAATTAAAATACACAAAAATACGGTAAAATTAATTAATTTAGACATTTGTGTGGGTATGTTTTTGAGTTTTTACAGTAGTTTTAGTGCTTTTTTTTTAACTGTATGTTTGGATTTTCATCACTGTGGTTTTGGGACTTTCAGGATCGTTGACCCAAGTATAAATCGAGTCCCCCTTTTTGGATCTCATTTGGGGGGGCTAAAAAACTAGACTTGTACTCGAGTATATACAGTAATATTTTTCCAAAAGAAGAATTAAAAATAGGAAGGAAATAAAAAGAAACTATAGGCAGTTCTCCAGTTATGCGTATTTGCACCTTAACCCCCCACCCCACAAGTATTCTAGTTTGGGGTTGTTTTTTTCTCCCCCACACCAAGAATCAACTTTTGTTTGGTTTGGTTTTTAGCGATATAGTAAGGGCAGTGATCTCTAGCACTGAGATGTAAGCAGTAAAAAATTAGCTTTTGCTAGTGGTAAAATCTAGGGCACGGTTGTGCAGAACTGCATTCTGGGAGATCTTCCCTACTAGTGAGAGAAATTGATTATCTGATTGTTTTCTCTGGACTTTTCTCTTGGCTTTACTATTATGTGTTTCTTTGCACTAAGTTTGCACTGTGCTTTGACGCGAGAATAACCACTGGAATGGAAGCAAAGTCTTTTGTTTAAGCAATGTTTTATTTAACATTTTGCTTTGTTATGTCTACTTTCAGTTTTATTTAAAGAAAAAAAAAAAACAACTCGCCAGAGATTGTAGTGTTTGTCAGTCCTAACAGCTATTACAGGCAACTGGGCTGAGAAGTCTTCGATCTACAATTCTCCGTCTGTCGCAACACGTTGGGGCCATTCATCTGACAACTCAACTCTTCGGGTTGCTCTACGATGATGCTTTTTGGTTAATGCACATCCATACAAAGCTAACCAGTTTGGTATGATAGCTTTCATGGGTTGTGACCCTCATCTTTGGGCAAATCTTGAACAGCTCTCATCAGTGGAACAGTACATATAGATGCCTATATGAACCTACAACCGAAGCCATAGGCTATGGTCAACGGACGTTAATGCCACGTAAAACACGTCAAGCAAAACAGAAGTAAAAACAAAGATAATAATAATTTTGTGACAGAGATTACTCTGGGTTGAAAGGATTTTAAGGGGATGCCTGAAAGATGCTCCTTTCATGTCCCCAAGTGCAGCTCTTGGGTATCAAAACCCGACCTTCCAGTCTCCAGCTCAGCGTCTTAACCACTAAGCCAACGGGTCAGCTGCTAAAACAAAGATGAAAACATCAACACGCCACCTTAAAGACTAATGATCATATTTTAGCCTGAGCTTTTGTGGATCAAGTCCACTTCTTCAGACTATTCATTCATTAATTCACTCCCATTTCTTCGTTGCCCATCTGACATACCATGTTGCTCTGGGCATTGAACGCAATGAAGAAGACTTTGTTCTTCTGTATCCAAATCTGAATATTGTCTATCCTCATGGTGATCAGCTATGAAGACTGTCCTGAGACTAATGTAGTGCCCCTTCGTCTGCCTTCCATGACCCCCATAGAACCACTGATCCAGTCCCATGAGTCACTTTCTGATCCAGAGCCCTTTTGGCACACAAAGTCCTCCTCAGCCCCAGGCCAGGATGGATGAAGCTGATGCCCTCCATCAAGAGGGATTCAAGTGGGATTTAATCCACTTGGGGACCATCACCCTTCCCTGTGGACTTCGATGCCCAAGGCCGTTAATCCTCAGGGTTGTCAGGTTAGTTAACATCAACTTGACATTGAGTTGCTGGCAGAAGAGTACTCTATTACCATATAACCTAGCCAAACACAAAATAAGACATATGTAACATCACACCTTCCTCCCACTCTGTAACCAGGAAAATAAGAATGGGATCCAACCCATTTCTTGAGAAATAAGAGTGTTTTGAGGAAGTGGGGATTGATTCACAAAAGTTCACATTCAAATAGAGCAATTAGTCTTTGGTGTTTTATTTCCTTTGAATTTGTTTTCGACTTTTGCTTTGTTTCTTGTTGGATACATTTCGTGTGGACTAACGTGGCCTTCAAAAGCTACGTTAAAATTTTCCAGCTTTTAGGAGGGCACAAAATTTCTCATTGTTTTTTTTAAGGTGTTGCCATAGATTGCCCCCTCCGGGCTGCTTTTGAAATAAATCATTAATTTATTAACTTTAATTGCAGAGGGATCACACACAATTACATTTTTAAAAGACTGTAAACAGAAAATATTGGAGACGTCCCCACCCCAGAGTTGTCCAGAAGGACCCATAAAGGATGGGGGAAAGGTTTTGAAATAGCAATTAAATATTATTTATTATATTTCAATTATAGTGTGAATGTTGAAAGAGAGAAAGGCAATGTAAGACTCTTGTTAGCATAAAATGGTTTCTCAACCTACCACCCATGGGCTGGATCCGGCCCATGGTGCCAAATAATCCGGCCCCACCCTTGCTCCAGCTGCCACCACTGGAATCAGTCATGGACTCATTTATGGGCATCGTAAATTCATTTACAACAGCCGTAAGTGAGTCCCCAGCCGATTCTGGCAGCGGCGGCTGGACCACCAGTCCGGTCTGCCAACTGTTTGAGGGAGCGTGACCTGGCCCCTAACTTGAAAAGATTGAGAACCCCTGGCATAAAAGATGATTTGGAATTAGCCCTGGGGTGTGTTACATCTAAGCCTAGTACAGGGAAATTGATCTCTTAATTTCTTTCCCTTCCTCTTTCACAAAAAAAAAGTGATTAATTCTAATCAGTGATTAGGAAGACGTGTAAAGAATATATGTACATTAGAGGAGAAACTGAAATGTTATAAAAGGAGATGAAAGCAAAGATGGGTGGAGTTTCCCCCCCTTTACCCTATAAATCAGGGGCACCCAAACTTTTTGGGCTGTGGGCCTGTCACATGGTTCAGGGGGCTGGTCACTGACCCTGGGGCCAGATCTGTCCCCCAATGCCAATTCATCCAGCTCACGAACCCCTCGTCGCTCCAGGAAGCGGAAGTAAAAAAAGTGTTTTACTTCTGCTTCCGGGAGCGACAAGGGCTTTGTGGGATGGATGAATTGGTGTCAGGGGCCATATCTGGCCCCCGGGCTGTAGTTTGGGCACCCCTACTATAAATATTATTAGTCCTAGAACCAGTTCAGCTCCAAGATTGACTTGTTAATAGGGTTTCCATTAGATGTCCGTTGCATTGTTTGAATCTATTCTTTTTTGTAGATACTGTATTAAAATCCAAGTTGTCTATATAGGTAATATATAGTTGCTTACGTGTAAATGCTATTTTAAACACTTTTTTTTAAAAAAAGCTTTTAATTTTATGTGACTAATGCACTTTCTTGTGTTTTCCTTCACTTGTGATGATGTTTATTTAGAAACGAATAATGATGAGTTGTGTGTGATGAACCGATGGCCTACCAAAATCTGATCTGGTCACCCTTGCTCAAAAGCCAGTCATATCCAACTCTGGGGTTCGGTGCTCATCTCTGTTTATAGCCAAAAAGACAGCGCTGTCTCCATCTGCAGACATTTCCATCATCATGTGGGCAGGCATGACTAGACACATAATGCTATTTACCTTCCCACCGAAGCGGTACCTATTTATCAACTTGCAATTTCTTGCTTTCGAACTGCTAGGTTGGCAGGAGCTGGGATAGATGACGGGAGCTCACTCTGTCACCAGCGCTCAGTTCTTGCACTGTTGACCTGCCAATCTTCTGATTGTCAAGCTCAGCATCTTAACAGCTAAGCCACGGCGACTCCAGGCAGATACCTACAGATAGCTAAATGTGCCTCACCTGGGTGGCCTAGGTAAGCCTAGTTCAGTGATGGCCAACCTTGGCACTCAATATGTTCTTGGACTTCAATTCCCAGAAGCCCAACTCATCACTCCTGCTGATCAGGGCTTCTGGGAATTGAAGTCCAAGAACACCAGGAGTACCAACATTGGCCATCACTGGTCTAGCTCCATCAAAGTGTTCCTGGTCAGAAAGGAAGTCGCCCAGAAGCTCCGAGGATGCATAGTCCTAAAAGTCTGAATGGTACACCTCTAGAAGCAACTGAGGGAGGGGACACCAACCCATTCCTGTCAAGATGGTTGTTGTGATAGAAGGTCTTCTGTCTGATCTACCCAATTTCCTCCTTTGAGCCATTTCCTGTCCTTGCTGAGTCTAGAACCAATGGAGACAGACGTGTTGGGAGGGCCATTAGTTGACATCTACAGCACTTGGCTTGTCATGGCTCGCCGGAGGGTCCTTGGGTTGGCTGCTGAAGTGTGCCTCTGTGTTCATGCTGGGCGCAAAGACCATGACGAAGCACACGGGATAGTAGCAGGACCCAAAGATGGCAAAAATGCTGGCCAGGCCAGCGAAGACCTGGAACAACGCAACGTATTTCCCTTGGGAAGTGGTGTAGGTGGGGACGAAGATCATCCAGATGATGAGAATCAGGACCATGGCGAAGTTGATGGACTTAGCCATGTCGTTGTCCTTCTTCTGCTTCCGGTCTTGCCCCACCAGAGAGCAGATGCAGCAAAGGAGAGCCAGGCAGTAGACATGGAGAAGAAGGATGCCGAAACCAGGGTACTGGCTGTCCTGGCACTGTAACAACAGAGTCTTCTCTATCTTCGTGCTTTCCTCCAAGGACGGTGGGTTCCAGCAGTACCAATGCAGGGAGAGGAGACCTTGGATAGCTGTGTTGAGAAGAATCCAGAAGCCCATGTGATGTTTCCTCAACCAGACCATCTTCCAGGTTTGCTCCAGCCCTGAGCTCTCGACCGCTCTCCCGAGCAAGGCGGCCAAGCAGATGGCAAAGCTGCCGAAGAAGATGGGTTGCCGGAGCTTGCAGATGTGGTCAGTGGGCCTGATGATGAAGGAGAAACAGCTGGCGCAGCAGCACGTCAAGGAGAGGATGACGACAGACGTGGGGAAGCCACCCACGTACCGCATGGCTGGGGTGCTGCGGTGCTTGAGGAGAACACCACTCACCATGGCCATCTGCGTCAGGGCGAGTGAAGTCAGGCCCACCATGACGATGGCCAAGACGTTGGTCACGTCTAGGTACTCAACAGTTCGGTCATAGCATTTGGTACTCTGTGCCGGAGACCATTGGCGCCAAGGGCATGGTGTACATTCATTTGGGTCTGGATACAGAAAAGATACATTAGATCATGGTTTCCCAACCTTTGGTTTTTGGATTTCAATCCCCAGAAGTCAACGTCAATTCCCCAAAGCACTGACCAGCCAATGTACTGACTTCAGTTTTTGGGAATTGAAGCTCCCCTGTGGGATGTGGGCCTCCACGTTGGGAACCACTATGGTAGACTGACTTAGTGATAGGACGAAACTGCTTGTAGAGCCTACGTTGGCTTCAATGCCTAATTCAAGGTATTGGTATCAACATACAAGGTCTTTCACCACTTCAGACCTTGGTAGCTTATGGAGCATCTCTCCTGACTAAACCCAACCTGGACACATGATTGGGACTTTGGGTTCCTAGCCTAGTAAAGGTCAAGGCATCCCTTGCTCAAAAGCCAGTCCTGTCTGATTCTAGGGGACGCGACTCATCTCCATTTACAGCCAAAGAGCCAGCGCTGCCTGATTAGACCACATAGCATTTCCATGGTCATGTGGTAGGTATGACTAGTTGCATCGAATGTGGTTACCTTTTCCGCTAAAGCTTTACCTCTTTATCAACTTGGAATTTCGTGCTTTCGAACTGCTAGGTTGGCAGGAGCTGGGACAGAGACAGGAGCTCACACCATCATACAGTACTCGGGTCTCAAACGGCTGACCTGCTCAGTGCCTTAACCACTAAACCACCGCGGCCAAGGGAGGCCCAAATGGCCGTTCCAAGCATCGGGCCTTTTTGGTGGTAGTCCCAACGTTGTGGAGTGCCTGTCTGACTTACACACTTCAATTTCCTTCCTCTAAGAATGTCCTACGGGGGCTGCAGTGACTCAAGTCACTAAGACGCTGACTGGGAGGCGGAAGGTCAGCAGTTCGATTCCCGAGTACTGCAGGACGGAATGAGCTTCCGTCTCTGTCCCAGCTCCTGCCAACTTAGCAGTTTGAAAGCAATAAATTGCAAGTAGATAAATAGGGACCACTTTGGTGGGAAGGTAACAGCGTTCCATGCGCTCTGGTGTCTAGTCATGCCTGCCACATGACCATGGAAACGTCTGCAGAAGCAGACAGCGCTGGCTCTTCGGCTTAGAAACAGAGATGAGCACTGACCCCTAGAGTCGGATACGACTGGCTTTCGAGCAAGGGAAACCTAAGAATGTCCTACACTTCAAAGCCAAAACGTGAAGAGAGACATTTAATGATATTTTGCTCCTCTCTTTACACACTGCGCTTGATATAGGGCTTTGGTCCAACTCTGATTACATTTTGGCCTACTTAATAATTGCTTAGTATAATTATGCTGCAGTTCTTTAGGGCGGGGTTCCCAACCTAAAATCCCATGGGCCAGATCTGGCCCATAGCACCATTTCATGTGACTCCCCCACTCCTCCAAGGGCACTCAAGAAACAAAATGGCCACCCCCTTTGAGACTGTTGGGACAAAATGGCCGCCCCCATCGTGCAGGGAGGGCAAAATGGCCTTCCAGCCCTTGAAGCTGACTGAGAGAGTGTGCTGAGAGAGCTTGAAAAGGTTGGGAATTCCTGCTTTAGGGTATCTAAACTGGTTTTAAGATTGTATTAGGTGTGATGGTTTTAATTAAGTATGTTGAACTGTTCTGACCAGCTGCTAATAAGAAGCAAGTTGATCTTGGTTTTGCTCAGCTATCTGCCTCAAACTTACTATTTCTGTCCTGGAAGTAGCCAGCAGGGCAATCTTCACAGTCGTAACAACAGTTGTGTTCGCCCCGAAGCCATCTCTTCTGTCCTGGCCTACACTCCTGGGTGCATCGTGAAATGGGCGGCTGGAGAACACAAAGAACAATGGAGCCGTTGAAGATGTCTAAAAGAGACCTGTCTTCCCATCAGAGTTTGGAAGGAACAAGTTACAAGTAATGTGTAATGAATTATTTTTCATTACTTCATATGAAAAGTAACTCTACTTGGTATGAAAAGTAACTCACTGGAACCCCGTATAACGGAAATCTCTATGGGATGCATTGTACAATGAAAATCTTGGGGACATGAAAGGAGCCTCATTAGGGTGTCCCCTGAGCCGAGTTCCTCCAGCAAAAATCCTTTCAACCCATAATAATTTCTGACACGAAATTATTATTAATACTGTTCATAGGGAAAAGTATGTTTCCCCTGCTCACCTTGCCGTCTTCCGTACTCCACTGAATTTTGGATTTGTTGATGGTTAACTGCTTCCTCAGGGCATCGTACCTCCCGACAATGACAAAGGTGTGGTTCTCAGGTGGGATCCAGTTCCAAAAGATCAGGTCGTAACCTGTGAGCGGATCTCCTGACCTGGTGAAATACACTGGTTCAGACTCAATGGTGAAGTTGACCTTTGCTATTTCCTCCCGGAGCTACGGAAAACAAGGAGAAGACTGGTGAAAATTGAGTTAGTGAACATCCAAAATAGAAAAATCAGCACATTACAGACAGTTCACCGATGTCTTTTCTCCTTATTAATTAAGAATTGAGTTAATTGGGTTTGAAATACAAGTCACACACACAGACCAGTATCCACAGGGGATGTGTTCTAAGATTTACTGTGGTTATCTGAAACTGCAGAAAACAACAAATCGTACATTTTACATTGAAGACAGTGGCCTCTAGTGGTTGGCTTTGGGTGTTCAATTCAATTTATTATTATAGTCAAAGACCAGAACAGACTATAGACCAGGGGTTCTTAACCTTTTCAAGCTGTGGGCCAGACCACATCCCTTAAGCTGAGTGGGCCGGACTGGTGGTTCTGCCACCATAAACATGACCATAAAACGTGTCCGCAGCTGTTGTAAATGCTTTTATGACAGCCGTGGGTGTGTCTACAGCTGTCATAAACGTGTCTGCTTCTGGTGGCAGTGGCGGCAAAGCGGACCATATGAAATGGTGCCCCAAGCCCTAGGTTGAGAACCCCTGCTATAGATAAAACATTTACTACAAGATTGAATATATTGTATTGGGATTATAAACAAATTGTAAAATGATCTAGCTCAGTGATGATCAACCTTGGTACGCCAGTTATTCTTGAACTTCAGTTCCCAGAAACCCTTAATCAGCAGGAGTGCTGACTCAGGCTTCTGGGAATTGAAGTCCAAGAACACCTGGAGTGCCAATGTTCACCATCACTCCTCTAGCTAAATTCATTTAAATAAGATCTAATATATATCATGTAATAATCATAATATATGCATAGTACTGTATAATAAAATGTACAATATATTTGTCTAAAACTGTGTTTTCCAAAATGGGTCTCCAGATGTTTTTGGATGATATCTCTGAGAAGTCAACAGTGAAGGCTTTTGGGAGCTGTCATCCAAGAACATCTGAGGACCCAAGGCTGGGTACTGCTGTCAATGAAGCACCACTAGATGTCAGATGGAGTCCTTCCACAGGAGGTTGCAATGAGAGAACTCAATGGGTGATCCTGGCTTGTTCTTTCTCCTCTTACTCACTTGCCAAGGGTAGACCTCCCGGTCTGTGTCACATGTTTGCTTTGTGGCATTGCAATGGAGCAGCTGGTGTAGAGCATGGCCAATGACATAGACAGCTTTGTAGACGTTGAACATGGTGTAGAACCTCGAATTCCACAAGGTGGCAGAGAAATTAGCATAGGTCAGAGATCTGCACTCAGGACACTGCTCATTGATATCATCACTGGTGTTCTGGCTTGGCCCGGGATGTTCCACAATATTCTGGATGTATTCTACAAAGCCAGGCATTGCTCCGCTTTTGAGGGCAATCCCAAACAGAGTACCAATATTGCTTACGTTGGGGATGAGCGCCAGGCTGGGGGAGGTTGACCAACATTCACTGGCAATCCACACCCTTCTGGTAATTTTGGTGGCCACCACCACCCTCAGCAGTTCCTCTGCTTCCTCTGGCGAGGAGAAAACCACAGTGGCATTGATGTTTGATTTGTCCAGCCGGTTGGCAATTTCCACTAGCCCGTCTCTTTGCTCTGTTTTGTTTGAGCTTCCTGGAAGGATAGCCTCATAGGCCACACAAATGTCTTTCCAGAGGGCCTTCTCAACAAAGATCTCCAGGGCTTGCCGGCCGTACAAGTTGTCCATCGCCAAGACAGCCACCCAATTCCACTTGAATATGCTCAAGAGGTGAACAATGGCTGTGGCTTGGTTGTCATCATTGGGGATGGTCCGGAAGAAGGAGGGGAACGTCTGCTTATCAGCCAAGTTGTTGCTGGAACCTCCAAAGCTCACCTGAGAGAAGGAAGACAAGGAAGTGCAGACAGTGAAACAATAGATCACAGACACCTTGAAATAACCATCAGTGACTGTTCCCTTGCAAAGGTTGGCATGCAGGTCAAGGGATATTCTTCCAACCCTTGAGTCTAGTGATGGCTGACCTTGGCACTCCAGGTGTTCTTGAACTTCAATTCCCAGAAGCCCTCATCAACAGGACTGCTAACTTGGGCTTCTGGTATTTGAAATCCAAGAACACCTGGAAGGCCAAGGTTGGCCATCACTACTTGAGTCCTAGGTGCTCCAAGTATTCTTGGACTTCAATTCCCAGAAGCCCTGATCAGCAGATGTGGTGACTTGGGTTTCTGGGAATTGAATTCCATGAACACCTGCAGTACCAAGGTTGAGCCAACCTATATATCCCTGGGCAAGCTGCATAGTCCCAAGAGCTCCCTCTAGAGAAAGGGAAGAGTAAAACCAACTCTCTACCTAGAAAACCCTAGAGAGGGTCACTGAAAGTCAGAATTCACTTGACGGAAATGGTTATAATTAGAGTTGCCATACATTGGAAGTGGTTCGATGGGACATAACTATGACAATAATAACAACATCGCTTGCCAGAACCTCCCCAAGGCAACAAAATGACTTCCATGCCCTACCTCTGGAATGGAGAGGAAGTTCAAAAGTTGAGTCACCAACATGCTCAGGTCGGAAGTGCCGGGACCCACAACCGCCAGGACTCGAGGTTTGTAGTTGGTGTAGTTACACTGTCCTACCAGGCCGTCATTTCCCGGATATCGTGAGAGGAAGGAGATGGCTGGCGGGGTGGTCACGGCATCATTGTCACAGGTGTTGTGGACCTCGTAGCCTAGTCGGACGCCAGGCAAGAGAGAAGACTTGTTGATGATTTCCTCGATGGCAAAACGCATGGCCAGGTATTGCTGGAAGCCAATAGCGTTGAAGCTAGGGAGGGAGGGTAGGGGAAAGCGGGTTTACAGCAATGCTAGACAAGTAAGGGGGCATCTTCGAGTGGACCACAAGGCTAAGCTTGAGTCCTTCGGAATTGCTCAGTTGTGATGTTCCTAATGATGTGCCATCTTGATTAAGCACTGGCAGGCATGAAATTGAATGGAAGGTTGTGGAGAGATAAAAGAAAATAGATGACATTGACAAAATAATCATGAGATGATTCCTACCTACCGGTCTGCCTGCCTGCCTGCTTATCTATCTATCTATCTATCTATCTATCTATCTATCTATCTATCTATCTATCTATCTATCTATCTATCTATCTATCTATCTATCTATCTATCTATCTATCTATCTATCTATCTATCTATCTATCTATCTATCTATCTATCCATCCATCCATCCATCCATCCATCCATCCATCCATCCATCCATCCATCCATCCATCCATCCATCCATCCATCCATCCATCCATCCATCCATCCATCCATCCATCCATCCATCCATCCATCTACCTATCCCCAGTTCTTCCATCCATCCTTCCTTTCTCCCTCCCCCTTCCTCTGTTGTTCTTTCTTTCCTTTGATTTATATTGTGCCTTTTGCCAATGACTCAAACTCAAGGAGGCGCCCTCTCCACAAAGCGGTCTCTGAGCAAATATCCAAACATTGGATCTCAAAGTGATCATACTGCCAGCGACTCGACGCTGATAGGCAGTGGTTATCTAACCTGACCACCCTGCAGACTAACGGCCTTGAGTGTCAAAGTCCATAGGGAAAGGTGATGGTCCCCAAGTGGATTAAATCCCACTTGAATCCCTCTTGATAGAGGGCAGCAGCTTCATCCATCCTGGCCTGGGGCTGATGATGAGGACTTTGTGTGCCAAAAGGGCTCTGGATCAGAAAGTGACTCTTGAAACTAGATCAGTGGTATGGGTGTCATGCTGCGATGCATTATATTCTCAGGACAATCTTCATAGCTGATCGCCATGAGGATCACCAATATTGGATTTGGGTACTGAAGAAGAAGAAGAAGAAGAGGAAGAAGAGGAAGAGGAAGAAGAAGAAGAAGAAGAAAAAGAAGAAGAGGAGGAGGAGGAGGAGGAGGAGGAGGAGGAGGAGGAAGAGCCTAGCTTGGACGCTTAGGTTGTGACCACCGGCTGGAATTTTTGGTCACGTTCTCTCTTGCAGCTGTTGGAACTTACCTGTAACATCTGGGGGTTTGGGGCTCCCCATTCACAGTCAGGTACTCTACTTTGGAATGAAATTCAAACATCCCACCGATGACAAAGTCCCCCGGAGCACTGAACTGGGACGCCGGCATGCTTGCGTTCCCTTTGTTCAGCTGTAGGGAAAGGACAAGTACCAGGAAGCCGAGCCGCACCCGATAATCCATGTTTCCCTGCATGGAAAGGATAAATAATTTAAGGATACTCAGAGAACATCTAGTCCAACGATGGCCAACCTTAGCACTCCAGGTGCTAAATGACACAAAAAATGTACTCTGTGCAGTGATTTTTGTAAGAAAACAGGCAGCCTCTTACCTTCATTGTCTTTCTCAGTCCGTCTTTCTCGGTTTCCATGGCTTTTTGGTTCCCCTTCCAGAGTCTCAGTCCTCGGGGAAGGGTTGGTGGAGAGATCTGAGCTTTAAATCCCGAAGATCTAATCCCCCTTCCGATTTGAATAGCAGTTTGTGGAGAGAGAGGAAGAAAAATGATAAAGGGCATCCAGTTAAGTCTGTCCAGGGAAGTGAGTAGGCAAAGAAGTCAAATCTATAAGCAAAATGAGTTGTTTGCATGGAATATCAGGAAGGAGGCAACGGGCCAGCCAACTGGCATGTCAAAACTGGCGTGGAAAAACAATACTGTTTGTTGTTACGTGCTATCAAATTATTTTTCAATTTATGCCGAACCAATGAATGTCTGGATGGGATGTGTGTTTGCGGAAGCCTGCATCGTTGTTGCTGTTGTTATCGTCATCATTGTCATTCAGTTCCACAGAGAATCCGACTCTTTGCGACCCCATGGACCGCCGCATGCCAGGTTCCTCTGTCATCTGCCATCCACCATAACCTGCCCAGATCTACGCCCACTGCGTCAACGATGCCATCTAGCCATCTCACCCTCTGCCGCACCCCTTCTCTGTTTGCCTTCAATCTTTCCCAACATCAGGACCTTCTCCAGTGAGTCCTCTCTTCTCATTCGGTGGCCAAAGTACGTAAGCTTCCGCTTCATTCACCTTCCAAGGAGCAGTCAGTGTTTGATTTCCTTCAGGATCGACTGATTTGAACTCATTGCAGTCCCGGGAACTCTCAAGAACTTGCATAACCATTTTAAATAGTTATTGGTAGTGGTCTATATAGCATGACCTGGAAGAAGCCATTTTTATGGAAATGTAGAATACAAAGAAAGAGAAAGATCTTCTTGATGTTACATCAGCAAGTCGGTGGAAAGAACCCTGTGTCAATTATCTAGGTTGGGTCTGCTCAAGGTTTGGTCTACTCAAAAGATGGCTTACATGAGTTAGCACTTCTGTTTAGCCCAAATGCGTACAATACCAAGATAACACATAAGGACAGCTTCACCCCACCTATGATGCACAAAGGGCTAAGAGCACATGTGTGCATCAACAGGGGGCACACATCATGTACATAATTTGTCAAATAGTATAAAAGCATGGCTAAATCGTCAATCGAGTCCTTCGGTCTATTTTGACTGGGCACCACGTATGCATATATCTATTAAAATTCTTTTGTTGATAAACCTCTTTTACCCCCTTCAAAACATCTTTGGCTATTTTATGTATGGATTAAGAAACCTGGTGACAGTGTGGATAGAGTTGCCATAATTCTCTCCCACAAAACCGGGACAGAAGTATACTTGACAAAAATGGGCGGGTTGTCTACAAAATAGCCTTTTTAAAAAAACAAACATAATATAGTGACAGCTATAAAACACCTTAACATTAAATATATAAATACATAAATGAATTTGTTTACAACAGTTAATTCTTACTGTAAGATGATCCGTTATACTTCTGAGAAGTGGTGTCACGATCAACTCTTAATGTCGTCAGTTCCAGGAAACACACTGATCACACTTATCGGGCGGTGGTGTGAGTCGAGGACGTTAAGATTTGTCTCCAGGTATACTCCAACTCCAATGTGGCAGGAAGTCGCTCATTTGATGGCGAGAGTTCGAATTTATTTCAGTGGTGTGTTATAATACACAATCAGTAAGTTTTTAAAATCCGGGACTTTAACATGATTTTTATTGAACTGGCCGGGACAATTTTTCTGACCTTGAATCTGGGACAGTCCTGGTTTTCCAGGACGAATGGCAACCCTAAGTGTGGACTTAATATCATTTTCCATTCTAGGGGCTCTTCCTGCATTGCAGACACCCTTACAAATGTAGCGGAAGAAAAGCCATTTTGAACTTTAAGTGAGCTAAGGGTAAAAATTCTCCCTGTGCCTCTGTGTACATGGCAGGAAACATGTAAATGAACTGAGTTGTTATGCAAAACAACTTGGTACAAGATAAGGGAGCCTGATCTGACTAGTTCTGGCCTAATGTGAATTTTGTGTTCTGAGATGTCTAATACAGTCTTCTTTATAAAAAGACTTTAATTTCTTTACTCTTGGATCTTTGCTCCATACAAAGAGCCTGCATGGATACGAACAATAAAGCCTTTCTCTCTCTTACTTTGGGTGCATGTATTCCTTTCGGTACCCACAGCCACACGAGCTGCAATTTGCCCATTTTTGCTAACACAAACATCTAAATTTGATGCATGTGGAAGACTGGCAGTGGTGGGTTGTTAAAATTCGCGCTACCCCACCGTGACATCATGGACGCGTGGGCAGAGCCGACGTCATGACATCATGATGTCGTGGGCGGAACAAATAAAAAATAAAAATAATAAAAATGTCTGCGCATGCATCAAACCTCCGTTTGATGCAAGCACAGTTCTTTTTTTAGTGCACATGCGTCAAACCTCTAAACGCACTAAAAGATCTGTGCATGCGTCAAACAGAGGTTTGACGCATGCACAGTTCTGGGCCGCCATTTTGGCTGCCTGGAAATACATTTTTGGAGGGGGCCAGAGAGGCGACCAAAGTGGTCGCCTGGGAGTTTACCACCGCCCCCACCCCGTGACCCCTCCTGATGGGGTGCTACTGGTTTGGGCGAACTGGTCCGAACCGGTAACATCCCATCACTGAAGACGGGGCTTAAATTGCAAAGTGTTTAGGTTTGGCTAGGCCTAACTCTGCCCAGGTTTCCTGTTCTTGCCCAAATGCTATCTAGGAGATGTCTTCTGAGCAGGAAGTTCAAGTGGAGTTAGGCCTAGCTAAGTCTCAAAGTCTTCTAGTTGAAGCTTTTTAGGTAGTTGTAAGGTGTCTGAAAGATCTGTGGGATGCCAAGAATGGAGAATTATGGTAGATATAGTAGCTTTGTGGTTTAGGAATCTGGCTCTGGAGCCTCCAGTTGTGAGTTTGATTCCTCACTGTGCCTCCCATTCCTATGGACTAGTAGGGCTAGGGCTTAAATTGTACTTCTTTGATTTTTTAAAAAAACTTAACTGGTAGGACAAGATTCTGACTCCTTAGCTATGCCTCTCATAGTAACAGTGAATTAAAACAGCAATTGAAGCATAGATCAAGAGAAAATACTGTATATACTCGAGTATAAGCCTAGATTTTCAGTCCTAATTTTTTTCTACCTTGTAATATATGGGAGGGAGCTTTATTTTCCATTGATATATATGGTCTTCTTTGGCAGAGGTTTGCATAACCACTGAAGCATCTGGAACAGTTTGGCTTTAGGTACAAACAATGTATTTGCATGGTGAATTAGTTGCCCATCTGTTTCGTTCTCCTTTTCCATATGCTTTGCATGGACTGGAGGCAAAACCAGTGCATTCAAATACCTTTGAAAAATAAATCCCTTGTATCGCATGGAGAAATATATCTGGTTTCAGGTGCGGACAGGAACAACACAACTCAAAGACAGGTAGTATAGGCACAGACAGACAGACATACTGACACACACACACAACCACAGTTGGTCACTTGAGGCTACTGTCTACAATGTATGTATCAGGGGTTCCCAACCTAAGGCCTGAGTGCCAGATCCGGCCCAAGACACCATTTCATGTGCCCCCGTCCAAGGACATTCAAGAAACAAAATTCCCTCCCATTTGAAGCCGTTGGGACAAAATGGCTGCCCCATCGTGCAGACAGGTCAAAATGGTCATCCAGCCCTTGAAGCTGACTGAGAGGGCGTGACCTGGCTCCTGGCTTGAAAAGGTTAGGAACCCCTGGTATATGTATAGTGTATTTCAAGGATTTTTTATTATTATTGAATGATTTAGACCCATGGATAATTGAAGCCATTGATATGGAGGGTGATCTGTAGTGTGGCTTTTTCTTTCGTTCCCCCAAAGCAAGGTTGGTTTAAGTACCAGTTTCCTCCTAAGGAAGCTAAGTTTAGCGCCATAATGCTTCTCATTTGAAGCAGGTGACCAAGGAGAGCATCCGGTGTTTTCTAAAGGTTTGGTAAATAGTTTTTAAAGAAAAGATAAGCGATGGGGGTTAGTGGGTGGAAAGGAGGAAGAAAGGAGACCAGAAAGTGGCTTGTGGAGTTGGACCAGTGGTCCCGGAGTTGCGATGCGGAAGGCAGATGAAAGCCCAGTGCATTATATTCTCAGTGCAGGCTTCATGGTAAGGGTACACAGAAAGAGCCTCCTCGAAGATTGTGTTGTTTTTGAACCACAATCAGGCATACCCTGGTGACGGTAACCTTGTGTTGCTTGCCAATCTTTCTCACGCTAGTTCAAGTCGGAGGAACTGCAGAATGGTCTCACCAAAAGGTGCCTTCATTTCGGCAGTTTCATGCCTGGCCTAGACGAAGGAAGAGGAGGAGAAGAAGAGGAGGAGGAGGAGGAGGAGAAGAGGAGGAGGAGAACTGGTGGAAAGTAGTTTTAGAGTTAGATGTAGAGTTAAACTTTAACATGATGGATGGATGGTGGATGGATGGATGGAGGTTGGAATTAGGTTAACTTTAACCTTGTGGATGGAAGGAAACAAGGAAGGTGGTTAGTTTTAGGGTTAAAGTTTGGGTTAACTGAGATGCTACAGACAGACAGCTGGATGGACAGATAGAAGAAAGAAAGAAAGAAAGAAAGAAAGAAAGAAAGAAAGAAAGAAAGAAAGAAAGAAATGAGAGAGCAAAGACAGTTACAGATAGGATTATCTCAATGGAAGAAAGAAGATACAGAGTCTATTCAAGTTTCCGAAACAAAATGGTGTCCCCTGAACCCTGGTGAGAGATCTTATTCTCGTTCCTGGCCAAAAAGGCACCTCTGGAGTTAATCTCGAGAGTCTTTCTCCTGCAAATTCTCTTTAGTATAATCTTGAAAATAGTCCCATGTGTTCCACTCCGGCTTGAACCAAAGGATGTAGCATTTGGGAAGGTAGTAGGTGGCCAGCACTCCAAGGGCGCCGCTCAGAATGGCAATGATCATGATGGCCGGGTGGTAGATTGGCTTGGCCGTGGTGAATGAGGGTATTGTGACCACCAAGGTGATGAAGAAGGTAATCATGGTGAAGGTGATGGCCCGGGCAGCGTTGAATTTCTTGGGAGGTGACTGCACCATGAAGGTGCAGAGGAAGGAGAAGAAGGCCAAGGCGCCGTTGTGACCATGGAGGAGGAAAAGGACGAACCAGGTTGGGTGGACGCACTGGAACAAGACCTCGGTGGGCAAGGCACTGTAGTTTTCAAAGAGAAGGGCTGGGGTGCAGTAGAGGTATATGAGGCCCAGAGCAGTTTCCACCAGGAAGGACCAGATCACCAGAGCCCATGGGTGCTTCCGGATCAGGCGGTGCAGGACATTGGGGCGGCTGTCAGCGAAGTCGTGGGCCAGAAGGATCTGGAGGGCCTTGACTGCGATGGGGGAGTAGCAAAGGTTGATACAAAGGCCAAGGGAGAGGTGGTAGAGCATGCAGATGGTGCCGCTGGGCTTCCCGATTTGGAAGATGATGCTAGCGCACAGCAGGGCGAGGCTGAAGAGACTGAAGAGGCTCAAGCCGCCTCCGGTGGCCTGCACAGCAGGCGTCCGGAAGTGCTTCACGAAGAGGACTGCTGTGAAGCCGACAAGCGTCAGGGCGAAGCACATGACGAACAGCAGGGCAACGGTCCCGGGTTCAGACCAGAAGAGGTATTTCTCGTGGCGGTCATAACACTTTGTGCTGCGTGGAGGGGACCACTGGTGTTGGGGGCAAGGAGTGCAGGTGGAGTCATCTGGAAAGGGGGAGAGGTGGGTCGGGAGGAGGGGATAAAGGAGGGCTTGTTTGACTTCTGCTTAAAACAAAAGGTAGTTATGGCAGTGATGATGATGATTGAGATTAAAACATACCAAATACAGTCAAACACTCCTGGAATTATTATTTTTTGAATAGTAGTGGTGTTAGTTTGTGTTGCAATCATATCAGAGAATAAACGAAACAAAAACAAAATGCTGTAGCACTTTAAAGACTAACTGTTATATTTTAATGTTAACTTCCATGGATATGACAAAGTGGAATTGACCCACATAAGCTCACATTAAAATATAACAGTTAGTCTTCAAAGTGCTACAGCATTTTGGTTTTGTTTATTCTCTGATACACTCTTAGGAAAAAAATACTGTCTTTGTCATCAACAACCATGATGACGACAACAACAATGTCATCAATGTTACTACTGGTAGTAACAACCTCAACGCTTGATGGCACAGAATTATTAATTGCCGTATATACTCGAATATAACCCGAGGTACCTAATTTTGACCTGAAAATCCAGGAAAATAGATTGACCCGAGTATAAGCCGAGGGTGGGAAATGCAGCCACTCCTAGTGAGTTTCAATAATCAAAATACGTGAAAATATGGTACAATTAATTAAATTATTGGCACGTCTCAGTCTGGTGCGGTCTTGGGACTCTTGTGGTCATTGACTCGAGTATAAGCCGTGTCCTCATTTTGTGGCTCATTTTTGCGGCTAATAAACTCAGCTTATACTCAAGTATGAGCAACCACCTCCACCACCACCACCACCATCATCATCTGAGCAGATTCAGATTTACACAATGGCCTTACAAAAGGATGTATATCACTGGTTGGGGGAGTGGGGTGTCAATTTTAAAGGAAAATAAAAAGATCAACATTCTTAGTTTTACATCCCAAAACTCCAAAGCAAACCCATTTCAAATCATTTGTTTTGACAAAGGACTCCAGAGGACGCCGCCCATAAAGTCTCAGAGATACGTTCCCCATCTCTGGTTCCAACATCTTTCAATCCCCCAGTATGGGGTGACCACAATATGGGGTGAACCTGGGGACACCCAGTAACCAGTCTCACCCGAAGAACTACGGAAGGTGCCACTTTCACAGTCGATGCAGTCGTAGCAGCAGAAGTGGAACCCTTTCATCTGACGGATCTGCCCTGGCAAACATCCGGTAAAGCACTCCGAACGGGGCGGCTAGGAGGGAAGAAGAAGAGATGCCAAACTCAAACTGATGAGTGAAATTTCAGGTTGAACTTCCTAGACGTCCTAATGGTAGGCCTGTCCGGCTCCGCACCGGTGAGATTTTGCGTGTTCTTGGTATTGACACAGAACCCAACTGTAAGGGTTATAAGATTGTTGCATGGAATGGTAGTTGGATGTAAAACAAGGGTACCCAACCTAAGGCCCGTGGGCCAGATCTGGCCAGCAATGCCATTTCATGTGGCCCTACTCCACCCCTCCAAGGGCATTCAAGAAATAAAATGGCCACCACTTTGAAGCTATTGGGGCAAAATGGCCACCCTCGTTGTGCAGGAAGGACAAAATGGCTGCAGGGCCTTCAAAGCTGACTGAAAAAGCATGACCTGTCCCCCCTCCAGCTTGAAAAGTTTAAGAACCCCTGATGTAGAAGATCTCTTTGACAGCCTCCCATTGAAAGCTTCTATTTTGCCCAATTTTTCTGCCAGTGAATGGTACCATTGACCAAAGGCTTTGCTAGGCTTTCTTTTTCTCACTCTCTACCTTTCGATCCTCAGTGTAAAACTGGATCTTTGATGCGTTCATCGTTAGGTTCCCATCGAACTCCCCCAAAACGACATGCTCGACTTGCTTATTCCGCCATGCCAGGCCTATCAGCTCGAAGCTCAGGCCGACACTCTTATCTTGGCTGAAATTTAGCGACTTGTTGTGGATGGTGAAATTGACGGTCCTCAATTTTTCCAGCAACTGTAGAGACAGGAAGAGGCGTCATGTTTAGGAGAAGACCCTGAGTCCCTCACGGCTGTACTTTCTGGTTTTACTTTGGATTTGGGAGAACTTCCTAAAACTTTGTAAGTGGATCTTCTGGTTTATACTAGCTGTCTATACGTGTTATCCCTTCAAGATTTGAAGAAGACTTTTGAACAAATACAAAGGACTGTGGTGGATTAGTGGTTAAGATGCTGAACTTGATGACTGGAAGTTCAGCAGGTCAGCATTTCAAGACCCGAGTGCTGGATGACAGAGTGAGCTCTTGTCTCTGTCCCAGCTCCTGCCAACCTAGCAGTTTGAAAGCAGGAAATCGCAAGTAGATAAATTGGGACCACTTTTGCAGGAAAGGTAACATTGTTCTACGTGTGTCTAGTCCTGCCTGCCACATGCCCACACAAATATTGGCAGACACAGACAGCACTGGGCCTTTGGCTATAAATGGAGATGAGCACTACACCCTAGAGTCAGATATGACTGGCTTTCGAGCAAGGGTGACCTTTCCATTTACCTCAACAAAGAAAAGGTCAAAGCAGTAAAGCCCTGCTTGCAAGTGGGCAGATGTTGATGAAATGAAAACAAGAAGAGTTTGACCATGGGATCTATCACCTAGAACACGGTTCCTCAATCTTGACTCTCCAGATGTTCTTGGACTTCAATTCCCAGAAGCCGTGATCAGCATTTATGCTGACTTGGGTTTCTGGGAATTGAAGTCCAAGAACACCTGGAGAGTCAAGTTTGAGGAACCCTAACCTAGAACAGAGGTAGAGATCATGTAGATCTCAGCCGTGACTTTGTTGACTTGAAATCCCAGACACCTCAGTCAGCATCTGAATGGTCAAGTGTTCAGGGACAAGAAGGATATCTGTGAACTCAAGATTAGGAACTGTGGTTGTAAGGTATGTCTCCTACCACTACCTGAACCTTGAAATGGGCTGGAGCCTTTCACCCACCTGCCAGGGCTTGATGCTGTTCTTCTGACACTGCCCCTTTTGGCAACACAACACTTTGTGGAGCGCGTGGGCTACACCATACACTGCTGCGTACACAGAGAAGGTCTGCCGGTGGAGAAGAAGCATATTCACTGTCTCTCTGGAAATGTTGCTGCATTGGCTGCATTGTGGCCCAAGGACGTCGGGAGTTACCTTCATGGCTTGCTCTTGTGAAGCCTGGCAGAAGTCATCCTGTTGAGTTTCTTCCAAGAGATGGTCTACATAATCCGTAAAAAGAGGAAGTTTCTTTCCCTTGGTGACAAAGCCCATGATCATCCCAACAGCCCTGATATTCTTGATGGTGGCGACCACATCTGACATCACCCAAGCTTCGGTGGCCAGCCACACCTTCTTCTTCAACCCTAAAGCAAGGGTTACTTTGAGAAATTCCCTGACAGCTCGGTCCATGGAGAATAAGATGATGACATTGACATTGGTGTCGTTGATCGCGGTGATAGTCCTCTTCATCTTTTCTTGGCTATAAGAGTCCGTGACGTCCGCCGGGATCAGTCCTTCATAAGCGATGCAGATCCCATAGTTGGGCACCATGGTGGACAACAGGCTGATGCCTTCGCGGCCATATTCTTCGTCACTCCCGATGACGGCGATCCAGTTCCATTGGAAGGCAAGCAGTAGTTGAATCAAGGCTTCCACCTGCACTTTGTCACCGGGAACCGTGCGGAAGAAGGAAGGGTACAGTTCGTCATCATTCAACTTCTCCGTGGTGGCTCCGTAGCTGACCTTAGAAGATTGCAAGGCAACAGTGGCATCAATTGTTGAAAGATCTGATGTCAACCCTCACTTCAGTCTTATTTTTAACACCCCTCTACCTTCATTCCATGGACAGAACCTTAACTGGGCTGGTGGTTGAAGCTGATGTCAACACCAGCAATGGAAGTTGGATACGTCCAGTCTGTGGAGTATTGGCTGCTTTTAATTCCCCAGAAATCAAGTTTTACCTCAAATGAGAAGAGGGGATTCACTGGAGAAAGCCTTGATGCTGGGAAAGGTTTGCCTATGACTTTCCAAGGCGGTTTTTACACTTCCAGTAGCCCCGGGGATACCCAGTGTGATGTTGTGGGTTGAGTGTCAGAGTAGGATTCAAGGGATGTTGGTTCGAATCCCCACTCAACCAGGGAAACTCACTGAGGGTGTGGAACTGGGAATACCTTTCAAATATCATAGAACCATGGAATCACTGAGTCGGTAGGGGCCTTTTAGGCCATTGAATCGATCCCCCTCCTCAATGCAGTAATCCAAATTAAACAGTTATGGCAGATGGTTGACCCATTGTCAATTCTATCTTATGTCCTTTGAAAGCCCTATCGGAACTGCTATATGTCTGTTCTGACATGGCATCACACCACCACCACCACCACCACCACCACCACCACCACTATCTCCCTTTGCCAAGAATATCATTTTCCATTCCTGAAGGTCAAAAGGAGTGGTAATTTCATAATAAAATTGATTGGCTCCCTTCTCAAAGCTTCTCCCCAAACCCACTAATGAAAGAAAGTGGAATGGGACTTCCAGTTGTGGATTTTCCATATTTTTTGCTCTCTCCTTTTTCAGGGAAACTGGTTTTACCGTCACTTGATCAGTCATTGGGTGAAGAATAACATTAAAGGAGGGTATGGCTGAAGGACTCAACCCTCCCCTATGTCACTTGGAGGTCCCCAAACAGGCTGAGGATCAGAGTCCCTAAATGTAAGACCAACAGGCTCAAGTGGGGGCTACTGGCGGACAACAACACACTATGTGAACTTGGAGAGATACAGAATCCGGTTCATTTGTTGGTCTGCCGGTTATTGCTTGAAACATGTCCTGATGAATTTGGCCATTGACAATGCCAAGAAGATGGCTTGTTTTGGCTTCCAAGCATGGTAGGTTTCTATAGGGCAGTGGTGGCCAACCTTGGCACTTCAGGTGTTCTTGAACTTCAGTTCCCAGAAGCCCTAATCAGCAGAAGTGCTGACTTGGGCTTCTGGGAATTGAAGTCCAGGAACAGCAACCTTTTCCAGCTGCAGGCTGGGTTACAATCTCTCAGTCAGCTTTGAGGGCCATATAGCCATTTTGCTCTGCCTGTACGATGGGCTGGCCATTTTGTCCCAACAGCTTCAAATGGGTGACCATTTTGTTTCTTGAATGCTCTTGGAGGGGCATTGGGCCACATGAAATGGTGCAGGAGGCCGGATCTGGCCTTAGGTTGGAAATCCCTGAGCTAGTGCCAAGGTTCGCCACCAGTGCTATAGGGAGGGGCTGTC
This sequence comes from Furcifer pardalis, assembly GCA_030440675.1. NCBI lineage: Eukaryota > Metazoa > Chordata > Lepidosauria > Squamata > Chamaeleonidae > Furcifer > Furcifer pardalis. Next base: position 40,169,486 of record CP126891.1, read on the forward strand.
CTTCCAATATCCCTGTCCCCAAGATTATTAGGGCTTTTAAAGTTCAAATCCTGCCTCCCATCGACTGTTTACCTGCGGGATCAGGAAGAAGCTGAAAAGTTTAGCTGTCACCATGGCGAGTTCCGAGTTGTGGGGTCCAATGATGGCCACCACACGAGTCTCGTAATTGGTGTAGTTGCAAAGAACGCCAATGCTGTTGCTGCTTGTCTGGGAAAGAAACAGCATGCTGGGTTGAAGAGCCATCATTGGTTCTGCGCAAGTGTCGTAGATGTCGTAGCCCAGCGTGATTCCTGGCAGCAGCGTTGTGGAATTGTTGATTTCATCCACCGCCAGCTTCATCGCGAAAGCCCAGATCAAACCGGCATAGTACATCCTGTAGGGGAGAAGAAGGAGGAGGAGGAGGTGGGGTTGGTGTTGGTGTTGATGGAGTAGGAGGAGGAGGAGAAGAAAAAGAAGAAGAGTGCTAGCCACTTTTGATGTAGCATCAGCATCTTTGATTCACATCCACTTCCACCTTACCTGTCACCCAGGTGAATCTCAGGTAGGAATGGATCTGTGATATTGCCGGTGTGGACTGTGAAAGGGAACAAACCGCCCAGCATGTAGTCTCCGGGTCTTCTGAACTGGGTAGACATGCAGTATTTCTCCTGGGCGAAAGCCCAGCCTAAAGCAAGAGTGAGCAAAAGAAAAGCTGTCATCTCAATTTCTCTCTGGGCTTTTTTGAAAACTCCCACCATCGAACAGGAGACAAAGTCATTAACACCGGGACGGCGCTTACCATGGCCACTGTCTTGTTGAGATGAAATATGACGCAGGGTGGAGGGAATTTGTTTAGCAAAGCATCTCTTGCATGGCTGGAGACATGCAGAGGGTCATGGTTGGCCATCCATCCTAATCAAATGTCTTGTAGCATTTGTTGAGTGGGTTGCCTTTGTCAACTGGAGCCCTAGACTCTTGGAATTTCCTCCTTGGACAGATGGTATTCAAACCAAGATGCCGAGGGGCGTTCCTGTGCTTCAAACAGGTGCTGTGATAATGTCATGGCAAAACCCAGGATCAGGGGTTGTGTCCCATAACTGTATACAACAGGGATTCCTGTAAGAGACACTCTCTTGAATCTAACTGTAATCATGTAGCCTATTTAGCCAGAAAGGGGGCCATAGGCGTTCCCTTATATAAGTAGGTTTCTTTATTTGTTTATTATGAAATGTTTCCTGGACTTTTGCTGGACTGCATTCTGTACTATGCTTTGATTTCAATAGACTTTTAAATACCTGGAGAGACTTGGGAGTGATTACTCGGCTCACGCTACCTGAATCTACACTAGTTTCATGTGTACTCTTTGTTCACCACCTTTATATAGGTTAGGACTGGGCACACTGATAGGAGAAGCCTGAACTTCTGGTTCTGATCTGGACTGGGGAAGCAGGATCAGGCGCAATCCCATTGACAGGAGACCGGAAGATGCCCGAGTCCTACTTGGGAGTAAGTGGACTGTCACATAATTGTGCAGATATTTTCAGAAGCTCATATCTATGTCCTTTGCCCTGCTTTGTAAAAAAAAAAGATACTGATAATAATCTGAATTAAGGAATCCACATCAGACATACAACAAAATTGTGGATAAATAATGCATTTCCCTGATTGATATCCAGAAAGAATGTAATGTAACATTGACACTACAACCAAATGCCACTTTAACAGCATAAATATATTGGAATAGTAGCCGTGTTAGTCTGTGGTTCAGGCGTCTCAGAAAACAAAACAAAACAAACAAAATAAAGTAAAATAAAAATAAAAAACACACTAGCACTTTAAAGACTAACTGCTATATTTTCACTGTTAGCTTTCGTGGATCAAGTCCACTTCATCAGACAAGCATAAATATAAAAAGTCCTAGATTGTCTGTATTCCTAAAATCTGGCCAAAAGTCCAGTGCGATACAATAATTCAAATTTTCAAATCTTTTTCCCTGCCAGAGTTTTCTCAAAGTCTTCTTCTCCTGCAGGAAATATCAAAAATATGCAAATATTCACATGATGGTCAACCTTGGCACTCCAGGTGTTCTTGGACTTCAATTCCCAGAAGCCCAAGTCAGCACTCCTGGTGATCAGGGCTTCTGGGAATTGAAGTTCAAGAACACCTGGAGTGCCAAGGTTCACCATCACTGCGATTCTGTCTTACTTTCTTCTCTAAGTGAGGGGGCTACACTTCCAAAAATCTCCAAAGCAGCACTGATTTTGTTGGCTGGGGGATATACATCAGACTACAAAATCCTCATCAGATCTTACAACTTACTGGACAAGAGGTGTATGCTAGACAGGACCCCTTGCCCTAGGTCTCCCCACAATCCAGACTGAATCACTCCTGCCAAGTTACCAGGCTCAAGACTGGATCGCCTGTTGTGCTCCAGTCCTCATCTGACTCCGAAGATGACCTGGATCTGGAGGCACTTCCTACGCCCAGGCCAGTTCTGCCTGGACCGGAACCTGAGAATGTCCTGAGCCAGGAATCTCAGCCTGCAGCTCTGACTCCCCAGGCAGATGACCTGTCAGATCAGAAGTCTGAGTCTGACAGTGATCAGCCCTCAGTTAGGGAAAGATTCAGAAAGGAGCTACACCTGTGACACAAGCAAGCTAGAACTAGTTACCAGAGAAGGCTCACAGCTAATTTATTTATTAGGGAGTAAGTATTTGCCCTAACTAAGTTGTATAGCATATTGTACTTTACTGAAATACTGTACTGTTGCTTTAAAGGTTTTTGATATGGAAACACAGGTGTTGCTTACTTACTTTACGATCCAAGGTCCTGTGTATAAAGTTAGGCAGTTGTTCACACACCTTCAGCCAATGTGCTCACCAGAGCCTGTGTGCTCATGCTGTCTGTGTGCTTGCTGAGGGCTATGCTCTGAATGCTCCTTGATGCCCTCCAGGACTTCTCCACAAGAAACTGCTTGTGTGGTAAGAACTTCAACTGGAAGAAGGAACAAGAGATTCCCCTACCCAAAGGAGAGAGCAAAAGCTACCTGCTTTATCTGCCAAGATTTTGAAGCTGCTTTGTAACTGCGTAGGCTAACTCATCACTTGACCAGCATACCAATGGACTTGGCAACTGCTCAGCCAAAGACTGCCTTTTTAGGACGTAACTTTTGAGTTACACCTTGTGTTTGTTTTACTGAATGCCACAAGTGAGCTGAACGCGTGCTATATAGAGAAGTTATCTTGTTTATGTTATTGTTATCTTGTACATATTTGAAGCCTTCCATTTACACCTTAAGTAAAGTACCTGTAACCTGTTTTGCAGAAAGCTTCTGTTTGCTGCGTTGACTGGCCACTCTGCTACACACCAACAATCAGCAGGGAGGCTTTTAAGCAAGCTTGTTGCAACATTCCAGCGTCAGTACAATTCTTCAGTGAAAAGACTGACACCTTGCTTGACTTTGGACACCGCTTGAAATTGTCTGCCTAGACCCTGACCTGCCTGCCATGACCCTGACGATGGTCTTGGATATCCTTTGGACTAGGTGCTTGCTTGAACTCCTGGTAACCACACCTTGGCTTGCTATTTGGACTTTGTAATTTGGACTCTCCTTGAATAGATACTCTGTGTAGTGCCGCTGTGTGGTGACACATCACCTAAGACTCACGGAGAAGTCTGTCTAGACTTACCACCTGGAAGACATACAGCTGCCTGAGATATTGTGTTGAAAGCAATTTCAGAAGAGAGATATAGGAGTATTTTCTCTATCTATCTATCTATCTATCTATCTATCTATCTATCTATCTATCTATCTATCTATCTATCTATCTATCTATCTATCTATCTATCTATCTATCTATCTATCTATCTATCTATCTATCTATTTTCGATTGCCTTTGGGTCTGGCAAACCCTCTTTTAACATCCTTCCAAAAACCACACACAGTGATGAAAGCGATTCATTTTATTGGAGGTCACTCATAGGTAAAATTTACAGTTCTTCATAAAGGTTCAGATTGGTCACACCATCCATATCTTATCCTAATCAAAAACAGTAGGAACATAGAAACATACACGTTTACCCCAAACACAAAATAAACTGAGCATTTTTCTAGGTAATCACATTTATTTATTTATTTATTTATTTATTTATTTTTCAATTTGTATTGCCGCCCCACTCCAAAGACTCCGGGCGTCTCACAAGAAGAACAAAAATGAATCAACAATCTAAAACCCCCATCAAAAACCCACCCAAGTAGTAGATTAAAAGATTAAAGATTATCAGATAACAAGTTTTTGGTTACAAAGTGTGGGATGGGTTATAGGAAAAGATGGAACTCAACAGAGGAGAAATACAAAGAAAAGTGAAAATGAGATGGAAAGAGAAGAAATTGCAATGAAACAGGAGGTAGAAAAGAATAAGAATTTTTTAAAATCCTGTATGAACAAATGTAGAGCCTACAGGAACCCAATTTCACATGATGGTTAAAATCAAGTCTACATCCCTCCACTAAAAGATGAATGGAGGTTAGAATTAACTTTAACCTTGTGGATGGAAGGAAAGGTGGTTAGTTCTAGGGTTAGCATTTGGGTTAACTTAAATGCTACACACAGCTGGATGGATAGACAGATAGAGGGAAGGAAGGAGAGAGGGAAGGAAGGAGGTTACAGATAAGATTATCTCAATGGAAGAAAGGAGAACCAAAGTCTGTTCAGGCTTCTTAAACAAAATGATGTCCCCTGAGCTCTGATGAGAGATCTTATTCTCATTCCTGGACAAAAGGCAGGAGTTAATCTCAAGAGTCTTTCTCCTGCAAATTCTCTTTAGTATAATCTTGAAAATAGTCCCACGTGTTCCACTCTGGCTTGAAACAAAGGATGTAGCATTTGGGAAGGTAGTAGGTGGCCAGTACTCCGAGGGCGCCGCTCAGAATGGCAGCGATGATGATGGCCGGGTGGTAGATAGGCTTGGCCGTGGCGAAAGAGGGTATCGTGACCACCAAGGTGATGAAATAGGTAATCACGGCGAAGGTGATGGCCCGGGCGGCATTGTATTTCTTGGGAGGCGACTGCACCATGAAGGTGCAGAGGAAAGAGGTGAAGACCACGGCACCGTTGTGGCCATGGAGGAGGAAAAGCATGAACCAGGTTGGGTGGACGCACTGGAACAAGACCTCAGTGGGCAAGGCACTGTAGTTCTTGAAGAGAAGGGCTGGGGTCCAGTAGAGGTATATGAGGCCGAGGGAGGTTTCTACCAGGAAGGACAAGGCCACCAGAACCCACGGGTGCTTCCGGATGAGGCGGTGCAGGACGCTGGGGCGGCTGTCAGCAAAGTCGTGGGCCAGCAGGATCTGGAGGGCCTTGACCATGATGGGGGAGTAGCAAAGGTTGGTGCTCAGGCCCAGGGACAGGTTGTAGAGCTTGCAAATGGTACAGCTGGGCTTCCCGATTAGGAAGATGACGTTGAGGCACAGCAGGGCAAGGCTGAAGAGACTTACAAGGCTCAAGACGCCTCCGGTGGCCTGCACCGCGGGTGTCCGGAAGTGCTTCACAAAGAGGACTGCTGTGAAGCCGATGAGCGTCAGGGCGAAGCACATGACGAATAGCAGGGCAACGGTCCCGGGTTCAGACCAGAAGAGGTATTTCTCGCAGCGGTCATAACACTTTGTGCTGCGTGGAGGGGACCACTGGTGTTGGGGGCAAGGAGTGCAGGTGGAGACATCTGGAAAGGGGGAGAGGTGGGTCAGGAGGAGGGGATAAAGGTGGGCTTGTTTGACTTCTGGGTAAAACACAGAATGGTCTTACAAAAGGATGGAGACCATAGGTTGGAGGGAGGGTGTGAATCATTTCTTAAAAATAAAAGACCCACGTTCTTAGTTTTACATCCCAAAACTCCAAAGCAAACCCATTTCAAATCATTTGTTTTGACAAAGGACTCCAGAGGACGCCGCCCATAAAGTCTCAGAGATACGTACCCCATCTGTGGTCCCAGCATCTTTCGATCCCCCAGTACAGGGTGACCACAATACGGGGTGAACCTGGGGACACCCCATAACCAGTCTCACCCAAAGAACTACGGAAGGTGCCACTTTCACAGTCGATGCAGTCGTAGCAGCAGAACTGGAACCCTTTCATCTGACGGATCTGCCCTGGCAAACATCCGGTAAAGCACTCCGAACGGGGCGGCTAGGAAGAAAGAAGAAGAGATGCCATTTTGCTTACCGTATTTTTCTGCCAGTGAATGGTACCATTGACCAAAGGCTTTGCTAGGCTTTCTCTTTCTCACTCTCTACCTTTCGATCCTCAGTGTAAAACTGGATCTTTGATGCGTTCATCGTTAGGTTCCCATCGAACTCCCCCAAAACGACATGCTCAACTTGCTTATTCCGCCATGCCCAGCCTATCAGCTTGAAGCTCAGGCCGACACTCTTATCTTGGCTGAAATTTAGTGACTTGTTGTGGATGGTGAAATTGACAGTCCTCAATTTTTCCAGCAACTGTAGAGACAGGAAGAGGCGTCATGTTTAGGAGAAGACACCTGAGTCCATCACAGCTGTACTTTCTAGTTTTACTTGGGAGACCATCTTAAAACAGGGATTACCAAGCTAAAGCCCACAGGTCGGATCTGGTCCATGGTGTCATTTCATGTGGCTCCACACCCCTCCAAGGTCAATTTAGAAACAAAATGGCCACCCCTTTGAAGCTGATGGGACAAAATGGCCACCTCCATTGTCCAGGCAGGGCAAAATGGTTGTTTGGCCCTCGAAGCTGACTGAAAGTGTGGCCCAGCCGGCGGGTTGAAAAGGTTGGGAACCACTGGCTCTTTGGCTATAAATGGAGATGAGCACAGCACCCTAGAGTCACATACGACTGGCTTTCGAGCAAGGGCGACCTTTCCATTTACCTTAACAAAGAAAAAGTCAAAGCAGAAAAGCCCAGCTTGGAAGTGGGCAGATGTTGGTGAAATGAAAACAACAAGATTTTGACCATGGGATCTATCACCCTAGAACAGTGGTAGAGATCATGTAGATCTCAGCCATTATTTTGTTGACTTGAAATTCCAGACATCTCAGTCAGCATCTGAGTGGCCATATGCTGTGGTGGGATTCAGCAGGTTCACCCCAGTTCACCAGAACTGGTAGCAGAACTTTTGGCTGGCTCTGCCCATCCAAGGTTTGAAATAAAGTAGTCCTAATTTGGGAGAGACTCAGGGCTTTCCCCCTGACCACGTCCACAAAGTAGGTAGTATAAGTTTTTGAATCCCACCACTGGCCACGAGTCAAGGGAGAGGAAGGATATTTGTGAACCCAGGGTTAGGAACTGTGGTTATAAGGTACCTTCTTCCACTTCCTGAACCTTGAAATGGGCTGGAGCCTTTCACCCACCTGCCAGGGCTTGATGCTGTTCTTCTGACACTGCCCCTTTTGGCAGTGTAACACTTTGTGGAGTGCGTGGGCTACACCGTACACTGCGGCGTACACAGGGAAGGTCTGCCGGTGGTCCAGAAGCATATTCATTGTCTCTCTGGAAATGTTGCTGCATTGGCTGCATTGTGGCCCAAGGACGTCAGGAGTTACCTTCATGGCTTGTTCTTGTGAAGCCTGGCAGAAGTCATCCTGTTGAGTTTCTTCCAAGAGATGGTGCACATAATCTGTAAAAAGGGGGATTTTCCATCCCTTGATGACAAAGCCCATGATCATCCCAACAGCCCTGATATTCTTGATGGTGGCGACCCAACCTGACATCACCCAAGCTTCACTGGCCAGCCACACCTTCTTCTTCAACCCTAAAGCAAGGGTTACTTTGAAAAGTTCCCGGACAGCTTGGCTAACGGAGAATAAGATGATGACATTGACATTGGTGTCATTGATCGCGGTGATAGTCCTCTTCAGCTTGTCTTGATTATAAGGGTCCGTGACGTCCGCCGGGATCAGTCCTTCATAAGCGATGCAGATTCCATATTTGGTCACCATGGCGGACAACAGGCTGATGCCTTCACGGCCATATTCTTCGTCACTCCCAATGATGGCGATCCAATTCCATTGGAAGGCAAGCAGGAGTTGAATCAAGGCTTCCACCTGCACTTTGTCACCGGGAACCGTGCGGAAGAAGGAAGGGTACAGTTCGTCATCATTCAACTTCTCCGTGGTGGCTCCGTAGCTGACCTTAGAAGATTGCAATGTAACAGTGGCATCAATTGTTGAATGATCTGATGTCAACCCTCACTTCAGTCTTATTTTTAACACTCCTCTACCTTCCTTCCATGGACAGAACCTTAACTGAGGTTGTGGTTGAAGCTGATGTCAACACTAGCAACGGGGGCTGGATACGTCCACTCAATCAGTGTACAGAAAACTAATTTTAGGATCATGGGGCACAGATGAAGCTGTCTTCCAAGACCGAGAAGCAAATAAAAGCTGGTTGGGGAGGTTCAGAAGGAGGAGAAAAAGCTGGTAGACTACCACAGCCGTTCCCCAGCCTCCGCCACTTGAGGCAATTGCTTTACTTTGCCTAACGGTGGCGCCAGCAATGCTCCTGAAGATACACAACAAAGGCCATTGTTATTTTATGGTATGACTGTGGAGTATTGGCTGCTTTCAGCCCCCTAGAAATCAAGTTCTGTGCTCTCTAAGCATAGTGTAGGAGAGGGCCATCCACCACTGCTATAGAGAGGTTCTGTCCTTACACTATCCCAGTCTCCAAGATTATTAGGGCTTTTTAGAGGTCGAATCCTGCTCTCCCTGTCTCCCACCAACTGTTTACCTGTGGGACCAGGAAGAAGCTGAACAGCTTAGCGGTCAGCAAGGCGAGTTCCGAGCTGTGAGGTCCGATGATGGCTACCACTCGGGGTTCATAATCGGTGTAGTTGCAAAGAACGCTGATGGTGTTGGTGCCTGTCCGGGAGAGAAACAGCATGCTGGGGTGAAGAGCCAACATCGGGTCGACAGAAGTGTCGTAGATGTCATAGCCCAGCGTGATTCCCGGCAGCAGCGTTGTGGAATTGTTGATTTCCTCCACTGCCAGCTTCATCCCAAAAGCCCAGATCAAACTGGCATTGTTCACCCTATGGAAAGGAAAGCAAGAAGGGGAAACCAGTGTCTAGTCATTCCAGTGTGCCTAGTCATGCCTGCCACATGAATTTGAACTAATAAATAAATAAATAATAAATGACCATGGAATTGTCTGCAGAACCAGACAACGCTGGCTCTTTGGCTTTGAAACAAAGATGAGCACTGAACCCTAGAGTCAGATACGACTGGCTTTTGAGCAAGGGAAACCTTTACCTTTTATTACTACTACAGTATCCATACACTTCATTGCACACTGGGATCCACCTTAAGCAAATTCATGCCGATAGCATTTTTCCTGGAACCTTCAGAGAAAAAATGTATATTTGGATATGAGCAGTACCCGACGATGACGACGACGGCACTATTGGATATAACTCTGGATAAAGGGCTGCGGTGGCTCAGTGGTTAAGAAGCTCGCTTTGTTAGCTGGAGGGTAGGCGAGTCGGCAGTTTGAGACCCGTGTACTGCTTGACAGATTGAGTGCCCGTCTGTCCCAGCTCTTGCTGACCAGGCAGTTTGAAAGCAAGAAACTGTAAGTAGATAAAGTAGACCACTTCGGTGGGTAAGTAGATAAAGTAGACCACATTAGTAGACCACTTCAGTGGGAAACGAAAGTAGACCACTTGGGGACATGAAAGGAGCCTCATTCAGGCGTCCCCCCCAAGTGGAGTTTCTCCAGCAAAAACCCTATCAACCCAGAATAATTTCTGACATTAAATTATTATTATTACTTTGGATATTTCAATTGTGCTAGCCACTTTTGATGTAGCATCAGTATCTTTCGTTCATGTCCGCTTCCACCTTACCTGTGGCCCAGGTGAATCTCAGGTAGGAACCGATCTCTGACATTGCCGGTGTGGACCGTGAAAGGGAACAAACCGCCCAGCATGTAGTCTCCGGGTCTTCTGAACTGGGTAGACATGCAGTATTTCCCCTGGGCGAAAGCCCAGCTTAAAGCAAGAGTGAGCAAAAGAAAAGCTGCCATCTCAATTTCTCTCTGGGCTTTTTTGAAACCCAGTTGAAAACTCCCACCATCAAACAGGAGACAAAGCCATTTCCAATGGGAGATTGCTTACCGCGGCCACTGTCTTGTTGAGATGAAATACGGTGCAGGGTGGAGGGAATTTGTTTAGCAAAGCGTCTCTTGCAGGGCTGGAGACATGCAGAGGGGTGGAGAGGGACACGGTTGGCCATCCATACTAATCAAATGTCTTGTAGCATTTGTTGAGTGGGTTGCCTTTGTCAACTAGAGCTCTAGACTCTTGGCGTTTCCTCCTCGGTTAGATGGTATTCAAACCCAAGACGCTGAGGGGCGTTCCTGGGCTTCAAACAGGTGCTGTGATGCCGTCATGGCAAAACCCGGGATCAGGGGTTGTGTCCCATAACTGTATACAACAGGGGTTCCCAACCTAAGGCCCGTGAGCCAGATCCAGCCCACGGCACCATTTCATGTGGCTCTCCACCCCTCCAAGGGCATTGTGAAACAAAATGGCTACCCCTTTGAATGTGTTTTGACAAAATGGCCACCCCCATTGTGCAGAATGGCCCTCCGGCCCTCGAAGCTGACTGAGTGAGTGTGACCCAGCCCTTGGCTTGAAAAGGTTGAATTGAACAATCCTTCCCGTTTTAAGATTACGGAGTTGAGCACGATTAAAATCCCACAATTAGACCTTTTTCCAGTTCTGAAATATAGAATGCCTTTATTGAAACAGTGCAGTATACATTTACTTATATAACTCCCAAGCAGCATGAGATAAAATACAAATCAATTGCAGCGCATGCATCTAATCCATAGTATAATTGTGCAAATATTTTCAGCAGCTCATATCTGCCCTGCTTTGTAAAAAAAGAGACACTGGTAATTTAATCTGGATTAAGGAATCGACGCAAGACATACAATAAGGTTATAAATGATGCATTTCCCCGATTGATATTCAGAAAGAACGTAATGTAACACCACATTATAACCACATGCCACTTTAACAGCATAAATTTTAAAAAGTCCTAGATTGTCAGTATTCAAAAAAATCTGGCCAAAAGTCCCATGCGATACAATAATTTTAATTTTCAAATCTTTTCCCCTGCCAGAGTTTTCTCAAAGCCTTCCTCTCCTGCAGGAAATACTGTATCAAAAATATGCCCTATTTCCTTGATGGCCAACCTTGGCTCTCCAGGTGTTCTTGGGCTTCAATTCCCAGAAGCCCAAGTCAACAAACCTGCCGATCAGGGATTCTGGGAATTGAAGTCCAAGAACATCTGGAGTGCCAAGACTTGCCATCACTGCGATTCTGTCTTAAGCGTTTAGCATTCAAAAGTGCTGGAAGAATTTGGGAAAATGGCAAAAACAAAACACAGGAGGTAGAAAGGAATAAGATTTTTATTTTAAAAAACAACCCTTCTGTTCGATGGAAACTGCACTCTGGATTTTAACCACTTCCGAGTGAGAAAAACTTTTGCAAAACAAATTTCTTTATGCTACAGAGACCTCATGCAATCGGGTTCTTGAGGTTTGGTCAACTCAATAACCCATAATCTATTTCTGGGATTGTTTGTGGTCACTTTTATGATTTGCCATTCTTCATTAGGTATCTATGTTGACCACTTGAGAATTAAGACTCTAGAAGATCTGATTTCCAGCTTTTAACAAGTAGAAGTGCCAGCTTCGAATAAATTTTGGTCCTCTCTCCACTCATCTGAGCTTCAACTGTGTATGCATTGGCAGACAGAGGCACAACTGGTGCTATCAAAAAAGCCCCTTCTGAACCCAACAATAGATATGACACTTTTATGTCTGAACCCAAGAAAATATTCATCCTTTGAGCAGACAGGGCCATAAAGAATTGGATTGCTGGATTTTTCCCCTGTGCTAGACTCAGGAAAACTGGATCAGAAAGTCATAGCTGTAGAACATGCCACTATGTGCCGATAAGTGTTAAAGTTGCATTCTCTGATTACCTGCATTCCCAGGATGCTACAAATACAGAGGCCAATGTCATGTGATGGTTAAAATCAAGTCTACATCCCTCCACTCAAAAATTCCCTTTTCCCCTGGAAAGCTTTGATTTACAGAAGATAAGTGCATGCTTGATTCAACAAGTCAAGTCTGACTGACAACAGAGTCCAACCAGCTTGGAATGATTCGAATCCAGGGCTCCCGTGTCACCCAAACGCGAAAGAGTTCGGCAGTGCAAAAAAATTCACACAGGTAAGACGACAATGAGCTTATAAACTGCAACTTAAAATAAGTGCTTGAAGATTTGGACCCCCAGAAGCTTCACAGCTAATAGAGACAAGAGCAAAGGACTCTGGGAGTTGTAGTGTAAAAACATCTAAAGGACGAAAGACGTTCTTTCTGTCCTTACCTTGGTCGGATTGTCTGAGCAATGTGAGCCACAATGGTTGTGGTCAACATCTTGAGGACTTCCACCAACTTCCCCCATCCCTGGTGTTCTCCAGATGTATTAAGCCAGTGTTTTCCAACCTGGGGGTTTGGGACTTCAATTCCCAGAAGCCCAAGTCAATTCCCCAAAGCACTGATCAGTCAATGGGCTGACTTAGGCTTCTGGGAATTGAAGTCCAACCCCCCCCCCCAGGTGAGGGAACCCTGTTTTGGGCTATGAGCTCCATCGCATAGTGGCTGCTGGCAGTGGAGACCCAAAACATCTGTAAGGAAATGGGTTGGAGAAACTGGTGAGATATTGGATTTATAAGAGGGGTCTGGATGGCGCAGCTCAAAAGCTGTTCCGGCCATGAGCAGCGATAAGCATGGATAGCATGGTTGGCTTCCCTCAAGAGACCGTGGTTTGGGAATACTCCCAGTCATGGAAGGTCGAGGAGATTGTGTTGAGTGTAGAGACTTTGGGTGACTTCATAGACGTTGGCGAGGCAGGGCAGGGCTTCCCCCAGCATCTCCACGGCCTCCTCGCTGGTGCCCACGTTCATGTTCTCGAGGAAGGTATTCCGGGCGGGCAGTGTGTAGAACGCCACGATGGCGGCGTTGCGGATGAACCAAGAATGGTAATTGGCCAAGGAGGCGTTGTACGAATCCTTGCACAGCAAGGACGTTTGGGAGTCTGCCTTGCTAGTCCGCAAGCCTTCCAGGAAGAGCTGCAGCCAGTGAAGGGCCCGGTGGAGACGGAGGATTGTCCGGCAGCCGGAGGTAGGGTAGTTGCCGGTTTGCTTCAAGTCTACAAGTCCGTTGGCCACTTCGTGCTCCACCATGGACTGAAGGGTGAGGTAGTGATCTTTCTGCTCGCCGTTGCGGAAGTTCTCCATGATCTGGATCTTGGCCACAGCGTCTTTGGAGATGAATGAGAAGATTGCGCCCATGGTGTTCAGAAACCTGCCATGAAGGAGAAAGGCAATGAACAAAACTTAATAGGAAAACCTTCTGCCCCATTGACAAGAACAACAGTGTGCCATCCATTCTGACTTTCAGTGACCCTTTCCAGGGCTTTTTAGCTAGAGCAGGGGTCCTTAACCTAAGGCCTGTGTATGTTGCTTAGATCCTTCCCTATCTTACCGCACAAGCCCTTTCCAGCCTTCCAAGTACGGATCCATGAGAACTTCCTGATTGTCAGTGAGGCAGCTCTTAAAAGTAATCAAAATGTTTCTCAGGTTGTTGCTGTCCCCTCCTTCCGCCATGGTGGAACTCTGAAAAAAAAAAAGCCATCAAGAGTTGAGAAGCAGTTTGGGTTGACAGTTATAAAGAAGCAGATAAAAAGCACGCGGGGTTGCTTTGACACCAAATCTGTCAACTGAAAACAGTTATGCCTGGTTTAGGAAGACATCAACCCCTTGCAAGTGGAGGTGGTGGTGGTTCTGCAGTTGTTTCGGAATGCAGTTCCCATCAGCCACAGCCAGCAGGGAGAAAGATGGGAACTGTTGTTCAGAGTGTCAGAAAGGTGAAGAATGGGTAAAACACATCGTACTCTCTTCCTGCCTAAATAATAGTAATACATCTTCTAAATTCGCATGTGTCCTTGTACAATAATATAACCTTATCCACGGAACTACCGTCCTACCTATTCATAAGTAAGGGTTGCCCTTGCTCAAAAAGCAGTCGTATCCGGCTCTAGGGTACAGTGCTCATCTCTGCTTATAGCCAAAGAGCCAGTGGTGTTGGTGTCTGCAGACATTTCCACAGACACGTGGCAGTCATGACTAGATGCTGGAGTGCACCGAACACTGTTTATCTTCCCACCCAAGTGGAACCTATTTATCTACTTGCAATTTCTTGCTTTCGAACTGCTAGGTTGGCAGGAGTTGGGACAGACGCCGGGTGCTTATTTCGTTGTGCAGTACTCGGGTCTTGGACTGCTGACCTTCCTGTCAGTGTCTTAACCACTTGAGCCACCGCAGTCCATATAAATATATGCTTTTCTATCGCACATTACCCAAGCTGGCCACTAGAGGCCACTAATTTGCAGCGTAAAATGTAGGGTTCGCTGTTATCCTTGGTTTCAGGTATCTGCAGTAGGTCTGTGGATAAGGGTGTGACCTATAGAAATTAATTTATCCTTATACAGATTCAATAACAACAACAATAACAATATAGTTAATAATAATTTTGTGTCAGTCTACCACAACCTCCACCAATAATAATAATAATAATAATAATAATAATAATAATAATAATAATAATAATAATAATAGGAATTCACTGGGAACATTTGCCCCAAGTGTCCACTTCAGCTACTGCTGCTGCCCAGTAGCCCCCACCATCCTAGCCCCCCACCATCCCTCCCCTCAGCATCCCTTCCCCCTACCCTGAACCGCGTTATGTGTCCAAATTCTCCAAGCCGCCCCTTAAAACCTGACTCACCTTTACTTTTTCTCTTCTTACCTACTTCCGTGCTTAAACTACTTTCGTTTTCTCAGACAGCCAATCAGCGTGCTCCTCTCCTTCGCATGGGCCCGCCTCCTGCGCTCCTCACCCAATGGCTGGCTTTCTAACGGCACCTGGCCAGCGCCGGCCAATCGGAGCTTGGGCTTTGCTTCCGGGCGGCCAGCGGCTTCCTTAACGTTGGTGCGTGGTGCGCCTGCGCAAGAGGGCTCCTGCGGCGTGAGAGATAGACTTCCCTGCTCTGGGTTACATAGAGATACGCATCGAAGGGAAAGATAGAGTCGCCACTTTATAGTTTCATGTTAGGTTTAAAGCTACGTTTATTGCTGTTTTACTTAGAAACTGAGAATATATTCTATTCTAACCTATTAATTAATGAATAGATGAATTTTATTAGAGCGGAATCTACTGGAGACAATTCCTTCTCTCAATTTTACCCACCAAACCAGCACCTTTGTGTCACTCTATTCTTTTATCTATGTTCATTTCCTTTTTATTAACAGGCCGTGCTATGGGTGAGCGCTGTGCGCATGCGTCGCATGACCTGGGCTATTTTAGGCTGGCCAAGCGATGCAAACCAGGTGAGCAGAGGAAAGAAAATATGGGATTTTTGGGGGGTGTTTTTTTAAAAGGTCTTTTTGCAACGTCAACTCTGCTTTTTGGGTTGGGGCTCAAGCAGCTTCCTGAGAGGGCCCTGGTTTGGGAACTCTGTCCCCCATCAGGCAAGCAAGACTGGAAGTGATGGGCTTTGTAGTCCAGCCTAGGGGAAAAGTGTGAATTAGAGAGATTCATGTATCTGGGAATCAGCAGCTATAAGAGGAAGAAGAGAAGGGGAGGGGGGGAAATGTGCACTCCTGCAGTTGAAAGTTGGGGCAGTAAATTTATTAGGGGGGGGGGCTGTAAAAATGTGTAAACTTTTGAGTTTCCTAGAATTATTTTATCTATTCTAACCTATTAATTAATGAATAGATGAATTTTTATTAGAGTGGAATCTATTGTGTTGTGCAACAATGTACAACAATGTAGCTTTGGATTTATTTATTTATTTATTAGTGTATGGCGCTTGTACATATTGAATCAACATATAACAAGAAAGAAAATAGGGCAATAGAGAAGATTTTTTAAAAGGATGACTCCTGGTGAAATAGAAAATGTATAGAAATTGTTGAGATGTTTGTTTATAAATGAATGCTTAATTATATATATACAGTAATACCTCATATAACATTAGTATCAAATAACACTAAAATCACATAACATTAAGGAATCTGGGGGGAAGAATTGCATCAGATAACATTAAGATCCTATGGGATGCTTCAGATAACAACCGCTAAAGCCTGTGTGGTTACAATGTATCTCTATGGATCCCATAGGATTTTAACATGCATCGGATAACACTAAAAATCATCTAACACCAAGACTTGTGGAACCAGGTTTTAGTGTTATATGAGGTTTTACTGTATATATATATATATCTATATATATATATATATATCTATCTATATCTATATCTATCTATCTATATATATATATCTATATCTATATCTATATCTATATATATCTATATCTATATATCTATATCTATATCTATATCTATATCTATATCTATCTATCTATCTATCTATCTATCTATTCATTCTTGTTATATGTTGACTCAATGTGTACAAGTGTCATACCCTAAATCAGGAGTTCTCAACCTTTTAAAGTCGAGGCCAGGGTCATGGTTCCTCAGACAGCTTTGGGGGCTGGATGGCAATTTTGCCCTTCCTCCACCACATTTCACTTCCTGGTGTGGTGGAGGCGGAGGGGAGGGGGACACGAAATGGTGCCAGGTTGAGAATCCCTGCCTCAAATAAATAATACATATTAGGCTGGATAGGACCAAATCAAAACAACAAGAACCCCCCCAAAAAAACCAGAACACAAGTGATTAAGGCGCTGGACTTGACGACTGGAAGCAGACAGCGCTGGCTCTTTGGCTGTTAACGGAGATGAACTGGTGAATCTCGAGAGGATGATTGTTCCGAAGTGTTTGTCAGCCTTTTATCTTCATAGAGATGTATTGCCTCTGTGTGTGTTTTGAACCATGCTTTTTTTACCCTGGTTATATCTCTAGGACAAAAATGACTTGGTACAAGAGACACGTCTAACCGCGACTCCTTGGGGCATTGCCATATGGGGTCTCTGAATCGGCCTTCCTTCTAGCTGCAGATCTGAGGCTTTGTGGTTATTTTAACATGCCTGAAATCAAAGTTACTCCTTTGGGTAAGGAACATGTGTTTTGGAAGCAGACATGATGATATTGAAACTGTTCTACTTTGGGGCATATCTAGGGTTTCCATATGTCCTGGAAAACCGGGATTACTGATCGAGAAAGTGGCCTTCCCAGTAGTTAAGTTCTTTCCTGTTTTGTGCTTGCAGGAGCTGGTCAAGATGTGGGGCGGAGTTGCATCCTCGTGTCCATTGGGGGCAAAAACGTCATGTTGGATTGTGGGATGCACATGGGCTATAATGATGATGTAAGTATGATGGTCAGGAGACAGGCTTAGGTGATCACCTTACCCAAGTATCTGTGATAATAGATCAATGATGGCCAACCTTGGCCCTCCAGATATCCTTGTACTTCAATTCCCAGAAGCCCTGATCAGCAAGAGTGCTGACTTGGGCTCCTGGCAATTGAAGTCCAAGAACATCTGGAGTGCCAAGGTTAGCCGCCCCTGTAATAGATCTTATTTTAGAGTTGTGGTCCTCCAACTTTGGGTCCACAGATGTTTTTGGACTATGCCTCCCAGAAGCCTTTACTGTTGGCTGTGTTGACCAAGATTTCTGGGAACTGTAGTTCGAGAACATCTGGAAGCCCAAGGTTGGGAACCATTGTTTCAGAACAAGATGTTTTTGGACTTAAACTCCCAGAAGCCTTCACTCTTGGCTGTGTTGGCCAATATTTCTGGGAACTGTAGTTTGAGAACATCTAGAGACGCAAGATTAGGAACCATTGTTTCAGACCAAGATGTTTCTTGAGAATTTTGTGTTTGGATTGTGGTAAGGCTGAAGATGACAGATAGGAGACGTGGCTGCCCCAATTTAGTATTGGGTGCCAGATGGAAATGATGATTTTAAGGATGATGGACAGGAGCCACAGGGCCTGGCTTAGGTCACCACTTAGGAGGAATATTGGAGGATTAAGAGATGGAGTGACTTCATTATCTACCAGCTTCATCTCCATCTTTGACTGTCCGTAGACAGACTATTGTCAAGGGAATATAGCCTTGAAGAACAAAAACTATTTTGCCTATAGACATTTCCCCCATTCAGCTGTAAAACTAGTTAGCATGCAGGCTAAAGATGCATCTTCTGAAAAATCACAAGAACCTTCTCTTGTATTCCCCAGAGACGGTTTCCTGATTTCTCCTACATCACTCAAAACGGTAGGCTGACAGATTTCCTGGACTGTGTAATTATCAGGTGTGTACATCTGTCTCGTGTTTAGGTGACTTGACGTGAAAAGGATCACCATATATACTTAAGTATTATACTTATAATATTTAATATAATATATAGTATATTCTCAAATATAAGTCGAGGTACCTAATTTGGACCTCTAAGATTAAAACAGATTGACCCGAGTATAATTTGGGGTGGAAAATACAGCAGCTGCTAGTGAGTTTTATTCATTAAAATACATGAAAATATGGTAAAATTAATTAATCTAGACATTTGTGTGGGTATGTTTTTTTGAGTTTTTATGGTAGTGCTAGTCCCCCTGTATATTTGAATTTGAACCACCACAGGTTGGGGCCCTCATGGTCATTGACCCGAGTATAAGTTGAGTCCACTTTTTGGATCTCATTTTGGGGGCTAAAAAACTAGATTCATACTTGAGTATATACAGAATCTACAAATAAGATTTCTCCTCTTGTGTTTGATCTATGGTGTATTACCAGAGCTGGCCGCTAGAGGCCACTGTCCACAACGTTAAAAAATATATAGGGTTCACCATTATATATAGGGTTCACCATTACCTGTGGTTTCAGCTATCCACAGCAGGATTCGGAATGTATCCCCCCCTCCGTAGATAAGGTTGTGAATGACCTGTATGCAGCTGGCTCTCATGATAGCATGACATCCCATAACTCCATAACCTCTTGCTCTAGTTGTCATAAACACTATGAATCAAGGGGATGATATAGTCTGGCCAGATTATCCTGCTATGGTAATAGAGTAGACCAGTGGTTCCCAACAGGGGGTACACAGCCCACAAGGGGACTTCAATTCCCAGAAACCTAAGTCAGTACATTGGCTGATCAGTGCTTTGGGGAAATGACTTGGGCTTCTGGGAATTGAAGTCCAAAAACCAGCATTTGGGAAACACTGGAGTAGACCATACTGCCAGCGGCTCAAGGCTGAGCATCAGGCGGTGGTTAACTACCTTGACAACCCAGAGGATTAACAGCTTGGGTGCCGAAGTCGAAAGGGAAGGGTGATGGTCCCCAAGTGGGTTAAATCCCACTTGAATCTATCTTGATGGAGGGCAGGAGCTTCATCCATCCTGGCCTGGGGCTGATGAGGAGGACTTTGCGTGCCAAAGGGGTTCAGGACCAGAAAGTGACTCCAAGGAACTGGAATCAGTGGTACTATGGGTGTCACACTGCGATGCAGAAGGGAGATGGAAGGCCACTGCATTATATTCTCAGGACAGTCTTCATGGCTGATCCCCATGAGGATCGCCAGTATTTGCATTCAGATACGGAAGAAGAAGACAGCAAAAATCCAGAGAGACCAGATCAGAAATGGCTGCTTTCTAGCCCTTTGGTAACCACAGCTTGAATCTCACCTGTCTCTCTTGTCCTAGCCATTTCCATTTGGACCACTGCGGGGCCCTTCCTTATTTCAGTGAGATGGTTGGCTACGATGGCCCCATTTACATGACCCACCCGACCAAGGCCATTTGCCCTATCTTGCTGGAGGACTTCAGGAAAATCACGGTGGACAAGAAAGGGGAGACCAACTTCTTCACCTCCCAGATGATCAAAGATTGCATGAAGAAAGTGGTATCCGTCCATCTTCATCAGACGGTCCAGGTAAACCGACTGGTCAAATGTGGATCTTGCAATCTGGTAACTCACAAACTTCCCCTGATTTGTTGGTAAAATCCACTCTTTCTTGGGTTAAATCTGTGAGCTTTTTGCAGGCATGTCATGGGGTTCTGGGGACTGCGGTGGCTTAATAGTTAAGATGCTGAACTTGACGATTGGAAGGTTGGCAGGTCAGCAGTTCGAGACCCAAATGCTGCTTCTGCAGATGTTTCCGTTGTCATGTGGCAGGCATGACTAGACACTGTACTGCTGTTTACCTTTCCCACCCAAGTGGTCCCTGTTTCTCTCCTTTTACCTAAAGGCAAAAATCACCCTTGCTTGAAAGCCAGCCATATCTGACTCTAGTGCCTGGTGCTCATCATCTCTGTTTATAGCCCATGAGCCAGCGCTGGCTGTATCTGCCGATATTTCCGTGGACATGTGGCAGGCATGACTAGACACCGGAGCGCACGGAATCTTGTCTGCCTTCCCACCAAAGTGGCCCCTATTTTATCTATTTGCAATATCTTGCTTTCAAACTGCTAGGTTGGCAGGAGCTGGGACAGAGACGGGAGCTCACTCCGTTGTGTAGCACTCGGGTCTCAAACTGCTGACCTCCTGCCTCCCAATCAGTGTCTTAGCTACTTGAGCCACTGCAGTCCTTGTTTATTTATTTATTTTTCCCAGTTTGTATAGCCGCCCAACTCAAGACGACAGCTCACAACATGAAAACAGCACAGCCGTCCAAAACATTAAAAACCACCAAAAAAAAAAAACAATTTAAAAAATGCTACGAAGATTAAAAGAACGAGGATTTTTTTATTTTTTAAGGTGATCCTAAAAAGGTATCGCCTTCCTCCTGCTTTTATTTTATGTATGCATCATACGGCTGCCTTTGCTTATTGATATATATACAGAAATACCTCGGATAACGCGAAGACTTGGTTCCACAAGTCTTGGTGTTACCCGATTTTTAGTGTTATCCGATGCATGTTAAAATCCTATGGGATGGATCGGATAACGTTAAAGCTCCATAGAGATACATTGTAACCGCACAGGCTTTAGTGGTTGTTATCCGATCCATCCCATAGGACCTTAACGTTATCTGATCCAATTCTCCTCCCCAGATTACTTAACGTTATGCGATTTTAGCGTTATCCGAGGTAAACGTTATCCGAGGTATCATTGTATATAATTCAGGGATTTTTTAATTCAATATTTTTAGACACGCGGACAAACGAAACTGTGGATCTTGAACCCGTGGTTATAGGGGGTACTTGTATTGTCCTTGTATGAATTGCAATCCTGCTAGTAGCCTTTCCAGAAAATTGCCGGCGACCCCCTGGAAACAGATAGAAAAGGCTGTGCTCTTCTTTCATCTGTCTGCAGGTGGATAATGAACTGGAGATCAAAGCTTACTACGCAGGGCATGTGCTGGGAGCGGCCATGTTCCAGATCAAAGTGGGCTGTGAATCTGTGGTGTATACTGTAAGTATCTGAGGCTGAGTCCATGGATCTCTGGGTGTTTGTGTTCAGAATGGATACAGTCTGCTCAGTTCTTGCTTGTGGTTCTTTTAGAGAGTCAATACGTCTCTCGTTTGGCCTTCCTCATTCCCTGTGGCTTTCTGCCTTTCCCACCATGACTGACTCTTCTAGGGAATCCTGCCTTCTCATGATGCGCCCGAAGTAGGACAAATCTCTCTAGCACTAGAAGGAGGGCCTTTTTGGCATCTGCTCTGGCCCTGTGGAACCTCCTGCCGACCGAATTACGCCTCCAGTCAGAGCTGTTGGCCTTTAGGAAATGCGTTAAAACTTGGCTGGCCCAGTGGCCGTGGGGTGCTGCCTGTGGGGCAGCCCCCCCCCCTCCGGCTGGTTCATATGAATGGCCATCTGGGTTCTAGTTTTAACCTATGGCGAACATTGGGGGGGGGGGGGTATTTAATGGCTTTTTAGTGTCTTTATGATTTTAATTAATTTATTATTTATTATTCAAATTTCTCCTCTCCCAGGTGACTTAGGGCGGTTTGACATCACATTAAAAAAAAACATCTACAGCAATTCTGGTTAAAAAATTTAAAAGATCAAAAAGTTAATACCAGATTGAAACTAAAATTTTTTCCAAATTAAAAAGGTGAGGGGGCTCAAATTGACCAGCAGGCTTGTCTTTTACTGTCTAATTGCTGTCAGGGTGTTTTTATATTTCGGTGATTTTTTTAATTGGGTGATTGTAAGCCGCCCAGAATGGCTTCGGTGAGGGGGCGGCAATAGATAACGAATAAAATAAATAAATAAGTCTCAAGTTTCAAAAATTTGCCACCAATGGATCCGTTTTCCCCTATCATCTCGTTTTACTGTCTTAATTTTCACATCCATACATTGTGATCTAGGAAAACCAGAGTGTGCACTGTCTTAATCTTGGCCCGCAGCAACGCATCCACTATGGCTAATCTATAGAAGTATTTTAGAAAAGTAACATATACATTGGAGACATTTTGATTAATTCTTTCATTCAATTAGGGCGATTATAACATGACTCCGGACAGGCATTTGGGGTAAGCTCTTGTTTCTAATGTATTGTTTTTACATAAGACACATTGGTTCTTCTTGTGTGTGAATAGTAACACAGTACCCCGGGCTGCAGTGGCTTAGTGGTTAAGATGCTAAGCTTGGCGACTGGAAGGTCGGCAGGTCAGCAGTTCGAGACTCGAGACCTGCATCACGGAGCGAGCTCTCATTGTCTCTCCTGCCAACCTATCAGTTCGAAAGCAAGAAATTGCAAGTACAGCAATACCCCGACTTACATATGCCCTGAAGTTACATAAAATTCGACTTACATAGTGATTTTGTGCTAAAACCATGACCCGATTTACATAAATGTCCCGATTTACATAAATTTACGTAACATGATTTCCTGTGGGTTTGCTTCGAGTTTCATAAAAAAAATCATTTTCTCTGTTGGTTTGCTTTGAGTTACGTAAAAATTCATTTCTCCTGTGGGTTTGCTTCGATTTACATAAAAATCTCATTTTCCCTATGGGTTTGCTTCGAGTCTCGTAAAAAATAATAATTTTTCCTGTGGGTTTGCTTCGATTTACATAAAAATCTCATTTTCCCTATGGGTTTGCTTTGAGTCTCGTAAAAAATAATAATTTTTCCTATGGGTTTGCTTCGGTTTACATAAAAATCTCATTTTCCCTATGGGTTTGCTTTGAGTGATGTAAAAAATAATAATTTTCCTTATGGGTTTGCTTCGATTTACATAAAGATTTCATTTTCCCTATGGGTTTGTTTTGAGTGATGTTAAAAAAATTAATTTTTCCTATGGGTTTGATTCGAGTTAGATAAGCCAATTTAAGCAAAAGCCTACGGAACGGGCTTTTTACGCAAGTAGGGGTTTTAATGCAGATAAATTGGTACCACTTTGGTGGGAAAGGTAACAGCATTCTGTGTGCCCCGGTGTCTAGGATCAGCAGAAGACAATAGAAGGAGATTGGTTTTAAGCTTCCTTGGTGCTTGGGCTTGACTCGTTATATGTGCTCCGCAGGGCTGCCTGGATTGACAAATGCCGCCCCGATTTGCTCATCTCCGAGTCCACCTACGCCACAACCATCCGCGACTCCAAGCGGTGTAGAGAGAGGGACTTCTTAAAGAAGGTCCACGAGGCCATTGAGCGAGGAGGAAAGGTGTGTGTCTTAATTACCTTTGAACCCTTTGCCATCTCCAAATGGTATTTCCAAATGGCTCAGACTTGCTCGTTTGCAAGGTCAGCAGTTTGAGACCCGAGCGGGATGGAGTGAGCACCCGTCATTATCCCAGCTCACGCTGACCTGGCGGTTTGAAGCCAAGAAATTGCAAGTCGATAAACCACTTTGGTGGGGAAAGGTAACAGCGTTCTGTACACCTTGGCTTCTCATCGTGTTCGTCACGCGACTGTGGAGATGTCTGCAGGTGAGGCAGTGCTCCTGTCTCCGTCCCAGCTCCCTGCCAACCTAGCGGTTCAAAAGCAAGAAATTTGCAAGTGGATAGATAGGTGTTGCTTCGGAGGGAAGGTAACGGCGTTCTAGTCATGCCTGCCCATATGTCCACAGAAACGTCTGCAGATAAAGACAGTGCTGGCTTTTTGGCTGTAAACAGAGATGAGCACTGGACCCTATAGCCGGATACAACTGGCTTTCAAGCAAGGGTAACCAAGCTTTGTTTTAGTCTAATTCTCGCATATTTTCCCCTTGGGCAGGTCCTTATCCCAGTATTTGCTTTGGGACGGGCTCAGGAACTCTGCATCTTACTGGAGACCTTTTGGTAAGGAACCAGATCTCTTTTAGTTCTTTCTTTATTATTATTATTATTATTATTATTATTATTATTATTATTATTATTATTATTATTATTATTATTATTATTATTATTATTATTATTATTATTATCATTATTATTATCATTATTATCATTATCATTATCATTATCATTATCATTATTATTAATAATAATTTATTTATTTATTTATTCATTCATTCACATTTGTATGCTGCTCTACTCTTTGTTTCCCCAGCTTGTGTTCAGCTGACTCTTTTTCTGTCTCTGTCTCCCCCTCCTTTCCCTCTTTCCCAAGGGAGCGCATGAACCTCAAGGCCCCCATCTACTTTTCAACCGGGCTGACGGAGAAAGCCAACCACTACTACAAGCTCTTCATCACGTGGACCAACCAGAAGATCCGGAAAACCTTCGTCCAGAGGAACATGTTTGAGTTCAAGCACATCAAAGCTTTCGACAGGAGCTTTGCCGACAACCCGGGACCGATGGTATGTGGTAGAGCAGGGATCCCCAAACTGTTGCCCATGGTCCGGATCTGGCCTTCAGTGCCAGTTCATCCGGCCCATGCTCACTCCCAGAAGTCCACCAGCAGTCCTTGCTTGAGCCTGTTGGTCTTGCATTGAGGGACTCCGACCCTCAGCCTATTCGGGGTCCTCCAAGTGACGTAGAGGAAGTTGAGTTCCTCAGCCATCTCCTCCTTTAATGCTATTCTTTGTCCAGTGAGCTCCTTTCTCCACCTTCCAATTTGGCTTTGCTCTTTGTACCCTCAAGAAAGTTTGTTCTTGCCATAAAGCTCTTCCTGGATCTGAGCTGGCAGACTTGAGGCTCATATCTGTACAGAAACTTTGCCTTTGGTATTCAGACAGTGCTGCTTAAAAGCGCGGTCGTGTCGTGTATATGGAACCTCTTGTGGATCTGGGGTGAGTTCACACAAACATATTTTCTTTCGGCTTTCCAGGTTGTGTTTGCCACGCCGGGCATGCTCCACGCCGGGCAGTCGCTCCAACTCTTCAAGAAGTGGGCCGGCAATGAAAAGAACATGGTATGAACAGTATCATGCTTGGCTCCATCTCTAGCAATGTCCCTGATTACGGAGCCTAATTAGAAGCACTGGACAATCAACCCCAAACGACTTAAGATTTGGGACTCTTTGCTCAGTAGCTAAACTGCTGAACTGTGAGTTCGATCCTGACCAGGGTTCGAGGTTGGCTGAGCCTTCCATCCTTCCCAGGCCGGTCAAGTGAATCCCAGAATATTGGGGGCAAAATACTAATTAACTTTTGAACCGCTCAGAGATTGCACTAAGCGCTATGGGGCAGTGTAAAAGTGCAATTTAATTTTAATTTTAGACTTGTGTTGCTTTGCTTTGCATTTTTCTAACAGACTGTATGAAGAGAAAATCCTTTCCTTTGCAATATAGGGAAAGACAGTTTGTTCCAGTCCTCCAGATGTGTGGAATGTCTAGCATCCTGGCCAGTGTGAACATTAAAACATCTGGCAGGCAGACAAGGCATAGAGCTAAATTCTTATGAAGGGAGTCATTCAAGGGAGAATTGAACCACCATCTTTCATATCTGCTTTGATTTGGATGCCTGGCTTGAGCAGAGGGTTGGATTCAATGGTCTAAAAGGCCCCTTCCAATCCAGTGATTCTGTGATTCTAGATTGGTGTTCCCAACCTAAGGCCTGTGAGCCAGATCTGGCCCATGGTGCCATTTCATGCAGCCACCCCCACCCCACAAAGAAACAAAATGGCCACCCCTCTGACGCTGTTGGCCACTCCCATCGTGCAGGCAGTGCAGAGTGGCCGTCCAGCCCTTGAAGCTGACTGAAAGAGCGTGACCTGGGCCCTGGCTTTGAAAGGTCGGGAACCCCTGTTCTAGTTCTTGTTCCATTGCTCTATTCAGATTGGTAGTTTCCCTCTGGTTTCTGTCCCCAGGTGATCATGCCGGGCTACTGCGTCCAAGGAACGGTTGGCCACAAAATCTTGGGTGGGCAGCGGAAGCTGGAGATGGAAGGAAGACAGATTGTAAGTTTGGGAGGGTCCGTTATCCTCCATGATTTCTTCTTTTTCTTCTTGCTGTCGTCAGTCCCAACTACCACACTACAAGTAAAACCTCATATAACACTAAAACCTGGTTCCACAAGTCTTGGTGTTATATGATTTTTAGTGTTATCTGATGCATGTTAAAATCCTATGGGATCCATAGAGATACATTGTAACCACACAGGCTTTAGCGGTTGTTATCTGAAGCATCCCATAGGATCTTAATGTTATCTGATGCAATTCTTCCCCCCAGATCCCTTAATGTTATGCGATTTTAGTGTTATTCGATACTAATGTTATATGAGGTATTACTTGTATGTGGTAGATCAGTGGAAGTTCATGGAAACGTCCGGAACTGGCCCTCCAACCCAACATGGTGTGTTCCAAACGTCAGATTCTCTTCAAGATCTTAGGCAGAGAAATATATTCCCAGTTCTCTGAAGAGTAGTCTTATTCAGATCTGATTTCCTCCCCACAATGGTTGGGTTTTTTGGGATTCGTAGGTTTGTGGGTGTGAATGTTTTATTGATGTGCAATTCCTGATGTTAGGGAGGGAGGTTTTAATGTTTTATATTTTATTGCAGTGTCTTTGTAAACTGCTTAGAGTGGTGAATCTTCACTAGGTGGCCGGTTTATAAATGGACTGAATGGATGGAGTGAGTGAATGATGATGGATAGTCAAGAGGAAGCTTTGGATGGATGGGTGGGCAGACAGACAGACAAGTCAGTTTTCTTCTAGCTGATGTAACATACAGTGGTACCTTGGGTTACAAATTCAATGCATTATCCGGGACGTTTCGTAATGTGAAAAATTTGTGACCCAAAACGCAGCTCCCCACAAGAATGCATTGAAAACCTTTTTTTCTTACCTCCAGAACGGATTAATTGGTTTTCAGTGTATTCCTATGGGAAAGTGTGTTTTGGGTTACAAATTTAAATTCTTAACCTGAGGCATTGTTTTCAATAGATTTTCATTCATAACTCACAAATTTCATTACCCAGGCATTCATAACCTGAGATACCACTGTATTGTAACATAAGGTAGCTAGTTGCCTTTGGATGGATGGATGGAGTGATGGATGTAATGATGATGGATGGCCAAGAGTGAGCTTTGGATAGATGGATAGACAGACAGATGGTTTTCTTCCAGCTAATATAACATATTGTAACATAAGATAGATAGCTACCTTATGGATTAAATTTGTGATGGATGGATGGTCAAGTAGGAGCTTTGGATGGATGGATGGGTAGACAGACAGATGGACATTTTCTTCCAGCTGATGTAGCAAATTGGAACAAAATAGATGGATAGATCAGGTTATAATCTACCTGTGTCTGTTGACAATGGGCTATTGTTGAAGAGCATCTATGGGAAATGAAACTCAATAGCCTTTTAGATTCTTGGGTTTAGATCCAATTCTAATCCTCCCCAAGAGTAGACTTAAGTGACTCAACAAGTTTTCCCAATGGATTGACTTCCGTTCAAGAGTGGATTCAGGGAACCTCTTCTAGTTAGGATGAGGAGTGCAATTTAGCCTTTGACTGTATATCAGTGGTGACCAACCTTGGCTCTCCAGGTGTTCTTGGACTTCAATTCCCAGAAGCCCAAGTCAGCACTCTTGCTGATCAGGGCTTCTGGGAATTGAAGTTCAAAAAGACCTGGAGTGCCAAGGTCACTGCTGTATATCCTACAAATTGATGGTGCCTTCCTTCAAACATGAGGATTTGTTGAGGAGCTTCCTCCATTCACGCACCTGTCTCTCCCATTCCCTCCTCCCAGATAGAGGTGAAGATGCAGGTGGAGTACATGTCGTTCAGCGCCCACGCCGACGCCAAGGGGATCATGCAGCTCATTCGCCAAGCCGAGCCCCGGAATGTCCTCCTGGTTCATGGAGAGGGCAAGAAGATGGAGTTCCTGAAGCAGAAGATTGAGCAGGAATTCCGTATGTGGTCTTTCTGGGCGGTGGTCATACAGATTCCTACAGCATCCTGGTCTAAGTGGTCCATCGATCTGGTCCAGCGTGGTTCTGGCTTGCGTTTCTCTACAGCAGCGTTTCCCAACCTTTGGTTTTGGGACTTCAGTTCCCCAAAGCACTGCTCAGCCAATGTATTAACTTAGGCTTCTGGGCATTGGAGTCCCCCTGTGGGTCATGGGCCCCACATTGGGAAACACCACATTAGACCAGTGTTTCCGAACCATTGGTTTTTGGACTTCCATTCCCCCAAAGCACCGATCAGCCAGTGTACTGACTTAGGCTTCTGGGAACTGATGTCCCCCTGTGGGGCCTAGGACCCACACTGGGAAACACTGATCTAGGTTATTTCCTAAGTTCCACCCTACATCACAAGGGTATTGTGCAAATAAAACGGGGGAAGCAGTTTTATAGTAGCATTTAGGTAAAAGTTTCCCTTGCTTGAAAGCCAGTCGTATCCGACTCTAAGGTTCAGTGCTCATCTCTGTTTCAAAGCCAAAGAGCCAGCGCTGTCTGCTTCTGCAGACGTTTCTGTGGTCGTGTGGCAGGCATGACTAGACACCGGAGTGCACGGAACGCTGTTTCCCTTCCTACCAAAGTGGTCCCTGTTTATCTACTTGCAATTTCTTGCTTTAGAAGCAAAGGTTGACAGGAGTTGGGACAGAGACAGGAGCTCATTCTGTCCTGCAGTACTCGGGAATCGAACTGCTGACCTTCCAGTCAGCATCTTAGCCACCTGGATCTATCCCAAGGCACCTTTTTTGGACTTGTAGTTTGGGGGGAAACCAGAAAGACCAAGCTTTGAGACCTGGAGAGTCCTCCTCTGAACTTTGGTCAGTGTTTCCCAAAGTTTGTTTTTTTTGGACTTCAATTCCCAGAAGCCTCAGTCAATTCCCCAAAGCACTGATCAGCCAATGGACTGACTTGGGCTTCTGGGAATTGAAGTCCCCCGGTGAAGCTCAGGTCCTACATTGGGAACAACTGGTCTAAGGCCTTCTTCTCTTTCCTTACAGATGTCACTTGCCACATGCCCGCCAATGGAGAGACGGTGACCGTCCCCACCAGCCCAAACATCCCGGTCGACATTTCCCTTGGGCTGCTGAAAAGAGAACTCTCGATTGGTAAAAGGACCAAGCGACCGAGCCGTCACTTCTGTGTTTTGAGGAGTGGGACTGTTTAGTTACTCAAAAAACTTGGGAAAGCTCAAAAAAGCTCCTTCTCTGAATCCTGCAGCTAGCCCATAAAAGCAATTTTTCTCAAGTCCTATTTAATTATATTCTCTGGACATGCTTTTTGCAGTCTGGCCAGATGACCCTGCTATGGTCTTAGAGTAGACCTTACTGCCAGGGACCCAACACCTATTGTTAGATGGTGGTTAACTAACCTGACAACTCTATCAGAAAACAAAATAAAATAACACAATAGCACTTTAAAGACTAACTGCTGTATTTTTATTGTTAGCTTTAGTGGATCATGTCTACTTCTTTAGACCACTTCTTCAACTCTAAGGACTAATGGCCTTGGGTGGATGAAGTCCACAGGGAAGGGTGATGGTCCCCAAGTGGATTAAATCCATCTTGATGGAGGGGCAGAAGCTTCATCCATCCTGGCCTCGGGTTGAGGACTTTGCGTGTCAAAATGCCCCAGGAACTTTTTTCCCCCTTGCTGTTGGGTGGATGGATAAAGCACCGATGGTAGTTGATTGTTTACGTCTTCCCATTTCGTCCCGTGCTCTGGTTTTCCAGGCCCTGTTCCAGATGCCAAGAAGCCGAAGCTCATGCACGGGACGTTGATCATCAAAGACAACGTAAGTGATGCTTACAATTATGTTGGCTTTCCAGAGGTGGCCAGCGGAGATTCATCTGCCTTCACTTTCTTTATTCGTGTACCACCAGCGTATAACAACATACAAAGCTAAAATCTACACATCTAACAACAAAACTGAATTTTAAAATAAAAAGGCAACTGATTCTTGGGAGGCAAACAATGAGAAACCTGGGGAACATAGTGAAAATTAGAGACATCACATTGCAAAGAAAAATTCGTCTAGTCAAAGCAATGGTATTCCCGGTGGCAATGTATGGTTGTGAGAGCTGGACCATAAGCTGAGCACAGAAGAATAGATACCTTTGAGATGTGGTGTTGGAGGAGAGTTTTGAGAGTCCCCTGGACAGCAAGGAGAACAAATAGGTCAATCTTAGAAGGAATCATGCCTGACTGCTCCTTAGAAGGTCAAATAGTGAAGATGAAGCTAAAGTACTTTGGACATCAAATGAGAAGAGAGGATTCACTTGAGAAAGCCTTGATGCTGGGAAAGGTGGAGGGGGAAAGAAGAAGGGGGCGGCCAAAAATGAGATGGCTAGATGGTATTGTGGACGCAATGGGCACGGAGCTGAGCGAGTTGAGGAGGAGGGTGGAGGACAGAAGTGCCTGGAGGGCAGTGGTCCATGGGGTCATCGCAAAGGGTTGGAATCGACTGTGCGACTGAACAACAACAACAAAAAGATGACACCTGCCCAGTGTCGGGCCACATGAACAGCATTTCCTCTTGCCAACAGGAGGTCTTCCTAAGTGCATGTTGAAGGGCATCATGTGCATTGTATCCTATGGGAGATAAGTTTGCACTTCTCCCCATTCACACAGGCTGTCTTCCTACTCCGGCACGCCGTCTGTTTACGGCTTTCCACGCAGGACGTGGTTGTTCTTGGCCAGACGGTCAAGTGTCCTATGGGTCTGCCCAGTTCTTGGGTAGCTCCTTGCTCGCCTTCCATAGTTCTGAGGCAGTCTGTGGGGGCTGGTTGTTCGGAGGGGCAGACGTTGTGAGGAAGCCATGCCTTCATTTCAGTCTCTGCTTTTCCTGAATTTAATTAATTTAATTTAATTTAATTGCTCAAGTTGGATGTTTTTCTTAAGATAATTCTTTGGTGTACTTCTGCTATAGCGCACAACGCAATGGCATTTGACCCACGTTGTGTCTTCCTCTCGTGTCCAGAGTTTCCGCCTGGTTTCCCCGGAACAAGCCCTCAAAGAACTGGGCCTGGGGGAACACCAGTTGAGGTTCACCTGCCGCATCCACTTCCAAGACCCCCGTAAGGAGCACGAGACGGCCGTCCGTGTTTACAACCACCTGAAGAGGTAAGGCCATGCGTAAAGCAAAGCAAGCACATTTCTATACCGCCCCATATAAGCACTTAGACCACAAGTTAAATAGCATTTTGCCCCCCAACATGCTAGGGACTCATTTTACCAAGCCTGGAAGACTGAGTCAACCTTGAGTCCTTGTCAGGATTGCACTCACAACCTTTTGGTTGCAATACAGCTGTTTTAACCACTGCAGCAGTTAAAGCAGGTGCATATTTGAGTTGGGGGAGAAAAAGCAGAAATGGGACCCTGGGGAAAATAAATCTAATAATAATTAGGTAAGGTAAAGGTAAACAGAGATGAGCACTGACCCCTAGAGTTGGATATGACTGACTTTCAAGCAAGGTTGACCTTTACCGACCTAAGGTAAAGGTCACCCTTGCTCGAAAGCCAGTCATATCTGACTCTAGGGGTCAGTGCTCATCTCTGTTTATAGCCAAAGAGCTATCTTCATCTGCTTCCGTGGTCATGTGGCAGGCATGACTACACACCGGCGTGCACAGAACGCTGTTTATGTTTTCCACCCAAGTGGTCCCTGTTTATCTACTTGCAATTTCTTGCTTCCGAACTGCTAGGTTGGCAGGAGCTGGGACAGAGGTGGGTAGCACTCGGGTATCGAACTCCGACCTTCCAGTCTTCAAGTTCAGCGTCTTAACCACTTGAACCACTGTAGTCCCTAATAATAATTGTGTTCGATCAAATCAACCCTTGAGTTAACGGCGAGACTTTCTAGGGTTTGCTTGGTAGAGAAGTCACAGAAAAAGTGTCCAAAATAGCATTATTAATGACTCCAATCCCGGGGGCAATTTCGAAACTTTAAACCAAGTGAATGGGCTTTTGAAGAGTAAGAATTATATATCATGGGGGGGGGGGGGGTGAAGTCAGGATTTTGGAGATGATTAAAGGTAAAGGTTTACCTCGAAAGCCAGTTGTATACGACTCTAGGGTCCAGTGCTCATCTTTGCTTCAAAGCCGAAGAGCAAGCGCTGTCTGCTTCTGCAGACGTTTCCGTGGTCATGTGGCAGGCATGACTAGATACGGAACATTTTAGAGGGGATTAGGTGGGGCGGCAGAAAGCCGCTTAATTATATGTCAGGTTGTTTGAGAAAACCCACGCGGATGATAGAAAGATGGATCAGAGAAAGGGATTTCTAGGCATGGCAGGTGATGGTTGGTTCCTGACCGCGGTGCGTGTCGTCTTCTAGTGTTCTGAAGGATTATTCCGTTCAGCACCTTTCCGAGACGTCTATAATGGTGGAATCCATCTTGATCCAGGTCACCGTTCAGTCGGAAGACCCTGCCACTAAATTGCTACTGGTTTCGTGGACGTACCAAGTGAGTCTTAACGCTTTGATCTTGCATGACCTGTTAGGGCAGGGGTTCCCCAACCCAAGGCCTGCGGTCCGGATTCGACCCACAGCACCATTTCATGCGCCCCCACCCCTACAAAGCATTTGAGAAACAAAATCCCCATCCCCTTTGAAGCTCTTTGGGACAAAATGGCCACTCCCATTATGCAGGCAGGGCAAAATGGCCGTCGGGCCCTCGAAGCTGACTGAGCATGACTCGGCCCCCCGTCTTGAAAAGGTTGAGAACCCCTGTGTTGGGCTGTCGGCCACATTAGCTGCAAAGGTCTGGGAGTTTTATATGCCGAAACCAGCTTTCCTCCCAGTTCTGGATCCTTCCGGGGTGTGTGTGTGTTAAATCCTTAAAATGCTACTGTGAAGTAGCCCAGATGTAATAAAAATATGCCCTCAAGGTGACCCAAAGAGCTTCAAGTGAAGATTTGAACTCATGTCTTGTTTATTTAATTTACTTATTTATTGCATTTTTATACCGCCCATCTGGGATATTTCCCACTCTGGGTAGAATACAAACAGTTACATAAGTAAGAAGATTTTAAAACAATAAACAAATAAATATCTGATGGTGTCATCCCTTTAAGTCAATTCCTTGGACTAAAAGTCCCAGAAGCCTTTACTGTTGATTGTGTTGGCCAAGGTTTCTGGGAACTGTAGTTCGAGAACATCTGGAGATCCAAGGTAGGGATCCACTGTTTCAAATCAAGATGTTCTTGGACTAAAACTCCCAGAAGCCTTCACTGTTGATTGTGTTGGCCAAGGTTTCTGGGAACTGTAGTCTGATAACATCTGGAGATCCAAGGTAGGGATCCACTGTTTCAAATCAAGAGGTTCTTGGACTGCAACTCCCAGAAGCCTTCACTATTGGCCTAGTTGACTTACATTTTCTGGAAGTTGAGGTCTAAGAACATCTGGGGATCAAAAGGCTGGGAACCATTGTTTCAAACCCAAGAAGTTCTTGGACTAAAAACCTCAGAAGCCTTCTTCTTTAACTGTGTTGGCTAAGATTTCTGGGAACTGTAGTCCAGGAACATCTGGAGACCCAAGTTGGAAACCATTTCCATATCCAATTAGATTTCAAATCTGGCCAGGTGATCCTGCTGTGGTCATAGAGTAGACTTTACTGCCAGTGACTCAATGTCAGGCAGCGGTTAACTAACCTGACCACCCAGAGGACTAACTGCCTTGGGTGGCAAAGTCCACAGGGAAGGGCGATGGTCTCCAAGTGGATTAAATCCAACTTGGATCCATCTTGATGGAGGGCAGCAGCTTCATCCATCCTGGACTGGGGCTGAGGAAGATGACTTTGTGTGCCAAAAGGGCTCAGGACCAGAATTGGGCTTGTGGAACTGGATCAGTGGTACAGGCATCACGCTGCGACGTGGAAGGCAGATGAAAGGCTACTGCACTATATTCTCAGTACAGTCTTCATGGCTAATCGCCATGAGGATTGCCAGTATTCGGATTCGGATATGGCAGAAGGGCATGCAACTGTAGATAATGCCCATTAAGTAAGCAAGCACAAGTCATATTTATTTTAAAAGTTTTCTAGGCTGCAAAAACCATCTCAAAGCTACTTACAGGGGGAAAGATAAAAACACTGCTTTCGGTTTCACAGAACCAGCGTGGAAAACATCTTGAAAACTAACATCAGGCTTATTATACAAACGGTACAAAAATGAGAACAACAATGATGAAAAATGAGGATTTTAATTCCCAACTTCTCAGAAATTAATAGAATCTGAAGACTGATACAGGAACCAGTAAGGAGGGATTCCAAAGTTTTGAGAGCAAGTTCCGGAGAGTTTAAGCCAGAAATTACATGCTAGATCTAGCTTTTAAAATCCAGAGGCTGGTCTTAAGATCTAACCTGGTCTTGTGGTTGTTTGCAGGATGAAGAAACGGGAAGCTACGTGACTTCGCTCTTGAAGAAAGCGCTGCCCCAAATCACGACTTGAATCCTCCGGCATTGTGGGATGTCTTTCGGGGTTACAGCCACAGAAAGCGCAAGAAAACCATGTAAATACTTTGCTTGTAGAAGACTGTTTGTGTTAAGAAAATTAAAGTGTTTTTTTTAGTTTCTAAGCATTTGGCTGTTACCGGCAGGGCTGTCATTCGAACCGCCGATTTCATGCGCCCAGTAGCGTAAAACTCCAAATCCCATCACTGCCAGTGTGCCATGCTGGGGATGATGGGGCTGTATAGCCCAGTGCAGTTGAGCCCTGACTGGAAGGTTGGCAGGTCAGCGGTTCCAGGCCCAAGTGATAGAGTGAGCCCCCGTTGACTGCCCCGGCTCCTGCCAACCTCACGGTTCGAAAGCGAGAAATTTGCAAGTAGATAAATAGGTACTGCTTTGGTAGGAAAGGTAACGGCGATCTCTGCACATGTACAAAAAAAGGAAGGCGCGAGGCTGTAACTTCCCTAGGCTTGAGGGGAGAAATTAAAACAAATCAGCAGAGGGATCGTTTATAGAAGTTGCAGAATTCAAAGATTTCAGGTTCTATCGCTAAAGCACTTCTCAGTCTTTATTCCCTCAAGGCTCTCCGACTACTTCGAGAATGTTTAAAGTGCCAGTGGCGCTCTGCACACAGCTTCCGGTACCCTTTGCTGCCTCCATCTTATTCTCTTTCATAGAATCATGGAGTCGCTGAGTTGGAAGGGGCCTTTTAGACTAGGGGTTGCCAACCTAAGTCCCGCAGGCCAAATCCGGCCTCTGGCACCATTTCATGTTCCCCACCCCTTCAAGAGCATTTGAGAAACAATTGTCCCTTTGAAACTGCTGGGACAAAATGGCTGCCTCCATCGTGCAGGCAGGGCAAAATGGCTGTCCGACCCTCAAAGCTGACTGAGCGAGCGTGACCCGGCCCCCGGCTGGAAAAGGTTGGAAACTCCTGGTTTAGACCATCAATCCAACTCTGTGCTCAATGCAGGAATCAAAGCAGATTTGACAGATGGTTGTTCAATTCTCTATTGAATACTTCCAGCGTTGGAGCGCTCACCGACTCCCGAGGTCTTGGGTTCCACCATCGTACTATTCTAACAGTTAAGAGGTTTCCTCTGATATTCTGTCTATCTCTGGCGTCCCGTTAGAGCCCGCTGGAAAGCTTAGCTTGGCGAGAAGAGTTATAAAATCAAACCCCTTCATGCACAAGTGTGGATGTTATGTGCGTTCATGCGCCACTTTCAGTGCCCACAGAGGCTTCACCAACCTGCCGTGCACTGGTGCCGCACCGCTTCCCTCAGTTCACATCCGCCGCACGGGGCAGCTCGGTCCACGTTGACGGTGTAGACGGAGACCGCTCTGGCCCGGCAGCGGAAGGGCCAGTGCCACTGCTTGCTGGCCATGGTGAAGTAATACAGGACGGGGTTGAGGCAGCAGTTGAAGCTCACCAGGGCTAAAGTGACCCGGCGCATCTTGTAAATGAGAGCTGCGAAAGGGCAGTTGCCGATCACCCCAGCCCGCACCAAGAAGTGTAAGAGGTGGGTGAGATGGTAGGGGAGGAAGCAGATTGTGCAGATGAAAAGGATGAGGTAGATGGTGCCCAATGCTTTCCTCTTGCGGGCGCTGTGGGGGATCCGAGCGATGCGGCGGGCGATCAGTGGGTAGCTGATCAAGATAATGCCGAACGGCAAGGCAAAGCCGAAGACCAGCGCACAGACGTTATAGGGGACCATCCACCCGGTCCAGCTGTTCAGGCTGAAGTTCTCAAAACACACCGTGGAGTTGCCCACTTGGGCGTGGAGCGGCCCCTCCATGACCAGTGGTCCGGCGACACCAAGGGCCACGGCCCAGAGGATGGCCGCCACCACCGCGTAGTGGCCGCTCTTGACCCGGACGTAGGCGTAGGGGTGGAGGACGGCCACGTAGCGGTCGACGCAGACGCAGGTGAAGAAGGCGATGCTGAGGTAGATGTTGAGGAAGTATACGCAACCTGTGATCCGGCAAGTCGCGTCACCGAAGGCCCAGTCGTTGTGGTGGGAGTGGTAGTGGACCTTGAAGGGGAGGACGGCGGCGAAGAGGGTGTCCACGAGGGCCAGGTTGACCAGGAAGACGTAAGAACGAGGCGGCGTCTGGACCCGGCAGGCCAGGAGGTACAGAGCGGCTCCGTTTTCAAGCAGGCCAAGGATGAAAACGGTGGCGTAGATGACGGTGAAGAGGGAGTACTGAAAATCTGCCTCGAGGGGACACTCCGCGGTGGCGTTCTTGTCCGGCAGCGCAAGGAAGATGGTTTTGTTATGCATCTCGCCCAAGCCGGAGAAGACTTCTTTGCAACGGCAGCCGAGCCACGGTTACTAGGCCAGTCGCCCTCCGACATGGGGGCCGCTTCCCTGCGGCGGTGGAGTGCCGAGGGACGGCATGGTGCAATAAGGAGAGAAACGCTGCAGTTCCCCTACGCGGATGCAATGGGTGCAGCTGTGGATGAAAACAAGGTGTCCCATTGAGATGTAGGGGAACGGCGTGCAAAATAGTAGTATTGAACAAACAACAACAATAGTAGGGACTCACCCACACTGCTTTATCCTAGCTGGCCTTAAAGGATAGGCATCCAAATTTGGATTTTTCTCCCCGCAGGCGATTTCTCCTTTGCTCTCCGTTCGCGCTATGCCAAGCTGCAGTTTCTGCAATGCAACGGGGGCTGCCCGATGCCTGTTTTATATCAAAGAAAAGCCACAGGAAGTGGCACTGAAGGTTTGAAACGAAGGTTTCCGCTGATGTACAAGCAACAAAAGATTTGAGTTATTTGCACGTTATAGGATGGGATTCTTCACTCACCCGGAAGTCTTCCTTCGCCGGACTTGTGATGCCGGGTGTGCCTTTGATGAGGGACCCTCTTGGTCGAAAGCCAGTCGTATCCTACTCTAGGTTTCGGTGCTCCTCTCCATTTGCGACGGCGCGCATGGCCACAGAGAGGACCCCAAGTGCCCCCTCTGGTATGTGTGCTATAGGTTTGCTACCACTATTCTAGACCATAGACCAGGAGATAAAAGTTTGGGCAGGCAATCAATTTATTTCTTATGGCACTTATTGTATTAAAATACATTTTAAGAAAAAATATAAAGACCCGAGGAATTCCCCTGTCTTGCTCTGGGGTCTTGGTAACAGGATCCAGCCGATAGGCCAGGATTGGATGTTGTCTGACGTTCCAATCCCAAGAATTCTGGGTTCGAAAACCCAGTTCAAAATTGGACTGGCTTATTGTGGAAGGACGACATTCTGTCAAATGGACTGATAACAAGGATAAAGGTGAGGATTGTAGGTAGGCACGTTCAAAGAAGAGGAAATTTTCTTCATGTCCTGGCACACAAGCCCCCAACAAGTCCTTGCCAACCAATGTCAACAGAGTCCCGTCAAACAGCGGCAGCGTTCAACAGCTACGTTTCCACTCCGGGCGTGCCAATATCCATATCTGCAACAACAGGAAGGAAAGCATAGAAAAGTGAGCTTGCGAGCATTTAGGAATCCATACTATGAAGGAGTCCCAGGTGGTGCTTCTATTTGGAATTTGCTGTGATTATTTTTACACATCTTTATTTTTTCACATCCATAAAGACTAGTAACATGTCAATTGACAAGAAGTGGATGTCTGCCTTCCGTGCTATGGTTTGTGTTGTCCATGTTGCCGTTCTCCATCTGCTGGGGATATTTCTGAAAATTGCCATGGATACCTGAAACTGCAGATAGCAGTGAACTCTATATTTGTACATTGCAGGCAGTGGCCTCTAGTGGCCAGCTCTGGTAATGCCTCATAAAAACATTATCTACTGTATATATTCAAGTAGGGGCTTTAGATGTACCCCAATTCCCACCTCTCCACTCCGTGCTATGCTCGGGACAAATCCTGACCTGCTTCGTCGTATTCCACCTCTTTGAGGAAGAGCCCGGCTGCCGGAGCGATGGTGTTTGGGGGATATGCCATCAGGTCTTCCATCTCCAGAAGCTTTTTGACATGGTGTGGCTGCATCCGGCCCTGTCCGACGGCCACCAGGATGCCCATCATGCGCCGGACCTGGAATGAGGGCAGTGGCTCAGAAATGACACCTAATGTCTGTTTGGATCCAGTATAGCAAGGGGCATGATTTTCAAGATGGAGGGTCACCATCTATCCATCCATCCAACATTCATCAATTGGTCTAACATCCATGTATTTATTTATCTAACATCCATCCATCCACCATTTCCTCTTTCCAATCCATCCAGCCATCCACCAATTTAACCATCCATCGCTTCCTCTTTCCAATCTATCCATCCATCTACTCATCCACCTATTTAACCATCCATCCATCCATTGCTTCTTCTTTCCAATCAATCCATCCATTGCTTCCTCTTTCCAATCCATTCATCCATTGCTTCCTCTTTCCAATCATCCATCCATCCATTGCTTCCTCTTTCCAATCCATCCATCCATCCATCTACTCATCCACCTATTTAGCCATCCATCTAACCATCCATCCATCTATTGCTTCCTCTTTCCAATCCATCCATCCATCCATCTATTTAGCTATCCATCCATCCACCTATCTAACATTCATCAATTCAACATCCATCCATCCATTAGCTCCTTCTTTCCCATCCATCCAACATTCATCAGTTAATCTAACATCCATGTATGTATCTATCTAACATTCATCTATCTACCATTTCCTCTTTCCAATCCATCTACCCACCCACCTATTTAACAATCCATCCATCCATCCACCCACCCACCGATCCATTGCTTCCTCTTTCCAATCCATCCATCTAGCCATCCACCTAGTTAACCATCCATCCATCACTTCCTCTTTCTAATCTATCCATCCATCTACCCATCCACCTATTTAACTATCCATCCATCCATCCATCCATCCATCGCTTCCTCTTTCCAATTCATCCATCCATCTACACATCCACCTAGTTAACTTTCCATCCATCCATCCATTCAGCCATCACTTCCTCTTTCCAATCCATCTATCTACCCATCCACCTATTTAACTATCCATCCATCCATCTAACATTCATCAATTCATCTAACATCCGTCCATCCGTCCATCTTTCCCAAACAAAACCCCATCCCATTCCTTCTCCTTCCTGATATGACACTTTAGTTGCATAATTCCCATTGCATCTGTATTCTGTGGTTTACTCAGGAGCTTCTGCTCACGGTAAACAAGGGGAGGAAACAGGACGACTAAAATTAGCTCAGGCTTCAACAAATGTTGTTCCCGTGGGTGGAGCGGAAGAAGAGAAGGAAAAAGCTGGCAACCAAGTCTATAAAGATGCTCTCCCGCATGGGTGCTGTCCGATGTCAGAAAACTTTGTTCCGTTTAAAAATATATCTCTGTACAAAAGGTACATTTGCAACCAACAGATCTACAGTTAGGAACTTCAAGCATCAGTGGCAGTCTACTTACAAATGCCCAATGATGGGGGCTGGGAAACAGGGGCAAGATTTTTATTTATTTTATTTATATATTAGATCTATACACCACCCATTCAGGAAATCATCCTGCTTACAACACCAATAAGCCATTGTTAGACAACTAGCATTGCGTCACAAAAATATAAACATTGTCTGCTACTTGGTCTAACCCAGGTGTCCTGTACAAAATCAAGTGTGCTGAATCCAAATCTGAAGTCCGATTCTGCCTAGGACGTCAGGATCCTAAGTTAGCAAATCTCACCCTCTTGGTTAGGTTCTTGCGTTGATCACATGGGGCATATTTGCCACAAATGTAGCAAAAATTGTCCGTTTTATTAACACAGCTACGCCTCCTCATCATTGGCTCAAAACAGATTCACGATGGCCGAGCTATACTATCCAATAAGATGGTTTCGCACTAGAGACAAGCACATGGTCCATCTCGTCTGATAGACCTATTTCTGATGTCAGCTCACTGGCTTGCCCAGACTTGCCCGGGCGCTGCTGGAACATGCATGCCACCAGGGGACGTGATTCAGCTGAGGCAGCAGCATGCGTAGTAGCTGCAACTGTTATAATGTTCCCATGTAAAAATACATTACCCAATACCATTTGAACAGCTATAGCACGCCCATAAGATAAAAACCATGACGAGAAAAGCAGGATGCGAACCCTAAGTCCTTGAAACGGAAAGACTCGTTCTCCAGACTTTATTTTCCTTACACTTATGTTCCTATCAAAGCGTAAGAGAAAAGGGGGGACATTTTGACTGAGCGAGCTCTCTCCCTGGTTTGGGGTTTTAGAAAGGAAATACTTCTAACATATGTACATGTACCGTATTTGCTGGCATATAAGACCCACTCTTTCCCCCTTAACATGCACTGGAAACATGGAGTGCGCCTGGTACCGTATAGAGTGGGCTATTTCGAGGGACTGCGGTGGCTCAAGTAGTTAAGAGGCTGAACTTGCTGACTGGAAGGCTGGAGTTCGATTCCTGGGTACTGCATGACAGAATGAGTTTATTTTATTTGTTTGTTTGTTTGTTTATTCAATTTATTTATTTATTTAAATTTGTTTATTGCCCTCCTCACCGAAGGGACCCAGGGTGATTCACAACATATCAGCATATCGACAACAATTTAAAACCAATTCAAAAAGTAAAAGTTTGTACATCCGCCCCAATCGACATGCGACTCTGGGCGGCATACATAAAACTCCCAGCGTTTAAAACAGATAGAAACCCTTAAAATTCCCAAAAACACTGAAAAATTACCTCCCGCCTGTACCAATGAACAATCGACAGTAGTTAAAAATCGAGTCTCTGTCCCAGCTCCTGCCAACCTAGCGAGAAATTGCAAGTAGAGAAATAGGGACCACTTTGGTAGGAAGGTCAACAGCATTCCGTGCACTCTAGTATCTAGTCGTGCCTGCCGCGTGACCACAGAAATGTCTGCAAACGCAGACAGCACTGGCTCTCTGACTATCAACGGAGATGAGCACTGAGTCCTAGAGTCAAGATACGACTGGCTTTGGAGCAAGGGCGACCTTTCCCCTTTTAACCAAGACCCACTCTTTCACCCTTAACATGCACTGGAAACATGGGAGTGCGTCTTGTACTGTATAGAGTGGCCTATAGTGGGCTATACTGGTAATAATGGGGTGCGTCTTATACTCCAATGTGTCTTATATGCCGGCAAATACGGTAGATCGCCCCCCCCTTTTTGCATACTGATGGTGACAAACTTCTCAGCCGCTCAATCTGTCGCACCCGCCGGCTTCCTCTCTGTTTTGGCGGCCTGTTCCGCGCCACCAACCCGGACGAGAGGGAAACCGATGGCTTTTGCACATGATGTCTATTTTGTAGAGTATTTCCCTCCCACCCCGGAGATCTGTTTTATGTGCGAGTGAAGTAAAGGGACAGGAAGCGACACTTTCAAACTCTGAACGCTGCAAAGGAAAACGCACCCGACCGCATCCCCTCGACGGGAGGAAATACTGAGTAATAAAGTAAAGTTTTGAGGGTGAAACCGCCCCTCACTCCGTCACCGGCATCTTGGGACGTTCTTCAACGCCCGTCGTCTTATTTATACGCCTGAGCTCGGAAAGTAACGTTTCCACCCACTACCTTGTCTACTACATGGCCTTCAAATAGGATCC
This sequence comes from Furcifer pardalis, assembly GCA_030440675.1. NCBI lineage: Eukaryota > Metazoa > Chordata > Lepidosauria > Squamata > Chamaeleonidae > Furcifer > Furcifer pardalis. The sequence continues at coordinate 40,211,841 of CP126891.1, forward strand.
GGGGCGGCGGCGGCAGCGGGAGCCAGTCGTATCCAACTCTAGGGTTCTGTGCTCCTCTGTTTATCACCAAAGAGGCAGCGCTGCCTGCGTTTGCAGATGTTTCCCTGGTCACATGGCAGGCATGACTAGAGTTCACCGAACGCCATCTACCCTCCCACCGAATTGGTACCCCCTTCTCTACTTGCGGTTTCTTGCTTTCGAACGGCTCGGTTGGCAGGAGCTGGGACAGAGACGGGAGCTCACACCATTGTGCAGTACTCAGGTCTCAAACTGCTGCCCCCCCTTATGCATTTTAAGCACGGATTATAAAAGCACCTGCCATCCCTGCTTCTAAAACGCCAGAAGAAAGCCCAAGTCCCGCAGAGCTGTTCTTCAAAGATAGACTGCTCCTAATGCTGGAAGTGACATTTTCACCAGATGACGAGCAGCCATCTGTTCCACATTATTTTATCATATTTATATCTATTCTAAATTTGTGAAAAACACTGGATCGCCTCCCCCCGGAAATCTCCATTTATAACAGGGGTTCCTAACCTAAGGCCCGTAGGCTGGATCCGACCCGTGGCACCATTTCATGTGGCCCTTCGCCCCTCTCAGGGCATTCAAGAAACAAAATGGTCGCCCCTTTGAAACAGTCGGTACAAAATGGCCACCCCCATCGTGCAGGCAGGGCAAAATGTCCGTCCGGCCCTTGTCGCTGACCGAGGCAGCGTGATCCGGCCCTTGCCTTGAAAAGGCTGGGAACTCCTGATGTATAAAGACCTTCCATTTCTGCCCTTCGGTGCTGTTTTACTTTGCAAGCTGATACATTTCAAGCCGAACGTGGAAATACAGGAGACACGAAATCCCTCGTATTTCTCGGCCGCCCTTCAAATCAAAATATAAGAAGAAACTGGGATTTTTGGGGCCGAGTTGTTCTGTTTCGAAGCTTCTCCGAAAGGAGGATAGTATGAGCAGCAAAGGAAAAGGGGTGGGAATCTGGTTTCAAACCAGATCCGGCGCTTGTTTGTGTGTATATGCGGTAAACCTCATGCTTTTACTGTACCTGCTTGTAGAGGAATGATCTGCTGGTGAATTCCAGTTCCCAAAACTTCAGGTCGCTGGGAAAGAAGGAAGAAAATAAAAGTCATAAATATCTAGGAACAGAACCAGATCCGAAGAGGAAAAATCTCCACTCTTAGAAGGACTGATAGACTGTAGTCATAATTTCATGTCAGACAATATTCTGGGTTGAAAGGAGTTTTGCAGGAGAAACTCCGCTCAGGGAAGGCCCGGATGAGTCTCCTTCCATGTCTCCGAGATCTTTTTTCCCACCCAAGTGGTCATAATTTACCTCTTTGCAATGTCTTGCTTTCGAACTGCTAGGTTGCCAGGAGCTGGGACAGAGACAGGAGCTCACTCTGTCATGCAGGACACGGGTCTCGAACTGCCAACCTGTCAGCCTTCCAGCTAACAAGGGAAGTTTCTTAACCAATGAGCCACTGCCGTCCCCATATATTGCGAAAGGGTGCAAATCCCAGGATTTTCTGATTATCCTAAAAAAAAAAAATTCTGGGTGGGTGGGGGAGAAGTTGATTTTCTTGGGATGGATTTTGTCTGTAATGCAAAGTACTACCCAGCTGGTTTGGTCTTGGAAGATTAAGAGACGTTAACTTTACAAAAGAGGCGTCCTTTGACAATCAATAGGGCTGATTGCATTTCATCGCGCTCCTTATGGGAGCCACAGTGAATGCAGGGTGCCCATAATCGACATCTGAGCCCCCAAACATGCCACCATATCGCTAGTGACAGACAAGCCCAGAGTTTACAGCCAAAGAGCCAGCACTGTCTGTGCCTGCAGACATTTCCATGGTCATGTGACAAGGCATACCTAGACACTGGAGTGCAAAGAAAGCTGCTACCTTTCCCACCAAAGCGGTACCTATTTATCTACTTGCAAATTTCTCACTTTCGATATCTATATCTATCGGTTGTTGTTTTGTTCGTTTTCAAAAGCAAAGTGAGGCTGATGAAAAAGGATGTGAGTTTGATCCTGACCAGCCTTCCATCCTTCCGTGGCCAGTAAAATGAGTACCCAGCATGTTGGGACAAAATGCGAATTAACTTGTGGACCACCCAGACAGTTGCACTAAAGCGCTATGGGGCGGTAATAATAACAAGTTTGTGTCAGAAATTATTCTGGATTGAAAAGATTTTTGGGTAAGAAAAAAATGCTCAGGGAAGGCCCGAACGAGGCTCCTTTCATCTCCCCAAGAGCTGGGACAGAGACAAGCGCTCAGTCTGTCATGCCGTACCCAGGTCTCGAACTGCCGACTTGCCAGCCTTCTGGCCTACCTCATAAAGCAAATTCGAGAGAACAAGGAGGAGAAGCACAAACGGAACTTGCTAGCTCTCCCTCTTTACAGCCAAGGAGAGCCGTGACGCACATTTGAGCTACACCAGGGATACCCAAACTTTTCATGCCGTGGGCCAGATCACGCCTCTGGACAGCTGAGTGGGCCTGACCACACCCACGGAAGTGGAAGCGTGTGCGTTGATGACAGCCGTAAATGTCCCAAAGTCTGCATTTACGACAGGCGCTTAGGCACACGTGGGCGCATTCTATGGCCGATGTAAACGCGCCTGCTTCCACTTCCGGGTGCAACAGTGGTGGGCCACATGGAATGGTGCTGCGGGCCGTAGTTTGGGCACCCCTGGGCTACACAAACACTCATGCGCACAAACTCACTCCAGCTACCAATATTGTCTCTACGTGGCAGTTAGACGTGCCGGCGAAGATTAAAAAGGAACATTTTCCTCAAATACTGCCATGGTTCATTTTAATATATATATATATTGTTTCGCAAAAGCCTGTTTTTTCGCCCACGAGCCCCTCCATAAATCTCTTCGTGACCTAAAATATGAGCAATTTAAGTTTAATGGGAAACAGGCACACGCACACACACACACAAATCCCACATCGTGATCGATCGGTCTCCCACCCGCTGCGCAAAGACAGATAGGATTATGGCACACAGTTCAGCTCGAAATCTTCTTAAAGCTTGCTTGGAAGGAAGACGGAAAAGCTCGGGTCTCGATCTACGTTATGGCCCACTGCCTGCGCTGAATTTCTGGATTTTAAAAAACTGCTCTTACTTCTTTATTAGGTTTTTTAAAAACCCACCGTTCGGGTATGTGGGAATATGCGCTTCCCTCACTGGGCAAAACTGGGATTATACTACTAAATATAAAAAAATAAAAATGAAGTAGATTGCAATTATTCTGCCTTTACCTAAAGGCAAAAGTCACCCTTGCTTGAAAGCCAGCCGTATCCAACTCTAGGGCCCTGTGCTCATCTCTGTTTATAGGCCACAAGCCAGCGCTGGCTGCATCTGCCGATGACTAGACACTGGAACGCACGGAATCTTGTTTGCTTTCCCACCAAAGTGGCCCCTATTTTATCTACTTGCAATCTCTTGCTTTCAAACTGCTAGGTCGGAAGGAACTGGGACAGAGACGGGAGCTCACTTGGTCGTGCAGTACTCGGGTCTCGAACTGTTGACCTGCCGACCTTCCAGTCATCAAGTTCAGCGTCTTTAACCACTAAGCCACCGCAGCCTTTACCTGACCCAGCTTGCAATTCTCACTATACCTAACCAGGTTACAATCTTTTAAAAAAGTAACTTTTCCAAGGTCTGCTCCCAGAGGTGTCATTTAGGGACAGGCAGGAAAATTATAAGTTCTTCCTGAAAGCGCAAAAGTGACGCAAAAGCTCCTACTGTATGCTGATTTTTTTACATTAAACTCTGCACACACTTGAGGACTAGCAACTTGGCTTTCAGTTGAAACATCTACCATGGAAGAGAATATAGAAGGGCAGGGAAATTATTTATAAGTTCTTTCTGAAAGCCCAAAAGTGACACAAAAGCTCCTACTGTATGCTGATTTTTGATGTTAAACTCGGCACACGCTTGAGGACTAGTAACTTGGCTTTTAGTTGAAACATCTACCACATGAGGGATCTGATCTCCTGCATTAAAATAGCGACTGAAATCTGGCATCCAATTGTCGCTGTTCCCCAAGCCGGCAGCTCCCAAAACAGCCTGTCCCCTAATGAATGCTGCTGACTACAAAAAAGGCACAATAATAGGCTGTTAATGCCGAGCTTTTGACTTCATGGAGAAAAAGAAGCATCGGCCACAGTTTCTATTCTATGGGGTTTTGTGCAATTTACCACATCAGCAACCAGTGTCAGGACTTTGGAAACATCAGCAAATCTCACAGTTAAGGGGGGGGGGGAGTGATACCCAATGAGAAAACCAGACGGAGCATGAAAAGGATAATTTATACTAGGCATCGTCTCATAATTAAAAGCAAATCTCTCCCAGGCTCGAAAGCCAGCCGTGTCCAACTCTAGGGTTCAGTGCTCTTCTCCGTTTCCAACCAATGAGCCAGCCCTGTCTGCTTCTGCAGACCTTTCCACGGTCATGTGGCAGGCATGACTAGATGCTGCAACGCACAGACCGCTGTTACCTTTCCCACCGAAGCGGCCCCTCTTTATCTACCGCATGTACTCGGCTATATGTCGTCCCGAATAGAAGTCGAGGGACCTAATTTGGACCTCTAAGAGTAAGAAAATAGATTGACCCGAGTATAAGTCTAATGTATTGTTTGTAAGCCGCCCTGAAACGCTATGGCGAGTGGGCGGCAATATAAATTTGAACTAATAAATAAATAACAAATAAGTCGGGGGCGGAAAATACAGCAGCTGCTAGTGAGTTTTAATAATGAAAATACGTGAAAATATGGTGAAATTAATTAATCTAGGCATTTGTGTGGGTGTGTTTTTGAGTTTTTACAGTAGTTTTAGTGCTTTTTTAAACTATGTTTGAATTTGAACCACCGCAGTTTTGGGACCCTCTGGGTCATTGACCCGAGTATAAGTCAAAAGAAAACTAGACTTACACTTGAGTATATACAGTACTTGCAATTTCCTGCTTTCGAACTGCTAAGCTGGCAGGAACGGGGACGGATGACGGGAACGCGCTCCATCGCGCTGCACTCGGGTCTTGAACTGCTGACCTGGCAACCTTCCAGTCCAGCGTCTTTTGGCACTAATTAGGCAAGATAAAATCAAGCCCCCCCAAAAAAACCTTGTTGTGCTGCTGCCCATTAGATGAAACACACAGAACGTTGTTACCTTACCTGCCAAAGCGGTACCTATTTATCTACTTGCAAATTTCTCTCTCCTCCCTGAACTGCTAGGTCTCATATCTGGCTGCAAAACGGGTTGCCAGGCGGAAAGATGATGATGATGATGATGAATTCAATTTGTATATTCAATTTGTAAGATGCCTGCTCAAGCCCCCAGGGACAGCTGGGGGATTTCTTTCTAAACAGGAAACTTGGCCAACCTCAGGTTCAACGCCTTCCAGTTAAGACCGTTTCCTTTCTAGCAAGCCACACTGAATTGTGTCTCTTAGACAGGAGTCTCAGGCTTATGGGATCTGTAGTCCCTGGAGTCTAAAAATACCCATCCTTAAATGTTACTGCAATGGGCCTAAGTTGCAAGAGGGTTGATTTGGGAGGGACAGTAGCAGAAAAAGTTCGAAGACAACAAAGCCCATAACCTAGAGAGCAGAGCCCACGATGTAGGGGGATGATGGGCTTTCCTTGCTAGAGACGCCAGGATTTGCTCCAATCTGAATCGCCTGCATCAAGGGAGGAACCAGCTAAAAGCCCTTAAAGGACCTCCATCTAACGTGATTCAACGCCTTCTCTTTTCTGCTCACATGAAAATTCATTGCGTTTCCAAAACAGGTGGTTCTTCACCCACAGAATGGCACCTCGGAGCAGGGAGAAGTCAGAAAAACAGTAAAGGCGTGGGCTAGAGGGGGGAAATATATAAGTGAAATGGTTATTTTCCTCTCCGCCTCACATTCCATTTTGAGGGTTCAAAGACTCGCAAAGCCAACCGGTTTTGAATTTTTCAAAAGAGAAATAAATCCGGCTTGCAAAAGAAATCAACGAATTAAGTTTTGGTTTGAGTTAGGCTGGCCACGGCGTGCCAAAAAAAGAAAATTAAAATGCTCGGCATCTGTTAAAAATAAACATCTGGAGGCGAGGGGGTGAGGTGAGTGAATGACTAAGCTCTTCGTGGTATTTGAACACATTTTTGGCTCCGGTTTCCGCAGATGAACCCACTTCTTCAGAGGAGGCAGTCCAGGAACCAGGATGGCAAAGGAAACCCATCCCTTTGTAAGATGGCCCAAAGCTGTAGCAACGAATGAGGAGGCGGGTCTTTTGTAAAACTAATGTCTCTTAACTGCCCCATCCTTAATACTTTTCATTATAGCAGAGATAGCACCTAACTATGTACAGATAAAATAACAGAGCTTGGGCAAATGCAGAGTACAATAACAGTGTTCCATGTTTAGTCCTGCCTATCATATGTCCATTGGAAACATCTGCAGATGTAGACAGCACTGGTTCTTTTGAGATGAGCACCAATGCTGGAGTCGGATATGACTGGTTTTCGAGCCATGGTAACCTTTTGTTGCCCAGTCACAGTCGAGTCCGACCCGTTGCGACCCCAGGCCGTCCTCCATGGTCCGCCCAGATCTATGCCCACTGCGTCAACGATGCCATCCATCCACCTCATCGACTGCCGCCCCCTTCTCCCTTTGCCTTCGATCTTTCCCAGCCTCAAGGCCTTCTCCAGTGAGTCCTCTCTTCTCGTTTGGTGGCCAAAGTCCTTGAGCTCCAATGTCTGTCCTTCCAAGAAGCAGTCAGGATGTATTTCCATTAGGACTGACTGATCCAATCTCCTTTCAGTCCCGGGGACTTCTCAAGAGCAGTTCTCCACCTTTTAAAGCCGGGGGGATCACGCTGCCTCAGTCAGCTTTGGGGGCTGGACAGCCATTTTGCCCTTCCTCCACCCCATGCCACTTTTGGGTGTGGTGGAGGCGGTGGTGGTGTGGAACATGAAATGGTGCTGTGTTTCTGGCCAGCTTTTGCACTCTCCTCTTTCACTCTCATCAAGAGACACTCTAGGTCCATCTTCACTTTCTGCCATTATGGTAGTGTTATCTGCATACCTATCCTTCTTTATAAGGGCTAACTGATTGATTCATTGATTGATTTATATTAAAATATAACCTATTTATTTTGCCGTGGGCTGTGGCGGTCTGTAACCCATTCCCCAACCAGACAGAGTATCAGGGATTTATAAGCAGGGTGTACGAGATCAGAGAGAAAAATAAATAAATAAAAGCAAAAATAATTACATTATTAACGCAGGCTGGGGTGAATAATGTTGCATTAATGATGTCGCCCTTCAGGACCACGGTCAGCTCCATGGCTCTCCACCAATGTCCCCATTTTCAAACCACCTTCTTTCTCTTTTGGGGGCAAATTATGTGTTAAAAAAGACACACTCCTGCTTTTTGAAATGTCTAGATTTCCTGGGATCGGCACTAGCAAGTGTTTTAACCGGTTGGTTTTCTAAGGCCATCGTTTTTCATGGGTTTAACTGGTTGGTCTTGCAGAGGGACTTAGTGGTGGAGATGCTGAACCTGACGACTGCAAGGACGGCAGGTCAGCCGTTCGAGACCCAAGCGCCTGCACAATGGAGCGAGCAACTGTCTCTGTCCCAGCTCCTGCCAAACTAGCAGTTCGTTGGCAAGGAATTGTAACTACAGTAAAATCCCTACTTACAGGGAAAAAGTCCATTCCGTAGGCTTTTGCTTAAATCGGTTTTTTACGTAACTCGAAGCAAACCCATATGAAAAATGATTTTTTTATGTTAATTGAAGCAAACCCATAGGGAAAATGAATTTTTACGTAACTCGAAGCAAACCCATAGGAAAAATAATCTTTATGTAGCTTGAAGCAAACCCATAGGAAGTTGTGTAAATTGGGGCATGATTTTAGCACAAAATCATTATGTAAGTCGAATTTTATGTAACTCGAGTTGGGGTTTTACTGTAGATAAATAGATACCACTTTGGTGGGAAAGGTAAACAGCGTTCTATGAAGTCTGTTGTTTATCATGCCTGCCACGTGTCCACAGAAAGGTCTGCAGACCCATAATGTGCTGGCTCTTTGGCTGTAAACAGAGATGAGCACTGAACCCTACATTGGATACGACTGGCTTTTGAACAAGGGTAACCTTTACCTTGTTCAGTGGAACCCCATATAATGAATATCTCATATAATGAAAAATTTGTACAACGAACAGGATATGTAAAAACCATTATTACCCCATTTTACAATTATTATTTTTTGTTATAAGAAGCAATGCATCTCTATGGGAGAAATTGTACAACGAAAATATCTATGGGACGCGTCATACAAGGAAAACTTTTCATTGTATGATGAATCTTATGGAGATTTTCGTTATACGAAACGTGCTTCGTATAACGAAAAAAAAACGTATAACGAAAGACATCGTGGGAATCAACTTTTTCCTGTTAAACGTGCTCAAGTCACTAAGACGCTGACTGGGAGACGGAAGGTCAGCAGTTCGATTCCCGAGTACTGCAGGATGGAATGAGCTCCCGTCTCTCTCCCAGCTCCTGCCAACCTAGCAGTTCAAAAGCAAGAAATTGCAAGTAGATAAATAGGGACCACTTCGGTGGGAGGGTAACAGCGTTCCATGCGCTCCGGTGTCTAGTCATGCCTGCCACATGACCATGGAAACGTCTGCACAAGCAGACAATGCTGGCTCTTCGGCTTAGAAACAGAGATGAGCACTGACCCCTAGAGTCAGATAGGACGGCTTTCGAGCAACGGAAAGCTTAACCTTTACTGTAGTCTGGGGTCTAAACAACACAGATAATACCAAGTCTGGTCTCAAAATAAATTGCAGGCTTTTCCATACCCGTTTCAGCTTGGCTGATAAAAAGTCAACACACCGAAAATCCAGGTAGGGGAAGGGACCTGTCAAAAAGAAACCTCTTCTGTTCCCACCTGTTCGAGACATGGTCCGTCAAGAATCCAGATGTCAGCCGGATGTCCAGCCGAGCCAGATGCTTGATGGGGTTTCTGGTGGCCAGATCTGAAGAGGCGGAGCAGAAGGTGACGAAATTGTGGGTCCCTGTCAGGTAAGATGCTGCTTCCCGCATGGCTTCCAGGTTGAAATGGCTGCGGCACAAATGTTAAAAAGCCCCCAATCGCAAAACGTTATGAGCAGGTTGAAATGAATCCGGCCCACCTTCTGGAACGGGATAATTATGTTTTTAAATCAACTGGGCCCTGTGCCTCGTGAAGAATCTTACTCCCGTGCCCTGGCGGCACAGCGGTTAAAATCTGCAGTACTGCAACCAAAAGGCTGTGAGTTCGATACTGACCAAGGCTCAAGGTTGACTCAGTTGTCCATCTTTCCGAGCCTGGTCATGTTGGGGGCAAAACGCTAGTGACTGTATATACTCAAGTATAAGACTAGTTTCTTAGCGTCCCCCCCCCAAAAAAAGTGGTCCAAAAAAGGGACTCGACTTATACTTGGGTCAACGACCCCGAGGTTCCCAAAATGAGGTGGTATAAATTCAAAAATACATTTTAACAAAAGCACTACCACTACTGTAAAAACTCAAAAAACAAACCCACACAAATGTCTAAATTAATTAGTTTTACCGTATTTTCATGTATTTTAATTATCGAAACTCACTAGCAGCTGCTGCATTTTCCACCCCGACTTATACTCGGGTCAATCGACTTCCCTAGTTTTAGAGATCTAAATTAGGAAGCTCGACTTATATTCGGGGTGACTTATAGTCGAGTATATACGGTAGTCTAATGCACAATCAGATTTCAGTGCAAAGTCACCTTCCCCGTGCGGGCCAGCAGAGGTCGCGTTCAAAGACGGGCAGGTCAAAATAGCTGGCACACCCTGTCGCCACGCGGTAGATGTACGTCCTCGACACGCTGGAGAAGCGGGCGTGAAAAGTGTCCGGCACGCGACGAGCACCCAGGACGCTGTGGAGAGATTATTTATTTATTTGTTTGGAGCTGTGGTGGCTCAGTGGTTAAGAAGCTTGCCTTGTTAGCTGGGAGGCCGGCAAGTCAGCCGTTCGAGACCCGGGTACTGCATGACGGATTGAGTGCCTGTCTCTGTCCCAGCTCTTGGGGACGTGAAAGGAGCCTCATTTGGACATTCCCAGAGTGGAATTTTATCCTGCAAAAATCCTTTCAATGCAGAATACTTCCTGACATTAACTAACTAACTAACTAACTAACTAACTAACTAACTAACTAACTAACTAACATCCTTTTGAAGCAAACACTGCTTAGGGCAATATATAAACAGGTAAAGGTAAAGGGTCTTGTGTCTAACTGTAGAGGTTTTTGGCGCATACCTGTTTACAGCCAAAGAGCCACGCTGTCAGCATCTGCTTCTGTGGTCATGTGGCTGGCAGGACTAGACCCCAGAGAGCATGGAACACTGTTACTTTTCCCACTGCAGTAGTACCTATTTGTATACTTGCAAATTTTTGCTTTAGAACTGTTGGCTTGTGGACACTGGGATACGTAGTTGAAAAAGGGAACCCTCCCCTTGCATTTAGATTACGTGTTCCGGCATCAACCTGGTGTCTTGCAAGCCCTGTGTGAAAAGCTTCCAGCCGGCCGTTTTTCCTGGCAGGCTAGCTTTCTAAATGTGGGGTTTATTCCCCTACTCTGACTCCTTCTTCATTCCGGGTGCCAACCTGCCGACTCGCAAAACCTGTGTGTAAAGGTTCCAGCTAGCCATGTTTCCTGGCAGGCTAGCTTTCTAAGTGCAGGGCTTATTACCCTACTTCAGTCCATGCACTCAGATTTCTTGCTCCTTCCAAGCATCAACCTGGCGACTCGCAAGCCCTGTGTGTAAAGGTTCAAGCCGGCTGCTTTCTCTGGCAAGCTAGCTTTCTAAATGCAGGGCATAAGCCCAAAGAAGGAATCTAAGTGGGTGAACTGAACTAGGGGAATAACCCTCTACTCCAGTTCACACGCTCAAATTCCTTCTTCATTCTGAGCGTCAACCTGCCAACTTGCAAACCCTGTGTGGAAAGGTTCCAGCCGGCTGCCTTCCCTGGCAAGCTAGTTTTCTAAAAGCAGGGCTTGTGCTCCGTCGGGAGCAGCGTCCGCCAACCGGAGCCCCGTTTTGTGGTAAGGCCAGACAGAAGATGACAGCTTCACCGAGCATTAGCCCCGTGGCTTCCTTGTCGTGTCTGGAGAAGTCTGGTTCGTGTGACTCCAGACGGATTTGGTCTCCGAAGTGCTGCGCGTCGCAGCGCAACGGCTGGCCGGGAGGATAGAGAAAGAATGACCTACTTTTCTTCCTTCTCTCTTCCTCTCCCTCCATCCCTCGCTCCTGCCTGCCTCTGCAGCAGCAAGGTAACTCCAGTCATGCAGGGCTCGGGTCTCGAACTGCCGACCGTCCAGGCCTCAATTTCCACGTCTTAACCACTAAGCCGCCGCAGCCCCAAGCAATTCCTAACCACCTGAAAAGTAGCATCACTGATAAAAACAGCAGGTGGAGTACCCAAGTTTTCGGAGACTGGGGCAAATATTCTCCAAGTCGGAACTACGAAGGATCTCCCGGTAAGGTTAAGAAGCAACTGTATGTAAAGGAATTTCTGCAAAGATGTTGCTGCCGGTCAGAGCTGACCACGGCCGGTCTATCTGGATCCCAAAATTTTGACCCACGAGAAGACAGTGTCCGAAAAGCTCCTGTCGACTGTCCAAGCTCCTACCAACATTGGAAGTAGATAAACAGGTACCACTTGAGCAGGAAAGGTAACAACGTTCAGTGTCCAAAAAGCTCCTGTCGACTGTCCAAGCTCCTACCAACATTGGAAGTAGATAAACAGGTACCACTTGGGCAGGAAAGGTAACAACGTTCAGTGTCCAAAAAGCTCCTGTCGACTGTCCAAGCTCCTACCAACATTGGAAGTAGATAAACAGGTACCACTTGGGCGGGAAAGGTAACAACGTTCAGTGCGTGCCGGCTGTCTAGCTGTGCCTCCCACGTGACATGGAAACATCTGCCAGAGGCAGATGAAAACGGAGATGAGCACCGACCGCTGGAGTCAGACGCGACCGGCTTTCAAACAGCGAAGACCTTATTTACGCGCCATCTATCTCTCCGTAATGGGTTATTATCACCCTCTACAGCAGAGGTTCCCAAACTGCGGCCCGTGGGCTGGATCCGGCCTGCGGCACCATTTCATGTGGCCCGCGCCGCTGTAAAATGCATCCGTTGCTGTCATACGGACACAGTTTATGGCAGTGTTTACACCTGGGGGGGACCATTTCAGCTCACATTTCTTCCTTCCCCACAACATGCTTTCCAATGGTTGCCATGGCAATCTGTCCACACGTGGGCCCAATCCCTGTCTCTGCACGCCTACTCTCCGAAAAACGCGTGGGAGGAAGTCAACCAATGACAAGCCACGTGGCTTTTTTTTTTTGGTCACCACCACGCTGCCTAAGCCAACATTTGTGGGGAAAGACAAACAGATGAAGCTGAACTCCCTTTCGAGATGGCGTTTGGGTAAAGATTTTGCTTGTGGACGAAGCCTTTTACACCAGGAGTTCCCAATCTAAGGCCCGGGGGCCAGATCTGGCCCATGGCACCAATTCATGTGCCCCCACCCCACCCCTCCAAGGGCATTCGAGAAACGAAATGTCCACCCCTCTTTGAAGCCGTCGGGACAAAATGGCCACCCCCATCACGCAGGCAGAGCAAAATGGCCGCTCGGCCCACAGAGCTGTCTGAGAGAGTGTGGCCCGGCCCCAGGCTTGAAAAGGTTGGCCGCCCATGCCTTACACAACCAAGCACAAGATTCATGGGGTTGGCTTTGAGGGCCTGTGTCACGCATGCGGCAATCGGTTCCGCAGTTCACGCTAGACATGTGGCACACAGAACGCTGTTACCTTTCCCGCCAAGGTGGCACCTATTTATCTACTTGCAAATCTCTTGCTTTCAAACTTCTAGCTTGATAGGAGCTGGGACAGATTGCCAGCCTTCCAGCTAGATGAGGCGGGCGTCTTAACCACCGAGCCGCCCTCTGTCTCTGCTGTTTGCAAGCACATCTATTCAAACACACAAAACCACCGCCCTCAAAGTCCTCCGAGAGGGTCAGGACTTTTGCGGAGTCGCTGTGCCGAAGCAGAAAAACAGACAGCGGGGAGACCCATTCATCTCTATAGCCTTGGATTGTGGAAATAAAAACCCTAACCCTAGCCCAAGATGCAAACCTAACCCTAACCCTCACACACACCGTGAGACTGAAGGCATGAAGAACGACACAAGGCCAACTCACCTAATCGGCTCGGGATTCAGGTGTTTATTCAGCACCTGGACCAGATACTTTTCGGACAACGGCGGCTCGTCCCCCGCAGTCTCAATGTCGGCATGGGCGGTGTTGCAGAGCGCATGGACGCCGGCGTCAGTGCGGCTGGAGATGACGAATTTCACCGGAGCCAAAGGTCTGAGCCTGAGCGCTGCTTTCTGGAAGCCGAGTAAGAAAACCAAAACAAAAATGATGTGAATGGGACACAGCAAGACATCCGGATAATAAAACAAACAGGCATTTATGGGCAGCATTTGCAGGAGGGAAACTCAAATTTTCCCCTCCCTCCCATCTAATAAAGGTTTCCCTTGCTTGAGAGCCAGTTGTATCTGATTCTAGGGTCCAGTGCTCATCTCTGTTTACAGCCAAAGAGCCAGCGCTGCCTACATCTGCAAACGTTTTCGTGTCCATGTGGAAGGCATCTAGACACCGGAGTACACAGAATGCACTCCCACCAAAGTGGTCCCTATTTATCTACTTGCAATTTCTTGCTTTCGAACGGCTAGGTTGGCAGGAGCTGGGACAGAGACCGGAGCTCATCCATTGTGCAGCACTCGTGTCATGAGCTGCTGACCTGCCGACCTTCCAGTCGTCACATTGGACGTCCTAAACACTACGCCCAGTTCCTCCCCAAAATCGGTTTCTCCAAAAGTATTTCAAGTTGATTGACCTAAAACTGCCTTCTGCAGAGGGTGGCCAAAGGCGAAAACAGAACGGCTTTGGTGAGGAGGATGGGACTTGTAGTTGGGCATCTGGCCGGCAGGAAAGGCAACCCCCTGAAATTACAGAGTCATAAACTCCGCAGGTTCCCGGGTCGCCCAAAAGCCGCTTAAGAGGCGGCCGAGGTTTACAGAAGGATGGGAAGGTTATTAATATAAAATGGATTATATTGTCTGCGTATCGTCAGATTATGTCTGTGAGGGCACGGCAAGCAAAAGGTCAAAAGGACCCCATTTGGAGGTCAGGGGTTGACCCAGCTTGAGAGAACTGACATCCGTACACCCATGATGTGACCTCAACCGGTTCTGGAAGCTCAACAGCGTCAGGACTGTGGATGATAGGTTTTGGAGTCATGGAGCTGGAAGGGACCGCTAAGGCCCTTCAACCCAGAAGTGTGACCTTGACCGATTCTGGAAACTCGGCAGGGTCTGGTCTGTGGAGGATAGGTTCCGGAGTAATGAAGCTGGAACGTATCTCCAAAGGTCATTCAATCCGGTAGCGTGACCTCGACCGATTGTGGAAACTGAGCAGCAGAGTCCAGTCTGTGGATGATAGTTTCCTGAGTAACGGAGTTGGAAGGGACTTCTAAGGCCAATCAGTCTGGTAGTGTGACCTCAAACGATTCTAGAAACTCAGCAGGGGGCGGTCTGTGGAGGATAGGTTTCGGAGTAACAGAGCTGGAAGGGACCTCTAAGCAATGGTGGGTTGTCAAAATTCCTGCTACCCCACCGTGACGTCATGACGTCATGGGTGGAGCAAATAAAAATAAAATAATGTCTGCATGCTTCAAACCTCTGTTTGACGCATGCACAGTTTTTGAGTGTGCATGCGTCAAACCTCTATTTGATGCATGCACACTAAAAAAATAGAACTGCGCATGCGTCAAATGGAGGTTTGACACATGCGCAGTTCTGGGCATACATTTTTGGAGGGGGCCAGAGGCGACCGAACTGGTGGGGTGCTACCGGTTCGGGCGAACCGTTCCAAACCGGTAACATCCCATCACTGCCTCTAAGGCCATTGAATCCAATCCCTTTCGGACTGAAAACCGGACGTGTAGAAAATAACTACCGTAAATGTAATTTTTCTCTACAGAAAATGTTGCTGGTCCTCACCCAAGCCAAAGTGGGAAAGAGTATGGAAGGCATTAAGAAGTAATTGGAGTGTGTCCTGACCTTTGAGATTTTTGGACTTCAATTCCCCGAAGCCTCAGTCAATTCCCCAAAGCACTGCTCAGCCAATGGACTGACTCAGGCTTCTGGGAATTGAAGCCCCCCTGAGGGGCCTGGGCCCCACATTGGGAACCACAGTTTTAGACTAAAACCTTCCCAAAATATTCTGCACTGCTGACCGGGGGTGGGGACTCAGAACTCAACAAAGTTGTCCATGATCCATACTAACTGTACGAACGTTGTATTAATTTGCACAAAAATAACCTAGAAATGTAACTTTTCACCAACTACAGTATTATAAATCTGAATAAATAATAAATAAATAAATACCCTTGGTTTGGGGAGTGGGCAATGTAGATGTCTCTCTCAAGCAGATCTGCTTGCCAATAAAATAAAATAAAATCCCTGGGGCTCAGGCAATGTGTAAATGCAATCGAATTAACGGATTAAAAAAAAAAAGCCAAAGAGTGAATTGGCTCTGGGGGAGGGGGTAATAATAAGTGGGTTTTTTTAAAAAAATAACCCCTCTTATCTCCTAGTACGCACAGGAGAAAATATTGCACAGAGAAAAAGGCCATCAGAAAAATTACAAAGATTTGTTTGCTCCAGTTTCGTAGCCCTGGGTGGGGAATTCCTCCAGTTGCGGGAAAACGATCAAAAGGGTGGTGGAACGGCTTAACTGAAGGGCCGGGGAGCTCAAGCTTCAGGCTTTGCACTTGTGGGGGGGGGGGGAATTAAAATCAAAACTATTCTTCCTCCCTGGGAGAAGCTACAGACAGAGCCTGGAAACCGACTTACTGCGGCCCAAAGACCGCGAGAGAGTGTGAAAGAAAAATAAAGCCAAATAAAATAAACACCATCTGTATTGTGGGGTTGTTTCTTAACTCTGACAAATGCAACACACTCCCCCCCCCCCCCCCGGAGAAATGAGTGACAGCCGACACTCTCTATGTCTTCCTGACATTTGGGGAAACAAAAAAGGATGGGGAATCTATCTATCTATCTATCTATCTATCTATCTATCTATCTATCTATCTATCTATCTATCTATCTATCTATCTATCTATCTATCTATCTATCTATCTATCCATCCAGTCAACTGTGTCATCCATCCATCCATCAATCCATTAGCTTCCTCTTTCCCATCCATCCATCCAACTGTGGAATCCATCCATCCATCCAGTCAACTGTGCAATCCATCAATCCATCAATCCATCCATTAGCTTCCTCTTTCCCATCCATCCATCCATCCAACTGTGTAATCCATCCATCCATCAGCTTCCTCTTTCCCATCCACCCATCCATCCACCCATCCATCCATCCATCCATCTATCCAACTATGCAATCCATCCACCCATCCATCCACCCATCCATCTATCCAACTATGCAATCCATCCATCCATCCAGTCAACTGTGTCATCCATCCATCCATTAGCTTCCTCTTTCCTATCCATCCATCCATCCATCCAACTATGCAATCCATCCATCCATCCATGTCAACTGTGTAATCCATCCATCGAGTCAACTGTGTCATCCATCCATCCATTAGCTTCCTCTTTCCTATCCATCCATCCAACTATGCAATCCATCCATCCATCCAATCAACTGTGTAATCCATCCATCCATCCATCCATCCATCCATCCATCAGCTTCCTCTTTCCCATCCATCCATCCATCCATTCATTGCTTCCTCTTTTCCATCCATCCATCCATCCAACCTACCAACCAAACAGTTCATCCATCCATCCTCAGCCTATTCAGGGTCCTCCAAGTGGTGTAGTGGAGGTCGAGCTCCTCAGCCAGATCCTCCTTCAGTGTTGTTTCTTGTCCAGTGAGCTCCTTCCTCCATCTTCTAATTTGGTTTTACTCTCCCGTACCCTCAAGAATGTATGTTTTTGTCATAAAGCTCTTCCTGGATCTGAGGCGGCGGACTTGAAGCACATATCCATTAAGAGAATGTCAAGGGTCCTTCTCTTGCTTAGTTATCTCAGCATCCATTTATACTACTCTCCTGATCTTGGGTGGAGCGATTCTAACAAGAGGGTGTATTTTCTCAATGGGTGTAGATGTGAGGCATCCTGTCACTATATGCAATTGCTTTATTAACAGCAATGTCAACTGATTTCACGTGTGTGGATCCTTTCCATACTCTGCTGTGGAGACAATTAGGACCAAAGCTGATGTGTGCAGCGTGCATAGTTGAATTCCCCATTTATAGTTTGCGAATTTCCTGATGATGTTGTTCTTTGTACTAACTTTACCTTTGGTATCCAGGCAGGGCAGCTTAAAAGAGGATGTCTTGTCAAGTACCACACAGAGGTTTTCATAGCTTCCTGCTCAGACACGAAACCTATCCAAATATCCAGATGTGCAAAAATGGGATTCTTTCATTTCCAATCCAGCAGACTGTACTTCCTAATAGATTCCAGGGGAAGGCGGCCACCGCAAACTCCCAACCCCATTAGCCGACCACCTTGATGGGTCCCCTCCGCATCTTTTTCTTGCCCTTGGAAAATCCCCCCCTCCATCTGCTGCTTTTATTTACTGCCTTTATAAAACTCATCCCTCCCCCCCTTGCTAATCCGTTAATATCGCTCACACCAAATTACGGCGAGATGCATTATTGACTCGGCGGTAATTGTTGGCGCGCCGGGGCCCTCGGAGAACGAAGGCAAATAATACCAATTAATGCAAGGCTCTTCCTGGCGGATGAGCAAAGATGGGGAGAAGCAGAGAAAGGGTAGAATATGGATCTTCAGAGAGCTGTGAAGAAACCAGGGCTTCAATAAAGACAGTTTCGAACATCACAGGCTTTCTAGGGACAGTTTGGAACCGGCCGCATTGATAGCGGAGAATTTTGCCCACCCAAAGGGTAAAATAGATTTCAGTTGGGCTTGACATACTCGTACAGGTCAAGGTCTCCCTTGCTCGAAAGCCAGTCGTATCCGACTATAGGGGGCGATGCTCATCTCCGTTTACAACCAAACATCCAGCGCTGTCTGCATCTGCAGACATTTCCATGGCCATATGGCAGGTATGATTAGACACCAAAGCACACAGAACACTGTTACCTTTCCTGCCCAAGTGGCACCTGTTTATCTCCCTGCAATTTCTTGCTTTCGAATTGCTTGGTCGGCAGGCCAGTCTGGCCAGGTTACCCTGCTATGGTAATACAGCCAGTGACTCAATAACGATCATCAGGTGGCGGTTAACTAAGGCAGACAACCTTGAGGACTAGCGGCCTTGGGTGACGAAGTTCACAGGGAAGGGTGGCGGTCCCCAAGTGAATTAAATCCAACTCTAATCTCCCTTGATAATAATAATAACAATAACAATAACAATAACAATAACAATAACAATAACAATAACAATAACAATAATAATAATAATAATAATAATAATAATAATAATAATAATAATAATAATAATAATAATAATAATAATAATAATAATAATAATAATAATGTGTCGGAAATTATTCTGGGTTGGAAGAATTTTGCTGGAGAAACTCTGCTCAGGGGACACCCGAATGAGGTTCCTTTCATGTCCCCAAGAGCTGGGACAGAGATGGGCACTCAATCTGTCATGAAGCACCCGAGTCTCGAACTGCCAACTTGCCAGCCTTCCAGCTAACAAGGTGAGCATCTTAACCATTGAGCCACCGCAATCCCTTGATGGAGGGCGGCAGCTTCATCCATCCTGGCCTGGGGCTGATGATGAGGACTTTGTGTGCCAAAAGGGCTCAGGGCCAGAAAGGGACTTGCGGAACTGGATCAGTGGTACTATGGGGGTCACGCTGCAATGCAGAAGGCAAATGAAACGCCACTGCATTATATGGTCAGTTTTCATGGCTGATCGATCCATCCCCTCTGTATCTCCAAAGAGGTAGCCAAGACCCAGAGAACTTTCCAGCCCACTTCTTACGGTCGCGTCTACCAGACAACCAAGAGAAAACCCTCCAAAAGGCAGTGCCTACCTCCATATAATTCAGGACGCCACACACGTTTTGTTCAGGAGGCGCCACCACTACCCCACTGCAAGAGAAGGAGAAAATAAATAGAAGAATATTTAGCTTGTATCCTTATAGGTAAAAGTCTCCCTTGCTCAAAAGCCAGTTGTACCTGACTCTAGGCCAGGGGTCCCCAAACTTTTGAAGCCGGGTGCCGGGCCATGCTCTCAGTCAGCTTTGAGGGCTGGGTGGCCATTTTGCCCTGCCTGCACGATGGGGGTGGCCATTTTGCCCCAACAGCTTCAAAGGGGAGGTCACTTTGTTTCTCTCATGCCATTATAGGACTGGGGGCCACATGAAATGCCACTTGGGGCCAGATCTGGTCCACAGGCCTTTGTTATGAACCCCTGCTCTAGGGGATAGTGTGCTCATCTCCGTTTACAACAGTATGTTCCAATGTGGGGCCTGCACCCCACAGGGAGGGGTCTTCAATTCCCAAAAGCCTAAGTCAGTTCATTGGCAGATCAGTGCTTTGGGGGAATTAACAGGCTTCTGTCGGTGTTTGGGGAAACACTGGTTTAGAAACCAAAGAGCCGGCACTATCTGCGCCTGCAGACATTTCTGTGGTCATGTGGCAGGCACAACTAGACACAGCCAATACGGAAAGCCGTTTCCCCCAAACGGGTAGTTGGGTTGTGTGGTTGTCATCGCAACTCCTTTAGTTTTGTAGCTCAGGGAAGAAAAGTGTGATGTAAGGATTACAGTAATGGACGGGGAATGAGTTGGATCTGAGTTCAAATCACCACAAAACCCATGAATGTCATTGTGTGACCTTGATCTAGCCTCAGGGTCCTTAGGAGGAAAAGAAAACTGAATTTTTAAAAAGAAATCTGACTATGGATATGCATGTATTAATTGTATTAAGGCACTTCCTTCAGTTTACATTCCTTTTAAAAAGTAACTCAGGTATGTACATATTGTATTTTAATTGTATTTCATTGCACTCCATTGTATTGTACAGATTTTAATTCTTCTGCTCTGTTACTGATAAGGTCGTAAAAAGGTAAAGGTTTCCCCTGCTCGAAAGCCAGTCGTATCTGCCTCTAGGGGTCAGTGCTCATCTCTGTTTCTAAGCCGAAGAACCAGCGCTGTCTGCTTCTTCAGACGTTTCCTTGGTCATGTGGCAGGCATGACGAGACACCGGAGTGCACGGAACACTGTTACCTTCCCACTGAAGTGGTCCCTATTTATCTACTTGCAATTTCTTGCTTTCAAACTGCTAGGTTGGCAGGAGCTGGGACAGAGACGGGAGACTAATCAGTTAATAAACATTCATTCATTTTAAAGGGGTACCTTTTAAGCCACCCAGACTTACCTATATTTTGTCCCAATGTATTGAAAGTAGACTAAATACCGGGTCTTTCGCAAAATCATTTCGGCTTTTCAAAGTTTCAGCTCCCGCCCTATAGAAAGAACCTAAGAGTGATTATCTGAGCATGTCATAAATGCCATGATTAACTTTGTTGCTAATGATAAAGTAGCAATGGATCTGTTTACTAGCCTGAAATGGGGAAAATACATTTGGTGCAAGGTTGAAACAATCCACAGTTTTGCTTATGTTACAAAGAGCCTAAACATAATAAAAATAATACGTTTCCCCCAAACACTCGTGCAAACTCATGCATGGGAGTGAGGTTTTTGCAATGCTGACTTACTTTCCACGAATAAAGACCCACTTTAGGAGTGGATGCCCGGTTGCCTCTCCGGCTTAAAATATATATAATTTAAAAATTATTCTGCCCCAGAAAATGTCTCCTCTGTTGAGTTATAAAAAACCAATGCGTGCCTTCCCAGCTCAAATAAATTACAATAATCAATTAAATTCGTTCAAAAGCAAGGCAAATGTTAATGCTTTTTTGCAATGCTGTCTTTCTGCACCTCTTCAATGCTCTGGAGGGGGGAAGAAAAAAAATCGGATTTTTGCTTCCCAAATCCACGCTGGAAGGTTTTCTTCTTCCCGTCTTTTTCCTGCATTTTTGCAGGCACTTGGTTAGCCTCCCCAAAACCACGCCGTGAAAGAGATAGAGCATTTTCATGGGGGCCTCAAAGCATTCTTGTCGCGTTCTGAAAGCGTCATCAACCACCCGGGGATGCCGGCCAGCTGCGGGAGGGGCTGGGCTTCAGCTGGGCTTTCTGGTTAGGGAGCGGCAGAAAATTCTCAGCCCGCAAAGAAAAACGTCCGATCTCTCTTAATGCTCCAAAACACAAATATTAATTTATTGTGCAATAAATAAGTTATCGACTCATTGTGTGCTTGCTTTATTTTTTCCTGGAAAAACACCACCTTATTTTAAAAAGTTTTTTTTTTTTTGGGGGGGGGGCAGGGGGATTTTGCTCAAGTAACAGGATTGCCTTGCTTTCCCACTATTCACCATTGAAATGTGGTGCTGGAGGAGAGTTTTGAGAGTCCCCTGGACAGCGAGGAGGTCAAATCAATTGATCCTGAAGGAAATCAACCCTGAATGCTCCTTAGAAGGACAAATACCATAGATACTCGACTATAAGTCATCCTGAATATAAGTCGAGGTACCTAATTTGGACCTCTAAAACTAGGAAAATAGTTTGATCCAAGTATAAGTCGGGGGTGGAAAATGCAGCAGCTGCTATTGAGTTTCAATAATTAAAATACATGAAAATACGGTTAAATTAATTAATTTAGACATTTGTGTGGGTGTGTTTTTGAGTGTTTACATTGACCCAAGTATAAGTCAAGTCCCATTTTTGGACCTTATTTTGGGGACTAAAATCCCAACTTATACTTGAGTATATATGGTATTGAAGATGAAGCTTAAAGTACTTTGGCCACCAAATGAGAAGAGAGGACTCACTCGAGAAGGCCTTGATGCTGGGAAAGATTGAAAACAAAAAGGTGAAGGTGACGGCGGAGGATAAGATGGCATTGTTGGTGCAATGGGCATAATGCTGAGTGGGCTGCAGAAGATGGTGGAGGATAGGGGTGCCTGGCATGCAGCGGTCCATGGGGTCGCAAAGGGTCAAAGTCGACTATGCAGCTGAACAAGTCAAGCATGACCTGTCTGGGGGCAAAAATTGATGAAATTGAAACTTCCCTACTTTGGGCGCATCACGTGAAGGCAGGATTCCTTAGAAGAGTCAGTCTTTCTGGGAAACGTGGAAGGCAGCAGGGGAAGAGGAAGATGAAATGTGAGATAGTTTGACTCCCTAAAAGAAACCACAAATGTGTTTGCAACAACTGATCGGGGCTGTTGAGGACAGACATTTCGGAGAGCTCTTGTTTATAAGGTCCCCATAAATTGGAGACAACTTGACAGCATATAACAACAAAGGAGAACCATCAATTCCCATCAGCGCCGTGAATGATAAATTGGGCTGTTGGAACAAGCATCATATACACTTCCTGTATTGAAGCATAGATGTTGCACCTTCATGATCAAATGCATTCTCAGATACGAGTTGCAGCCGACGACAATGTAAGAATTTCCAGAAAGCTGTGAACAGAATTTAGGAAAATGCATCTCCCAAATCTACCAGTCAGCAAAATAACTTGGACCAGTTTAGGAAATTCTGATTTTTGTAGTCAAGAAAAGTTATATTCTGTGATTAAAAAAAAACTTTTTTCCAGTACGAAGAAACCCTATAATTAACTTTCTCTGAGTTCTGATTTTGGGATGTTGCTGTAAAAAGGGTCCCATGTCGTACCCCAACAGTGGCATCCTGGTTGAAACATCCACGCCTGATTTCTCCTGCCTGAGGGTAGACTATACCGTGGAAACAGGATTAGCAGACCCATCATGAGCCGGCCTGATCGCCCTTCTTTAGCCAGACTGGATTAATTTAATCTGCTCACCCCTCTCCTGGCCTGTTCCATTCATCCAGTTTCGACAACGGACGTGATTTCATGGTTTCTTTGTGGCCCGGGGGCAACGGATGCATTGGGTTTAGTGTGCGGTTCTGCAGGGGCGGCCCAACCTTGAGGCAGAGGGAGGTGAGGGACTCAGGCAACAAATTGTGGGAGGTGGCAGTGAGGCCGGAGGGGCGTGTAAAACCCCCAAAACTGGCCTTTGCCGGTTGCCATCTTCGATGTACGATTTGTGGTCCAGATAGATTTCATATGAGATTTTTGAGGAGGCGCCCTCTTGGCTTTGTCTCGGGTGGCAAAATCTTTTGGGCGGCCCCCAATTCAGTTCAATTTCACTTCCTCCCTGTGTTTCTGAACCAAGTGACTTCGAGGTCAGAGGAACCAACGCAGCGATTCGGACAGTCCTGTTTGAACCAACGGGGCTTCGTGGCTTCGGCAAGCCTACATGAAGCCCGAGCAAATTTGGGTCCCATCCCAGAATCCTGCAAATGGCAAACTCCATCGTACAACTGCGGCCCACGATTGCCATCTGGTTTAAAACAGTTCCCCGCTGCCTTCTGTCTTTCCCAGGATGACTGACTCTTCTAGGGAATCCTGCCTTCTCGTGATGTGCCCAGTGTAGAACAGCTTCGCCTTCATCATTGTTGCTTTCTGAGACAGTTCAGGCTTGGTTTGCTCTAGGACAGGTACAAGAATAGGCACTTGTACGTCCATAAATGTGTATCTAATTATGTGTGAATGCATTTGTTGTTCAGTCACACAGTCGATTCCGACCCTTCACGACCCTATGGACCATTGCCAGGCACCTCCGTCCTCCAACCTCCTCCTCAGCCTGCCTAGCTTTGTGCCCATTATGTCTACAATACCATCTAGCTGTCTCATTCTCTGCCACCCCCTTCTTCTTTTGCCCTGCACCTTTCCCAGCATCAAGGCTTTCTCAAGTGAGTCTTCTCTTCTCATTTGATGTCCAAAGTACTTTAGCTTCATCTTTACTATTTGACCTTCTAAGGAGCAGTCAGGGTTGATTTCTTCTAAGACTGACCTATTTGTTCTCCTCGCTGTCCAGGGGACTCTCAAAACTCTCCTCCAATACCACATTTCAAAGGCATCTATTCTTCTGCGCTCAGCTTTCCTAATGGTCCAGATCTCACAACCATATTTCAGTCCCGTTGCTTTCACTATGGTACCTGCAGTACTCAGGTGTTGAACTGCTGACCTGCCAACCTTCCAGTCATCAAGCTGAGTGTCTTAACCACTAAGCCACTGTGGACCCTCACTAAAATGTAAAGGTAAATGTTTCCCTTGCTCGAAAGCCAGTCGTATCTGACTCTAGGGGTCAGTGCTCATCTCTGCTTCAAAGCTGAAGAGCCAGCGCTGCCTGCTTCTGCAGACGTTTCCATGGTCATGTGGCAGACATGACTAGACACCGGAGGGAGCGCACAGAACACTGTTACCTTTCCCACCAAAGTGTTCCCTATTTATCTACTTGCAATTTCTTGCTTTTGAACTGCTAGGTTGGCAGGAGCTGGGACAGAGACAGGAGCTCATTCCGTCCTGCAGTACTCAGGAATCGAACTGCTGACCTTCCGCCTCCCAGTCAGCGTCTTAGTGACTTGAGCCACTGCAGTCCTGAAAACCCATGAGTGCGTCTTCAGGCTGGCCCCAGGTTTTGGTCTTCTTTATTTTTGCTGCAGTGGCTCAAGTGGTTAAGACACTGAACTCACTGACTGGAAGGTCGGAGTTTGATTCCCAGGTACTGCATGACGGAATGAGCGCCCGTCTCTGTCCCAGCTCCTGCCAAACTAGCAGTTTGAAAACAAGATATAGCAAGTAGATAAATAGGGACCACTTCGGTGGGAAGGTAAACAGGGTTTTGTTGAGGCATGCCTGCCACATGTTCGTGGAAACGTCTGCAGACACAGACAGCGCTGGCTCTTTGGCTATAAACAGGGATGAGCACTGAAGCCTAGAGTTGGATACGACTGGCTTTCGAGCAAGGGCGACTTTTACTTTTATTTTTATCCTTGCCCGACTAACTCAGTTACAGCTGAGGAACGAGGGAATGAATTCATACAAAGGTGACTTTGCTTTGGGAGTTTGAGGACTGACCTAGACCTGAAAGAATCTACTCCAAAGACCATTACCATCTCGCCCTGCTACAATGCAAAAATATTTCAAGATGGCTTGTTCTTCAGCCATGAAGAGCCGTTGACCTTGCAAAAGCCCTGCTCTGCCTTTATTTCTCATTTTCCCCCCTCTAAGGGACCATCCGCATCAATCAAGATGAAGTAGTTACATGGAGCGGGAGATGGACCACAAATTAGCCCCCCCTTTTCATCCCCACCAGGGGTCGCTCCGGCTCCAAATCCCACCCCCACCCCAAAAAAAGACCCGGATCATCTTCGTCGTGGGAATTGGCAGACGCTCCCTAAGCTTCGCCTGACAGCGCAGAGCCTTGCCTGGATCGCTCCGGCTCAGTCTCGCTGCGCGCAAAGGCGAAACGAGGCGAGCGCGCCCGAGCGCCCGGGACGGCTTGGCAGGAGATGCGCCTCTTAGGATCCGGATTGTGATTTCTCTTCCCTCCCCTGGACCCCCCCCCCCCCTGCCAAATCCGCTTTGCCAAGATGACGGTGGAATTCGAGGAGTGCATCAAGGACTCGCCCCGATTCCGGTAAGGCAGCCTCCCCCCACCTCCCCTGCGCCTCCAGACTCCCGGAGCCCTGATTCCGTCCTCCTAAACCGGAGTCACTCCGGATTTGCCGGGGGTTAGGGCTGCGATCGGAGCCATTCAAGCTCCTGTCTCCTTTCCCTCATCCCAACCCTTCCTCCTCCTCAACCTCCTCCTCCAGAAATCGGAGCCAAACCGGATCCACACCCTCTTGTCTCCGCGTCCAAAATCTTGTCTTCTCCAGGATTTTATATATATATCTATAAATCGAGTCTGGCGTGGGGTGATTTGTGGTCGGCTTGGATTTGAGATGTGGGGCGGGGGCGGGGACCCCTTGAGAATAAATGAGGATGGGGGGGGGGAAGGGGGGGCGTCTTTTCAGCAGAGAGAGAAACGGATCCATATTCTGATCAGTTTTGCATGTGGCTATTTCTGTCCAGAATCCATCCCTTGCAGGGTGGAAGAGGGCGGCGTGGAGAATCCAGCCACAAAGATTCCCGCAAGGGGGGGGGGTGTTAATTCGATTTTAATGCTAGCAATGAGAGGGGTTGCAAGAAGGGGGAAAATGATAAAATAAAACAGAAGAATGAGCTGCTTTAAATTGATTTTGATCCCTCTTTTTCTCTCCTCTGTAACCCCAGTTTCCCCCATCTTGGTGGCATTTTTTTTTGTTCTCCTGGCGTGCTGTGATGAACATCTGGATGGGTTACAGAGGAGGAGAGAGGGAAAAAAGAGAGGGGGGAAATTATGGGTTGGTGAAGGATCCTCTTCCCAGTTTTCCTTCCTTACAAAAGGCGATTTTTCTCATCTTTTATGTTCTCCTGGCATCGGAAAGCGGAAGAGGAGGAAATAGAGATGGAGGGGAGGGATGGAGGGAAGGGAGGGAGGCGACAGAAAGGGGGTCACAAAAATGGATCCCTGGGAAAAGGGGGAAATGGCCCTTCCTCGAATCAAAGGGGTGGCGGTGGTTCTGAGTTTGAGGCTTTGGGGGACCTCATGAGATCCTGCAACATGGGTGGCAATTTGGGCAGGGCAAAGGGCCTTTGGGTGGTGTGACGGGAGAGAGCATCTTTGCCCAGGATGATGGGCTGTGGGGAAGCTTTTTGGGTCTGGTGTGTGTGTGTATGTGTGTGTGTGTCTGTGGTTCTGGGTTTGGTCACCCTGTGAAAATTGGGGGGGGGGAGGCTACAAAGAGGTCACAAAGAGAGAGAGAGAGAGAGAGAGAGAGAGACCCACCCATTTATTCCTTCGGAGAAAGTCAACTGGCGAATGGAAGGGATGCACGAAGGGTAAGGTGGGGGAATCTTCGCCGCGAAGACATCCAACATGGCCAAGGGTGTGATGATGATGATGATGATGGCCAGATTTGCAGGGCGTTTTGGTGAACGTTGCAAAATTCACACATCGAGAGATGGAGAAGGAAGAAGTGTGTGTGTGTGAAATGTCTTCCCTCCATCGCAAATTTGGCGAGGAAGAAGGATGGAAATAGACGGAAAGATCAGGTCATGGTCTCTCCCTCCCTCCCGCCGTTCGTTTGTGGTCACCATCAAGGTCATCTGATGCTGCTGATGCTGGTCCCCGTAAAGGTGTTTGTCCCTGTGAGGTCAGGAACTTCTGCATGCAGACGTCCAGATGGGTCTCTCTGGTGGGCCTTCAAAGATTGGCAAAAGGGAAAAATTTACCCTATAGATCAGCCAACGTCTCTTGGAAGACCCTGAATAGGCTGAGGGTTGGAGTCCCTCAATGGAAGACCAACCGGCTCAAGTTGGGGCTGCCGGTAGACGGACACCATGCGGTGGGAATGTGGAGAGAGGCAGAATCCGGCTCATTCGCTGGTCTGCCGATGACTGCCAGAACCGTGCGGCGACGGGGACTCAAGTTTGGCCAATGACAACGCCAAGGAAGTGGCTTCATTTTGGCTGTCCAGGGTTTGAACTGGGCATGGAAGAAGAACCTATAGATTTGGGGTACGAATGTTGGAACAAGGAAGAGGAAGGAAGACACGGGTGTTGGTGGAATACAGCTGTTTCTTTGTGGCCTTTGCTGTTGTTTTGCCTTCTGTGAGTTCAAGGTAGCACTTGTAGTCTCCTCTTTGTCTCTTGGCCATCACAACAGCCCTCTGAGGTAGGACACAATGGAAAAGAGTGGCTGGCTCAGAGCTTTCAATTGACATTTTTTTTAAGAGTGAGGAAATATTACAACACCCACAATCCCCCATCCAACAGGACCAGGACAACAAATTCCTAAGCTTCAACTGGAAAGGTAAAGGTCTCCATTGCTTGAAAGCCGTCCGTTTCTGACTCAAACAGGTGGTGCTCATATCCATTTATAGTCAAAGAACCAGTGCTGTCTGAGTCTGCAGACATTTCCGCGGCCATGTGGCAGGCATGACTCGACAGCGGAGTGCACGGAACACTGTTTACCTTCCCACCAAAGTGGCACCTATTTATTTATCTACTTGCAGCTTCTTGCTTTCGAGCTGCTAGGTTGGCAGGAACTGGTACAGAAACGGGAGCTCACTCCATCGTGCAGAACTCGGGTCTCAAACTTGCATGTCTTAGTTCTGTCAATGTATGTACAGTCCAGATCGGAGAGAAAGAACGAGAACAGAATGAGAACAGGTTGTTTCTTGAGTTTGTATTTTCTGGCCGGCTTCCTTTGGTGTCTGAATCGGTCAGTTGAGACAGAGCGCAGCTCAGTTTGCCCGTCTCCTTGCCTTGGGTGTGAAGTACTGAAAGAAAGGCTTGCCTAGAGGGATAATATTATGAGAGGACCAAACATAAAATCGCCACAACATCTGATCTGGTCCTAAATCCGACTACGTATGGGAAAGACCAAAGGATGATTAAGGCAGGTTTTTTTAAAACTTCAAAAGACATTTGGTGCCTTTATGTTTACAACCATCTTGTAAGGTAGACCAGCGTTACTGGCAAGTATGGACTGAAGATATTTTGCTGCCTGAGGCAAAGATGAAGCATCTTTCTCTGTCTCTCTCACACACGCACACAGACACACACCTCTGTTATATGGATAGAAAAGCTAACTTGATTAGCATCTTACATCAAGGCTGGTAATGGGATGCTATTCCCCATCACATCTTCCATCATCCACACTAGAGAGAGCCAATTAGGACAGGGGTTCCCAGCCTTTTCAAGCTGGGGGGGCCAAGTCATACTCTCTCAGTCAGCTTTGAGGGCCGGGCGGCCATTTTGCCCTGCCTGCATGATGGGGGTGGCCATTGCGTCCCAACAGCTTCAAAGGGGTGGGCATTTTTCCTCAAGTGCCCTTGGAGAGGTGGAGGGACACATGAAATGGTGGCAGGGGCCGGATCCAACCCACATGCCTTAGATTGGGATCCCCCAAATTAGGGGAAGACGATAGACTGTTTGTAATACTACACTCTGTTCTTTAAGAGACTGGGATGCCCAAAGCCTGCTGCTGTCAATCATCTGCTATCAGTGATGGAGGACTCACTCTGTCTCATAGTAGAGCAGGTTCTGTTTCTTCACTATGTCGTGTAGGAGGGTGATTGAGGCTGAGAAAATACGAGCTTATTGACACCTCTGGCTTGAGGCTTTTTACATCCTATTTCACTTTTACACAGAAATACGTCCTATGTGGTCAGTAAACTTGCAATCTCTTCCAGTTGAAACACTTCTGTCTCATTATGTTCCCCCTTTGAGCAGTGATCTTAAGAGGAAGCCCTCCTGACTTCCATTTCATGTATGAGTATGCACAGAAATTTACTCCCCGTTCCATTATATCCTGCACGTTGCTTCTCCTCCTCAGACACTTTGTTTGTTTTGTGTGTGGCTTTGTGACAATTTGTTTCCCAGCCTGGAACTTGCCAATTTTTGTGTGTGTTTGTATTAAAAACAACAACAACACGATCAGAGTGAAAGTTTAGTGCTATAGCACTACAGTGCTAGACAAAAAAAAAGAGCAGGGGTTTAGAGTTACATCACTGTAATGCTGGACAAAAAGAACAGATGTTCAGTGCTGTAGCACTATAGTGCTTGACAAAAAATAACAGAGGTTTAGTGCTGCAGCACTGGCGTTGGACAAAAATGACAGAGGTTTAACCCTATAGCACTACAGCACTAGACAAAAAGAGCAGCAGTTTTGCACTGCAGCACTATCACGCTGGTCAAAAAGAACAGAGGTTTAGCACTATAGCACTACAGTGTTGGACAAAAAGAGTAGAAGTTTAGTGCTATAGCGCTACAGTGCTGGACAAAAATAGCAGAGGTTTAGCACTATAGCACTACAGCACTGGACAAAAAGAGCAGCAGTTTAGCTCTGCAGTGCTATAGCGCTTGACAAAAAGAACAGAGGTTTAGTGCTATAGCACTACAGTGTTTGAAAAAAAGAACAGAGGTTTAGTGCTATAGCACTATAGTGCTGGACAAAAAAGAGCAGAGGTTTAGTGCTATAGCACTATAGTGCTGGACAAAAAAGAGCAGAGGTTTATTGCTGTAGCAATATCACTCTGGACAAAAAGCACAGAGGTTTAGTACTACAGCACTATAGCACTGGACAAAAAAGAGTGGAGAAGATGGGAAAATGTAGAGGTGTGTAGTACTATATCAAGATATGGTGGATCTGTTATAGCACTTAGAAGCCAGAGCTGGTGTGGAGTTCATACCCTGAGCTTCTAGCAGTCAAGAGAGATTTGAAGGGGGTACCCCAAAACACACCCCGAAATTCCTGTTCCAAGTTAGTGCTCAGACGCCGCCTCGCAAGGCATTCAACAACACTGCTTTGTTGGTTTAAGAAGGCTTTCAACAAATATTTAAATCAATAACTGAAAAACTTTGTGACAAGTTGGAACTGTGGTTTGGAGGAGGATCCAGGTAAACCCCACACTTTGCCTGAACCAAAGAAACATTAACCTGGACAGAAATCAACACAGTCCTGTATTTTAAAGAAAGTTTGAGACCAAAGTAGGTTTCCGAACAGCAAGCTTTGCGGCTTAAAACTCAAGCCTTTTCATTGTTATACGACCTTGTGCTATTGCCCGGAATTTCACCCGGCAGATGTTTCATGTAGGCTGTAAACATCTTTACGAGTCTATCCTATGGGCTTGGAGACAGGTCCAGATTTCCTTGGAATTTAGCTAAATTTCCTCTAGTACCCAAGATATATCCTCCACAAATATATACAGTATACAGTATGCATTAGTCTTCTTCTATTTGCATTGGCCAGATTCAATTGCCATTCAGTTGCCTGGAGAAGACGGTGGTGTTGCTTCCATGCAGGATTTGAAGAAAAGGAGCCTTTTTTTGGGGGGGAAAGTTGGTGACATTAAATTTGCACTCAACCAGACTCAATATTCAGGTTACTACAGGAAGCTGCTGTTTGTGTGTGTGTGTGTGTGGTTTACACCAGTCTTGCTCTCTGATGTCAAAGTTTGTCAACATAACGTCTTTGCGTTGAGCGTGACAAGTTGAAGACGAGCGTAGGTGGAAATTTTTTTTAGAGACTTTCCATATGATTGGGACCCTAAAAATCCAGAACTGGGAACAGAGTGGGTGGATCTTGAACATTTCCTTTTCTGCCCTGTTTTTTATTTTTAAACAGGTTTGAATACCCAGAACTTTGAACCCAAACTTCTAGAAGTTAAAGTGAAGAGCCCCAAGAAGCCAAATGCCCAGGGGAATTGAAATAATGTTTATTTAGCTTGTCTCGCTCGACATGTCATAAGCTAGGTTGGTTTTGTTTTGCAGCCAGGCCTCAGAAGGTCAGCGTAGAATCCGTGTGAAAGTCAGTTTCCTGGGATGTGGAGCTTTGAAGGAATGGCGTGTCTAGAGGGAAAAGGAAGGTTGAAAAGAAGTACCATATATATTTGAGAATAAGCTGCCCCGAACATAAGCCGAGTTACCTAATTTTGACCTGAAAACCCAGGAAAATAGATTGACCCAAGTACAAGCCGAGGATGGGAATTGCAGAAGCTGCTAGTGAGTTTCAATAATCAAAATACATGAAAATATGGTAAAATTAATTAAATTTTTGGATCATCGTGGTCATTGACCCGAGTATAAGCCATTTCCCCTTTTTGGGGCTCATTTTTTGGGACTGAAAAACTAGACTTATACTTGAGTATATACACTGTATATACTTGAGTATAAGTCTAGATTTTTAGTCCCCAAAATGAGATCCAAAAAGGGGAAATGGTTTATACTCGGGTCAATGATCCGGAGGGTCCCAAAACTGCAGTGGTGCAAATTCAAACAAACATTTTAAAAGAGCACTAACACAACCGTAAAAACTCAAAAACATACCCACACAAATGTCTAAATTAATTAATTTTACCGTATTTTCATGGATTTTAATTACTGAAACTCACTAGCAGCTGTTGCATTATACTGGGGTCAATCTATTCCCCTAGTTTTAAAGGTCCAAATTAGGTACCTCGACTTATATTCGGGACAACTTATAGTCGAGTATATACGGGTAATTCTTATTGTTCAAAAAGTGAATTCCTATTCACGCGGAGGACGCCTAAAAAGCCACTCACTGTTAATAACTCATTCTCAAGCAGCACTGCGGTGGCTCAGTGGTTAAGGCGTTGGGTTTGGAGACTGGAAGGCCGGGGTTTGATACCTGCATGCTTCACGATGGATCTTGGGGACATGAAAAGAACCACATTCGGGCGTCCCCCGAGTGGAGGTTTCCAGCAAAAATCCTTTCAATCCAAAGTAATTTCTGACACATTTTAAAACATAATTAACTCATTCTCAAATTACCCCCTTAAATATCAAGTTGCACCCCTATGGGGTGTGTGCCCCACGCCACGGATCTAAGTTATAGCAGGATTACGGCCAATCCATCGTGGGAGAATGGCTATTTCGGAGCAAATCAGCCAGGACTCTTCATAGCTGTAGTTTTAAAAAAATCCTTGTTTTTTTTTTAAAAAATACCAAGGTTTAGAAAGGGAAATTGGGAAAGTCAAGGTTTCCTTGCCTCAAGCAGTGATATATTTTGTTTATTGAACACGATAAGCTATCTCACATTTCCTCTGGAATCTCAAAAAGATTTGTCTTGTTCCAAAGGCATCTGGCAAGCCATTGTGGGAAGCAGGATGCTAGATTAGATAGTCCTTTGCCCTGACTGGACGGAGGTGTCAAAACTGGCTGATCTTGGGAACAGTCGGCAGTGCCTGTTAGTTTCAGCAGCTGGTAAAACTAAAGGTAAAGATTCCCCTTCCTCAAAAGCCAGTCGTATCCGACTCTAAGGTTTGGTGCTCCTCTATGTTTACAGCCAAAGAACCAGCAATCTTCTTCTTCCTTCCTTTCTTCCTTCCTTCCTCCTCCTCCTCCTCCTCCTCCTCCTCCTCCTCCTCCTCTTCTTCTTCTTCTTCCTCCTCCTCCTCCTCCTCCTCCTCCTCCTTCTATATCCAGTTCTGAATATTGGCTATCATTCTGGTGATCAGCCATGAAGATTGTCCTGAGAACAATATGATCCAGTGGCCTTCTGTTTGCCTTCCGCATCACAGCATGACACCCACAGTACCACTGATCCAATTCTGTAAGCCACTTTCTGGTCTTGAGCCCTTTTGGCACACAAAGTCCTCATCAGCCCCAGGCCAGGATGGATGAAGCTGCTGCCCTCCATCAAGATGGATTCAAGAGCGATTTAATCCACTTGGGGACCATCGCCCTTCCCTGTGGACTTCGGCGCCCAAGGCCATTGGTCCCCAGGGTGGTCAGGTTAGTTAACCACCATCTGACATGCGGCGTTGAATCATTGGCAGTAGGGTCTACTCTTTTACCATAGCAGGACCACCAGGCCAGACTCTCCCCTTTCTCTACAATGAAGCCTTTTCGAAGTGAGTCACCGGGAAGGGAAAACAGTTTGTGGGTGTCTTTCTGGTTGAGGCCGCCTCCCCCCGGGGAATTGTACTACGAAGCCCTTCATTCCTGCCTCTTGAAACCCAGCTGGGAAGGAGGATTATGGGACTTGGAGTTTCCCTCGAAGTTCTGCGGCTGAGATGCACTGCAAACATTTAAAGCAGGAATTCTCAACTTGTGGCCCACAGGCTGGATATGACCCATGGCACCATTTCATGTAGGCTCCCACCACCTCCACCAAACCAGGAAGTTCCATGTAAGGAGGAAGGCCAAAACAGCTGTCCGGCCCCTGAAGCTGCCCAAGGGAGCGTGACTCGGCCCTGGCTTAAAAAGGTCAATTACTCCTAATTTAAAGACTATTTCTTTCTTCCGGCTGAGCAGATCTGCCTGACCGGATCCCGTCGGTGTCAAATCTGCCCCAAAAATGGCATAATGTTTGAACATTTTGCAGGAAACATCACGGAGGGCAGATCAGGTCTGGAGAAGAGTGACTCAGGCCGAAAGACCTGGGGAAACAAGTTCCTTTAAGGATAGGTCGTCAATCTGACTCTTGAAAGACCTGAGAAAAAGCTATTTTTTAAAGGACTACATTACCCAGAATCCTGTGAGTGCCAGGATTATGGGACATGCAGTGTGAAAGCAAGAAATTGCAAGTAGATAACTAGGGACCACTTCGGTGGGAAAGTAACAGCGTTCCATGCGCTCCGGTGTCTGTTCATGCCTGCCACATGACCATGGAAACGTCTGCAGAAGCAGACAGCGCTGGCTCTTCGGCTTAGAAACAGAGATGAGCACCGACCCCTAGAGTTGGATACGACTGGCTTTCGAGCAAGGGAAACTTTTACCTTTACCTAATCCACAGAAGCACTTTAGTGAATTCCGGACTCTTCCTGGGATTCTTTTGATTTTCTTGATGTTTGTTTTTTAAAAGTGAAAACTTGGAGGCGATTCAAAGGAAAGATGCCTCCGGACTTTAAAAAAATAATTCCAGGAAATTAAAAATAATTCATCTGTAGATCCCAGTTTCTCCAGCTAAACTGGGAATCTTAGAACTGTGCAGGTTGGTGGCACAGCCGCGTTCTTGCCGAGCACCATGTACAGGCTTGTACATGCTCAGGTAAACAAAGGGTAATTATCTTGAAAGACCTGTTTGTTCGGCATGCGGGGTCCACTCCATGTTCTCATCCGATTGGCATGCAGAATGGCTTTTGTTGTGGTGCCACTGAAGCAGGATGGGCTACAAACCAGGAAGCTGCCTCAGGTTCAGGCGGACGATTAGTCCATCGGTTGCAGTCTCAGGCATTCCACTTGGGGATTTTGGGAGTTGTAGTGTCTCTCCTGGGTTGAAACTTCAGAACGCCCCAAGCATTGGGGGCTGCCTCTGCCTCTATCTTCCCTGGCTGTCGTTCCCATGGTTGAGAACTAAATAGATCTCCCTGGAACAATATATTCTTGCCAGCTATGCCACTTGTAATGCAAAATGCTGGAAAAGCAGGTCAGCAGTTCGAGACCCAAGATCTGTGCGACGGAGTAAGCTCCTATCTCTGTCCAAGCTCCTGCCAACCTAGCAGTTCAAAAGCAAGAAATTACGAGTAGATAAGTAGGTGTCACTTCCATGCACTCATTCCTGGTGTTTAGTCATGCCTGCCGCGTGTCCACAGATACAGATAGCGCTGGCTCTTTGGCTATAAACAGAGATGAGCACTGGACCCTAGAGTCGGATACGGCTGGTTTTCAAGCAAGGGCGACCTTTACCTTTATCTAGTCAGGGTTTTGAATGCACAATCAAGAGCCATTGGCTTTGCAAAAAACCCGCTCCTGGTGAGAAACGATACAGCTAGCACCCATTTGCTGAAACGGATCGATCCGTTTGCATGGATTATTTTGGACCTCAATCAGCTCCTTTCCCGCGTTTTCCTAATCTGGCTGCGACACTCAGACAGGAATAGACCATGATCTTCCATGCGCAGGCTTCTCCCACCAAGCGGAAAGCCCCGTTCTGACATCTGCACCCCGGGAGCCGCCTTTGCTAATGAAGGCTGTTTGGGGACGGCTGTCAGTTGCGTTACGTTTGCGCCAGATCACCTGGAGTTTCTCCATATGCTTTGGACAGCTTGTTCGGCTCGGGTGGCAACAAACAGCTGCCCTCCGCATGTTGGGGACAAGTTTGTTGATGTACCGTTTTGGAAGGGGGAGAAAATGTGATTAAAAGATGGGGTGGACGCAATCGTCGTTCATAAAACGATGGCCGCCAGAAAGAGAGAAGCCGGGGCATGTTCTCTCTTCCTTCTCTCTCTTGATCAGACCTTCAAAAGCGGTACTAATGGTACCTCGAGTTACGAACAGTTCTAGTGATGATAATTTTGGGTTATGAATGAAAATCCACTGGAAATAATGTCTTGACTTATGAAGTTAAATTGCAAGAAATTTGTAAGTCGAAATGTGGTTTCCAATGGGAACGCATTGAAAACCAATTAATCCATTCCGGAGGTCAGAAAAAAAAAGGCTTTCAATGCATTCCTATGGGAAACCGCATTTCAACTTATGATTTTTTTGTAATACGAAAAATCCCGAGGAACTAAATAAATTTGTAACTCAAGGTATCACTTGTACTCTTTTTGGACTACACTTCCCATAAGGCTGGCTATGCTGCCTGGGGATTCTGGGAGTTGTACTAAGAAAAAGGTGCAGTTTCTAAGCTCTAATCCAAACTTCCTCTTTACCTTTTCTTTTACCTCGTTGGGTTCTTGTTCTCGCACTTCCAGTGGCCTCCACCGGCGTTATTTGATGTGCTTGTAATATTTCTTTGACATTATCTTTCCACCTTCCTCTGGGTCTGCCTAGTGGTCTTTCTCCTTCTCCTCTTTCCACATATGCATTGTAAAGTATGGAATACCAAGACATTCTCTCCAGATGGATGAACCACTTTATTTGTTGTCTCTGGATGTGGTTCCGTGGTTCCCAATATGGGGCTGAGGCCCCACACGGTGTCTTCAATTCCCAGAAACCCAAGTCAGTCCATTGGCTGATCAGTGCTTTGATTTTTGGGTCCTCTGGGAATTAAAGTCCCCAAACCAAAGTTTGGGAACACACTGATGTCATTTGAGATTGGTTCTATTCCGATTCTTTCCCTTCAAAGCTCATTCCTGATTTCATCCCTTCTAGTCACTCCAGCAGCCTTCCTCTAACATCTCATGGCCAACCTTTGTTTATGTTTTGTTCTGAGGGTCCATGTTTAGCACTGGTACCCTAAGGTGAGAATGAATATGCTGATCATAACATAGTGAGAAATTGAGAGTCTCCATCGACAGATGAGCAGAAGAAGACCATAAACATAATAACTAAATACTGTACTTTAGGATAACTTTGATTTATTTATATATTTTTTTGCATGGTTGGATTTTTACTGAAGTTTCAACCCAGTTTGATATGACCAGAATTTGGGAGGAAAATGTTGCTTTATTTCTGCCTGGAGGATTCTGGGAATTGCAAGAAATTTTCCCCTGAGTTGGAAAATGGACGTTTTTCTTCCCAAACAAGTAGAAGTTGATGAACTGGATTTAAACCCAGGACAACACAATGTATAGATCTAGCGAGATGTCTACGTCCAACTTCGACCATATCACATCAGTTCTTTCCCACCATCAAATTTGGAACGTGTTTAATCGCAGGTCCTGTAGAAAGAGAAGGAGCCGAAAACACGCAGAGGCCAAGCTGGGATAACAGCAGATATTTATTACAAAGGCTTAAGGCGTCATAGTCCAGGGGTTGGCGGTGTGTGGCTCCGACGGAAATGATCACTCAGCTCTTAAATAAGCAGAGCGTTAGCCCAGTCTAAACAGATTTATGTAATTTTTGGTGCACGAGATAATACTCGCTCGCCAGTCTCCCACCCACCCGACAGGCAGAAATCTTTGGTTACAACTGAGGGTAAGATACAGGCTCTTTAGTAGCAAATGGGGGAGAAGACAGGATCCCCAAAATTCTTCTTCTTCTTCTTCTTCTTCTTCTTCTTCTTCTTCTTCTTCTTCTTCTTCTTCTTCTTCTTCTTCTTCTTCTTCTTCTTCTTCTTCTTCTTCTTCTTCTTCTTCTTCTTCTTCTTCTTCTTCTTCTTCTTCTTCTTCTCCTCCTCCTTCTCCTTCTCCTCCTTCTCCTCCTCCTCCTCCTCCTCCTCCTCCTCCTCCTCTGCTATCACCACCACCGCCATCTTTGTCTTTGCCGCCTTCGTCGTCTTCATGGAGGCCAGCAGCTTCATCCATCCTGCCTTGAGGCCGAGGAGGACTTTACGTGCCAAAAGGGCTCAGGACCAGAAAGTGACTCGTTGAACTGGATCAGTGGTATTATGGGTGTCATGCTGTGATGCAGAAGGTAAATGGAAGGCCACTTCATTAGACAGTATTCTCAGGACAGTCTTCGTCTCCTTGGTCTTGGTTTTGGTCGTCTTCATCTTCTTTGTCGTCATATTCTTCTTCATCATCTTCTTCTTTGTCTTCATCTTCTCTCTCTTCTTCTCCCACTCCGTCTTCCTCTTCTTTGTCCTCTTTTTCTTCTTGTGCCATATCCGATTCCGAATACTGGCTATCCTCATGGTGATCAGCCATGAAGACTGTCCTGAGAATACTGTATAATGACATGGCCTTCCATTTGCCTTATGCATCACAGCATGACACCCATAGTACCACTGATCGAGTTCCGTGAGTCAATTTCTGGTCCTGAGCCCTTTTGGCACGCAAAGTCCTCATCATCATCCCTCAGGCCAGGCTGGATGAAGCTCCTGCCTTCCATCGAGAGGCATTCAAGTGGGATTTTATCCACTTGGGGACCATCATCCTTCCCTGTGGATTTTGGCACCCAAGGCTGTTAGTCTTCAGGGTGGACAGGTTAGTTAACTGCCGCCTAATGATTGTGCTGAGTCGCTGGCAGTAGGGTCTACTCTATTACCATAGCAGGATCATGGCAAAATTTAGAAAAGTTGCTTTTAGATTATAGATCTTGTGTGAACTGGGGATATTCTTGGCTTCAGCCTGCAACTGTTGCTTTTTCTCAAAGGCTTTGCTGTTGGAATGTGGAGTTTGTAAATTTTGGGGTGCCAAAATGTGGTTTTGTTTGATGATTAAGTCTCAGAAGGTGGGAATCAGGTCCGTTTGCTGTGGATTTGGGGTTTCGTGGAGGGTCTCTAACCCCTAGTGGTCTGCGGTGGGTCAAGTGGTTAAGACACCAAGCTCACTGACTGGAAGGCCAGAGTTTGATTCCCGGGTACTGCAAGACAAAGTGAGCTCCCATCTCTGTCCCAGCTCCTGCCAACCTAGCAGTTCGAAAGCAAAAAAACTGCAAGTAGATAAATAGGGACCACTTTTGGTGGGAAGGTAAACAGCATTCCGTGCACTCTGGCATCGAGGCATACCTGCCATGTGTCCACAGAAATGTCTGTAGATGCAGGCAGCGCTGGCTCTTTGGCTGTAAACAGAGATGAGCACTGAACACTAGAGTCAGATACGACTAGCTTTCAAGCAAGGGTGACCTTTCCCTTTACCTCTTACTCCCCTTTTTAGCTTTCACTGGATAGTAGCAATTTATTTATTTATTTATTTGCATTTATATTGCCGCCCGCTTGCCAAAGCAATTCTGGGCGGCTCACGATATAAAACGTCACATAAACATAAAGTTACGAGAACCTTAAAACTTTTAAAAACCATTAAAACCTGCTAAAAATACCCCCCCCACACACACACCAATTAAAATTATAACTAATAGTGCGAAGGGCCTATTGCCACCATATTTAGAGTTGGGGGAAGTGGAATAGGAAGAGGGTCGGAGGGAGGGTTAGGATGGAGATCTTGGCTAAGAAAATACACTGGGGAAGCGGCGATAGCGTCAGGATGGTCTTCCGGTGGCAGATCTGAAGGAAAGGCAGTTCAAATGGAAAGCCTTGACTTCCTGCCTTTTAGGGTTGACGGAGGTGCTGATTTCCTTAGAGAATACCTGCCGGGTGAACTTTGACCTTGTGCTTGCTAACCAGAAAGACTTTGGGGCATTGTAGTTCATCAGGAAATCTCTTGAGATGCTCATGGATGGTTACATTTTTTAAAAGGAACTTGTGTTTCTTTGTTGTTCCTTCTCACACAATTCATTGCATGTTATTAGCACAGTGTGTTGAATTCATTCCTCAGTTCCTTGGGTTTGATCTGGCGAGGATTTAAGTTTGGCTGATGACCAAGCCAAGAAAGTGGCTTCATTTTTGGTAGTCCAGGGTTCGATCACAAAAGGAAGAAGAAATGTTGCGTGGTATGTTGTCTTTACCTGCAGGCCAGAGAAACGCAAGGATATTCTCTCACTTTCCCCCAAGTGGCCAGTTATGATATTGCAGCTTGGAAAGTTTATGAATATATGAGGGATGAAACCTGACTAATTCCCTTGAAATATAGGATTAATAACGCTACACAACAACAATTTTGATACTGGGAATAACACATGTGATTTACATGATTTTGAGCATGCCGTTTCCAAATCTGAACTCAGAATTTGCCTATCACGTACAGATTTTAAGGCCTGCTAAAGGTTTCCCTTGCTCGAAAGCCAGTTGTATCCGACTCTAGGGTTCAGTGCTCATCTCTGTTTCAAAGCCAAAGATCAAGCGCTGTCTTCTTCTGTAGACATTCAAATGGTCAGTAATTGGGTAGTTTATTTTTACATTGGGAACATAATAACAGTTGCAGCTACCACTAGGCCTGTTGCCGCCTCAGCTGAATCACGTCCCCTAGTGGCATGCATGTCCCAGCCGTGGGTGGGCATGCCTGGGCAAGTCAGTGAGCCTGTTTTGAGCTAAACATGAGTAGATGCAGCTGTGTTAATAAACCGGACAATTTTTGCTATATTTGTGGCAAATATTTTGCACGTGATTAACGCAAGAACCTAACCAAGAGGGTGAGATTTGCTTACTTAAGATCCTGATGTCCTAAGCAGAACCGGACTTCACATTTGGATTCAGCACACTTGATTTAGTATAGGACAAATGGATTAGACCAAGTAGAAGGCAATATTAATTTTTTTGCGATGCAGTGTAATCAGAGAATAGTATAAAACCTGAAGGAAGTCTTCTCAAGTCTTCAAAAGTACCAACTGTAAATGACTAGTTCTTATTCATGAGACCTAAGTAATTTAGGTAATACTGCTATTGAAAAGTAACATTTTAACTAGCAATTTCCTTAATTGTTACCCAAAAATAGCCTGTTACTCACTATCCGAAAAAATAACATTGTAACTAATAATTCTATTAGTCATTTGCTCTCCCTAAAATACCTGCACATATATGACTATGTTACTTGTAAGTATTCAGAGCACTAGGGCGGACCTTTTGGCAGCCCCTGGGGTTCTCATTCGGCCCCATAATGCCATTCCCCACCCCATTCTTTCTTTGATGGCTAACCCCAGGTGTGGCCAAACTTGGCACTCCAGATGTTCCTGAAACTTCAGTTCCCAGAAGCCCTGGTCAGCAGATGTGCTGACTTGGTGACTTGGTCAGCACACCTGCTGACCAAGTCAGCAGGTGTGCTGAACATCTGGAGCACCAAGGTTGACCATCCCTTGTTTATGCCACCAAAATTAAAGAGACCTAGGCCTACCCAACAGCCACGTGGGACCGTATCCTGGAATAGCGTATCCTCACTAGGCAGTCAAAGCATAGCTCGTGGGCTGCAAGGAAGGCAAAGCGCAGACAGGATGTTAATGCACTGAAAATGAAGGGACGGAGCTGCAGTTGTGATGGTCAAAAATGTTCAGGGAGTAAAAAAATAAAACTGACTATAGTACATATTTGCCCTCAGGGTTATGCTTTGTTGTGATGACCCTTATGGCTTCTCTTTTCGTACCACGCCATCGCTCACTCATAAAGCCATCCTTGTTCCGTACAGCCTGTGACAGAGCGCCAGGCATAGTATGGTTATATTCATTTCTGTTTCGGGAAGCCTTCATTGATACGGCTTCCTTCATCTTTCCACTCCGTCTTTCATTCTCCTTCTCTGTCCAAGCGGCTCCTCCTTTTCTTTCTAAGCCCTCATGATCGTTGTATGAGTTTTTAATCTTCTGGCCATTTTGGGAATCCCGCAAAAAGTCAAGCCAATTCTGGCAGTTGGGGTTCCTCAGTCCAAAGAATAAGACAACGTAGGGATGGGTTGCCTTTCAAACCCTCCATGGCTGTGTTTTCCAATGTGGGGCCCATGCCCCACAAGGGGACTTCAATTCCCAGAAATCTAAGTCAGTACATTGGCTGATCTGTGCTTTGGGGAATTGACTTCGGCTTCTGGGAATTGAAGTCCAAAAACCAAAGTTTGGGAATCACTTCTCCGTGTCAAGGGCAGATTCGAAGTCTTCTTGTCCCATAAAACAAATTTTCCACTGTGCCTTTGTCAAAAGCGTCTTCCTTCGTTAACCCTCTTCTCAGGCTATGCTGGCATCTCCTTGCTAATTACTGTACCTCCAGGAACCACGCGTTCATCTCGCCGCCGTGGTAGAACACCCGTCACTTGTAAAGATGGTTGACTAGCAAGAGGACAATTTCCTCCTTCGTTGAAGGTGGGATGACAATAAGATGGAATGAGACGCAACCAGACTGCATTGACTGTGGTTGTCCCAGCAGTTAGAAATCTTCTGGAGGGAACTAGCTTCATTGTTGTGGAAGAATCCTTGTTGCTCAAGGCAACAGTGAAAGCTGGATGCTCAACGTGCTGGGATGAAATGCGGTTTCTGAACCGTTCTTGACTTCTGTTATGTTATTATGGATGAGATGATCATGAAATGCTCTTCTCATCTGTCATTTGGCTCTCAGAAGTACATTCATGGCTGGTGTGATGTTATCAAGAGACCATTGTGCTAGGCGGTGGTAGAAGGTGACGTCAGGAGAGACGGGAATTGTCAGGGAAGAGTGTGACAGGTAGAGATGATATTTTTTGGATTTTCTGGACTACCAATACCATAATTCTCCATTGTGGGAGTTCTACCTGACAGAAAGAGACCTTGTTAGACACCTATACATGGATCACCTGAGAGAGAGGCCTCAATTAGAAAGTTCTGAGACCTGAGATAGGCCTAGTTCTGACCAAGTTTCCTGTTCCAGAGTCAGTGCTAGCTGGGAAGCTTACTTTCTGAACAGGAAGCTAGTCCAAGCTAGTCCTCAAATCCATCCAGTGGAGGCTTAGTTAGGTCTAGCTTTGTCCAAGCTACCTGTTCTTTCCCCAGTGCTAGGTGGGAATTTTCTTTCTGAACATTAAGCTAGGCCAAGCTAGCTCAACCTCAAAGCTTTCTAGTTGAGGCCGTGTTCAGGTGACTCCAGAGTGCCAGTTTGTCAGGTAGAATTTCCAGAATGGAGAATTATGATATTGTTAGTTCAGAGTATGTCAAGATCAGTTTCCTACATTGCTTGCGTACAAAATCCATCTCTTGGGACAATGGTTGCCCTTTTAATCAGGAATCAGCACCATGGACAGCTCCCTTGTGGGCCCTCCCAGACCTTGATGAGCCTCACCTGCCCCTTGTTTCACAACCATTTGGGACTGTTTTTTGATGGTAATAGGAAGACTATTTGGGCCCTTCCAAAGTTGTCGTTGGATTGTCACGTTCTGGGCCACAACCACTGAGTTAAGGCATACCAGATTCTTAATTCTTCTTCAGAAGCTTAGTCAAAGAGATATGACTTTTAACTGATGACTGAACTACAAAAAATGGTGAAGGATGACCAGATTTTGAGGGGTTTTTAATCCATGAGGTGCCACCACCGAGAAGGCCCTGCCTCATTACGTAACGACATATCCACAAAGTCTAATTTTTGCCACATTGGGATGGAGATGGCCCTGGGGAGGAGAACAAAAATTAATCCATCAGATCAGGGCAGAGTTTGACAGCTCTGGAGCATTTAGCTGAAGGCCTCTGGCTAACATCTCCTTCCATCCCATTTCCCCCCTACTTCTGCGGCATCTCTTGAATCTTGACAGCTGACTCCCAGAAAGCACCGTCCGCACAATTTGACACCACGGTTTGGGAGAAGGGTGGGATTTCTCCTACTCACGGTCTTGTCAAACCTTGGCAGTTCTTGAAAGGAAATCTGTTCCCCAAAGTCTGGCTCGAACTTGGCGGCAAATAATCCATCGCTTTGTATTCCAAGCCAGGAAGCTGGCGGTGGATTTTGTAATGATAGATCGGGCTCGCTAACCTAGAAAATACTCAGAGAGAGAGAAGGAAGCTGCTGAAATCCAGTTTTTCTAGCTTTGTTCTTGTCTTGTTGGATTTTAGTACAGAGAACTGCACGCCATTGAAGTTGTTTTGTATCCTATGAGTAAATTCATTGTTCTCATTGAGTTAGGCTGCCCTGATATAGAAAAACACATCAACAAGGAATTTTGAAGTCTCGTGAAATTCCCTAAGAATGAGATCATTAAAAAACCCCTCTGCAATTTGTGCAAAATGCATCTGTGCAAAACTCACGACCACCCCCTTTGAGAAGCAAAGCACACTCAGCCAGCACAGAAGGCCCAGGTCAGGGGTTCTCAACCTATGGCCAGTGGGCTGGATATGGCCTGCGGCACCATTTCATGTGGCCCACCCCCTTGCTCCCGCCACCCCTGGAAGCAGCGGAAATGGCTGTAAATGTGTCTGTGTCTGTTGTAAACACGTTTATGACAGCTGCAGATACATTTTATGGCAGCATTTA
The DNA here is from genome assembly GCA_030440675.1 of Furcifer pardalis. Taxonomy (NCBI): domain Eukaryota; kingdom Metazoa; phylum Chordata; class Lepidosauria; order Squamata; family Chamaeleonidae; genus Furcifer; species Furcifer pardalis. The sequence continues at coordinate 40,256,110 of CP126891.1, forward strand.
TGGCTATAGGAACCACCAGTCTGGCCTATTCAACTATCTGAGGGAGCGTGACCCAGCCCATGGCTTTAAAAGGTTGAGGACCCCTGGCCTAGGTGATTGATGGAAAAGATGCAAACAACCCATTGGATGCTTCTGTTAATAATTCTGCACTGTCAAGTCAACTCTGATTTTCAGTGACCTTTTCCAGGGTTTTTCTGGGTAAGAGAATGCAACAAAGTGGTTTCCCCTTCCCTTCCTCTAGGGGGAGCCCTTCGGAGTGTGCAGCTGGCCAAAGGCTATATAGGCTGGCTCTTCTCTCAGAAGACTTAGGACGGACTCAAACTTCCAACATCAGTCTCAACAGCCAGATACCCACCTCACTGAGCTATCCTGCCAGCATGACCATTATTCACACCACGATTAAAGGAACTGTTCACACTGAGGTATCCACAAGGAATGCATCTGTAACCTCGTCCTGTAACGTGCAAAGCCCTCCAGAGTCTCCAAAATGTGTGAAGCGACCCCCGGTTCCCCGTGCCAGGAGGTCAAGAGTTTGCTGCTCAAACGGAAACCCGCTCTCTTGCTGGGCCTTCGTCCAACTGTTTGCGTTTGTGGTTTCTGGGGATGAATCAGAATGGGTTGGAGGAAGTCAGGAGAAAATATATGTGAACGGAGTGAGGCAGATCTCAGGCTAGCTATATTCCAACCAACCAACCACCCGCCGTGTTTTTTTTAGCGAATGAGGCTTTGTTTTATCTGGCAGAAGGCGAGGACGTAGCAGACAACGTCCCTGTGCGAAGAAGAAGAAGAAGAAGAAGAAGAAGAAGAAGAAGAAGAAGAAGAAGAAGAAGAAGAAGAAGAAGAAGAAGAAGAAGAAGAAGAAGAAGAAGAAGAAGAAGAAGAAGAAGAAGAAGATTTCTCCACCCTCTTTCTTCTTCTTTAAGCCGGCATAGAGACAAGAGTGTCATCATAGCTGTATCATCCAACAGAAAAATAATATAATTATTGTTATGATATTATGGTATAAGAATACAATACTAAAAATCACAGAAATAGCATTACATCAACAGAAATGTGCACCCATCACCAACAGGACATTATTTGAGCAAAATTTTAGCTTCTAAGGACAAGGGATTGTGAACAAGGGCCTGTCAAAGACCTGAGCCAGACTAGAAGAGATTGAATGAAAGGATAGAGATTGTTGCCTCTGCTACTTTAGGTCCCATTGGTTAAATGGATCCACTCTAGTTGGGACCAACTGTCCTGTTTTGCCCTGGATTTGCCATCTAGTAATGTATATACAGTTGTACCTCACTTAAAGAGCGTTCCACAGGATTGCTCTTTAAGCGAGTTTGCTCTTTAAGCGAAACACCATTGAAAGTGACCAATTGTGGGGGGGATTGCGAGTTTTTGGTTGGTTTTATTTGTTAAGCAAAGCGAACATTCAGAGAAAATTCTGCCCTTTAAGCGAGTTACTCTCTAAGCGAGACGCTCTTTATGCGAGGTTTGACTGTAATTGGCATAGTGGTTAAGATGTTGATCTTGACCCAGGGGTCTGCAAACATGGCTCTCCAGATGTTCTTTGACTTCAGTTCCCAGAAGCCCAAGTCAGCACTCCTGGGTTTCTGGGAATTGAAGTCCAAGAACATCTGGAGGGTGAATGATGGAAAGATGGAAGGAAAGAAGGAAGGATGGAAGGAAGGAAGGATGGAAGGAAGGAAGGAAGGAAGAAAGGAAGGAAGGATGGATGGAAGGAAGGGAGGGAGGGAGGGAGGAAGGAAGGAAGGAAGGATGGAAGGGAGGAAGGAAGGAAGGAAGGAAGGAAGGAAGGAAGGAAGGATGGATGAATGGATGGATGGATGGATGGATGGATGGATGGATGGATGGATGGATGGATGGATGGATAGATAGATAGATAGATAGATAGATAGATAGATAGATAGATAGATAGATAGATAGATAGATAGATAGATAGATAGATAGATAGCACTTTAATGCTTGGAGAAATGAATACGGCCAAGAAGTCTGAAGCCACAGAAGCTGAATGTGATGTCCCAGTGTTTGAAAATAACGTACAGTAGAGAATTTTATCTTGGAGGGAATCACAGTCTGGAGAACACAGTCGGCAGTGTTAAATCCGACAATTAAGTTCCTGTAGCAGAGGCCAGGAAAAGGGGGCCGGGGGGAGAGAAGGAGGGAGAGAGAGGGGAAAAAATAGTGGACGAATCTTGTCTCCCTGCCTTCAAAATTGCTCCAGTGTTTGAGAGACACAAAAGGCAAGTTCTCCCCCCCCCCCCATTCCTCTTAAATGAAAAACAGACGGGGAACGTGGAGCTGTCAGTTAGTAAATGCAGACGCTTGTGCATGGACGGATGAAATTTGTGTGCAGTCAATTGTCTGCGGGCGTCCCAAGGGGAAGGGGCAGCTGAGGATGGGTTGGGATGTGGCAGGAAGGATGGTGTTTAGAGCTGTTGTGAAAGGCCACATGCGCCATAAAAATGTAACAATCGTCGTCGGGCTCGCAAAGGGTTAAGGCGTTTCCGTCGTGGCATCTCCGGGTTTCACGCCTGGCGCGGGGCCCTGGCAGACGGTGCCAGCGCTCTTTATGAATGAGGCTGGGGCGCCTTCCAGTTGCCAAGGAGAAGGAAGGGGAAATGAAAATGGCCGTCACGCCAGCTGTCGAACCCGGGCCTGCTGTGAAAGTCAGGGTGGAAGGGAAACGGGTTGTAGGATCCTGGCCAGGAAAGATTTGGCACATGCCTTCCGTACTGGAGCGCACGCCTACTATGCATCGCCTTGAATGAGAAAGGAATGAGGAAGGCTAATTATTTCAATCGAGAGTGTGTGTGAAGTCCCCGGTAATAATAATTTCGTGTCAGGAATTATTCTGGGTTGAAAGGATTTTTGCAGAAGAAACTCCGCTCAGGGAATGCCCGATTGTGGCTCCTTTCATGTCCCCAAAAGCTGGGACAGAGACAGGCGCTCAATCCATCATGATGTGCCCAGGTCTCAAACTGCTGACTTGCCAGCCTTCCAGCTAACAAGACGAGCTTCTTAACTACTGAGCCACTGCAGTTCCCGGTTTCACATTGTGGGATGAAAGGAAGGCAGAATTTCCAATTTGCATTTCCCCGCATCGAGAGATGATGAGAAGATGCCCTATTGCGTGTGGGTTTCAGGACCCATCAGGAATCAGGGGCTGCGGTGGCTTCGTGGTTAAGACGTTGAATGTGATGACTTGGAAGGTCGGCTGGTTAGCAGTTCGAGACCTGAGTGAGCTTTTGTCTCTGTCCCAGCTCCTGCAAGAAAGAAAGAAATTGCAAGTAGAGGAATAGGTACCACTTCGGTGGGAAGGTAAACAGCATTCCATGCACTCTAGTATCTAGTCGTGCCTGCCACATGTCTATGGAAGTATCTGCAAACGCAGACAGTGCTGGCTCTTTGGCTATAAACAGAGATGAGCACTGAACTCTAGAGTCGGATACGACTGGCTTTTGTGTAAGAATGTACAATACATAGAAATGGCCAGATGGTCTCTTTTACCCGGAAGATGATCTTCTTCTTCTTCTTCTTCTTCTTCTTCTTCTTCTTCTTCTTCTTCTTCTTCTTCTTCTTCTTCTTCTTCTTCTTCTTCTTCTTCTTCTTCTTCTTCTTCTTCTTCTTCTTCTTCTTCTTCTTCTTCTTCTTCTTCTTCTTCTTCTTCTTCTTCTTCTTCTTCTTCTTCTTCTTCTTCTTGGTCTTGGTCTTGGTCTTGGTCTTGGTCTTGGTCTTGGTCTTGGTCTTGGTCTTGGTCTTGGTCTTGGTCTTGGTCTTGGTCTTGGTCTTCTTCTTCCTTGCCCTGATCAAGAGATTTATGCCAAGAACAAACATTCTTGAGGGTACCCAAGAGCAAAACCAAAATTAGAAGATGGAGGAAGGAGCTCGCTGGATGAGGAACATCATTAAAGGAGATGGCTGAAGAACTCGACCTCCCCTACGTCACTTGGAAGACCCTGAATAGGCTGAAGGTCGGAGTCCCTAAATGCAAGTCCAACATGCTCAAGTGGGGGCTGCTGGCGAACAAAAACACATGGTGTGAATGTGGAGAGATACAGAATCCAACTCATTTACTTGTCTACCGATTACTGCCAGAAACATGAACCTATATGGACTTGAGGTTGGCCAACAACAAAGCCAAGAAAGTGGCTTCATTTGGGCAGTACAGGGTTTCATTGGGACACGAAAGAAGACACATTGTCCGACAAATCTGGTATTTCAGTGAGAACGCCAGGGTGTCCCTTTCTATATCCAGTTTAAATATTTGCCTCGTCTAGTCTTTAAATATTGAGATCTGTGTTATTTTATACCAGATCCAGCCGATTCTTGATATACCATTTTTATTTTTTTGGGATGCTTGCTGGAAATTTTCATTCCTTTCTTACATCCCAGCAAAAAAATCTTCCTTTCTGTTGCCAGCCAAGCCCATCTCTGATCTGCGAGAGATTTTTGCGGAGACGTTGTGTTGAAGTTGTGTGTGTCTTGGCTGGAGGAAAGGAACCCATAATTCATTCTCTGTTGTGTCTACTTCTCTTTGCTTTTTTGTATTAACCAGCAGTAACGAACTAGAGACAGACTCCCTTCTCCTCTAGGCTTGCTCTGCTAAGAGTCAGATGACGGAGAATAATCCTGATTTAACGACAGGCCACCCTCATCCTGGGGACAATTAGCAGATTTAAGGCACAAATGAGCTTCAAGAGAGAATTGGTTTTGTCTGAATGTTGGGAGTGAAAGAGCAAAACCTTAAAACCTACTCCCAGTGTGTTTTGTGAGCCAGTAAGAGGGTTGCTGACAGCTTTAATGTGATCCAATTTACCAAAGCTTTTTGGCAGATTGTGGTTGGTTTAGAAATTGCAGCCCTCGGAAAGGTTCTCCCCCTCCATCCATCCTGTTTTGTTTGTGGTTGTTATGGTGTTGTCAAGTTGTTTCTGATTTATGTTGTCCTTATGAGTGAGAGACTTCCAAAATGTCCTGTCCTCAACAGATCTTGTAAACTTGAGACTGTGGTTTCCGTTAGGGAGTTAATCTATCTCACATTTGTTTTTCCTCTCTTCTGACTGCTTTTAACTCTTCCTAGGTTCTCTCTTCTTCTTCTTCTTCTTCTTCTTCCTTCCTTCCTTCCTTACTTCCTTCCTTCTTCTTCTTCATGATGCATCTATCTATCTATCTATCTATCTATCTATCTATCTATCTATCTATCTATCTATATCGCTCTATCGCTCTATCTATCGCTCTATCGCTCTATCTATCGCTCTATCTATCTGTCTGTCTGTCTCTCTGTCTGTCTGTCTGTCTGTCTCTCTCTCTCTCTCTCTCTCTCTCTCTCTCTCTCTCTCTATTCATTCATTTATTTTTTGATTTATATCGCTTACCATAGCGACTCAGGGCGGCTTAACAATAACGACAATCACAGTACAAAAACAAGTCACAACATTATAACTAAAATCAGTACACTTTCTTCTTCTTCTTCTTCTTCTTCTTCTTCTTCTTCTTCTTCTTCTTCTTCTTCTTCTTCTTCTTCTTCTTCTTCTTCTTCTTCTTCTTCCTCCGTGTCTTTGCCAGGTGTGGTCTTTTGCAGAGATTTAAGGGCAGGCTGGGAAGACACGAGTTTGAATCCTCTCTTGAAGATCTCTACGTGATCATGAGGAAATCTTTTGTCTCCGGTAGCTTGGTGATTAAGACCATGAACGTGACGACTGGAAAGTCGGCAGGTCAGCAGTTTAAGACCTGAATACTGGACAATGGAGTAAACTCCCGTCATCTATCCTGGGTCCTGCCAACCTAGCAGTGTGAAAGCAAGAAATTGCAAGTAGATAAATAGGTAACACTTTGACGGGAAATGTACACTAAGGTAAATTCCCTTCCGTGTTTGCAAATTGGCAATGTTCAATAGTCAAAGAATGATGCAAAAGGTATTAAGGACTGTTGAAAAGGTGGAACAAGGACGCAAGGAAGCGTGGAATGATACGTGGCTGAACTTTCTCTGTCATCACCCTGTCCTGAGAAAGGACATGTGTTGTCGGAGAATATTCCAGAAGGAAACGGAGGCCAGACAGGCAAAAGTTCAAGAGACCTGGCATAGTGCCCAAACAAGTTCCCAAGTCCCTCGTTTGCCAGGCTGATAGGGAAGTGAGAACAAATCCAGAAGTTGTCCAGATGTTCAGTCAATTCCAGACTAACCAAGGAATGTGTTTCTTTACACCATGCCTAATTAAACATATGGAATGTATTGCCACAAGTTGCTTCCAAGGGCTTAAAAACTCGTGTAAGGTTGGTTTATTGGGAATGAATCATTCATGATTGGTTGAGTGGAACCTCCCTGTATCAGTGCAGTAGACCTTTGTTGGCTTGAGGAGACCTTTTGCAAGCTTTTGTTCAGGGTTTTCCAACCTAAGGCCTGTGGGCCAGATCTGGCCTGTGACACCATTTCATGTGACCAGTGCTTTGGGGAATTGACTGCTCCTGCAGATCAGGGCTTCTGGGAGTTGATGTTCAAGAACATCTGGAGTGCCAAGGTTTGCCATCACTGCACTAGGGCAGTGATGGTGAACCTTGGCACTCCATGCGTTCTTGGACTTCAATTCCCAGAAGCCCAAGTCAGCACTCCTGCTGATCAGGACTTCTGGGAAGTGAAGTTCAAGAACATTTGGAGTGCCAAGGTTGGCCATCACTGCTCTAGGGGATGGTGATGTTTTCCCATATCGAGTGTTAAAGGAGCTCTCCAAGGTCCTGATTCATAACCACCACCCCTAAATTCAGCACCACGGAGATTTCCTGTAAAGTTCAGACTGGGAATTATGGTGGATTAAGACATAGTAAAGGTTGCCCTTGCTTGAAAGCCAGTCATATCCGACTCTAGGACTCACTCCTCATCTCTGTTTATTGTGAAAGAGCCAGTGCTATCTGCGTCTGCAGATGTTTTCATGGATATGCGGCAGGCATGACTAGACACCAGAGTGCACAGAACACTGTTTGCCTTCTGATCAATGTGGTCCCTATTTATCTACTTGCAAATGACTTGCTTTCAAACTGCTTGGTTGGCAGGAGCTGGGACAGAGACGGGAGCTCACTCAGTCATGCGGTACCGGGGAATCGAACTCCGACCTTCCAGTGAGCAAGTTCAGCGTCTTAACCACAGATCCTTCAGATTAAGGCATACACCCCTCAATAAAATAAAATAAATCACAGTTTCCCACATCTGTTGGGTTGAGTGACCTCGTCCTTCCGACCTGTCACTGTGGTGAATCTAAGGTCTATTTCTGATCCTTCATGATGGCGTCCTTCTGTCTCAAATGAGGATCCGTGACCTTTTCTCTCCTACCATGCCTGCCTTTGGCATCACAGCAGGGCTGTCAGAAGCCATGAGTGTCAGCCTAGGCCATGCGCACGACACTGGGGGTTGCATCTCGGTGCAGAAGGACCGGTTCTTCCACCCCATTTGCAATCGTTTATCAAAAACTACCACCACCACCACCACCACGCCTCTGAAACCAATGCCTCCTTTCTGGGTTCCATTGCAATGCTGGGCGCCCGGGTGCCGCGCTCGACGGGCTGCCCGGAAAACCGAGAGCCCTCGCGAAGTGGATCAGCTCACGGATGGCTCTTACTGGATCCCGTTGTCAGGGAGACGGTTGCCATGGCGCCGGGTTTCCTCTCACTGGCCGAGTTTTGGGGGGGGGGAAGAGATGGAAAGCCGAAATGGCGGAGGCAGGCGATGTGGGAGGCTGGCGGAGGGGCTGGTACTTGAGAGGACTTCTGATGTGTGCTGAAGGAATGTTTCCATTTAAATCAGGGTCTCCCCCCCTCCAGTGGGAACGAGGGAAAGAGCCGTCAAGAACTGTCTTAAAAGTTTGGATCAAAAAGTCAAACGTTCTCACTTCAGATCAGTGTCTGCACGTTATATTTCTGAGCCAAAAGAAAGAAAGATCTGCTCCGTCCAGACCACCAGGCAAAGGTCCAGAGACCTCCTTCCTGGATAATTTCTAACGAAAGTCCTGTTACAGAAGATGTTGGGGATGATGTAGGCTCTAGTTTGCAGGCTTAAGCGGCATCTAATTTTTTCCAGAGTCCCTAGAACTCCTAAACCAGAAGTTCTCGACCTTTTAAAGCCAGGGGCCATTGGGTCACGCTCCCTCAGATAGTTTCGAGGGCCGGACGGCCATTTTGCCCTTCCTCCACCACATGACACTTCCTGGTGTGGTGGAGGCGGTGTGGGGGACACACATGAAATGGTGCCATGGGCCGCATCCTGCCCGCAGGCCGCAGGTTGAGAATCCCTGTCCTAAACGGCTGCTTTACACTTCAGTGAGTAAGAAGGGGGTTGTCTCTACACAGATATCTAGCCCACTCTTTGGCGGGGTCTAGTCTGGATCACATCTGTTGGGACTGACCCGTCTTGTGACCCTGTCAGAGGTTTGGCCAAATCGCCCCACTGTATCCGTGTCCGACTCTATGGTGCGGTGCTCATCTCCGTTTGCAGCCCAAGAGCCGACGCTCGTCTGCATTTGCAGGCGTTTCCGTGGTCACGTGGCGGGCATGACTAGACACAGAACACTGTTACCTTCCCCACCAAAGAGGTACCAGTTCATCTACTTGCAATTCCTTGGTTTCAAACTGCTAGGATGGCAGGAGCTGGGACAGACGACGGGCGCTCGCTCTGTCGTGCAGCACTCGGATCCCACCAACCTTCCGGTCAGCAAGCTCAACATCTTAACCACGAAGCTGCTGTGGCCCTATTGTCCACTGTAATAACATATGAACACCCAAATGAGCCCCTTTATGTATGGTCACCCCTCGAACTCCACGACAGGTGTTTAAATATATATCTGTTGCTGGTAGAGATCAGTGAAGGTCTAAAGAACCTTGTCTGGTTCCAAATTAAGCCTCCTCTGAGTCCTTTTGCACGTAGGGGGTCTCCGAATACCCTTGGCAAAGCTCATACTCAAATGTTTTGGACGTGGTGGGATAGATTCCCACCGGTTGCCGTGCCCCGCCTGGGGAGGGGAATAGCCTAAGGGCTGGAAAAGCATAGAGCATGGAAGCTGGCTTGGCCACGAGCCAGGAGATGACAGCATCGCTTGGGAGCCTCTGGAGATTAGCAACGTGGTCTGTTTGGGTGTCCGAAGCCTGAGTCAACAGCTCAGCTTTCTGGCTGAATGCTTCGAGGCAGACGAATCAGAGGCATCCAGGGCGCTTTGATGACTCCCTTCTCAATGGGCCACCAGCGCTGCTGTTTCAGGAGAACTTTGGCATCAGCCAGAAGCCTGACAAACCAGGATCTTCGCCTCCTGAGTGAGAGACCTTCTGGTTCTTCTTCCTTCATGTCCTGGTCAAGCCCTGGACTGCCAAAATGAAGCCACTTTCTTGGCTTTGTCGTTGGCCAAGCCCAAGTCCTTATCTGTGCATGTTTCTGACAGCAGACCAGCAAATGAGCCGGATTCTGTGTCTCTCCACGTTCACACCGTGTGTGGTTGTCCACCAGCAGCCCCCACTTGAGCATGTTGGTCTTGCATTGAGGGACTCCAACCCTCAGCCTATTCAGGGTTCTCCAAGTGACGTAGGGGAGGTTGAGTTCCTCAGCCATGTCCTCTTTCAATGTTGTTTCTTGTCCAGTGTGCTCCTTCCTCCATCTTCTAATTTGGTCTTGCTCTTGTGTACCCTCAAGAAAGTTTGTTCTTGCCATAAAGCTCTTCCTGGATCTGAGCTGGTGGACTTGAGGCTCATCTCCATTCAGAGGATGCTGAGGGTCCTTCTCTTGCTTAGTTCTCTCGGCGTCCGCTGCTACTTCTCTCCTGATCTTAGGTGGAGCGATACCAACAAGAGGGTCTATTTTCTCAACTGGTGTAGGTTTGAGGCATCCTGTCACTATACGCATGGTTTCATTTACAGCGATGACAACTTGTTTTGCGTGTGTGGATGTGCTCCATACTGGAGCAGCATATTCTGCTGCAGAGACGCTCAAGGTGAAAGCTTATGTACGCAGCGTGGATGGTTGCGTCTCCCACTTGTAGTTTGTGAGTTCCCTGATGAATCTATTGTAGCAGAAACTTAGCCATCTTGTGTAAGTATTATGAGTCACTCTCACCCCCTCCTGCCTCCACCTTTCCTCTAGGCATTTCTAACTTGCATAAAGAGTGCCTCTCTTAGAGACTAACTCACTTAAAGAGCAGGATTTTCATTAAGTGGTCGCCTCGCTTAACAACTAAAACCAACCAAACACTTGCTTAACAACTAAATCAGAGTTCGCAATCCTCCCAGTCAGAAGTCATATTGGGTCACTTACAGTGGTGTTTCGCTTAAAGAGCAAACTCGCTTGAAGAGCAATTCCGTGGAACACATTATGCTCTTTAAGCGAGGTACCACTGTATTTTAATTCCTATTGACCCCTGTTTCTAGAAGGTAGGAGATGGACCTTCATGGCTCAGCCATCAAGGGAACGGCCCTGATCTGGTCCAACCAGGAAACTGGCTTAAGTCAATAAAAGACGGACAGCGTCAGGAAGAAGTAACAACGGAACGTATATTTTCTAGACTTGCCTTTTGTTAAAAAGAAATGCCTCTATTTCTGAAATGCTTGTCTTTCTTTTCTCTACCCATCTTTTGAAGGAAGGACAGAGAGAAGAGGGGCCTTTTGTAAAATATCTCTTAATAAAACCTTTCTCTCTCTCTCTCTCTGCTACTTTTGGTGCATGTCTTCCTTTTGGTAACTACAGCCACACGACCTGCAATTTGTCCATTTTGCCAACACTGTTAGTCGTATGGATGTGGGAGAATGTATAGACCAGTGGTGGCGAACCTATGGCACGCGTGCCAGAGGGGGCACTCAGACCCCTCTCTGTTGGCACACGTGTCGTCACCCCAGCACAGAGTTCACCTCGCCCCTCTGTCCAGCAGCCCAATGGGAGTGCTTCCTCTCCCCTCTGCATCATGGACAGCAGCCTGTTGAGTTTGGGCACTCATTCTCTAAAAGGTTCGCCACCGTTGATATAGATGTACATTTTTAACTGTACGGGCAGATTTTGTTATCGACTGATGCCTTTTGTCTCCCTCATCATCCTTCTTCTCTTTAGCCAGTTAGGAAGAGGAGGGCGGAGAGGAAACCCAGGCCGCCGGCCCCCCGCTTTCCCAAGCTGTCAAGAATGATTGTGCCCAACACAATACTCTCTCTCATTATGAGTGCCGGATGGCGAGGCGCCAAAACCACAAGGATCATAACCGATTTATCCAAAGTTCACACTCCTGTCGTGTGCGAGGAGGGGGAAGAGCATGAAGCATGGAAGTATGGGAAGGGCAAAGTCACCCCATCCACTCCGGTTCCTTGCATTTGTTTCATATCCTATTTCTTGGGCATCTCTCGCATGATGCCATAAGGCCTGGAGGAAAACAGTTGGGTGAAGGAGAATAGGGTCTATGTACGGAGAGGGTGTAAGATAGATCAGTGCCCATGTGGTCCCTTGAAATTTAAAACCTTGCCCATTATTTGTTTTTCTGAGACAATTTTATTTAATTAGAAAACCAAAAGAAAAAGACGAAATAAATAAATAATTCACGATGACTACAAAAACGTACAAAAATCTAAACAAAATTACATGTAGTACAATATAACTACTACATTCTCCCCCCCTGCCACTGAGAATTATAAACCTTTGATTAACTATTCTTGATATTGTTAAATGCTTATATATTTGTCCCCTCGTTTTAAGAATTCGTTTTAGTTGTTGGGGTAATTTTTAATTGTATTTTTATTGGGTTTTTTTTTACCGGTTTTAAGTTTTTTATAGTTCTCTGGTGGGATTTACGTGGTTCATGATGTGATTGTTGTACGCCGCCCACAGTCGCTTGCCGAGTGGGCGGCAATACAAATGTTACTAATGAATGAATGAATGAATGAATAATACATCTTGCTCTGGCTTTACTCCTTTGCCTTTCCCCTAGTACAGTGATGGCAAACCTCGGCACTCCAGATTATTTATTTATTTATTTATTCATATTTATTTACCGCCCTCCTCACCAAGGTGACTCAGGGCAGATGTTCTGGAACTTCAATTTCCAGAAGCCACGATCAGCAGGAGTGCTGACTTGGGTTTCTGGGAATTGAAGTCCAAGAACACCTGGAGTGTCAAAGTTCGCCATCGCTGCCCTAGTACATAATCTAAACATTATCCCCATATTTCTCTAAAATCAGTTTTTTTAAAAACTTAATTTAATCAGTCCCTTATTTGTGTGTAGGAAAACTCGATGTGTCAATGTCATCAATGTTTCCAGCTTGGAAAGGGTCAAGCTGTACCTATTTGGTTGTAGATACCTTGACTATTAAGCACCTTTTTTTAAAAAAAGAAGACAATGATTCGAATTAAGCATAATAAATCATGACTCGGTAATAATTCAAATTGAGGTATTGACTCTCGTCTTAAGTTATGCCACTGGAGGCCGTAACTGGCTATGATTTCAATGGATTATTTTTTTACCTCCCTCTTTGGGTGTGATGCGAAGTCAATCTTAGACTTACAGGACCTCTCATAAAGTTGATGAACTATAAGATATTTAATGATTGATTTTACAAGTGTTTTCTCGCCTTATGTTTCCATGCCGAGGAGGGAATTGAACCCATGTCTTGCAATTTCTCGTTTTGGGTCTGCTAGGTTGGCAGGAATGGGGACTAAAGACAGGCACTCATTCTGTCATGCAGTACCCGGGGCTCGAACTGCTAACTTGCCAACCTTCCAGCTAACAAGGCGAACTTCTTAACCACCGAGCCACCGACGTCCCTATCCTAGGCAATGAAAATCTATTAGAGTTCGCTGTTGTACAGAGGGTGTGTGTGCATTTTTTAAAAGTGTTATTGTGTAGAGATTCTTTATCCTGTTGTTTTGTTTCTTTGAGGTGTGAATTCTTTTGTCTGCAAGGGGAACTCTGCACATGCTCAATGGATTTGTGTGCTGGAATGCTTGTAAGCAAAGAGGTGTTGTCTCTGTTTATGTTTGTTTCCATAAATATCTTCTCTATTTATTCCCCGACTCCGGTGCATCCTTCCTGAAGGAGCAGAGATTTTTCAGGACTTCATTTGCTCAGGGCGCATGAAAGAGATGGGTTTTCCCATGGCGCAAAAAATTGCTTGTTTTCCAGAAGCATCAGAAGACGAGTTGACGGTTAGCGATGTCCGCCATCCTTCATGATGCTTTTGATAGCTTTGAGCAAACAGTGGCATCTCCCATATTATGGATGTCGTGGTGGAAAAATAAAAGAGAATTTAAATCAGCAGCCTCGTAGAGACACACATCCACCCACGATCCCTCGCTCACGCCTCTCTGATTTCCATCGTGGTCTCTTTCTCTCCTGCTCTGGAGAGGAAACCAAGTGGAAACATCACATCCGGCTGGGCAAAGGAGAAGACGCAGAAGCCCACGTGATTTCCGAGCTGGGAGTTGGTGTGTGTGGAAGACAAAAATAGCATAAAGGCCCAAAAGCAGCTCTTTCGTTATTCCGTTTTGCAGGCTCGATGCCTGACCGTTGGCAGAAGAGACAAAGGGTGACATTCCTGCAGGACAGATGGAATTTGTGAAGATGAATTTTTGGGAGCTGTTTCGAGAAGGGGAAAGAGCCGTCATGGTCAATCCTTGAAGCTTAGGAAGGCGACCAGCAAGGAGATTTAGACACGATTCTCCGGCTTTTTTTTTTGTTTCTAAATGTCCAGTTGCCCAAGAAACCATCACTCAAAAGTTGTATTCTTTGGCCTTGGAGTTCAAAGTTGGCTTTCTTGAGGGCGGAAACTTGGGGCCTTCTGGAAATGATCTACTGTCATCAGTCCCAGGTTCTGCCAACCTAGCAGTGTGAAAACAAGATGTTGCAATTAGATAAATAGGTATTACTTTGGCGGGAAAGGTAACCACATTCCATGCACAGCATTGTCTAGTCATACAGTAATGACCATGCGAAAAGTGCCGTAAGTGGCTGTAAATGGAGATGAGCACTGCATCCTAGAGTCAGACATGGCTGGCTTTCGAGCAGTTGGCAACCTTTACCTAGGGGTAATTGATGACACGAGAGGCAGCAAACCTTAGTCTGAATTGTAAAGGAGCTATCTGAGATGCCGAATCCTGTCCCTTAAAACTTGTTCAGCACCTTGGATAGTTCCCACAAAGATCCAGTTAAAACTCAGGGGTGGTTTTGCAAACTGAGTCGTCCTCACCAACCCCAACAATTGATCAGCCAATGTACTGACTTAGGCTTCTAGGAATTGGAAGTGGTGGTGGTGTGGAAAATAGGCGGTGGTCTTCTAGGAAACTCCAAAGGTCTAGCTCTGACTCCAGCCCCTGAGATCTTCCACTTCTGCTTGGGAGAAGACCTCAAACTGAGTGTAGACAACACTGAAGGAGGATCTGGCTGAGGAATGCTACCTCCCTTACACCATTTTGTTGTTGTTGTTGTTCAATCACACAGTCGATTCCGACCCTTTGCGACCCCATAGACCACTGTCCGCCAGGCACGTCTGTCCTCCACCTTCCTCCTCAACTCGCTCAGCTTTGTGCCCATTGTGTCCACAATACCATCTAGCCATCTCACTTTTGGCCGCCCCCTTTTTCTTTTACCCGCGACCTTTCCCAGCATCAAGGCTTTCTTAAGCGAATCCTCTCTTCTCATTTGATGTCCAAAGTACTTTAGCTTCATCTTCACTATTTGACCTTCTAAGGAGCAGTCAATGTTGCTTTCTTCTAAGATTGACCTATTTGTTCTCCTCGCTGTCCAGGGGACACTCAAAACTCTCCTCCAACACCACATCTCAAAGGCATCTATTCTTCTGCACTCAGCTTTCCTTATGGTCCAGCTCTCACAACCATACATTGCCAACGGGAATACCGTTGCTTTGACTTGATGAATTTTTGTTTGTAATGTGATGTCTCTACTTTTCACTATGTTCCCCAGGTTTCTCATTGCTTGCCTCCCAAGAATCAGTCGCCCTTTTATTTCATTGTATTTTATTGTATTTTTATGTATTTTAATTATTGAAACTCACTAGCAGCTGCTGCATTTTCCACCCCCGACTTATACTTAGGTCAATCTATTTTCCTAGTTTTAGAGGTCCAAATTAAGTATCTCGACTTGTATTCAGGACAACTTATAGTCGAGTACAGTATATATGGTAGGCTTCTGGGAATTGAAGACCAAAAACTAAAGTTTTGGAAACACTGGCCTAGACCTAGAGCGAGGGCATGATTTAACACAAGACTAAAGGAGTAACGAGAACGTTACTCAAATTTGCTGTTGCTTGTGGATTATTTGACGGGGTGGCAGTGAAAGCAGGAGGGGGCGAAAGTTTTGGAAAGGCCTGCCGTATGCTACTTGCTGGGAAATTGAACGGACTCCGAAACAAAAGGGAGTCCAGTGTTTTCAATTAATTTCCAGGGGTTTCAAAGGGAACTTGGCAAGGCACTCACGAATCTGATGACCAGTGGGGAGGCAACGTCCCTCGCCTATGAGCAATTTGTTCCTCGGCTCGCTTTAAATGAAAGGATCAGCTTGTCATTGTTGGAAGGAACGTTGATGGCCACCGAAAGCGGATCATACTCGTCGCCGCACATGAGTTTTCATGGCGAAACCCTGGATCGTTTCCAAAGGGATTTTTTTTTACAAAAACAAACAAACACACACCCACAGGATAAAATGGAGCCTCATCATCATCTGTCGAGGCACTAGATGAGAAGATGATGGCATACAAAGGCCGCTTTTGTTTCCGGCTGGCCTTGCTGGGCTTCAGAGAGCTATAGGGACACAGGAAGCTGTTTTCTATGGACGGGTTAGTTCATCTAAGTCTTTCAGCATTGTCTGTTTTGCCTGGCGGCAGTTCTCTAAAGCCAGGGCTTTATAGAATGTGTTTGTTGTAAGTTGGGACTCTGTTTAGGCGGCTGCTTGCAAAAGTCTGTAGCTGACTGGGAAAATTTATTTTAATCTTGCTTTCTTTTAAAAGCCAGGCCAGATCCGAAGGCAGCTCACTTCTTCTTCTGCCATGTCCATATCTGAATATTGGCGATCCTCATGGCGATCCTCATGGCGAATCTCATGGCGATTCTCATGGCGATCAGCCATGAAGGCTGTCCTTAGAATATAAAGCAGTGGCCTTTCCTCTGCCTTCCGCATCTTAGCATGATACCCACACTACTAGGGGCTGCTTTGTTAGCTGACAGGCTGGCACGTTGGCAGTTCAAGACCTGGGTACTGCATGATGCATTGAGCACCTGTTTCTGTCCCAGCTCTTGGGGACATGAAAGGAGCCTTGTATGGGCGCGGAGTTTCTTCCGCAAAAATCCTTTCAACCCAGAACAATTTCTGACACGAAATTATTATCACCTGCACCACTGATCCAGTTCCGCGAGTCACTTTCTGATCCTGAGCCCTTTTGGCACAAAAAGTCCTCCCCCAGTCTGAAAGCAAGAAATAGCAAGTAGATAAATACCAAGTAGGGCGGTATAGAAATCAAAATATAATAATAATAATAATAATAATAATAATAATAATAATAATAATAATAATAATAATAATAATAATAATAATAATTATTATTTATTTATTTATTTATTTATTTATTTATTTATTTATTTATTTATATTTGTTTATCGCCCTCCTCCCCAAAGGGACCCAGGGCGATTCCCAGCAATTTTAATAATAATAATAATAATAATAATAATAATAATAATAATAATAATAATAATAATAATAATAATAATAATAATAATAATAATAATAATAATAATAATAATAATTAGGGACCACTTTGGTGGAAAGGTAAACAGTGTTCTGTGCACTCCGGTGTCTAATCGTGCCTGCCACATGACCCCAGAAATGTTTGCAGACTCAGACAGCTCTTTGGCTGTAAACAGAGATGAGCACTGAACCCTAGAGTCAGATATGACTGGCTTTCGAGCAAGGGTGACCTTTACCAACCAACACAGTCCAGATGGAACCAGAAGTCAAGAAAACACCAGATCTGTCCTGCTGTGCTGCTGATGTTGTGAGTTCGATCCTGAAGGGACTCAAGGTTGACTCAGCCACCCATCCTTCCAAGATCGGGCTATGGGGCGGTATGGAAGTGTAATTGCTTTTTCCTATCTACTCAACTCAAATGGAATTTCCTGCCTGTAATCTTGCTTCCTAAATGGCGTCCGGTTCCCATTTTCTTCTGGTGGCACAGCCATAGACTCCAAATATTTGGGTTTGTAAGGTTGCCAGAAACCCCGGTTGTTACAGCATGGGCTGGCCTTGTCTCTAGGTTATGCACGAACGAGCTGTAACCTGACAACCTTGGGATGCCGGGGTTGCCTCAGGGGGAAGGTGGTTCCCAGAACATGCTGAAGCATGTGACGTGTGAACCCACGTGGCTCCATCTCTCTGCTGATGCCGGCATTGACTAAGCTTCACGTGCCTGATTCACCTTCATGACGGCTTCCAAGCCAGTGAGGTCTATCCCAAGTCAGACCGTTGTGACTGCTGGTTGTTGACCAGAGGTCCACGTTCCAGCTCTGGAGTCTATGTAACTCCTGAAATAAGATTTCCCCTCATTTATTTCCACGCGTGCCTTTTGAGATGTGGCTCATTTCGGCTCACCAAAGGAAGGACTGATGGTACCACTGGTTGACTGTATCAAATGGGGAATGCATTTGGCTGCAGAAGGTACGATACACTCTTGTTTTACTGGAATGTCTTTCCATTGGGTAGGGACCGCGGTGTCTTAGTGGTTAAGACGCTGAACTTGATGACTAGAAGGTCAGCGGGTCAGCAGTTTGAGACCCTAGTGCTCCTCGACAGAGCGAGCTCCTGCCTCTGTCCCAGCTCCTGCCAAATTTGAACGCAAGAGATTGCAAGTAGATAAAGAGGGACCACTTTGGCAGGAAAGGTAAACAGTATTCCATGCACTCCGGTCTCTAATAATGCCTGCCACATGATCATGGAAACGTCTGCAGATGCAGGCAGTGCTGGCTCTTTGGCTGTAAAAAGAGATGAGCACTGAGCCCTAGAGTCAGATATGACTTGCTTCTGAGCAAGGGTGGCCTTTACCTTTACATTTCCACTGGAAGTTACTTCTGTTTTTGTAGAATTTGGGGCGGTGTGTGTGTGAAAGAGGGAGGGAAAGAGAATGGACGGTCTTTCACTCTATCGCTGAATACACAGCCTTCAGCTCTGATTCTTTGGTTTGATCTGGTGTTAGAAAGATTAGCTGGCAAGATTGCCACCTAGGTTATGCCCGATTGTATTCATAATCTTGGGGAGGCTCTTTCCGTGTACTCTCTCGACCTCCCCTACGTCACTTGGAGTCCCTAAATGCAAGACCAACAGGCTTCAAGCGTTGGCAGACAACAACACACTGTGGGAATGGGGAGAGATACAGAATCCGGCTCATGTACTGGTCTGCCAATGACTGGCAGAAACATGCCCCAATGAGGACTTGAGTTTGACCAACAACAAAAGCCAAGAAAGTGGCTTCATTTGGGCAGTCCAGGGTTTGATCAGGCCGTGGAATCTCTGATTCTAGGTGCTGGCAAGTGTGGTGGCTCTTCAACGATTGTATACAATTCATAATGCCCTATGTCAAATTGATTCTAACTTGACCATGATGGTTTTCAAGATATTGGGTACTCGGAAATGGTTTACCATTTCATCCTTCTGGTGTCATTCTAGGACTGTGTAGCTTGTCCAAGGCTATCTAGGCTGGGTTTTCCCCCAGGAGGAAGAATCAAACTCTTGACCTCTGGTCATGAAGATTCAGTGGCCAAAGTGACCACGAGAGGGTGTTGGGAAGGGGGAAGATGGAGAAATGGGGTTGCAGAGAATCAGATGGCAGGGAGTCTGCTGAGAAGGGGGGTACATATGGTGATTTCCAGAGTAACTTAAGAAGTTGGTGGAGTTGCGATGGTTCAGGGGTTAGGAAGCCCTGTTAGCTGGAAGGCAGGCAAGTCGGCAGTTCAAGACCCAGGTACTGCATGACGATTTGAGTGCCAGTCTCTGTCCCAGCTGCTGCCACCCTAGCAGTTTGATAGCAAGAAATTGCAAGTAAATAAACAGGGACCACTTGGGTGGGGGAAAAATCTTGAGGACATGAAGAGAGCCTCATTTGGGCGTTCCCTGAATGGAGGTTCTCCAGCAAAAATCCAGAATAGTTTCTGACGTGAAAGTATTATGGTGGTGGAACTCAATGCCAATTTGACCCTCTGAGCCACATTCTAAGTTACGTTTTGGTCTTTTGGGGAGCAAGTCTGTGGAAACTCCCCCAAAACACTGGAATAGCAAACTAAGCATTTATCGCAGCCTCCACAGCTCTGATCTCCTGCATTGCATCTGCGATGCAACGGGAGTTTTAATGTCTAGGTTTGCATTTCTGCATATAAATCGGCCTAAAAACATAATTTGCAAATGTCTATCCTCTCCCCAACCCATCCCAATTTCTGTTACACCCAAACCACGTACACTTCTTGGAGGACATAGTCCAAGAAACACAGCCCTGGACAGCTCTAACAACAAACGAGAAGGAACCAAGCTGAGTTTTCGAGAGGCTGGCGGAGGGAAGTGAAATAAGTTCCAGTGGAACAAGCAGAAGGCCGGGCCAGGGAGAAAACATTTAGTGTCAGAACGCTTCAAAAATCTGGAGCCAAGATTGTTCCCAGCCACCCTTCTTCGTGGCTCATCCCCACAAGGTCAAGAGCTGTTCTCCAACTGGGTTTGGCCTGGCAATTTGGCTAGGATGGCCATGTGGATTACCGCATTTCCAGCTTGAAAAGAACTATTGTTCCACCTCGCCGCAGGAATGGTTTTCTGGAGAGCCCAAATGTCTCTTTCTCTCCCGGACGTCCCGAAAGGAGCAAGTTTTATACCGCAGTGCTCATCCTTAGAATGCCTCTTTTGTCTTGAACCTTGAGTGGGGGAAAAAACAATCGCCTTCTTTCTGCAGTGTGTGTGTATGTGTGGGGTGTCGAAGGGGAAACTATTGATTTTTGCTTAAAATAGAAGAGAAACTGCCATTTATATATATTTGTAGGGTAGAGGAAGGTCCCAGTTCCTGCCAACCGAGCAGTTCAAAAGCAAGAAATTGCAAGTAGATAAAGAGGTACCACTTCGGCGGAGAAGGTAACAGCGTTCCATGCACTCCGGCGTCTTGTCATGCCTGCCACATGTCCACAGAAACGTCTGCAGATGCAGACGGTGCTGCCTCTTTGACTCTAAACCCGTGGTTCCCAATGTGGGGCGCACACCCCACCGGGGGCAATTTGATTTATTTTAAGGTGGGTAGTTGGAGATTGAGTTATTAACTGTGAATATTTGGCATTTTCTTGTGGTTCTAGGAGCCTCATAAAGTAAAAGCAGAGGTCACTCTTGTTCGAAAGCCAGTCGTATCCGACTCTAGGGTTCAGTGCTCATGTCTGTTTTGTAGTAGAAGAGCCATGCTGTCTGCTTCTGCAGATGTTTCTGTGGTCATGATTAGACACCGGAGTGCACAGAAGGCTGTTTACCTTCCCACCGAAGTGGTCCCTGTTTATCTACTTGCAATTTCTTGCTTTCGAACTGCTAGGTTGGCAGGAGCTGGGACAGAGACGGGAGCTATATATATTTTGCAGAAAATCCTGTGGTGATTTTCTTTGCCTGCATGTTCCAGAAGCCCAAGGTTAGATAGGTTGGCCAAGGGTTTCTGAGACAAGAAGTCTAAAAGCAACAGCTTTCTTGACGCTCTGGCATCTTTGAGGTGGTCTTGAGTTCAGCGCCTTTGTTTACCTGATCATGGGGATGTTTTTGGGGAGGTTGGATGGAGTGGAATGGAACAGCCACCGTTGTGTGGAAGATGGGATTTCAACTGATTTTTCTTGGTTGTTTACCCATCAAGCAAAGCCTTTGTGTGGCCATGGGGTCTGATAGGGCAGGGCTTCGAGTGGAAAGTGAAGCCCAGCTGAAAAGATGATGGAAAACAAATTCATTCTGTTTCAAATGCCTAAAATTGTGGATAACAGTGAACCTTCTATACTGGCAACAGTGGCCTCTAGTGGCCAACTCAGGTAGTATACCGTAGAAATACATATGCAATAGAACCGCATATAGCGATTTTAATCTGTTCCACGGAGCTGATCACGATGCGGTTTTTGTTGTTGTATGATCTTCCCTATGGGATAATCTGTACAACGATGTTTGGTGCTAAGCAGTTTTTCCCATTGGAAAATCATTGCACGGATTTTCCCATAGGAACGATCGCTATGTGGAATGGCTTTCCCCCCTCCAAGCCATCATTGCTATACGATTTCATCACTGTATGGGGTAAATGCTATACGAGGTTCTACTGTACAGTCAATTGGGTTTAAATTCCTATGGGAAACCGTGTTTCAAATTATGAATTTTGGTTTTCAATGCATTCCTATGGGTAACAAAGGAATTTGGATTGTGAAAAACTTGCAAAGCAAAAGGAAATTAAATGAAACCAGTGCCCTCAGGTAACGAATTTTTTTCAGAACTCCCCCCCCCATTTTCAATGCATTCCTATGGGAAATTGCATTTTGGATAATGAAAATTCATTTTCAATGCATGACTATGGGAAATTGCATTTTGGATAATGAAAATTCATTTTCAATGCATGACTATGGGAAATTGCATTCAATGCATTCCTATGGGAAATTCAGTTTACAAAAATCTTCGCTGTACGATAAACCTCAGAGAACGCATTAATTTCATTATTCACAGTTTGACTGTACAGTGGAACCTCGAGTTATGAATTTAATGCATTCCCCGGGACGTTTTGTGTTGCAAAAAATTCATAATTAGAATTATCCATAGGAATGAATTGAAAACCAAAATTCATAACTCAAAACGCGGTTTCCCATAGGAATGCACTGAAAACCAATTAATCCGTTCTGGAAAAAAGTCATAACCCAAGTGATTATATTCTATGGGTTTTCATTCATAACTTGAAAATTTCATAACTTGAACCGTTCGTAACTCACATGCCACTGTATATTATGCATTTCAGGGTTTTTATATATATATATAAAAGCTCAGAAAACTCTGCAAATGATTGAGGCCTTCAGAGGTTAGCACTCTGTGTTCCCATTATCCATCGACATTGGCTAGGCTTCCAGGGGTGATAGGATCTGGTGTCCAATAGAGAAGTACCCATCATTCTTTTTTTTTCTCTTTGCAGGGCCACCATTGATGAAGTCGAGACGGACGTTGTGGAAATTGAAGCCAAACTTGACAAGGTGAGCGGAAAATGTATAAACGCAGAGAGGAAAACTCTTTAGATTTCCGTTGCTCAGTTGAAACTGAAAATTAAGACCCTTTTTGTTGCTTGAAAACAAAATGTCGGTCTATTGAGTAACGGCGGACTGTGGCGGCTTAGTGGTCACGACGTTGAACCTAATGACTGGAAGGTTGGCTGGTTGGCAGGTCGAGACCCGAGTACTGCATGACAGAGTGAGCTCCCATCTCTGTCCCAGCTCCTGCCAACCTAGCAGTTTGAAAGCAAGAAATTACAATTGGATAAATAGGGACCACTTCAGTGGGAAAGGTGACAGTGTTCTGTGCGCTCCAGTGTCTAGTCCTGCCTGCCACATGTCCACAGAAATGTCTATAGACCCAGACAGCACTGGCTCTTTGGTTACAAACGGAGATGAGCACTGAACCCTAGAGTTGGATATGACTGGCTTTCGAGCAAGGGGTGAACTATACTGCTTGGAAACTGCAACTTTATATCAGAGCCTGAAGCCACAAACCGAAGTGCTTTTACTCCACTGGAAGGATTGTTGAACATTTTAATTATTACTCATGTGTAAAGCTCCTCTTGCTCAAATTTCAATGTCTGATTCTTGCAATTTCTTGCAATTTCAGTTGGGTTCGGCCTTGGCGTTTGTCACGTGAACGATTTCCCCCACAATCTGCAATTTTGCTAATGAGAGTAAACGACCCCCCTCAGAAACCCAGAGTTAATAAAGACCAGATCAGTTTGACTGTCCAGAATTTTCCTCGGCTGCCACGTTGCAGCCGGCGAGCTTTCCCTTTCCCAAAGCCTGGCGTCGGCTCTGAGCGTCCCATCTGGAGGCCAGATGTGGCTGGAAGCCGCGTCGGGTCACGGTTTTGTTTGAACACACGTGTGCATTTCCCTGGAATTGGATGCAAAGGCGGGCGGATGCAAATTGTAGTTTGTCCATGTTTGGGAACGCAGCAAATCCAATTCTTCCAACCCCCCCCCCCGAACCCTGGTTCAAAGCGGGCCAAAACTGAGCCCGCACCTTTTGTGAAATTCACAATTTGGATTCGGAGTAGATGGCTGTTTTCAGGAGGGCTCAGGAACTGGTTTTGTACCGGGGTCCCCAACCTTTTCAAGCCGGGGCCCGGGTCATGGTTTCTCAGTCAGCTTTGAGGGCTGGTTGGCCAATTTGCCCTGACTGCACAATGGGGGTGGGTAGGGTGGCCATTATGTTCCAGCAGCTTCCAAGGGGTGGCCATTTTGTTTCTCAAATGCCTTTGGGGGTATCGGGCCACACGAAATGGCACCATTGGCCAGATATGGCCCATCGGCCTTAGGTAGGGAAACCCTGGTTTTGAAGGACCAGCCTGGGGTCCTGCTTGTTATACTTGAGTGGTTTGGTGCTCTCTCCGCCTTTGACCTACTCCTTCGTCTTGAGTGTCTTTATGCTACCTATGGAGTATTTTCCAAGTTAGGTAAAGGTAAAAGTCACCCTTGCTTGAAAGGCAGTCGTATCTGATTCTAGGGTTCAGTGCTCATCTCTGCTTATAGCCAAAGAGCCAGCGCTGTCTGCATCTGCATATGTTTCAGTGGACATGTGGCAGGCATGATTAAACACCAGAGTGCATGGAACACTGTTTACCTTCCAACCAAAGTGGTACCTATTTATTTATCTACAATACAGTACTGTACTTGAAATTTCTTGCTTTCAAACTGCTAGGTTGGCAGGAGCTGGGACAGAGACGGGCACTAACTCCGTTGTCCAGCACTCAGGTCTCGAATGGCTGACCTGCTGATCTGCCCACCATCAAGTTCAGTGTCTTAATCACTAAGCCACTGCAGTCTCATTTTCCAAGTTAGTAGTAATGAGTGAGTGTTACTCTTGTTACTCCCAAGAATGGTACCCAACTCGTTATAATATCGTCAGTGTAAAGCGTTCAATTCAAGTCAGTTCAGTTCTTTATTAGTTGATTAGTCTGTTGACCGTATCAAGTTAAAATGTAATAACTTAGAGATCAACTGCAGATGTTCTGGTCCATCTCAGAGCCCGGAGTGCCATTATTTTCTTCTTCTTCTTCTCAGCTGGTGAAACTATGCAGTAATATGATCGATGCCGGCAAGGCCTACATCATCACAAACAAACTGTTCGTTGCAGGGGTCAGGGATCTATCGCAACAATGCAAGAAGGATGAGATGATCTCGGTAAGTCTTTAGGGGTCCATCATTGATCTTTGTGCTCACTGTTGAATCACATCCATCCATCCATAGCTTCCTCTTTCCCATCCATCCATCCATCCATCCATCCATCCATCCATCCATCCATCCATCCATCCATCCATCCATCCATCCATCCATCCATTGTTGCCTTATCCACCTCCACCCACCCACCCACCGCCTCTTTCCCATCCATCCATCCACCATTGCATATTTCCCATCCCTCCATCCCTCCATCCCTCCATCCATCCATCGCTTCCTCCCATCCATCCATCCATCCATCCATCCATCCATCCATCCATCCATCCATCCATCCATCCATCCATCCATCCATCCATCCATCCATCCATCATTGCCTTATCCACCTCCACCCAACCACCCAGCCACCCATTGCCTCTTTCCCATCCATCCATCCACCATTGCATATTTTCCATCCATCCATCCATCCATCCATCCATCCATCCATCCATCCATCCATCCATCCATCCATCCATCCATCCATCCATCACCTCTTTCTCATCCATCCATCCATCCATCCATCCATCCATCCATCCATCCATCCATCCATCCATCCATCCATCCATCCATCCATCCATCACCTCTTTCCCATCCATCCACCCACCATTGCATCTTTCCTATCCATCCATCCATCCATCAATCCATCCAACCAGCTAGGTTGTGATGGTCACCTAGTAGGGCTTGTGTCGAAATAGGTTTTCTGACCTGGCAGTTGAGGTGGGTCATGATAGATGATCTCTGGTGACCATAGGTATCTCTGATTTAATATAAAAGGTTTTGAGGTGTGATATAATTGTCCAAGATCATGCATAGGTAAAGGTAAATGTCGCCCTTGTTCAAAAATCAGTTGTATCAGACTCTTGGGTTCAGTGCTCAGCTCTGTTTATAGCTAAAATGCCAGTACTGTCAGCATCTGTAGATGTTTCTGTGGTCATGTGGCAGGCATGACTAGACACCAGAGTGCACGGAATGCTGTTACCTTTCTCATCATAGTGGTACCTATTTATCTACTTGCAATGTATTGCTTTTGAACTGCTCATTTGGCAGGAGCTGGGATAGACAACAGGAGCTCACTCCATCATTGTAGCAGTTTGGACTTGAACTGTTGACCAGCCAACTTTTCAGTTGTTGAGTTCAGCATCGTAACCAACTAAGACACCGCAGTCCCTAGATTGCGCATGAATTACACATATTTGAGACAATAAGGATGTGCGTGTTAAAAACCTAACTACCACAGAAATAAAGGTTTATTTTTTAAAAAAAAATTAATTAGCATTATAAAACTGATCACCCCTTAATGTGAAATTGCCAGATGAGCACTGGAAATATCCTAGTGAAAGCCCTGAATGAGATTATCTCGTCTTTAATGGCGTGTTCTCCAGTTTTTCTTTTGTAAAAAAGCAAATGAACAAAATTAAAACGATTGGCTCGTCAAAGTGAGTGCGCCGCCCCGGCGCTCTGCCAATCTATCAACTAAGCTAAAAATATCCTAGGCATTTTCTGCTGACTGAGAAAGCAGAGAAGACGTGGCACAAGTAGGTCAGCCGGCCTCTGTTATCTGAGCAATGGAGGAGAAAAGGTTTAGCTGGAATGGAGGTGATACCTTCGGGAAGGCAATCAAAGGCTTCCCAGAACATCTGAACAGCTTGGATGCTCTATTCATGATCCCATTCATGATCCTGTTTACGGACGTCAATCCTTCCATGGATTAACATGTATCTTAGCTCAGTGATGTTAAAGCTTGGCACTCAAGGTGTTCTTGGACTTCAATTCCCAGAAGTCCAAGTCGGCACTCCAGCTGATCAGAGTTTCTGGGAATTGAAGTTCCAGAACGCCTGGAGTGCTGAGGTTCACCATCACTGTCCTATCTGCTATCTTGCTATCAAAATATTAGAAACATCGCAAACTGTTTTACACCTATTTAGATTCTTGGTCCATTTAAATTGGTGCCAAAGTCACTGATGGGCAGCAGCTCAACACGGTTCTTGGGCTCGGTTTTATTTTGCTGAATTAGTGGTTAAGATGCTGAACTTGACAGATGGAAGGTTAGCAGTTCACGACCCAAGTGCTGAGTGACAGAGTGAACTCCTGTCGTCTGTCCCAGCTCGTCCCAAACGAGCAGTTCAAAAGCAAGAAATTGCACGTAGATAAAGGAGGTACCCCTTTGGTGGGAAAGGTAACAGTGTTCTCTGTGTTGCAGCATCTAGTCAGGCCTGCCACATGACCATGGGAACATCTGCAGATGCAGACAGTGCTAGCTCTTTGGTTATAAACAGAGATGAGCACCAAACCCTGGATTCAGATATGACTGGCTTTCGAGCAAGGATGCCCATACCTAAAATTGAGAGGGTCTATACAAAATACATGTACAGTGCCATTGAGTCACTGTCTTTCTCTGTCTTTCTATTGATGACACAAATTCCCCTTAAATGTCCTCCTCCTCCTCCTTCTGCATTCTTGTCTTTTCCTGGGACTGATTGCTTTGATAAAGCAACTTTCCACTCGCCGCAAATAGGAACAGCATCAGAGATTCATTTGGATCTTTTCCTTTGCTTACCGTTCTGCCTCATTTCCTTCTGCAGGAATGCCTGGACAAGTTTGGAGACAGTCTACAAGAGATGGTCAACTATCACATGGTAAGTGGTAAACACCTCGATGAGCTTTTATGACTAGGATTGTATTTCTTGATATAATCGGGTCAGGGCTATTCCAGGGCCGGATGGTCATTTTGCCCTGCCTGCATGATAAGGGTGGCCATTTTTGTCCCATCAGCTTCAAAGCGGTGGACATTTTGTTTCTCAAATGCCCTTGGAGGGGTGGGTATGCCCACATGAAATGGCTCTGCAGGCCACATCCTGCCCACAGGCCTTGGGTTGGGAACCCCTGGTGTAACCAGTAACCAACTGATCTCATTGAATGCTGTGCAGTTGTCTTCATGTGTACTGATGCGAAAGGTGCTTGCCCACTCTGATGGGATACATTATGAGGATGGTCTTGAGGTTAACTCTTGGCTGTAGCACATGTTCTATTCTTCTATTTCTCAGCTACAAGATTGGCAGATGATGTTAGCCCAGAGCTGGAAGGAATCTTATAATACTGTGATGGTGAACATTTTAGATGTTAAGCTGGGAGCCTTCTTTGGTGCCTCGCTCTAGCCTCCCTGCGTCTCAGCTGTAGCTGTTTCCTGAATTGTCCCTGACTGAGGTCTGATCACTGTCAGAGCCAGACTCCTGATCTGACAGGTGAACTGCTGGGGAAAACAGACTTGGACCAGGCGCAGTCTGAGATCCCAGTCTGCATGCAGAATTGGGCCGGGCATAGGAGTGCCCCCTGACCCAGGTCCTCTTCGGAGGAGGGCTGGATCACAACACTGGGACTGCAATGGACTACTGCAGCCTTGAGGATATTGACAAGGTCCGCCTTCACAACCAGTCGATCTGGCGTGGGCTCTTCCACCCCCGTGACCATTGGGAATCAGAAAAGTGAAGTGGTTCCTTCTGTGCTCATTTTGCCGTTGGGCCCAATAGGATGGTTTCCAGTGGCATTTCCTCAACTGATGGGGGACCATCACCCCCACATAAAGGGACTCATCCCCCCCCCCGGTAGCCATTGGCCCCTTTAGGGAGTCCGGTTATTTACCACCACCCAACACTTGTGTTGAGTCGCTGGCTGTACGGTCTACTCCATTACTATAGCGGGATTTCGGCCTTCTCAGGAGCAGAGATAAAACCAGCCTTGAATAAATCACATCTATGAAAGCTTTTTGAAGCTTTTAGTGCACAGAGTCAGTTGACGCAGAGGGTGCGGTGCTCAGTCCCTGTTCCCCGGAGCTGCTGAGTTAGCACTTCTTGGAAAGCCAGACAGAGGGAGTGGATGTCTCGAAATGCTTCGACATCTTAGGGTGGAGACCAGAAATGTCAGGCCCAGCAGTGGCTTGCCGGGGATACGGAGAGCCCTGTTTTGATGTTTCAAAACTCGGCCTTAGGAGAGAGGCTGGCAGGCCATGAAACTCCATGGCTGTAAAGCCAGTAATCCGGAAGGAAAGACTCCTACATTTTCCTCCTCCACTGTGTGTCCCAGGAGATGACAGGGAAAGGGCAATCACCTTCCAGAATCTTCTGCAAACGCTTTCCAAATGTTCTCTTCTTTTATCTCATCTGAAGCTTGGGGGGGGGGACGACATTTTTGACCTTCTTTGTGAAGATTCTGGAACGAAGCTTCGAAAACCAGTTTGGAGACACCTGCAGGCTGGGTGCGGTCTGGGATCTGGAGTTGGAAAAAGTAACTTCTGAAACTTCTGGACTCCAACACCCCTGTGATCGCAGATGTTGACTTCTGGATAGCCTAGCAGTTTAGGTTTCTGGCTACAGAGCCCAAGAGGGGGAGTTTGATTTCCCCTTGGTGCCTCTTTGACATAATACGCTGGGCTAGATGATTTATAAGATCCCTTCTAGCTCTTCAGTTCTAAGATCACACTACACAACAACAATTTTGCTACTGGGAATAACACAAGTGATTTACATGATATCGACTGTGCTGATTCCAAATCTGAACTCAGAATCTGCCTATTACGTACAGATTTTAAGTTATAGGCATGCTATAGCTGTTCAAAGCCACCGGTGGGCTCATTTCAATTCTAGAGTTGTATGCTTCTAGGTAGCAGCTTTAGAGTGATTTGACTTATTGTAGCATGGTTAAGATGCTGAAATTGACGACAGGAAGGTCAAAACCCGACTGCTACACAATGGAGTGCGCTCCTGTCTCTGTCCCAGCTCCTGCCAGCCTAGCTGTTCGAAAACAAGAAGTTGCACATACATAAAGAGGTACCACTTGGGTGAGAAAAGTAACAGCGTTCCGTATGCTCCGGCGTCTAGTCCTGCCTGCCACATGTCCACAGAAACGTCTGCAAATGCAGACAGCGCTGGCTCTTGGGTGGAAAACAGAGATGAGCACTGAACCCTAGAGTTGCATACGACTGGCTTTTGAGCATACCTAGGGCAAGGTTTCCTGGATATCAACCTCAGCTTCATTGTTTGGGTCCTTTTTCTTTAAGTGAGTTTGGAATGTGAAAATCTGTCGGCCTCAATTTCTGTTGCATTTCTCAGCATCCCTGGGGGGGTACTGTGGTTCCCTACTTCCCTTACAAAAGGGGTGTGTATTTTTTTGGCGTCCTTTGCTTCAAAAGAGGCACATTCTAAGAGAGCATTTTTCAGGGAGGTTGACCTTTGCATGCATGAGAGTGTGCTTGTATTTCAAAGGTGTGACCTTGTAATGGGACATTTCTTAATGCAACCGCTGGTCTGCATTTCTGCCCCCACGCATCACAGATGTCAGAATTAGAGGGCCTTTGGATGAAGGCATCTACACCCACTGTCAGTATAGCATACTGGGTAGATCATTGGACTAGGGTGCGGGAGACCTGGGTTCAGTTCTTCATGGGGCCCCCAAGATTTTATGAAATGGCCTTTGCACCCTTTGGAGCAGGGGTGGCTGACCTTTGGCTTTTGGGACTTCAATTCCCAGAAGTCATTCCATTGGCTGATCAGTGCTTTGGGGAATCGACTTTGGCTTCTGGAAATTGAAGTCCAAAAACCGAAGGTCGGCCGCCCCTGACTTGGAATGGGCTGAGGGTTCGAGTCCCTAAATGCAAGACTTAACATGCTCAAGTGGGGTGCTGCGGGTGGCTAACAACATACACTGTGGATGTGGAGAGATACAGAATCCGGCTCATTTGCTGATCTAACTGATGACTGCCAGAAACAATGCAAACCAAATTAGAAGATGGAGGACGGTACTCACTGGACAAGGAACAACAGACTTCTCTGCTAAAAGGTAAAGGTAAAGGTCACCCTTGCTTGAAAGCCGGTCATATCCAACTCCAGGATTCAGTGCTTGTCTCTGTTTATAGCATAACCAAAGAGCCAGCACTGTCTACATTTTCAGATGTTTCCGTGGACACGTGGCAGGCATGCACAGAACGCTGTTTACTTCCCACTGCATTGGTCCCTTTTTGTCTGTTTACAGTTTTGTGCTTTTGAGCTGCTAGGTTGGCAGGAGTGAAGGCAGAGACAGGAGCTCACTCTGTCGTGCAGTACTCCGGAATCGAACTCCGACCTTCCAGTCGTCGAGTTCAGCGTCTTCCTTAGCTATAGCAGCGTCTTCCTTCATTATAGCAGAGTATTTAAGGTATTTCTCCAAAGCGCTGATCCAGGAGGACCGCGGTGACTTAGTGCTTAAGAGCAGTTTGGGACCCGAGTGCTGCAAGGTGGAGTAAGCGCCGTCGCCTTGTCTCAGCTCCTGCCAACCAAGCAGTTTGAAAGCAAATAAATAAATAAATTTTTTTTAAAAAATTAAAAATTGCAAGTAGATAAATAGGTACCTCTTTGGCAGGAAAGGTAACAACATTCCAAGTGCTCCTGCATCTAGTCCTGCCTGCCACATGACCACGGATCCAGAACGAAGCCACCATAGTTAAAGTGCTATTCAACTGCCAGAAATCCGCAGTGCTGCCTGATGCTCTAGAAAACACAACTGGGGTGTTTAAAAACGCCACATTTCCGTGGGAGAAATTTGGACGGGATTAGATCATGCCGGCTTTGCAGAAATCTCGGTCTCCCGGCAAGTAAGCGGAGGATCGGGCGCTTGCTTGGAGCTAAATTAGCGGAATTCTCCCCAGTTCCAGATCAATACTCTTTATTTTCACAGCCCGCTGCATCCGGGGTAATGAGGCAGTGTAATGAGCATCAAAGCATTACGTCAGTGCTGTAGTTTACGTCTACTTCCTTTAGGCAATTCCAAGGCTGCACGCCGGGACTTTGAAATGGCTGCTCTCCGAGCAGCTGACTTCCCTTTGGGGTTTGAGTTATTGGTACAGAAATCCTGTTTTCTTCTTCCCAATGGAGTCAGCTTCTAAACCAGGGGTGCCCAAAGTATGGCCCAGGGGCCGGATTTGGCCCCCGATGCCAATTCATCCAGCTCACAAAGCCCTCATCGCTCCTACACATAAATGCATGCCGCGTCTACATTACTACATCTTGGAGCGTTCTGACATCTTGGGGCAGGGAGTTCTGAAGTTTAGCTTTCGTTCATTTTCATGTCAGAGATTACTCTAGGTTGAAAGGGTTTTTGTAGGGGACACCTGAATAAGGCTCCTTTCATGTCCCCCATTGTGCCGCTCCCAGGAATTGAACCCATCTTTCCCAGTCTCCGAGCCTATCGCCTTGACCGCTAAGCTGCCGGGGAAGCTACAGTTTAGCTATGAAACATTGAGATGAAAACCATAGGACAGCTTAGATCCATTTATTTATTATTTATTTGATCAACCTTTTATGCCGCCCTCCTCACAAGGACTCAGGGCGGCTAACAGACTTTAAAAAACACTTAAACCACAATAAAAACACAGTATAAAAATTAATCTTAAAAATTATAGAGATTAAAAGAGATTAAGAAGATTAAAAAACACACACACACAGAGAGAGGGAGTGGTCAGATGAGCCAACAATGTAGACCAATGGTTCCCAAGGTGGGGCCCATGCCCCACAGGGGGGCTTCCAATTCCCAGAAGCTTAAGTCAGTCCATTGGCTGATCAGTGCTTTGGGGGAATTGACTTAGGCTTCTGGGAACTGAAGTCCAAAAACCAAAGAACTGGAAATAAAGATGCAGGAACAGATGTCTGTGTCTTTCCATGTTAAAAAAAAATTCAGAAACTAGGAAATTGGAACAAGAGAAGATTTCTGGTAAACTGGATGAATTTTGAGGAAAAAATCTTCCTGGCTTTGTAAACGGGAGAGAATCCTTGGAATTTTGGCATTTGTGGGTTCTTTTCCCCCCATGACTGGGCCGGTACCATAGCCAAGAAATATATGGATTAATCCTCAGCCCTTAATCCGCTCCGGAAAATAATAAAATTTCCAAAGCGACCAGCATTGCATGACTCACATCCTAGGCTTCGGGTGATTTCTTTGGGGTTGAGAAACAGGCGAGGAAAGCAAAAAAGAAATGGACTTTCTGGAAACTTTTCATTTCATACACCCCGTCCCAAGCATGGCTGGAAAGCCAAAAAAGTGATGGAGCAGTTACAAATCAGTAGAAAAGAAGCCGAGCTGAGCCCCTGTGATTAAAAAATAATAATATCATAATTTAATGCAGGGGTCCCCAACCTATGGCCCATGGGCGAGATCCGGCCCATGACACCATTTCATGTGGTTCACCCCACCGTTGCACCTGGAAGTGCCATGTATGGTAAATGGCCGCCCCATCATGCAAACAGGGCAAAATGGTCATCCGGCCCCCGAAACTGACTGAGAGCGTGTGATCTGGCCCCCAGCTTGAAAAGGTTGGGATCCCCCCTATTTAATGCATTTTGACTAATGAAAGGCATGAACATTCTCATCTCAACGTTTTCGCATCCCATCTCAACATTTTGCAGACAGACAGACAGAAATTTACGCTCCAGCCCCTATAACCCAACAGATATTTCTGTTCGGTGAGGATGGATAGCTGAAACTCCAGATAAGAGTGAACCCTATATTTTTGATTGCAGACAGTGGCCTCTAGTGGCCAGGTCTCATAATTTGGCAAAGCAATATACAGTAATACCTCATATAACATTAGTATCGAATAACACTAAAATCGCATAACATCAAGGAATCTGGGGGGAAGAATTGCATCAGATAACATTAAGATCCTATGGGATGCTTCAGATAACAACCGCGAAAGCCTGTGTGGTTACAATGTATCTCTATGGATCCCATAGAGGATCAGATAACACTAAAAATCATATAACACGAAGACTTGTGGAACCAGGTTTTAGTGTTATATGAGGTTTTACTGTATATTATGTATTGCAGGATTGTTTTATTGTGCCCACCCCAACATATTGTATTGTATTGTAATGTATTGTCTGTAAGCCGCCCTGAGTCGCCATGGCGAGTGGGCGGCAATATAAATTTGAACTAATAAATAAATAATAAATAATAAATAACTTTAGAGCTGGCAGATATCTGAAACTGTAAATACTGAACCTGCAGATATAGGTTTGCCTGAGCGAGGCGGGGTATAAATTTGAAGAATAAATAAATAAATAAATAAAAATGCAGTTTATCCCAAGGAGCAGAATTCTGGAGGCCCAGGACAGCCAAAAGCACACAACCACAACAAACAAACAAGACCATCTGTCCATCCCACCAGAGCGGACCAGAGAGGCGCTCTCATTGCTCCATGTGGTAGAGAGGTGCGTCTCTAGCACTAGAAAGAGGCCCTTCTCTGTGTCTGCTCCAGCCCTATAGAACCTCCTGCCAATTGAGTTGCGTCTCCAGACAGAGTTGCTGCCCTTCAGAAAAGGTTTAAAGACCTGGCTGGCGGGGCAAGTGTGGGGTTGTAACCCTGGCCTGTTGGCTGATTCAGTAACTCTTTTTCTCTCTTTTAACCTTTTAATCTTTTAATTCTCTTAATTTTTAAAAATCTTATGTTTTAATCTTGTAATTTTGTAATCCCCTTAATCTTTTGATATTTTTGTGAGCTGCCAAGAGTCCTTGGAGTGGGTCGGTGATATAAATTGAAACAATAAATGAATGAATGAATGAATAAATGAACGAACGAACGAATGAATGAATGAATGAAAACAATCAAATTTGGTATCACCAAGAAGAATTGATGTCCACCATTATGGCTTATATACACATTAATGGATTCATCTACCTCTGATATTCAGGAGGTCTCAATATCACTTCCCTGATGAAAGAAAGACTTGGTGGTTTTATTTATCAGTAGATTAAAGCTGGTGGTATAGTCCTGCCTCACTGCTCGACTTCTATTTCTTGATGCTGGCCTAGGAAGATCTTTGATGAGGTCCACCTTAAACTCTTCTGAAGTTCTTAAATAACAGATTCATCTGGATAGCCTCCACATCGCGAATGACATTACAAGCACATTGCTTGCGAGGTTACAACCTTTCATGTCTTACTCTAACAGGGCCTTATGAAGATGTTTGATAGCTCAGGGTATGTGTATGTGTGTTTTTAACACGTTCTCATATCCTTCTCCCCTCTGCTTGCTCCATCTTAGATCCTTTTCGACCAAGCTCAGAGGTCCGTCCGCCAGCAACTCCACAACTTTGTGAAAGAGTGAGTATTTGGGGCGGGTTGGGACATTTTCTTGAATCCTGTCGTTGAAAGCCACTACCTTTATTGTCAAAGATGTTGAAGGAACAACTTTTTTGAGCGTTTGGGCCTTGGTTGAGCAATTGAGACCCATTATCTCTACAAAACGGCCACCACTGCTAATGAACCCGGCCGGATCTGGTTTCTAGAAATCAATTGACATAGGTGTTTGGACTTTTAGCAGCTGTGGGGCGTGTCAAAAGTGACCTGCATTGCAGAATCTAACACAACATTTCTGAAAGAATGTTGTTCATGTCCCCAAGCAACCACACCTTCCCCTGTGTTGTGCCGGGATGTGTGTGGAGAGAACTGTACCTGCCTCATAGGTAGACGAGAGAAGAAAGGAAAACAAGGAGGGAAATCGGGTTTCAGCTCTGGTATAGAAAGACTGGAATTAAAGTCTAACCAATCATCATTCTGTGGGGTTTGGAGAGTCTTAAAAATAATTTCCAGACAGATATAATCCTTCCTTAGCTGTTTCCTGACCCAGGAATGAGGTTAGGGTATGTGCTGTCGTATAGATTGTCTGGACGAAAAAGGCAATTTTTGCCCTACAAATTTAAAGCATGTTTGCAAATTCTGTTATCTCCTCAATTCCTTTAACATAGCTGGAGGCAGGCTGAGATGCCTGCGTTACCGACACTTTCCCCGTTCACTTCCAGCAAGGCGAGAAATTTGCAAAGCTATATAATGGGGAGGTGTTTTTAAAAGAAGAAAACAAACATTGGCGCTGTTATCCTTAGGAGAGAGGTGCGAAAATCTCTCCCTTCATTGTGTTATTTTATTTTTATGATCATCCTATCCTTCTCTTAATAGCAAGGCGAAAGACTGTTATTTTGGACTGAAATGCATTTGTGGATTTTGCAAATTATTCCTGAAGAGAAATCAAATTGCATGGATTAAACCAAAGTTTTCCAGCCTTTGGGTTTTAGACTTCAATTCCCAGAAGCCTAAGTCAGTACATCAGCTGAGCAGTGCTTTTGGGAATTGATTTAGGCTTCTGGGAATTGAAGTCCAAAAAACCAAAAGTTGGGGGAAACTGGATTAGATAATGCAGTATTCTCCTCTAGAGTAAGGGGGTGAGGAATCACTTGGGAGTGTTTTTGCACTGGTGGGAATGATATTTTGGAACAAAGCTGACTCATGATTATTCTTTTGCCAGAATTCACTAAATTTCCACAACTTTGCGAATTGGGCAAATTTGTGAGTTGGGCAAATTTCCCCCTAGTGGGGCTGTTTTTTTAAATAGGCTTTGAAGCACTATGTGGATTGCTTGCATCTTTCTTAACCACCAGCCAAACTTTCTGTGCTTGCCATATGTAAAAGCATTGTAGGCAAATCACAGAAATGAGGACCAAATGCAAATTCTCAACAAGCACTTCAATTTTTTTGGTCAGTATCTTGTCATGTCAAGACAACCTAGTTTGAGAAGAACAAGATGTGTAGGAAGTCTTCTCTCCATCCCTGTTCTTAATATGTATCTTTATTTATGCTTTTATTTGGCTATTCTGGAGGGATTTATATTTACGTTTATACACTCATGCCTTGACTTATGGTAAGCATATTTGGGTTGTGTTTCCATGCATGTGTCTGGTCATGTGATCAGGCATGAGCCCAAAAACACAACCAGTCCCTTGTTATCATGGGCTAATTTGCCAACAAGACTTGTGCGATTTCTTTTACGTAAATAAAACCGTAATAGAATTCTAGCCACTATAACAGGTCCTCCATATGCACAGGTTTAGTATCCACAATTTCAGTGATCCACTAATCTAAAAATATTCAATAAAAATCCTGAAATACATAATATATGTATT
The DNA here is from genome assembly GCA_030440675.1 of Furcifer pardalis. Classification (NCBI taxonomy): domain Eukaryota; kingdom Metazoa; phylum Chordata; class Lepidosauria; order Squamata; family Chamaeleonidae; genus Furcifer; species Furcifer pardalis. Next base: position 40,292,544 of record CP126891.1, read on the forward strand.
TCTATAGCACATTACCATAACTGGACACTAGATGCCACTGTCTGAAAAGAAAAATTAGGGTTCACAGTTATCCACCATTTCAGGTATCCGCAGTTATCCACCATTTCAGGTATGCGGAGAAGGACTTGGAACATATTCCCCCATGGATACGGGGTGACCTCTACTACTACTATTACTACAAATCATTGTCGTCAACTGCAACTTGTATCCAAGAAAGCATTTTTTTCCCTGAAGCAGGAAAAATACCATTGGCGTGAATTTGTTTAAGGTGGATCCTGGCTTGCCATGAAGTGACCCATACACTATGATCACGGAGCCATCTCCTGCGGCATGTATGAAATGAGACATGCAGGATTTAACACCGGGACTGCAATGGACTGCCAGAGCCTTTGAGGATATGGACAAGGTGTGCCTTCACAGCCAGTCCATCTGGCATGGCATCTTCCGCCTCCATGACCATTGAGAATCAGAGTTTCTTCTCTGCTCATTTTATTGTTGGGCCCAGTATGACGGTCTCCAGTGGTATTTCCTCCACTGAGGGGGACCATCACCCCACCCAAAGGGGTTTAATCGCCCATAGCCATTGGCCCCTTTAGGGAGTTAAGTTAGTTTACTGTCACCCGATACTCGGCGTAGAGTTGCTGGCTGTACAGTCTACTCCATTACCGTAGTGGGATGCCTGGCCAGACTTATACTACAAATAAGGATGGGAATAAGTATAAGAATAAATGAATCCTACTTTTTCTGACTCTAAGTAAAGCTATTCCAAATGAAAAATGACACCCTGGTTTTTATTTTCCCCACTTTTTGCAGTGATGTTCGGAAATTCAAGGAGACAAAGAAACAATTTGACAAAGTCCGGGAAGATATGGAGATATCCTTGGTGAAGAACGCTCAGGCCCCACGGCACAAACCCCATGAAGTTGAAGAGGCCACCGGGACTTTAACCATCACCCGGAAATGTTTCCGGCACTTAGCCCTGGACTACGTCTTACAGGTGAGGTCGTGAAGCAAGGAAACTGATCTATGAGGTGAAGTGTTCAAGTCTGTCCTCTACTTTGGGTTTTTTTCAGGTTCTACAAGTGGGTTAAATTGACTCATTGCAGAGCTAACCTTATTTCCTTCTTTGAAAGGTGAGGTCAGGGTGATGACATTGCTTTGGACTACAAATGTCCATCAGTCCAAGCCAGCCCACACAGTAGGGTGTGAAAGGGAGGGTTACAAAGTCCCCACCTGATTTTACATGTTAAACTAAGATAAAGGAATCCATGCTACCTAGGTGGATTTATTTATTATTATTTATTAATTAGTTCACATTTACATTGCCGTCCACTCGCCAATTCTTGCCGATTGCCATCTTTCCTTCTCATCCGATCTTATACGGTTGGTCCTCAACTCAGAAGATTGAGACAATGCTACAGAAGATCGGAAATCATCTAATTATTTCAACATTTTTAAATTGTTTTGAATTTTACCTACATCTCATATACACCCATAATATTAAATTATGGAATGGTAGGATATGACGAAAGCAAGCAAGCTCAGGAAGAAGTCCCCAAAGGCAACAAATTGGATGTTTAAATTGTGCCTAAACATCCATATTTCAGAATACAATGAACACGAAGCTGAATGTTGATAAAATGCAAAGCTTTCTGGCTCCTACGGTCAAGTAGCTGTTCGGACAGAAAAAGTGTCATGAATGAACTCGTATGAAACTAAGAGATTAGAAGCGAGATTAGCTGTTCATTCTTCATTCTTTAGATTTCTGATTTCTGAATTGACATTTAAATACCCTTGTCTTTTTTTTTCTTATAATGTTTTCTGTGAAATTGTGAAAGTTATTTAGCAACCCAAACCACCCTGAGGTAGTGAACCGGCCTGGCCACAAGGTGGTTCTATGGGACCACGTTTTGTTATCACCATTTAAAAAACCTTATAAAAAGAAAGGATAACAATTTAAAAAATTATGTTCATATTTCCTTCCTTCCTTCCTTCCTTCCTTCCTTCCTTCCTTCCTTCCTTCCTTCCTTCCTAGATCAATGTCCTGCAGGCCAAGAAGAAATTTGAAATTTTGGATGCGGTAAGAACTGTATTCAGAGCTATAAGCAAAGTCCAAAAACTGTGGATTATGGTGGTGGTGGTGGTGGAGCACTTCCTAGATATTTGGAAATTTTGGATCTATTGGACTTGAACATCCTAACTCTACAAAATAAAACTCTACTAGGAACTGCATATTTACTTAGACCAGGGGTTCCCAAATTTTTACGTTGTGGGCCAGATCATGCTCCCTGGACAGCTGAGTGGACTGGACTGGTGATTTCCCCTGGTGTAAACACTGTCATAAAATGCACCTGTAGATGTTGTAAATTCTGTGGATGCATTTACAGCAGCCGTGGGTGCATTTACGGCTGTCATAAATGCATCCACTTCTACTTCTGGTGTGGCGGCAGGGGCTTAGGCCACATGAAATGGTGCTGTGGGCTAGATCCGGCCTAGGGACTGTAGGTTGGGAACCCCTGATTTAGATGTTACCTTAACAGTTCTTGGGTCCTTGGTTAGGGCTTGTACTGTTAATTTCATACTGGTTCTTGACTGTGAATCAAATGGTAGATTTGTGTGATGGTGATGGTGATGGTGATGGTGATGGTGATGGTGATGGTGATAATGATGATGATAATAATAATAATAATAATAATAATAATAATAATAATAATAATAATAATAATAATAATAATAATAATAATAATAATAATAATGGTGGTGATGATGATGATGATGATGATCATCATCATCATCACATGCCATCAAGTCAATTCTGACTTTCAGTGACCCTTTCCAAGGTTTTCCAGGTAGAGAAGACATAGAAATTGTTTATCCTTCCCTTCCTCTAGGTGGAGCTCTTGAGACTCTGTCACCTTGCCCAGGGCTACGCAGGCTGGCTCTTTTAGATGGCACAGTGCGGAATCAAACTTCCCACCTCTGGCTCTAAAACCAGATACCTATTCCACTCAGCTATCCTGAACACAAGTCATATTTAGACATTAACATATGACCAAAACCATTGCTCAGATATGATGGGAAGGTGTGTCAATTCTCCCCCCCCCATACCTCTGTTTACATGTTTACTTTTGCCTTTCAGATGTTGTCTTTTATGCATGCCCAGTATACATTCTTCCAGCAGGGATACAGCCTTCTTCACGAACTGGACCCCTATATGAAGAAACTGGCTACTGAGGTGAGAAGTGGTTGTGTGAGAGAAGATGTGTAGGAAATCTTCTCTCCATCCCTGTTCTTAATGTGTATCTTTATTTATGCTTTTATTAGGCTATTCTGGAGGGATTTATATTTGCGTTTATACGCTCATGCCTTGACTTACAGTAAAATTGCAAAATTTCAAGTTCTTTCCACTCCATTTAGGAAGAGGTTTTCTAGTTGGGACAAAACCTTATTAAAACCCCTAAACCATATGTTTTTGATTTTTTTTCTGGATGATTTTGGGGTTTTGTTCACTTGAGGCAGAGCCGGGAAAATTATAGGATATGGATACCCAGCCATTTGTCAGGCATACTTTATAACAGGGATTCCCAACGTGCAACATGTGGGCCAGATGTGGCCCATGACACCATTTCATAAGGCACCCACCTGCCTCCACCACACCAGGAAGCACCATGTGGTGGAGGAAGGGCAAAATGGCCATCCAGCCCCCAAAGCTGTGTGAGGGAGCGTGACCCGGCCTCCGGCTTAAAAAGATTGAAAACTCCTGCTTTATAGTTTTCTCCCCATCTGCAAGTTCAGTATCCACAGTTTCAGTTATCTGAACTATTCAAAGGAAACATCTTAAAACACCTCATATATATTTCTATGGTGCATTACCAGAGCTGACCACTAGAGGTCACTGTCTGCAATGTAATTTTTGCAAGGAACAGAGGCAGACATTTTGATAATTCTTCTGTAGAATGACAATGGCATTTGAAAACACTCCCCCAGCTCTATGTCTCAGGTACGCGTGCTACATAAAGAGCTTGTTGTTGTCTGCAATCTCATGTATTTGCTGAAGGTATTTGAATATATCCTCTGTAGATATAGGGGCACAATCTGCAGTTTCCAGATCTCTACAGTGAGGAGGCGTTTGAATAGATGATCTCTAATGTTCTCTGACCTTAAAACTCTCTTTGCTATGGTGACATACTTTTCATGTTGTTATGATTTATTTAAAAAATATTGCCATTTTCTGTATTTTTAATTTATGGCCAGAATCTTTTCAGTATTTCCAACTAGAGTGTTCAATGTGATTTGCTATTGCTACAGTCAACATAGTGGCCAAAATCCTGTTGCTTAGAGTAGGAAATCAAACTAGTTTTTAATCCATTGGATCAACAATGAGTGAGTAAACTCCTTGGTAAGTTCCTTTGATTCAAATCAGCTTACTCTACTCTAACTGTGACTTAGAATACTAAAATAAGTTGCAGTTAGAGTAGGGCCATGTCTATCGATAAAACTAATGGAGAGGTTGATTCCCTAAATCCCCATTATTTTTACCATCCTCCTCTAGTGAGATTCACTACTTTAAGCAACAGGACTATGGCCAACAGGTCTACCCTAGCTATCAGGAGAGCCTTTTGGTCATTATCATTCTTTTGATTTACGAACCAGCAGTTGATACCTTCATTTGTAAACTGCCTCAAGTTCGATCTGAGCATTAAAAGAAATGAAAATAGCTTCTGATATATGCCCAGACAGTTCAGAAATAATGAGATGGGTGACTCTGTTGCCAAGAGACTCCATAGCCGGGGGAACCTTTTCAGCTACCGTGTCGGAGGATTTCCCCTCCGGGTTGTCCTGGACTTGAGTTTCCAGAGTGATGGCTGCTCACGTTCCTTGTGTCAACCCAGGATAAGACCCCACTTGGTTAATCTGTAGAGTGATTGTGTAGCCTCTGTGCTCAAATCCCTGAGGGAATCTCACGTGGTGGCCGTTGGCCAGCTGCCAACTTCAACCCAACACAGAAAGGCACAGATGGCCAAGCTCTGTCTGTCTGTCTGTCTATTGTTCTAGGTTAATGGGCTAATTTTCTTCATCATGATCAATTTGCCTTTGAGGAACACTGGGGGTTAGTGGGATAACCTGGGGGCTATATTGTGAATGATCAAACTGTTCCCCCTACACTGAGGATGGGGCAGTCATGTTGTGAAGGCTCCATGTCACTGACTTAAAATGTAAAATGTGGGAACTGGTCCAAAATTAAAACTCTATGGGGGATCTCTACCCTATTAAACCCAAAGAGAAAGATGGCAAGCAATTAGCTAATGCGGTGTCCTTTATTGTATGTCAGGGGCTCAGAACAATTCCAATTCCTTCCTGATCTGTTGAAAATTCACCAGAGATCTTCTAGGGATCTGGTCAGTCTTCATGGAGCAGATCTGACACAGGGTTTCGGATTGTAAGGATCCCCAGAAAACAGGGGGACAAGATGAAGTCTGGGTAGTTGGTTGACCTCTAGGCAAGAGATAGACCAAAGAAAGGAAAAGTTAACCCAACTGTGAACCAAGGTTTTCTTCATTTTGTTGCCATAAGCTGGACCAGCTCGTGATCGACTCCGCTGTGGAGAAGAGGGAGATGGAACACAAGCATGCACTAATCCAGCAACGGGTGAGCATGTTTCCAAAAATCAGATAATTAGATATTTCCCAGAGTTTGCTGGTTAGAGAATACACAGACATAGTTTTACCCTTCCCTTCCTCTAGGGGGAGCTCTTGGGTCTGTGCAGCGGGCCAATGGCTACATAGGCTAGCTCTTTCTCCTGGAAGGCCCATTGTGGGAATCAAATCACCTAAACCACCCTCCTGTGCTTTGAAATAGCTCACCTTTGGCAACTCAGAAAGCTGCTGATGTAGGATAGGTTAGAAATAAATTTGGTTGGTTGGTTGGTGGAGAAACAAGGCCTTGCAAATGTCAGTTGAAGTATCCAAAGGAGACCAAAAGTTGGAAATAAATGTGGTTGGTTGGTTGGTTGGTTGAGTTGGGTATGGATGGGATGGGATGGGATGGGATTGGATGGATGGATGGATGGATGGATGGATGGATGGATGGATGAGTTGCTTGTGTGAGTAGGGCGGAATATACATTTGACAAAATAAATAAATAATAATAAATGGATGGATGGATGGATGGGAAAGAGGCAGCGATGGATGGATGGATGGATGGGAAAGAGGCAGCGATGGATGGATGGATGGATGGATGGGATGGGATGGGATGGGATGGGATGGGATGGGATGGGATGGGATGGGATGGGATGGGATGGGATGGATGGATGGATGATGCATTGCCCCGGCCAGATTAATGTGACACTATCCAAAGCACACTTTACAAAAGAGTAAATCTTGTTGAATTCAGTGGGACTTCCTTCCTTCCAAGCATACTAAAGTCTGCACAGCCCATGGTTGTATGCCTGCATCTCTTTTTCTGTTGGCGGAAGGGAAGACGGAGAGACTGGATCTAGATTCCCACACATCACATCCATTTCTCAAGCTGCAACAGTTTCCCTTTTTTTTGGCTCACACATCTGTCCAGCTGGCTGTTTCCCCCCTCCTTCCCTGCCAGATGGCTCCTAAATCAGCCAGCAGCGGACAAGTCAATGGCTAAAGTTGTGGGGCTCTGCCCCTTGAGTTGAGGCCAACCACAGTGGTGTGTTTTTCATTCCTGTCCGTGAGAGCTCACGGCACTCCAGTGAGTTGGTTTATGTGGGGCTGTCACAAAAGAATTACGGACAAATGTGAAAAAGAAGAGGCTCCCTCTACTCCTCTTGTTCTCCTGGAAAGTCAGGATTGCTAGAATTCTAATCCTGCAAAGGCTAAAAAGACTGTTGGCTGGTTGTTTCTAAAACACGCAGCTGGAACGGAAAAGGTTGCAGCTGGAAAAATTACTGTGCCATTGGAAGTGATTTGGGATCCATTCCAAAGGGAGGGAGCAGATCTTATAATGAGGCATCAGGGTTTATCTATCCATTTCCAACTGGACTGGTTTTTCCTACACTTCATATTTACGTGGGTGTCTGACTGCATGTCCCCCCCCCCAAAAAAAAAAAACCCATTGCCCCCAAAGCAGAATTAAAATAGAGCAGTTTGGTAGGAAATGCCTACCCAAGAGCCCCAGATGCCTACAAATTTGTATTGGCCAGGCTGGCTGGGGTGAATGGGGCCTATAGTCCAAAGTGACCAGACGAACAGTTGTATGCCTAGGGCTTGTAATTTGTCTAGTTTCTGAAAAAGGATGCAGAACGGTTGTTGGTATGGTTGACAGTAATTCAATAGCAGCCTTTGAAAATCATTATCAACAACAACAACTTAGGACTCCAGAGCTGGAAGGGACCCTATAGATCCATGATGGCGAACCTTGGCACTCCAGGTGTTCTTGAACTTCAATTCCCAGAAGCACTGATCAACAGGAGTGGTGACTTAGGCTTCTGGGAATTGAAGTCCAAGAACATTTGGAGTTCCAAGGTTCACCATTACTGTTACAGATCTTCAAGTCCATCCCCTGTTAAAGTGACACAGTGGGAAATCGAATTCCCAACCTCTGAACTCCACAGCAAGGTACCTACAACCATTGAGTTTAAACTAGACAATACTTGAAGTCTTAAGAACATCTAGTTGGAAGAGGGTACATTCCTACCCTTCCACCCACCCACTGAACCCTACACAGATCCACTCTTTGTGTCTAAATGTGCTTCTGTCCGAGATAATATGGCAGAATTTGGTTGCCATTGGCATAGAAAGTTGCCATAATAATTGGCCAAGATTAAATGTTCTCCGTTGGATCCTTCCACTGAGATTGGCAAGCCCTTGTTTCTCCATCAGCCAACCAACCAACCAACCAACCAGCCAGCCAGCCAGCCAGTCAGCCAGCCAGCCAGCCAGCCAGCCAACCAACCAACCAACCAACCAACTAAGCAGCCAGCCAGCCACCCAACCAACCAACCGAATCAATCCCATTTATTTCCAACCCCCTCTCCAGCAGGATTTTTGACATGGGAGAAGGTTACAAAGAAGGAAGTCTGCATTTTGATGGAACTGGGTACCTGGATATACAGTCAGGGTTTGACCATGACAGGAGTGGAGAACACAGCCCAGATCATGCTTTACAACTTTGATCTTCTTTGCAAATGTATGACCCCCAATAACACTCTTATCTCTCCTTTTTCTCCTCCTCCTCTCTGCTGGTAACTGGCATGCCCTCCCAGACTTTGTTGCAGGTGAGTACATCTTGAATACTTCATAAATTGTTTATACCCGCAAAAATACAACAGGTCTTTATTTACAAATAAAGATATGCAATTACAGAGCAATTTATTGTAAATAAAGGACCTTTTTTGCTCTGTAATTGCGTATCTGCTATACATCCCGCCATTGACGACTTTTTACCCAGACATGCCCAGCCGCTGCTGGAACATGCATGCAACCATGGGATGAGATTCAGCTGAGGCGGCAGCAGGCATCAACTGTTACAATGTTCCCATGTTACGATGTTCCCATGTAAAAATACATTACCCAGTTACCGACCATTTGGAGAGCTATAGCACGCCTTAAACTCTGTACGTGATAGGCAAACTCTGAGTTCAGATTTGGCATCAGCACACTCGATATCATGTAAATCACATGTGTTATTCCCAGAAGCAAAATTGTTGTTGTGCAGTGTTATCCTTGTTGCCCGTCTCTCCATACATATTCAAATATAAGCCGACCCGAGTATAAGCTGAGGTACCTAATTTTGACCTGAAAAACTGGGAAAATAGATTGACCCGAGTATAAGCCAAGGTTGAGAAATGCAGAATCTGCTAGTGAGTTTCAATAATCAAAATACATGAAATATAGTAAAATTAATTAAATTGTTGGTGCATCTCAATCTGGCATGGTCTTGGGATCCTCGTGGTCATTGACCTGAGTATAAGCCATGCTCCTTTTTCTGGGCTCATTTTGAGGGCTAAAAAGTTTGGCTTATACTTGAGTATATAGGGTACTCTAATTTCTTTGCATCTTTCTTAAAGTGGGGTGCCCAGAATTGGACACAAGATTCCTGGTGTGTTCTAACTAGTGTTGGATAGAGGGGGGTTAGTATATTGTATACATATATATGTATATAGTATATATATATAGTATATAGTACAGTAATACCTCATATAACATTAGTATCGAATAACACTAAAATCGCATAACATCAAGGAATCTGGGGGGAAGAATTGCATCAGATAACATTAAGATCCTATGGGATGCTTCAGATAACAACCGCGAAAGCCTGTGTGGTTACAATGTATCTCTATGGATCCCATAGAGGATCAGATAACACTAAAAATCATATAACACGAAGACTTGTGGAACCAGGTTTTAGTGTTATATGAGGTTTTACTTACTTTGGACATCAAATGAGAAGAGAGGACTCACTTGAGAAAGCCTTGATGCTGGGAAAGGTGGAGGGCAAAAGAAAAAGGGGGCGGCCAAAGATGAGATGGCTAGATGGTATTGTAGGCACAATGGACACAGAGCTGAGAGAGTTGAAGAGGAGTGTGGAGGACAGGAGTGCCTGGCGGACAATGGTCCATGGGATCATCGCAAAGGGTCGGAATAGACTGTGCGACTGAACAACAACAACAAGTACATTGATCCAAGATCATTTAATAGCTAGTGATATGGCTTGATTTGTGGAGAGTACCAAAAAAAATCCCCTATCCTCTGAGTGGGGCTTGTGGAAGTGTGGGAAAAAAGAATGCCTGTTGTCTGCGCCATTGGGTTTGATTTACTAGCGATGCTTTAAAACCTAAATCAGTAAATGGCTTGGCCAGATGGCATGGCTTTATCACCTCCAACTTTGGTTGAGCCAGAAATTGTGGGGAGGGCCCCCACCCCTATCCCAGAGCCAACGTGTTGCCGGGATCGAATTTGGACAAGAACGATGCTGCTCTTGGTAGGAGGTGATTTCCTGGCAGCTTCTCAGAAGGTCAAAGGTCAAGCGATGGAGGGAGGGTGAGGTCTCCTCCTGTCAACCCTTCAGCGTCTTCCCTCCCCTCCCTCCTGCGGGGACAGCTGTATGATAATTAGCCCTCCGCGTTAAGCTGATTGACTCTGAAAGGGACGCCACACACGGGGAGGAAGAGCAGAGGGGAAGACTGGCAGGTGATTCGCAAAGTGGAAACGCTCTTGCCTGGGTTGTCCTCCGCTCAGCCGAGATCCAACAGGTCGAGGACTGAACTGAACGGGATTGACACAAAACACAACCGTGTGCGTGTGAATCTTGGGTGGCAGAAAGGAGAGAGCCATCTTTCTTCCTCACCCAACGGCGAGGCGTCATGAAGATTTTTGGCCGGCTCGAATACCTTTCGGTAAGGGCGTTGTGTTGACTTGCTAGATGAAGTGTGATGGTTTCAAGGTTTGTGTTGTCTCATCTTCTCCCGACACTGTGGCGCAGTTTGGATGAATGTTGCCTTTTTTCTTTTTAATTATTAATAATAATAATTCTGTGTCAGAAATCGTTTTTGGTTGAAAGGATTTTTGTTGGAGAAAGTCCACTCAGGGGACACCCAAATGAAGCTCCTTTCCTGTCCCCAAATTTTTTTACCCACCAAAGTGGTCCCTGTTTATCCACTTGCAATTTCTTGCTTTTGATCTGCTCGGTTGGCAGGAGCTGGGACAGAGACGGGTGCTCAAACCGTCATGCAGTACCCGGGTCTTGAACGGCCGACTTGCCGGCCTTCCAGCTAACAAGGCAATCTTCTTTTTAGTTTATTTGTGAAGTACGAATGCTGGGAACAAATGTATCTGCATTTCATGGTTGTATCTTCTGGTCTCTGGCATGGATCAGAGGAGAACCTCTGATGGATCTTGACTCTTTGTAAGCATCAGTTCTAGGTTTGGCTTCGCCCATTGATGAGTTTTTTGCCGGTTGGAGCTTTTACCATCGACCATTTGTTGTGTCCTGTGTGGACACTCGGAGCAGCAATGGTGCCGTGTGTGATGTTTATATGTATGATGCTTCTTTAGCTGCCTATGACCTCACTGGATCAATAGGTTAGAGGCCAGTGATGGTGGACCTCGGCACGCCAGGTGTTCTTGGATTTCAATTCCCAGAAGCCCAAGTCTCTGTGAATCCACACGAATGGGTTTACTGTCAACACATTCGTGTGGATTCACAGAGAATTGGGCTTCTGGAAATTGAAGTCCAAGAACACCTGGAGTGCCAAGATTCACCATCACTAGACCAGACTGTCTGTTATTTCCTTGTTTGTCATTTATGATCCAAGTTTGAGATACAGAAGATAGTGGTACAGTGAGATAGAGTCAAAAACCCCATAATATTTCTCCCCTCTCATCCTTGCTTTGTTAGCTGGAAGGCTGGCAAGTCAGCAGTTCGAGACCCGGGTACTGCATGACGGATCGAGCGCCCGTCTCTGTCCCAGCTCTTGGGGACATGAAAGGAGCCTCATTTGGGCATTCTCTGAGTGGAGTTTCTTCCGCAAAAAACCTTTCAACCCAGAATAATTTCTTACACGCAATCATCATTATTATTATAAAGCAAAGTGAACAAACTGGGGAAGGGGGATCCCTTTTAACACACCCATGGAGTTAATGGTCCAATACTGTGTCTTTCTTATGGAGCCTCAAGACAGTTTACATCTGTCTGAAAGCAAGAGTGAATGATGTGGGCAGAACATGTGCAATAGAGCATTGCTCAGAAAACAAAAAATCTTGCGTTGTCCCTAGCTGGGACTGATTGGCCACGTGGCTGTGGAGTGGGCGTGTGGGCCAACATCTTGCGGATCGACACGTGGAAATTTGCTGGCTTTCTTGACCATCTTCGCCCACGGGAAGTTCATGAGTTTACTGGGTTTAATTAATATTTGGAATCGTGAGCACGATCTAGTTCACATATCTCTCGGGGAAGCTTTTAATTTCCCTTCCGCAAGGGATTCTGAGGAATGTTGTTTTTCCTTTAGGTGACTTCCTCCCTTCCATCCATCCAGCCATCCATTCATCCTTCCTTCCTTCCTTTTTTCTCATCTTTTATTCCTTCTTGTCTTCTATTCCTTCCTTCCTTCCATTATTTTTTCTTTCATGTTTCCTTCCTTCCTTCCTTTATTTCTTTCTCCTTCTCTCCTTCCTTCCTTTCTCCATCTCTCCTTCCTTCTTTCCTTTATTTCTTTCTCCATCTCTCCTTCCTTTCTTTCTCCATCTCTCCTTCCTTCCTTCCTTTCTCCATCTCTCCTTCCTTCTTTCCTTTATTTCTTTTTCCATCTCTCCTTCTTTCCTTCCTTTCTCCATCTCTCCTTCCTTCCTTTCTCCATCTCTCCTTCCTTCCTTCCTTTATTTCTTTCTCCATCTCTCCTTCCTTCCTTTCTCCATCTCTCCTTCCTTCTTTCCTTCCTTTCTCCATCTCTCCTTCCTTCCTTTCTCCATCTGTCCTTCCTTCCTTTCTCCATCTCTCCTTCGTTTATTTCTTTCTCCATCTCTCCTTCCTTCCTTCCTTCCTTCGTTTCTTTCTTTCTCCATCTTTCCTTCCTTTCTTTCCCCATCTCTCCTTCCTTCCTTCTCATCTTTTATTCCTTCTTTTCTTCTATTCCTTCCTTCCTTCCAAGTTACTAGGGTTAAAACTAAAACCACCCTATTACACTGCATCACAAAAAAAAAAATGAACCAAGTGCACCGAATTCTGCCTAGATATCAGGATCTTAAGTTAGCAAATCTCGCCCTCTTGGTTAGGTTCTTGCATTGACCACGCCAGGTATATTTGCCACAAATGTAGCAAAAAATGTCCAGTTTATTAACATAGCTGAGCCTACTCATCTTTAGCTCGAAACAGACTCATGACGGCCTAGCTGTACTATCCAATAAGATGGTTTTGACTAGAGTCAAGCCCTTAGTCCATCTCACCTTATATACCTATTTCTGATGTCAACTCACTGACTTGCCTAACGATGCCTGGCTGCTGCTGGAACATTTTGTTTTTGTTTTTTCTGATTTATTATTTCATGCATGCCACCAGGGGACGTGATTCAGCTGAGGCAGCAGCAGGCCTAGTGGTACCTGCAACTGTTATAATGTTCCCATGTAAAAATGCATCACCCAATTACCAACCATTTGAACAGCTGTTTTTGTTGTTCAGTCGCACAGTTGATTCCGACCCTCTGCGACCCCGTGGACTACTGTCCTCCAGGCACTTCTGTCCTCCACCATCCCACTCAACTCGCTCAGCTCTGTGCCCATTGTGTCCACAATACCATCTAGCCATCTCATCTTGGGCCGTCCCCTTCTTCTTTTGCCCTCGACCCTTCCAAGCATCAAGGCTTTCTCAAGTGAATCCTCTCTTCTCATTTGATGTCCAAAGTACTTTAGCTTCATCTTTATTATTTGACCTTCTAAAGAGCAGTCAGGGTTGATTTCTTCTAAGATTGACCTATTTGTTCTCCTCGCTGTCCAGGGGACTGTCAAAACTCTCCTCCAACACCACATCTCAAAGGCGTCTATTCTTCTGCGCTCAGCTTTCCTAATGGTCCAGCTCTCACAACCATACATTGCCACAGGGAATACCATTGCTTTGACTATGTGAATTTTTGTTTGCAATGTGATGTCTCTACTTTTCACTATGCTCCCAAGGTTTCTCATCGCTTGCCTCCCAAGAATCAGTCACCTTTTTATTTCATGGCTGCAATCACCATCTGCAGTGAGCTTTGATCCTAAGAAAGTAAAATCTGTCACTGCTCCTACTTCTTCCCCATCTATTTTCCAGGGACTGAGAGGGCCTGTTGCCATGATCTTGGTTTTCTTGATATTGAGTCTCAAGCCAGCTTTTTCACTTTCTTCTTTCAACCTAATCAGGAGCTTCTTTAGGTTCTCCTCACTTTCTGCCATTAGGGTGGTATCATCTGCATATCTCAAATTGTTGATGTTTCTTCCAGCAATTTTGATCCTAAATTGTGATTCCTCCATCCCTGCATTGCGCATTATGTGTTCTGTGTATAAGTTGAATAAGCAGGGTGACAAAATGCAGCCTTGTCTTACTCCTTTTCCTATTCCAAACCACTCCGTCATTCCATTTTCTGTCCTAACTGTTGCCTCTTGATTCATGTACAGATTTCCCATGAGGCCTATAAGGTGCTCTGGTATTCCTTTGTTTTTTCCATGATCCATCTTATGTTGGCGATGTGGTCTCTAGTCCCCCTGCCTCTTCTTAAACTCGCCTGCACTTCTGGTAATTCTCTCTCCACATACTGTTGCAGTCTATCCTGTATTATCTTGAGCATCACCTTGCTAGCGTGAGGGATGAGCGCAATTGTTCGATAATTTGAACATTCTTTGGCATTACCCTTTTTGGGGAGTGGGACATATACTGATCTTTTCCAATCCTGTGGCCATTGTTGTGTTTTCCAAATCTTCTGGCATATAGAATGCAATAATTTGATTCCATCATCTTGTAGGGCTTTGAAAAGTTCAACTTGGATACCATCAACTCCACTGGCTTTGTTGTTTGCAGTGTTTTTTAGGGCCTTTCTGACTTCACTCTCTAGAATGTTTGGCTCATGTTCAATGTTCTCATCATTGTGATTATCAGGGGTGTTGAGGTCCTTTTTGTAGAGTTCCTCTGTGTACTCTTTCCATCTTTTCTTATTCTCTTCTGCATCTGCTAACTCCTTGCCATCTTTGTCTTTTATCATGGTCATTTTTGCTTTAAATGTTCCCTTGAGTTCCCCATTTTTTTAAAAAGAGCTCTAGTCCTACCCCTGATACAGCTGTAGCATGCCCATAACTTAAAATCTGAATGTGCTAGGCAAATTCTGAGTTCAGATTTGGAATCCGCACACTCGATAGCATGTAAATCACATGCATTGTTCCCAGTGGCAAGATCGTTGTTGTGCAGTGTTATAGGAGGTTTCAGTGCCTCCCCTCCCCTAGGTCGATTCCATCCTCCTCATTGGTCTGTTTGAAAATATTTTGGGTGGGTGGTTGGGGGAGATGGGGAGACGCCACTCTTTCCATCATACGCATGGAAATTGGAGAGTCCTCTTTTGGAATTTGACCCTTTTTTGTGGCAGCATTTGGGGTTACTAAGGAAACCACTCTCTGATGTCATTTTCTTTTCTCGTCTTGAGAAAAAGCTCTCCGGGCAATAGCGGAGGCCGTCAGCTTTCTCCGTTAGATGCATAAATTCAAACCAGTGGGAAGGGGGGGTAGGGATGGAAGGAAAGAAGATGCGGAGAGTCAGTGGATTTTCCCCCTTCTTCTTTGCAATTAAGGCCGAGACAAGGGAGTGATTTATTGAAATGACATTGAGGCAAAGGGAACGGATGAGAGCAGCCTTCGGCAACTCTTGGATGTGCATTTAATGCAGCGGCTGGCTTATTTAAAACCTCTGCCCATGCGCTGCACAAACATTACATGTTTGGGAGATCCCAGTTTGGGGGGGGGTTGACCCTCCCCTTTCCTGTGTGACTCTGAAAGAATAATAACATTAATCTCCATTTTGTTGTGCGTGGCCCAGACCCAACAGTGTCCTTGTGGTGTCTTTGTTCGTAGGACATCACAAGGCGTTGTTTGGGATTCCTGCCCATTTGTGTCATTTCCCTTTCTATGAACCCGTGTGTGATCATCTAGTTTTCCCCCCACTGTATGCCTTTTCTTTTTGTGGGTGCCACCAAATGATTGTGTGCCACCAAATCATACCACAGAAGTTGATGACTTCTCTCTTTGAGCCCTACAACGCTCTTTGGGTTGTAAAACTTCAGAAGACTTCTGATTTGTTGACCGTCTCCCAGTTGGCCAACTCAATTCTCTCTGGCTCTGACCGAAGCTGCTCTGTTGACATCCACAGTCATTGCCCCATGCGTTGAGGTTCACCATGTGGGCTACGTGAAAAGCTGGACCACGGAAGCCACATGTCCTGGCTTTTCATGCCTGCCGGACAGAAACAAACCTGAGTTGTTTGACCCTGGGGATCCTTTCTGAAGCTCTTCAGAGCCAAGAAGGTTGGAGACGTAGATAATGAAGGAACATCTAGAAGGTCAGCAGGTCGGCAGCTCGAGACACGAGTGCTGAGGATGGAGTGAGCTCCCGTCTCTGTCCCAGCTCCTGCCAACCTAGAAGGTCGAAAGCAAGAAATTGCAAGTAAATAAATAGGGACCAGTTTGGTAGGAAGGTAAACAGCATTTGGTGTACTCCAGTCTTTAATCATGTCTACAGAAACATCTGCAGACGCAGACAGCTCTGGCTCTTTGGTTCAGTGCTCAGAGATGAGCACTGAACCCTAGAGTTGGATACGACTAGCTTTCGAGCAAGGGCAAACGTTACCTTTTCTAGACCCCATTACTCTTCCATTCCACCATGAATTGCTAGACCTCAAGTCATTGTCTTCTTCTTCCAGCGGATGAACATCAATAAGGGCTTTCGAGCCGCAGCCACTTTGCACCTATTTGGGGTCCCCCAGCACCCTAATTGAGCCCCAGTCTCACTCAGGGAGGGCTGTGACTCATCCCTGCCCCACTCCGGTCTCCTTGTCCTCCGCCTGCCCAATATCCCTTTGTTTTGACATCTTCCCAGGGCTCCATGAGTCTCTCAACATGGAAATAATTCATCCTAATGAGATTGGAGCATCTGTTGCTTAGCAACCAGCCTTTTCCCGGGGCTGCGTGGTGTCGGCATAGAGGCACTTCAGTTAATGGTTATTGTTGCTTCAAAAAATTTGACACCATTAAGGGCATACTGGAGGTGACACTTTTTCCCGTGCCGGTCTTGAATCAAGTGACAAATGCAATTAAATGTGGGGTGGGAATATATTTCCCATTTATTGAACCCTTTCTCCTTACTGCAGAAAAAAAATCCTAGACAGTTTACCCCAAGAGAGTTATTTGTCTGTAGTTTTGCAGTGTATAAGACACGATACAAGAGGAAAAGGGTTCAGGAGGGAAGAGGAAAAATTCAAGCAAGCAGAAGGCTCGCATTGTGAATAATCTCACTTCAGAAGGTTAAGGATCAGCAGATGGTTACCCTGAAATGTAAAGAATTTGATGAATGACCGTTGGTGCTCACCAGAAATGGCTAAAATTACTGTATACACTCGAGTATAAGCTGACCCGAATATAAGCTGAGGTACCTAATTTTTACCTGAAAACCCAGGAAAATAGATTGACCCAAGTATAAGCCTACGATGGGAAATGCGGAAGCTGCTAGTGAGTTTCAATAATCAAAATACATGAAAATATGGTACAATTAATTAAATTTTTGGCATGCCCCAAGCTGACAAGGTCTTGAGACCCTTGTGGTCATTGACCCAAGTATAAGCCATTCCCCCTTTTGGGGGCTCATTTTTGGGACTGAAAAACTAGGCTTATACTTGAGTATATACAGTACTTTGGGGGGTTTTTTTTGGCTAATGTGCAAATTTCCTTCTCCGTCCCTCCGATGCATTGTGAAATTACTTCACAACTGTTTGTAGCTTTCGCGGCGTATTTGTGCTTCCTTCCGGCCTTTAGGATTTCTCCTATGATGACTCAAAAGTGGAATTCAATGTTGATGCCCCCAACGGGGTGGTGATGGAAGGCTACCTCTTCAAGAGAGCAAGCAACGCTTTCAAAACCTGGAACCGGTAAGGGATGGCTCTTGGCATGGCCTAGGGCAGCGATGGTGAACCTCTTCAAAACCGAGTGCCCTAGAGGAAGAGGATTTCAGCCTCCCCTCTTGCCTCCCCATTGGCGGAGGGAGAGGGGTGGGTGATAAGCAGTGCTTGCCATTAGCACCAGTGGCATGGGGCAGGGTGGGCCCAGGCTTGTACTTGCCGACAGTGTACTTGCATTACTTCCATTCATCTCTTAATTCCCACCCACCCCCTTCTCCGTTTCTACAGGCGATGGTTCTCTATACAGAACAGCCAGCTGGTCTACCAGAAGAAGTTAAAGGTCAGAAAGGTTGCCTCAGATGACATTAGCAGATTAGCCGGTTTCTCTTGCTATCTTTTTTGCTCAAGGGAACCTTCTTTGTAGGGTGGAAGACACAGGGAAGGGTCAAAGAATAGGATAGTAAACTCATTCCAAGAATCCCTCCCCCCCCCCATATATATAAATTTATGGTATTTTACCCATCCTTTTTCCAACCCGATTTCACTTGTCAATTTATCATTAATAGCTGTGTTCCAAATCTCTTTGTACCGTTCATCAACTCGACAATCAAAATTAACTTTCCAATTTGGAGTTACAATTAACCTTGACCAATGTCAAACTCATTTCTTTCTTCTTTTTAATTTGTCCCGTTCCGGCTGTAAATCCCCCAAAACTAGTTAATATTGCAGTTCTCGGATGTATATGGAGATTTAAAAGATAATATCTTGAGTGGTTGGCAAGGGAGAGAGATATGGTCTCTCAAAGAGAGAGAAAAATGGGTGTGGACCTGTCCACCATGTGCCCCGTTGTGTGTCTCCATCTTTCCATTGGAAGAAAGTTGTCCACCCTCCAATATTAGTGGAGACCAAGGAGATTGCAAACTATGAGGTGGACAGATGTTATGTGGCAATTGCTATAAGTTTGAGATGGCAGAAGGTCTCCATCCTGGCCCGTTACACTGATGGTCCTTCTTGGTCCTTCTAGGACGTTCTCACGGTGGTGGTGGAGGACCTCAGGCTGTGCACCGTCAAGCCCTGTGAAGACATAGAACGAAGGTTTTGCTTCGAAGTCGTCTCCCCTACCAAGTAGGTTGTGCATATCTCAATGTTGTTGACTTTACTGATCTTTTTTCTTTCTTTCTTTCCTTCCATCCTTCCTTCCTTGAAGTCAGTTTTCTGGGCTTCAACTTTCAGATGAGCTGAAGGCTCTGAGACTCACCCCTCTGCAGGGCCATTGGGCAAACTGGACCAGCAGGAGTGCTGACATGGTCTTCTGGTAATTGAAGTCCAAGAACACTTGGAGCACCAAGGTTGGCCATCCCTGGTCTAAACCAACACATGGACCAGAGATAGAGAAAGCCATTGAGATTCAGGACTGGAATTAATAGACCCACCCAACAGTCCACAGAAACACACACACACACACGGACATTTGAAGGTTTTAGCTCACAAATCCCATGAAATCCCATGTCTAGTTTGACGTCTTTTTTAAAAAGTAGCTTTTCTCATCTCCAGCATAGACCTTGGCCAGTTATCTCCAGTCTTCAGAGGGACAAAGTGTGGGAAATGCAAAGAATTGGCTGTCAGCAGCTGCCAGGTTCAGCCAAGCAGAGAAGGTTGCATCTGTGCCGCCATGAAGTGTTTGGTGCTTCAGCGCTTCAGCGCTAAACAGCTGAAAGCTGCTGAATGAATGAATAAATAATAAATGAAGTGGATTAGCCAGGGTGGTTTGACGACTGCCAGTTTCCCCTCCCTCAGAAGCTGCTGGCTCCTATAAAACGCTTCAAGGCCTACGGAGAGCTTCTGTCGGATAAGGCCTGTCAAAGGCCTGTCCAGTGGACCAACGTTTTCACCAATAGTGGACAAACAGTTGCCCTGATGGCAACTACACAGGCAGGATATAAGAGGGAGAGCCCTCTAGCCCTCTTCTGAAGAAGATAACAGCTGGAGGCATTCAGACTATGAGGAGAAAAAGAATATGAAGGGGGAAACAGGCAAATCTCTTAGTTTGGCTTTCCCCCCGTATCTGATCCACCACCAATTTCCAGGTTCTTTCCATAGAATTTTTGAAGAGATTTGTGGATTTTGGTCAGTTCCTTTAAGGAGAAAAAAAAGGGCCATGCTTATTTGTTTGGGTTTATTGGAGGAGTAAACAGTCGTGAAAAGTGACATAAATCATAAACGCACGAGAGATACAATGGCTTGTAGAAGGGAACAGTCACCCCCTTCATGATCTAGAAAACGGGTTCTTGGCAACAAAGACCTTGGAAAACCACAGACGCTCTTTTGGTGAAGCGTTGCTTCTCCACGTAGTGCCCGATTCATTGCCAAAGTGTCAGTTCTCCATGTGGCACTCGATTCATCTCTGCTCAGAAGCAAAGATAGTCAGTCAACATCTTGTGTTCTTCCTGCAGTGGGTTTTTGGTAGTTCTAAATTGTGCTTGATCAAAAACTACACTTTCCCCACCCTAGTTACAGCTAGTCCGGAACATCCTTCCCAGTGTGGCCAAGTTGTAGTATATCCTCTGTCAGCCTTGCAGCATGCAGAATTAATACCTGTTACCTACATTATGCCAACTGCTATGCCAATTTAAAGGGCAGGAAGCCAGCTTTCTTTCTTTCTTTCTTTCTTTCTTTCTTTCTTTCTTTCTTTCTTTCTTTCTTTCTTTCTTTCTTTCTTTCTTTCTTTCTTTCTTTCTTTCTTCTAACCATCCTTCCTTCCTTCCTTCCTTCCTTCCTTCCTTCCTTCCTTCCTTCCTTCCTTCCTTCCTTCCTTCCTTCCTTCCTTCCTTCCTTCCTTCCTTCCTTCTTTCCATCCATCCATCGATCCTTCCTTCCTTCAATCCATCCATCCATCTTTCCTTCCTTCCTTCCATCCATCCATCCATCCATCCATTCATCCATCCATCCATCCATCCATCCATCCATCCACCCATCCATCCATCCATCCATCCATCCTTCCTTCCTTCCTTCCTTCCTTCCATTTTATAACACTTCTCTGGTCCCCACCCATTCCTCCTCTCACAGAAGCTGCATGCTGCAGGCAGATTCGGAGAAGCTGCGCCAGGCGTGGATCCAGGCAGTGCAAGCCAGCATCGCCTCTGCCTACCGGGAGAGCCCTGACAGCTGCTACATCGAAGTGAGTTTGTGTTTTTATGTGGTGAAACGCCAAGCTGTCCCTCGCCAACCCAACCAGGAAAAACCGATGTAGCACTGGGGAGAAACCTGTCTATCGCTGTTTCGGTGATGCACTTCTGCCACCTAATGGTAGAATTTGGTAGCACATCAGAATCTGCTGCTCTTCTAAAAGGCATTCTATAAATAATTAACAATTATTTGTTAATTATTTTGTAAAGGTTATTGTTAAATAACCCTCATTTTTAAAGGTTATTGTTAAATAGGAAAAATATCTATTAGACTATTATTTACTTCTTTTTAAAAAAGAGCTAGTATATAATATGAGTATGGTTTTTCCTTTCTCCCCATCCCTGGGACCAACAGTCATAACAGCATTAATATTTCATGTTTTACATCCTCCTGTAACCCCTCCCAAATTTCTTTCATGGGTAATAGGCATCTTCCCTTCACCAAAACAAATGCTAAAAAAAGCTCCCAGCACTAGATCACAAAATTCCTTGTACCATTAATTTATTTGAATCTCAGTGTTGATCTTCTAATGCAGGGGTTCCCAACCTAAGACCTGTGGGCCATATCTGGCCCATGGCAATGTTTCATGTGGCTCCCACCCCTCCAAGGGCATTCGATAAACAAAATGACTGACCCTTAGAAGCTTTTGGGACAAAATAGCCACCCCACCATAAAGACAAGGCAAAATGGCCATCTCAACAATATTGAGCATCGTCAAGTACAAGGAGAAGAGTAATTTCCCCTTTCTCTCTGCTCTTTTTCCACCCAGAGACTGGATCGGACAGCTTCCCCTTCTACCAGCAGTATTGACTCTGCGACCGATTCCCGAGACCGAAGCTCCAAAGGTGATTCCATCCTACAGAGAGTGCAGAGCATCCCAGGCAATGACCAGTGCTGTGACTGTGGACAGGCAGATCCCCGATGGGCCAGCATCAACTTGGGCATCTTACTATGCATTGAATGTTCAGGGATTCACAGGTACACCACTGCACATGAATCTTGGTCATTAGGGACTTTAGAATTGCCCTCTTGGGTTGGAACAGAGGCTGACCTAATGCAGCATTTTTCCTGTATTGTTCAGTTGTCAACAAGATGACCAAATTTGCTCACCAACACTTACGGTTCCCCAAAAATAAGACAGAGAGGTAAATTGCTCTGCTGCTAAAGGGAATATGTTTCTATCACGATTTGTCTCCACGGACAATCTGATTCTCCCTGAATTTATACGAATTTATACATTTGAAAGCCCTACAAGTGGCTACGACTTGCAGTAGAGTGAATTAGTGATATAGCGCTAAGCTGCTACAGTGCTATAGCTTTCCAGTGCTATAGTTCAAGAACATTGTAGAGCTTTAGGTCTACAGAACACTCCAGAAATTACACATTGAATACTTTGGGGAGATTTATTGGAGACTATTTGCCCATGGAAGAGGCCACACGTTAATTGTGTTGTTGATTTGTATAACCACTTATTTTTCCCCCTGTTTTATCCTCATTTTATCTGTAGGAGTTTGGGAGTTCACTGCTCTAAAGTACGGTCGCTCACTTTGGATTCTTGGGAACCAGAGCTGTTGAAGGTAAGACCAAACCTCTTAATATTGGTGGTGTAGAGAAGAGGACTAGATGTAGACTGATTAGAGCTAAATCTATATAGGGTAGAAAAGATTTTCTGGAGAGTTGATGAGAATAGCAGAACAAAAGAGTCAAATTTGCCTGTAGTTTTTGACAGTTTCGAGATACCCAGAATGAATCTGCACTTTTCAAATGAAGCAGTTTGATGCCACTTTAACTGTGGTAGCTGCAGCCTAAAGAATCCTTTGTATGGGTGAGATATGCAGGATTCTCTGCTAGACAGCTGTATCAATTCCCCCGGGGGCTACCACCAATAAATCTGCTTCACTAGAGGTTGCTCACTGCACCTCTGTGCTCAAAATAGATTGTTGTGTGTTGATGAAAGATAGCAAAAAGTATCTTAACATTCTTCCTTTCCCCCCATACTTTCTCAAAGTTGATGTGTGAGCTGGGGAATGCCACCATGAACCAGATCTATGAGGCTCAGTGCGAGGAGATGGGACTCAAGAAGCCAACCACAGGCAGTTCCAGGTAATCCTCTGTCCCACTTCTCGGATCCCCATTGAATTATCAGGAACCTACCTTTAGCTCATCTCAGGAGCGGCCAACCTTGGTGCCCCAGGTGTTCCAGACGCCCAGGTAAGCACACCTGCTGATCAGGGCTTCTGGGAAGTGAAGTCCAAGAACACCAAGGTTGGCCACCCCAGCTTAGCTTATATCTGAAAGCTTGGAAGTAACCACTTAAGGTGGGGTGGCCAAACTATGGCCTGTGGGCCGGCCCATGGCACCATTTCATGTGGCCCGATGCCACTCTCACCACTTCTGGAAGAGGAAGCAGGCATGTTTATGGCAGCTGTAAAATGCGCTCACGCATGCATAAATGTGTGCCGTAAACACACCCAGCCATGTTGTAAGCGCCTTTACTACAGCCACTGATGCATTTTATGACAGCGTTTATGGCAGGTGGAACCACATGATCAGCCTGCTTAGCTATCCGGTGGCATGGTCAGGAATGTGGCGCAGAAAGTTTAGGAACTTCTGACTTAAGGGATCACACATCACTTGTAGTTAGTTTAAAAGCATACTTAAATTACACTACTACCGCACTGCAGGAGGGGTAGCCCAGACTAGACATGAAGAGTCAAATTAGAATGATTTATGACAACATGCACTCACCATTCAGCAACGGAGTCAGTGCGTCTATTCTAGTTTGCCTGAATCCTGTGAGTCAACCCAGTGTAACTCAGTTGACGTAAATGTCAGTGAAAAACTACTAGAAGATAAGTTAGTGTGGGCATTTGATGTTGCCAGCTGACCCATACAATTTGTTGTATGACAGCAAGTACCTAAGCTGACTTCTTAACTTTTGACAATTTGCTGCCAAGATTTAGACCAATTTCATTACTCCAAAATGTACAAGACAACCCCCATATCCACAGGTTCAGTATTCACAGTTAAGGTTATCTGTAGTTCTAAAAATATTCAATTAAAACCGGTGTTTCCATGATGCATTACCAGAGCTGTCCACTAGAGGCCACTGTCTGTAATGTAATGTTTACAAGGAACAAAGGCAGACATTTTGGTATCTGTCATGTAGAATGATGGAGGCCTATTTAACACACAGGTATGTATGTTAAATATAGAGCTCATCATTTTCTGCAATTTCATATACCTCTGGAAGATCTTGGGATGTATCTCCCACAGGGGAGACCTATAATAGGATTCTAGCCAATGACACAGAGAGTGCTGTCAGCCTAGTTTGAAGCTAGTCATGGAATTAAAAGGAGATTGTTTCACTTTTTTTTACCCTAATTATCATATGTATACTGTTTGGAGGATGAACAGGAAATTAACGGGATAAAACCTGCCTTCCTTCTCAGGCAAGACAAAGAAGCTTGGATCAAAATCAAATATGTAGAAAAGAAGTTCTTGAAGAAGTTGCCAAACGCGCAGACCCTGGCTGAGAATGAACGCAAACCCAGGCGCTGGAGTGTAAAAAAATGCCAGCGGCGTAATAGCACTACAAAAGTGCCCACGGCACGTAGGAAGTACCGCCACGAAGCAGGAAACGCCTCCCCAGCTGCGCATCCATCAGGTGAGTAATCTGTTTATCTCTATCTCCCATCTTCCTGTATCCCCTGGGGAGGGATTTTGGGAGCTGGTTGTCTGAAATTGATAAAATGTCCAAGTATGGATGTCTACGAGAACATAAGAATAGAACAAGAGCCTTGATGGATTGTTTCAAAAGTCCGTCCATTTCAGGATTTGGTCTTTCTCAATGAGAAAAATGTTGTTTACGGGAAGTCTACAACTAGGACAGTGGTGGCAAACCCATACCATGCGCGCCGGACATGGCAGTCCCAGCCCTTTCTGTTGGCCCGCACGCCGTTGCCTCCTCACTCCCCCCAGCACAGAATTCACCCTGCCCCATTGCCCAGCAGCCCAATGGGAGCACTTCCTTACCCAGCAGAATTCACTCTTCCCAACAGCCCAATGGGAGTGCTTCCTCCTTCCTCAGCATAGAGTTTGCTCCCCCCTCTGCCCAGCAGCCCAATAGGAGCACTTCCTCCCTCCCCCCAGCACAGAGATCATCTAGCCCCTCTGTTTGGACACTCAGTCTGTAAAAGGTTCGTCATCACTGAACTAGGACGTGGAATCAATAATATTCTCCTGCAAATGTCCCCCCAAGAATTGGGAATTAGAGAGGATGTAATTTCCGGGGTGTAAATGTGGTGGCAAATGGTCATCCTGATTAGTGACAGCCTGTTTGATCTGAGTTTCCTAACTGAGGACTAACTTACACGTTGAAATAAAAATTTGTTGTTTTGTATCCTAAACCTGCTCCTTTTATAGCATCAGGAATTAGCTTCTTTCATTTGTACTACAGATAACTGAAACTGTGGATAGCAGCACACCCTTTATTTTACATTGCTAACTGGCCTCTAGTGGCCAGCGCTGGTAATGCATCATGGAGCTACATATATATTATGTATTTTAGGATTTTTATCGAATATTTTAGACACCTTGGATAACGTTTTTGTCTTCCAAGATGAAAGAAGGCGACTGAGTTTTTAAAAAGTGTTTTTTCTTTACAACCAGCTGCCACCTTGGAGCGGAAGTTCAGGCGAGACTCCCTCTTCTGCCCGGATGAACTGGATTCCCTTTTTTCCTACTTCGACACGGGCGCCGGAGCGGGGCCACGCAGTAAGTACTTCTGAGTAATTAATGGGGTTTTTTGGTGTGTGACTATGGCTTTCTGTCCTGGGATGTCTCAGGTGTCCATTTTGAGATGGGCATGGCAGAGAACAAGGAGCAAACCTTGAAATGAGATGCGGGGGGAGCCGAAATCACAGCTTGAAAATGTTTTCTTTGTTAGACTACAAGTCCCACAATCCACCATTGAA
Organism: Furcifer pardalis; assembly: GCA_030440675.1. Taxonomy (NCBI): domain Eukaryota; kingdom Metazoa; phylum Chordata; class Lepidosauria; order Squamata; family Chamaeleonidae; genus Furcifer; species Furcifer pardalis. The sequence continues at coordinate 40,318,298 of CP126891.1, forward strand.
GTTCCATTAGAAATGGGCAATTATTTTCAGAAACCTCCTCCTATAATCTTCCTTCTTCCCACCATTGCATTTTTCTCATTTCCTCTTAGCATTTTCTGTTTGGGCCGGCTTGGCTTCGTGGTTAAGACGCTGAGCTTGAAGAATGGAGGTCGGCAGATCAGCAGTTCAAGACCCAAGATGGAGTGAGTGCCCATCATCTGTCCCAGCTCCTGCCAGCAGCTCAAAAGCAAGAGCTTACAAGTAGTTAAATAGGTATCACTTTGGCAGGAAAGGTGTTTCACTGTCTAGTCCTGCCTTCCACATGACCACCAGAACATCTGCAACCACAGACAGCACTGGCTCTTTGGCTGTAAATGGTGATTTACAGTAGGATACAACTAGCCAGGGAGATTTTTTACTTGGTCATGTAACAGGCATTCATTTCCATGGTCATGTAACAGGCATTAGAAGCCAGAGGGCATGGAACGCTGTTACCTTTCCTGCCAAAGTGGTACCTATTTATCTACTTGCAAATTCCTTGCTTTCAAACCATTCGGTCGGCAGGAGCTCGAGCGGACGACACTCGGCTCTCGAACTTTGGATCTGCCGACCTTCTGGCCATCAAGCTCGGTGTCTTAACCACTAAGCCACTGAGGCCCTTTGATGATAACCCTCCCTTGGCTGACCTTCCGTCCACCTTCTTCTTAGGTGGCAACCACATCTCAGTGCAGCCCACCCCGGCCACCAACCCCTGGACTGACAGTAGCCACGGCCCTGCAGGCAGCAGTTCGCCGTTCCTCCTGGACGGAGGTAAGGCGTGGGCGGTGGAAATCCCTTGACCTGTCTTGCCTTCCAAAATGCTCTTGCCGCTCTGTTGCTAAAGTTAGCGGTGCTCCCTCGAGCAGAACCTCCATGATTGGGGCAGTGTACCGTATTGTGCCACAGCCCCTGGGGGGGGGGGGCAAAAAGAGAGGAAGGCTACAGCGTCGACTCCCAGCTTGAGGACTTCTAGAGTTCGCCAGACGTTTAAGTAAATGTAAAGGTCATCCTTGTTCGAAAACCAGTCGTATCCGACTCTAGGGTTTAGTGCTCATCTCTGTTTGCGGCCAACCACTGCTGTCTGCATCTGCAGATGTTTCAGTGGCCACGTGACTAAACACCGGAGTGCCCAGAATGCTGTTTACCTTCCCATTGAAGTGGTTCCTATTTATCTACTTGCAATTTCTTGCTTTCAAACTGCTAGGTTGACAGGGGCTGGGCCAGAGACAGGAACTCACTCCATCACACAGCGCTCAGGTCTTGAACTGCTGACTTTGGTGACCTTCCAGTTGTCAGGTTCAGCGTCTTAACCACTTGGAGCCACCACAGTCCCTTCCCCAGACATTTGGTCTGATCCAAAAGCACAATTCTCCTTCATCACTTTTGTGGGTTCCATTGAGTGTGTATTTTATGGAGCTGTCAAATATCTTGGTTATTGTATGGAAAATCTATGCCACTCCCCTGGTCATGTCCCTTTGCTATCTTTTGGGTTGCGGGTTCACTTTTCACAGTGCGGTTGACAATCTTGGAGTACCCTGGCATTTTTCGTGCAATAGATTTATTTATATTGAAATGTGTTCACCACCCATCTAACCAACTAACCAACCTGCCAACCAACCAGCCAACCAACCAACCAATCAACCAACCAACCAACCAACCAACCAACCAACCAACCAACCAACCAACCAACCAACCAACCAAACCAAACCAAACCAAACCAACCAACCAACCAACCAACCAACCAACCAACCCACTGCTGTGGTAGTCTCTGAAATACAGAGGGGAATGTAACAGCTCTCTATGGTACCAGAGCACCCTCCTATATCATAGAGTTCTGCCAACTGGAAAAGCAGAGCGTCTCCTTGTTTCCCAGAAAGGAAGAAGGCAAAACACTGCTGAATTTCAGCAGCATACTTGCTTTTTGGGGACAACATCCTAGATCAGGGGTTCCCAACCTTTTCAAACAGGGGCCGGGTCACACTCTCTCAGTCAGCTTTGAGGGCCGGATGGCCATTTTGCCCTGCCTGCATGATGGGGCAGCCATTTTGTCCCAACAACTTCAAAGGGGGTGGGCATTGTGCTTCTCGAATGCCTTGGAGGGGTGGGGGACACATGAAATGGCCCCACAAGCCAGATCTGGCCCACAGGCCTTAGGTTGGGAACCCATGTCCTAGGGGGTACAAAATGCAGTCTGAATATGGGCTGTGTTCCACATTCCCAGTCTCTATTTCAGAGTTTAGTCTGTCCAGAAAGAAAAGAACAATAAAGGCTTATTTTCTTATGCCATCCTTTACAGTCTGTTCCTAAAGGATCTGAAGTGGGATCTTCCAGAACAGTCTGTTGCCACAACAGCTCATAATGCCGTATCTCCACCAAAAGGTGGTGCTGTGGTATTCTAACATAACACAAACCGCGTAGAAGAGAGAAGGGAGTTTGAATGACACAAAGACGGAAATGGAGAACTCTTGTATTAAAATGTATTTGGTTTGTCTCTTGTTGGCCCCGCAGGTCTGAGCAGCGATAGCGGACTTGGCGGTAGCACTGACGGTAGCACGGACATCCTAGTGTTTGGCTCGGTGGTGGACAGTGTCACAGAGGAAGGTAGGTTCTGTGCAGAGGGTGGATCAGAGCATTGAAGACGTTGGATTACAGTTCTCAGAATCCCACAATGGTTTGGGAAACTGTTAGCTTTTGGGCCAGATCTGCCTTTCTTGGGTCCTGATCCAGCTACCTGAAGTTGACCCTTTACCCAATGATACGAATTATGGAATCCCATCTTCTATACAGGGTTCCTTCACTACATGGTGAAACGTTGATGTTCTCCAAAGGCTTAGTTAATTAAGTCAATTAGGTTGGTTCTACCTTTTGACCTCGGGCTGAACTCATCACAAGAATGTGGTGCCCATGAACCTCTTTTGACTTGAATTTGGTCCCTAGACTTCAAGGTGTTTCCTGCCCTTGGTGGACAACCATGACTGGTCTTCCATGGTCGCTTATGCCCTTGACTTCTCCATCTGCAGAGTGTGAAGTTTCAGAAGAATCCAGTGGCGAAGCTGAAATTGAACAGGAAGCTTCCGACCTAGAAGACTTGCGGGAACTCCACCCGGGGTTACTTGTTTACAAGGCGTCGCGGGCCCGTAACCTGCCCGTCATGGCGGAGGCTCTGGCACACGGTGCTGATGTCAACTGGGTGAATGATGAAGATGAGAGCAAAACCCCATTGATTCAAGCTGTGATGGGGGTAGGTCATACCTTCCCAGAATCGCTCGTTTGATTTGGGTGGCAATATATAAATCTGAATAATAAATAAATAGATACCTTACCTGGGTTGTGGCATATGGATAGAGAGTATAAGTCAGATCTGAGGGTCTCTGCAATTAATGCAATTAATGTAATTTTAGCCAATTTAGATGCTAAAATGTGCCAATGATTATTATTATCTCTTAGAGCTAGGACTAATGGTTAGGGCTAGGTTCTAGGGCAAGACCTTGGTTCTACAGCTAGAGTGAGGACTAAGGGTTAGGGCTAGGTTCTAGGGTTAGATTTAGGACATTAAGGTTAGGTTCTAGGGCTGAGCTAGGACTAAGCACTAGACCTAGATTCCAGGGCAAGATCTAGGACTAAGCACTAGACCTAGATTCCAGGGCAAGATCTAGGACTAAGGGCTAGACCTACATTCTAGTTCTAGAACAAGACTAAGGATTAGGACTAGTTTCTCAGGCTAGAGCTAGGGCTAGAAAGAGGTTAGAGCTCAAGCTAGGGCTAATTCTATGGCTAGAGCTACGGCTAGAGCTAGGACTAAGGATTAGGACTAGGTTCTGTGGCTAGATCTAGGACTTAGGGATAGGGATATGTTATAGGACTAGAACCAGGGTTAGACATAGGTTGAAGTTAGGGCTCATGTATTTTACGCCAGGGTGTATTTTACGCCAGCGTTTACAGTGGGTGGAAACACATGATTGGCCCACTTCGCTGTCCGGGGGGCATGGTCCAGCCCACAGCATGAAAAGGTTTGGAACCCCTGTCCTAGAGCTAGGGTTAGGGGTTAGAGCTGGGTCTAAGTTCTAGAAGAAAACATGAGGTTGAATCTCCTGATATGAAGCAAAGATAAGCAGGAAATCTGCGGGGTTTTAGAAGAACTCAACACAAGTGGAACAAGAACTTTTGCCACTCTAGTTGGCCTCAACGTTGATGTCATATGTTGCCCCTTTGTTAAATCTTGGAAAATGTGTAGACTTGCCCATAATGTTTAACTAACTGCCGTTAATTCTGTTTTGGACAGGGTTCCCTGATAGCTTGCGAGTTCTTGCTCCAGAACGGAGCGGACGTTAACCAAAGAGATGTACGAGGCCGTGGCCCTTTGCATCACGCAACGTATTTGGGCCACACTGGGTAAGTCCTTGAGTATGGATCCTAGTGTTGAACTAGGGATGTTCAGGCATGATCTAAGAGTCTGGGCTGAGAAAGAGCAGGAGTGGGGTAGGGAGGGCCAAAAGACCATTAAAGGATCATCGTCTTCCCAAACCCTTCTAGCGCAGAGCTAAATTCATTTATTTTTACTGGAATCCCCTTTTTTCCTATAATGGCTACCAGTTTCTTTTTGCAGTGACCACCAATTTTTCTGCAATGGCTGCCATTTCCCCCACCCCATAATGGCCACCAATTCTTTGGAATGGCCACCAATATTTTGTTTTGGAACGGCTACCAGTTATTTTTGGAGTGGCTGCTATTTAGATCGGGGTTCCCAACCTATGGCCCTCAGGCCAGATCCAACCCCATGGCACAATTTCATGTGGCTCCCTGTCCCTCCAATGGCATTTGAAAAACAAAATGGCTATACCATTTGAAGCTATTGGGACAAAATGGCCATCCACGTTGTGTATGCGGGGCAAAATGGCCATCTGATCCTCAAAGGTGACAGAGAGTGTGACCTGGACCCTGGCTTGTAAAGGTTGGGGACCCCTGATTTAGATCCTCATTGTGGCCTTCAGTGATACGGCGTCTGAGTCATTTGGGGGTCAGGAGGGAAAATTGAGGGCTGGTAGCTGTCGTGAATAAGCACTGATTTTTTAAAAATATATATTCATAAATAGAGGGAATAAAGGTCAGTATCTTATCAGCAACAACAAGCCCAGCTGTACGGATAATCTGACAACACAATGCTCTGATACGTAGATTTCCAAATTTGTCAGCTGTGAATCAGAAGGTGTGTTTCCTCCCCTTTGTGTCCGGCAGGCAAGTTTGCTTGTTCCTAAAGCGAGGAGCCAATCAGCACGCGGTGGATGATGATGGGCAGGATCCCTTGAACATCGCGGTCCAGGCTGCTAACGCAGACATTGTTACTTTGTAAGTAGACCCAAGGGGTTGGATGAATTCCATTGATTTCTAGACCATGTCAGCATGCAACCCTAAACGTTTTCGGTCCAATTGCTTTAGGATTAAGAGGGTTGGAAGAGTTTCCCATGTATTTTAGGCAAAGTTTCCCCAATAGGATTTCTATGCCAAAGTGGTTCAAAGGACCTCTCGATGAAGCCATTAGAAGTGCAGTTCTTGTCTTTATTTAATCCCCCTGTGTCTCTACTAACTGCCAGGGGAAGAAGAAGCCAGGGCAGGATGAGGACCTTGCCATCCCTCCCCCTGTGCCTATACCAACTGCCAGGGGAAGAAGAAGCCAGGGCAGGATGAGGACCTTGCCGTCCCTCCCCCTGTGCCTATACCAACTGCCAGGGGAAGAAGAAGCAAGGGCAGGATGAGGACCTTGCCGCCCCTCCCCCTGTGCCTATGCCAACTGCCAGGGGAAGAAGAAGCCAGGGCAGGATGAGGACCTTGCCGTCCCTCCCCCTGTGCCCACTCCAACATATTGTATCGTAATATAATGCATTGTCTGTAAGCTGCCCTGAGTCGCCACGGCGAGTGGGTGGCAATATAAATTTGAACTAATAAATAAATAATAATAAATAAATTGGGGGGGGGCTCGTCCGGGATGCAATAGTTGTTTTGGCAACTCGCCCCGAACCAGCGTCAACAGGTCAAATTCTCAAGGGTTGGAGACCTTGTTTTACAACCCCATATGGGGCCTTCTTTGGGTGTGGACTCTCCAAAGTCAAGAGCCTTTCCTCTAACTCCCTTCTGCACCATCCAAAAGTAACCCCAGCTTTCTTCCTTGTCTCCTCCTCCAGGCTACGTCTGGCTCGAATGAACGAAGAGATGCGTGAAGCTGAGGCTCCGTTTGGGCATGCAGGTCAATATACTAACAACAGCCCTACAGAGCTACAGTACAGAAAATGTATACAGGAGTTCATTAGCCTTAACATAGATGAGTGTTAGTGACTTCTACCCCACTCCCCCCAACCTGCTGCCTCTTCTTCCTCCTCTTCCTCCTCCTTTCGGGTCGAAATTTAAGGATGCAGGACTGGAAAAACAAAAGACGAAACACAAGCACACTATACAAGCTCCTTGGTGTGGGTTGGGAGTTTCCGTTCCAACCGGCCAAAGCGCGGATGGGATGAACGCTGTGCTAAAGGAAAGGGAAAGAGAGAGATGGAGATAATGTGGCAGAGAACACTTTAAATAATAATAATAATAAATCTATGTAAAATATTACATATCTGGTTTGCAAAGAAGGCCCCCATTGGGAGATGGATGAGCAGTTCTTCTGTGGAAGAGGGTGTGTCAGGGATTAAATGTAGAGTGTGTTATATAGGATTTTCACACACACACATCGAAGTCAGGACTGAGTTGAAGATCCCCTTTCCCCCCGTCTGTTGCTGTCAACAGTCAATGTTTAATTTATTTATTATTTATTATATATATATATATATATATATACATAAAAATATATATAATCCCTACTGGGAATCAAAGCAAGATTCGTAGCCATTTTCATGAGAGGAGAGGGAACCGTACGTATTTATTCCAGGTTGATAAACGAAGGAAGTCTACGTTGTCCTTCTCTCTCTCTCTTTCTCTCTCTCTTTTTCTCACTCGCTTGGCGTTGGCCGCCATCTTGGGAGGGGATTCTTGATCAGTTGGGACGCTAATCACTGCAAATGACACATACACGGACATGGACACCCATAGTATATACGCCCGTGAAACTCATGTACAGAGCGGACGTTGGTTGGATTTTCACAGGGCTGCTTCTGCAGCAGTCCTCGGGTTGAGATGCGTGGTCACCCATCTTCCAACATGCTCTCAGATTAAAGCCAGCTGTTGCTTCCTCAAACTTTTATTTTTTAAAAAAATTGGGAAGTGGGGAAATGGAGACTTGGGCAACGAGTGCGATTGAACGGGGAGGAAAGCTTAGCTGGTCAAAGCCATAACTCAGCCGAGATGAGGATGTAATCTTTGTAGGGTGAAGACAGATGGAACTTACGTGGAGCTACAAAGGCACGTCGGGAAGGAGCTATTGTATATTTGCTGCCAACGCACCTACATCAACAGGATTAAAGCTAGTGTTTTTATAATGTTGCTTTATACAAAGTGGACTACCAAGAGACAATTGTTTGGCTGCTGGTATCTGGCCTGGAAAATTCTATTTGGGCCTATTATAGTTCAACATAAGTCAGTGATAGCCAACCTTGGCACTCCAGGTGTTCCTGGACTTCAATTCCCAGAAGCCCAAGGTCAGCACTCCTGCTGATCAGGGCTTCTGGGAATTGAAGTTCAAGAACATCTGGAGTGCCACCAGGCTAGGGCATAGGTCCTTAAACTTGGCTCTCCAGATGTTCTTGGACTTTAATTCCCAGAAGCCCTCATCAGCAGGAGTGGTGACTTGGGCTTTTGGGAACTGAAGTCCAAAAACACCTGGAGATCCAAGTTTAAGGACCTATGGCAGTGACAGCCAACCTTGGCACTCCAGATGTTCTTGGACTCCAATTCCTAGAAGCCCAAGGTCAGCACTCCTGGCTGATCAGGCTTCTGGGAATGGAAGTTCAAGAACACCTGGAGTGCTAAGGTTAGTCATCATGGACATATGTCTTGCCTGCCCCACTTTGGGCCACCATTGTGGACTCATGGGGTTATGATTCACCTTGTGTTTGTATCTATGCACATAGAAACTTAGCATGTTAGGAGGTTTCTAGTCTTCCTGATGTGCTACAGTTCATAGTGTAGGGAGGGTAATGAGGATTCATGGTGATGGTTACCCAAAGGTAAATGGTCTAAATGATAGATTTTCAGAATACAAACTAAACCCAATATTAAGCTGGGCTTCTACGGCCAGAGAACTCTGCTGGAATTTCTTCTGTCTTCGCTCTTGAGATATTATGTCTGTCTTCATCCAATGTGACTTGCCAGTGTGGTGGGGCTTGGAAAAAGACACTCATCGCTGGCGATGGGGGTGGGGGGGTTGGTTACTTTTTTTAAAAGGGGGGGGGACATAAACGCTAAGGAAGGCTGTAACGTCAGTCTCTCCTCAACTTTTGAGGCTACAATTAGCTGAGATAAGGCTTTTGGTTCCTCAGTCACTTACAGTTTTCCACTAATCTATTCCTGGGAATGGGGGGGGGGTCTTCTTTTTCGTATGCATGCCCTAAAAAAAATACTGTAATTTCCCGTCACTGATGCATGATCACAGAGGCTGCAACTTCATTTTTAATTTTAATTTTTTTCAGATTCTGGGATTTTTCCAGGGTGGGCCCAGGCTTGGATAAAGATGGCTAGTTGTTTATTTTAATTTTTTAGATAGGGTGAGGCCCATTCTGTCTAAGAAACTCTGTGGTTTTAGAGTCTTTTTCAGGTGATAGACTGGGATTTTCCTTTAGACCAGGGGTTCTCAACCTTTTTAAGCCATGGGCCAGACCACACCCCGTAAGGCAGCTGAGCGGGCTGGATTGGTTTCCCCTGCTGTAAAGGCTGCTGTAAAACACGTCAAAACGGATGTCGTAAACAAATTAACGACAGCCGTGGGTGCATTTACAGCTGGGTCACATGAAATGGTGCCATGGACCGGGGCTGGCCCACGGGCAGTAAGTTAAGAACTCCTACTTTTGACATTCTCTAGAGGATCGTATACAAGTTATCCAAGTTACAACTAGATTAATGGGTAGGGAGAGTGGTGGCTGATTTCTCAGCATCATCTTTTGCTCAAGGCAGATGGATTTGACAGCTTGGGACAGATAGACCACCCAAGTTTGCCTGATGGCTTCTGTCAGCTGCATCCCATAATTTCCTTCCCAAACTCTTCACCCTCTTCTTTCTCATGTCTTGATTTCTGACCTTCACACGTTGCCTCTTCCTTCTGCCCTGTGTTCCTCATTGTCCCTGTTAGGATGACCTCCCGCTTGGGCCATAAGTGGCCAGAGCAGAATTCAGACTGGCACTAAGCCGGAAGGTCTCGTATTTCATGGAACTGGCTAGCCATATCAGGGAGGGGCAATTAAAGCCACAACATGAATTGTGGCACCTTGAAGGCCTTCGTATTTTTCTTGGAAGGACCTCTTGTAGGTTATAGGTAGGTCTAGTGACAGGAGATGGAGACCTTGAAGATCTGATAGGATAGTGATGGCAAACATTGGCACTCCAGTTGTTCTTGAACTTCAATTCCCAGAAGCCTTGATCAGCAGGAGTGCTGCGTTGGACTTCTGGTCATTGAAGTCCAAAAACAGCTGGTCTGCCAAGGTTCATAGGAGAAAGTTTGGATTGAGACGGCAACTGGCCAAAGATATGGAGAACCTGAAACCCTTAAAATATATAGAAGGTTGGGGTTGATGGTCTCTTTAGGACTTGTCTCCACAGGAAACGATTGGGTTTAAGCTTACGCCAGGAGCAGGAATTTAGGTCCTGACAGCCACACCCCAACATTGGCACAGAAGTCAGGAAAAGTTGACCTTTCAGAAGAACACTTCATGTGTTTCCATGTTGGTTTGGGTACCCTAATTCAGTGATGGCGAACCTTTTAGAGACCGAGTGCCCAAACTGCAACCCGAAACCCATTTCTTTATCGCAAAGTGCCAACACAGCAACAGGAGAGGAAGGAAATGCTCCCATTAGGCTGCTGGGCAGAGGGGTGGGGAGAATTCTGTGCTGGGGGAGGAAGGAAATGCTCCCATTGGGCTACTGGGCAGAGGGGCGGGGAGAATTCTGTTCTGGGGGAGGAAGGAAGGTGATCCCATTGGGCTGCTGGGCAGAGGGGTAAGGCGAACTCTGTGCTGGGGTGACTGCACGGGTGCCCACAGAGAGGGTTGTGAGTGCCACCTCTGACATGCATGCCATAGGTTCACCACCACTGCCCTAGTTGTTGTACAAAAAAGCCAACTCTTCAGAGCACTGGATTTATGTCACAATACCCATTACGTGATGGGTTGGAGCACCAGGGACTGGGAGGTCCAATCTCCCAACATGTTCTGGGGGAGAAAGGCCAGCTGTGGAAGGTCATTGTAGGACAGACTTGACTTCATGTCACAGAATTATAATCCACCCATTATACCACGTTGGCTCCTTTGGATTCAAATTGGGGGTTGTTTTTTAGCTAGAAGCTTGTTCAGTATTCTATCCTGGAAACTCAAGGAGACTTTTTTTAAACTCCCTGGGCTGGTCTGTTCTTGAATTCTGGTTCCAGTCATGACCAGCGCCATCACTCCAGTTCCCCACTGCAGGGACCTTTACCCAAGATGCCATCTTTGGAGGTGGGTGGTAATCTCTGCCTGTTTTCCAAGCCTAAACGATCTCAGGAAATAACAAGACATGTACTTACTTCATGGTACCAATACGTAACCTCAGATAACCGGGTTTGGGTACTAAACCAGAAACTACGCATCCCATCTGGTGCCTGCTCTGGCTTTTTGGGGTGGGTTGCTCCATGCCAAAATCTGCCCAAAGTGCAAACTTTTGTATCTTCCTACCACCTGCCCTCATACCAAACTCCTCAACGGCCTTCTGTCGCTCCCAATCGTCAATCGTTCTGAACCTTATGGGCGTCAGAGATGAAATTCTTCTTTCGGCAGTGTTGCCGGAAAAAACAGGTTGTGAGGGTATGGTGAGCAAAAGGAACATACGGTACCAGAAGGAACATATGCACCAAAAGTAGGAGAGAGAGAAAGGCTTTATTGCATGTATGCTTAACAGGCTCTCCATCTTGCAGCAAGGAGTGAAGAGACAAAAGTCTTCTTATAAACGAGGCTGAAACAGACATCAGACATCCCAGTACACAGAATTCACAAAAAGGCCAGAACTAATCTGATTAGTCCCCCAATCTGCACTGTTGTTACAGCCAAATTCAGGAACCCACTATGAAAAACCCCTTGCCCCAAATAATACTTCATAGGACATTTGGTACATGAAGAGCAGTTGTGTAATTGGAAGCCTTGACATCTTTCCCACAAAAAGGTTGTAACGTCTGTCCGTCCTCCCTTCTATCTCTATTCCCCTTGTCTATCCCCCCTTTTTTTGTTGGTATTTAGAGGAGGAAACTTTTTTAAAATGCACAAAGTGTACAGCAGTGGCAAGAGTAAAGATGAGAGAATATTTTATAATTAAACAAGCATTTGGAAATGGGGACAAACTTTGCATGTTGGACAAGATTTTTTGTTTTGTTTCTTATTTAAAATTTTATTTGTACCTTATTTCAACTCAATGTACAAAAATTAGCTAGGTGCACTTTTTCTTTACAGTAATGAGTTCTTTTATTGTTTTGTATTTTGACGTAGTTTTTGTTAGTGCTGTCTTTTTTAAAAAATGGGTGATATTGAGGAGTATTTAATTTATTACCGAAGAAGCCCTAAAGGGTGAGTGCAATTATAATTTTCCCCCCTCCATTAAATAAAATTTGGATTGTTTAATGTTGGGATATTTTTTTTGTACAGTTGCAAGGGTGTATATAATATATAATATATTAAATATGTAGCAAACTTGCCTTTCCCTGACTTGATTCTTACCTCTTTCTAAGAGGTTGGGTGGTTACCTAAATTCCCAGAAACCCAAGTCAGCCCCTCTGCTTGTCAGGGCTTCTGGGAATTGAAGTTCAAGAACAGCTGGAATGTCAAGGTTTGCCATCACTGGTCTATGAGCAAGGAACCATGGGTATTGTAGTCCAGTCTCAGTTGCCCAGTTATCCCAGTGTTGGCACAGACTCTCCAAGGTCAGATGTGTTGTGGGAATACTGGGTGACCCTAAGGCTAGCCAGTTGGAGAACTCAAGGTGGGATGGGGAAATGGCGACTAGAGAATGGAGTGGATTGTTCTCAAACAAATAGACCAGGGGTTCCTAACCTAAGGCTAGATCTGGCCCACCGTACTATTTCATGTGGTTACTCCCACACACCCCCAAGGGCATTCGAGAAACAAAATGGCCAACCCTTTGAAGCTGTTGGGATAAAATGGCCACCCCCATCGTGCAGACAGGGCAAAATGGCCGTCCGGGCCTCAAATGCTGACTGAGAGAGTATGACCCGGTCCCCTGCTTGAAAAGGTTTGGGAACCCCTGAAATAGGCGCTGGGTTTCAATTTAGTAGTAGCTTAGTTTGCGAGATGACAAAATGTATTGGAGAAGGTGTACGTAAGCTGGGTGATATATATGCACTTAACATTGTGGTGTGTGGATTGCAGAGTAAATGTGAAAAACAACTGGGGTGTGTGTGTGTGTGTGTGTGTGTGTGTGTGTGTGTGTGTGTGCGTGTGTGTGTGTGTGTGTGTGTGTGTGTGTGTGTGTGTGAGAGAGAGAGAGAGAGAGAGAGAGAGAGAGAAATGAGAAACTACTTAATCCATTCTATTGCTCTAAAAACCAATGTACAGTAATACACCGGATAACGTTATGACTTGGTTCCACAAGTCATGACGTTATCCGATTTTTAGCATTGTCCGATGCATGCATCGAATAATGCTTTAAAAAAAAGCCTTGACTTCAGGGGAAAATGGCTTTAAAGGCAGGCAGGGAAAGAAAGAGACCTCCTTGCCTTTAAAGCCACCCCCCACCCGCAGCGGTCTCTGCGACTGCAGTAGGGTCGGGGAAGAGCACCCGCCTTTTCCCCGACCCTACTGCAGTCGCAGAGACTCCTTGTCTCTTTCTTTCCCTCCCTGTATTTAAACTACAGGGAAGGGGGAAAGAGAGAGATGTGATTGGTTCTCTAGAGAACCAATCACATCTCTCTCTTTCCCCCTCCCTGCAGTTTACATACAGGGAGGGAAAGAAAGACAGAAGCCGTTCTCTCTCTCTCTGTAGTTTAAATACAGGGAGGAAAAAAGACGCGATCGCAGGGACCGCTGGGGGTGGGGTTGGGGGTTGGATTGGGTAGTTCTACCCAAACCACCCCACACCCGCAGACCATTGCATTGGATAACGCTAAGAATCATTATCCAGAATCGTTATCCGATGCATCGTTATCCGATGCATCGTTATCCGATTCTAGCGTTATCCAATGCAATCGTTGTTCGGGGTATTACTGTACTTAATTTTATGTCAATCTCAACAAAAAATACAGGGTTAAAATGAAAACATATAGGACTCAAATAAAATTAATAGGTCACACAAAACACTTAATCGGAACAAAATGAAAGTTAAAAAAATTAATGACAACACAATAAATAAAAACATGACCCGCCCCCCAGTGGGATGATTTGGAGATATGACCAAATGTTTCCTCCCCTTCCAAACATTGTGAAGGTATAAAACCAGGAGTGCCCAAACTTTTCAGGCCGTGGGCCAGTCACGTGGTTCAGGGAGCTGGTCACTATGGCCCGGGGGCCGGATACAGCCTCCGATGCCAATCCATCTGTTCCGTGAACCCCTTGTTGCTTGGGGAAGCGGAAGTATAGAACCCTTCCCTTTTATTACAACAATACAGAATGATTTTCTGTGCCTGGAATATATGAATTCGCCACCTGGGAGTGCTATTTGACAGTCGTGCGCCGGAGAAATCAGGGGTGGGTCGGAAATCAAGCAACTGGAAAACTCTGTAAAGGGAGGAATGGGAAGGGGGGGGGAGAACATAATATTTCTTTAAATTATTATTGTGTCAGTCTGGTTCAAAGGCAGGGCGAGAGAAGAGAACTGAGGATCAAGCCCAAACAAATATTAGACTGGAATAGTATGTGATGTAGCCTCTATTCTGTTAGGATTGCCATATTTAAGCTAATTATGGGTTAACCTTTTCTATCTGGATCCCACAACTTGGAACACTGCTATTTCCTGTTGGAAAAGCACTTTGGAAAACGCACGTGTGGGTTCTGGCTGCTGTGTAAGAATGGGTGGGTTTGGGAATCTTTTTCTGCCATTGGTTGTGTCTGAAGTAAGCTATACAACTGGCAAAATGACCTATTCTGCATGGGTGTCCTTGCAAAATGAGCAAATGTGTATCTACAGTACTTGCCATTTCTTGCTTTCAAGCTGCTAGGCTGGCAGGAGCTGGGGCAGAGAGGGGAACTCACTCCGTCATGCAGTACTCGGGTCTCGAATTGCCAACCTGCTGACCTTCCAGCTGTCAAATTCAGCATCTTAACCACTAAGAGGGGGGTTAAAAATAGGATTTCCTCTTTTGCAAGTCTGGGAAGGGTTCAGTCCGTGTATGGCTGTACCACATGCTTTTTATGCTGAGCGTGTGGTAAGCTACTCAACTAGGTTTTTGGGGTATCTTAGGGTGCACAGATTTGTGATTTTGGACAACAACCCCCATATTTCCTGGATTGGCCACTGGACGCTCCAGAATTCTGGACAAGGTAGTCCAGAAACGGCCCTAAGCGTTGAAGAACTTCTTCCATTGATGAGATGCACATTCTCTTGTAAATGCGCTCTTCTGTATCAACCTTTTCTATCACCTTGATTTGTTTTGACTGTACAATCTTTGTAATATTGGGGTCCTGCCCCCCTACCCTTACCCCATTCCTTCTTCAAAAACGGAATTTTTCCCCGTCCCGTTCTTCTCTCCCTTTTGCCTGCTCGGTCCTTCTGCTGAACGATTCCTCCGAACCCAAAACACTTTGTATGTTACTTATCTTTGTATGGTTTTAACAAAAGAAGCATTAACTCACACACACGCACACATGCACAAAGGGAGGAGACCCCAGGGCGGTGGGATGGGGGTGGATGGGATTCAAAACTTTGCTGCTCTGATGTCCTTCTGCCCAACCTCCCCCCCCCCACTTCCTTCTATCATCTCTTGAAACACTGTTAATAAAAATCTAGAGTAAAATCTTTTACTTCTCCTGCTTGAAATCTTGTTTCTTTATGTCTCTTTGCCTCTTGTTTCTTGGGGGTTCCCCCCCTAATATTAACGCATGAACCTTGAAAAGCCCAAATCTAGCAAACCGCGCGCATCATCCCTCCACAGGGTCAAACTGGGATGGCAGGTGGGGTTGATGTCGTTATTCGGTGACTCCCGCATGGAACGCCACACTGTTGAGTTTCTGCTCACAGTTTTGGGCTGTGTATGGCAGGGTGGAGATGTTATAGGGAGCCTCATGGAGACACCAAAGATGGTTTCCAACCTTTTCAGGGGGCCACACAAACTGGTGCCATGGGCCGGATCTGGCCCCTGGCTCAAAAGGGTTGGGTAGCTTAAGGTAGTGTTACCAAGACGCCAGACCTCCTCCAACCCCGTTTAGCTCTACAACAGGGGTCCCCAGCCTTTTCAAGCCGGGGGCCGGGTCACGCTCTCTCAGTCAGCTTCAAGAGCCAGATGGCCATTATGCTCTGCCTGCACAATGGGGGTGGCCATTTTGTCCCAACAGCTTCAAAGGGATGGCCCTATTGTTTCTCAAATGTCCTTGGAGGGGTGGGAGGCCACATGAAATGGTGCTGTGGGTCAGATTTGGCCCACAGGCCTTGAGCTGGGAACCCCTGCTATACAAGAGCCAGAGACCATGGTTTTGGGGTACAATCATTGTTTTATTCAGTGCACAGTTATTAAGTTTCAGAAGATTAAAGCAAAGGAAACAGATTTGCAAATACCATTCCAACATTAACACACACAACATTAACACACAACATTAACTCACAAAAACCTTTCTAGCTGCTTGCCTGGCCTATTAACATAAAGACTATATTTTTCTATCTTTAGTCTCCATCTGATGCAAGCCATTCAAAGCATGGCAAAAAACTCTCATATCAAAACACATTTTTTTCACACTCTTCCCTCCCCCTGAAGGGTTTAAACCATTTACAGACCAGCATACCATGTCCATTAAAACTTCTGTCGTTTGGTCCCCACAGTCTTCTGCTTGTTTTGACTGCAAGAACAATAAAGCACTCAGCAGCTGCTTTGAAGGTCACATTCCATCTATGCCACCGAGAACAAGAAATCAGAAATCTACTTTACTCTTAAAAGGCAAAGGACCATCACTATTCCTTTACATCGGGGTGTCCAAACTTTTTGGGCTGGGGGCCTGGCCATGTCCCTGGAACAGCTGAGTGGACCAGACCATACCCCCAGAACAGGGTGTGTTTCTGCATGCATGGCTATTTTACTTCCTGGTTTGGCATGGACACTTCTGTGCTTGTGCAAAAGCGGCCATCTTACTTCCTGGTTTTAGCGGGCGCTTCTGCTCGTGCATGAAACTGGCCATTTTACTGCCTGGTTTGGCGCGGATGCGTCTGTGCATGCGTGAAAGCAGCCATTTTACTTTGCAGATGTGTCCGCACCATAGCAGGAAGTAAAATAGCTGCTTTTTGTGCATGCGCAGAAGCATCCATATTTACTTCCTGGTTTGGCGAGGGCACCGGGGGCCTGATGGAATGCCTTCAGAGGCCATATCCAGTCCACAGACCATAGTTTGGAAGGGAAGATACAACCTATTAAAAGGCAAAATTCCCCTTCTGGAGGCTTCCAAGAGAAGCAGTTTGCCCCCCACTTTTCTCTCAGAAGCCTCTGTTGTTGGTGAGAGAGATGTGGCTGGAGGAGGCCAGGGTCACAGTCTCACCATTGGGGTCCCTACACGTCTACCCTGATATGTGGATCAACGTTTCTTTGCACTCAGCTCCGTATAGTGCATTCCAGGGCTCTTTGTGATTGGCCAGTGGGAAGTAAACATGGACCTCATTTGCACAGGGAGTTTCTTCCCTCTGGGTAAAAGAATTCCACCTTTTCTTTAATTCCTATTTCGGCTCTCAGAAGATACAGTCAAGATCAGAAGGAGACCTGCACCATCTGAGTCAAGATAAGCAGGGTGTGGCCAATGGATAGTTTCTGGGATTCAACACGTGCCACCTTGATGACGAAATTTCATGTGATGACTATGGCCCCCAGTGATCAATAGAGCAGCCCTCTGTGACAAGGTCTGATCCTGCCTTTCTGAAAAAAGAAATACAGTAATACCTCGGATAACTCTAAAATCGCATAACGTTAAGTAATCTGGGGAGGAGAATTGGATCGAATAACATTAAGGTCCTATGGGATGGATCGGATAACAATCGCTAAAACCTGTGTGGTTACAGTGTATCTCTATGGAGCTTTAACGTTATCCGATCCATCCCATAGGATTTTAACATGGATCGGATAACACTAAAAATCAGATAACACCCAGATTTGTGGAACGAAGTCTTAGCGTTATCCGAGGTATTACTGTACAAATGAGCATTGGTTGATGATTTATTCCTTCTGTCGCATTTGTCATCTTCCTGCCCGCAATGAATTATGGCAGATGGGCATAGATTCCCAGTGTCCTGCTTTATCTCTACGACTTCCCTGTTAGGTAGGTCAGACAGAGAGCAAGTGAGTTGCTGACGATAACCCAGTGAGTTCAATGGCTTAGTTTCCCAGCTCCCAACTTGCTGTATTAAACTGCATCTCAATGCACTGACTGAAAAATCTTTATAGACTCTTCCAAAGTCTAGTGCGGAAATGTTGTTGTTCAGTAGCACAGTCAAGTCCGACCCTTTGTGACCCCATGGACCACCACATCCCAGGCTCCTCTGTCATCTGCTGAAGAGTAGGCAACATGAATGAATGAAGAGAGATTTCCTTCTATCCCCACCCTTTCCGTTCCATTCAGCGTACAGCGGTCCCTCGAGTTACGAAATTAATGTGTTCCTCATGACATTTCATATTATAAAATGCATAGGAATGCATTGAAAACCTTTTTTTTCCCTGACCTCCAGAACAGATTAATTGGTTTTCAATGTATTCGTATGGGAAATCATGTTTCGAGTTACAAATTTTTCACGATTTAAATCCATAACTCAAGGCATTATTTTCAATGGATTTTCTTTCGTATCGTGAAAATTATGTTACTCAAGGTGTTTGTATCATAACCAGAGATACCACTGTTCTGGTTAAGAATGTTAAATTAGGACTCTATCCAACGTTGTGTAATTTGCAGGGGAGAGCAACGTCTCTCATCTTGGTTCCACCTCCCAAGGGGTGTTGTTGAGAAGACAAAGTGAGTGAGAAAAACCATATACAGTAAAACACTGGATAATGCTAAAACTTGGTTCCACAAGTCTTGGTGTTATCCGATTTTTAGTGTTATCCGATCCATGTTAAAATCCTATGGGATGGATCGGATAATGTTAAAGCTCCATAGAGGTACATTGTAACCACACAGGCTTTAGCGGTTGTTATCCGATCCATCCCATAGGACCTTAATGTTATTCGATCCAATTCTCCTCCCCAGATTACTTAACATTATGCGATTTTAGAATTATCTGATCCAATTGTTACCCAGTGTTTTACTGTACCTGACGTTGAGCAAAAGGCAGACTAACAGATAACACATGAGTCCAGAATTTCATTCCTAATAAGTTTATTTATTAAGTCAGTGAAGGAAGACTACCTCCCAGGGAAGAAGGAATTTCACACCACCCTTATCCTTTATTTCCAAACTGAACCCCTTGACTATTTGACTCGTGTGTGTCCTCCACTACAAAATGGAAGAGTAAAACGGGGATGGATTGATGGATCTTCGGGAAAGAGGAAGGGGGGGATGGAAAGATGGATGGATCGATGGGAAACAGGAAGCGATCGATGGATAGATGGATGGATGGGAAAGAGGAAGCGATGGATGGATGGATGGGAAATGGGAAGCGATGGATGGATAGATGGATGGATGGGAAAGAGGAAGCGATGGATGGATGGGAAAGAGGCAGGAGTGATGGATGGATGGATGGATGGGAAGGAGGGAGCTGTGGACAGACGGATGGACTAGCTTCCTTCAGGGAAATATGCAGCTATCACAAAAATAGATGTCAAACCATATGTTGCTATTTCTTGAGTTAGATGTGGCAATCTTCACCTTTCTATGTGACAAAATGTTCTTCTTTCACTTATGTGCTGGAATGTAACAAATGATGATGAAAATGCTGCTTTATATTTTAACCCTTGACTCAGATATTAAGTGAGCTGGATGGTATCAATACTGAAGCAGAACGAATGCTTCCAAAGTGTCATTTTAAATTCTACTTCAGAACATTTCTTTCTAAAAAACAAACAACCCTTCTTAATCTTAAATTTCATTGCTATCTTCTTCTAAATCAGGGGTTCCCAACCTAAGGCCTGTGGGCCAGATCTGGCCCATGGCACCATTTCATGTGGCACCCCACCCCTCCAAGGACATTCGAGAAACAAAATGACCACCCCTTTGAAGCTGTTGGGACAAAATGGCCACCCCCACCGTGCAGACAGGGCAAAGCGGCTGTCCGGCCCTCGAAGCTAACTGAGAGAGTGTGACCAGGCCCATGGCTTAAAAAGGTTGGGAACCCCTGTACTAAATCCAGGCTTCACACCCTTGTTCCATGTAATGCTGTGAGTCATAATTTTCTTCTCTACAAACTGAAATCCGCACGTACCTTATGTGCATATTTCCTAATGCATGGATTTAGACATGCAGTTTGCACAATCTGCAGATTTATTTCTGTGTTTTCCTCCTCATTTATAGGTTTCCCCATCCACTAGCAAAACTGGATGTGTTTTATTTCATATCACATTTTCATATCAGTGCACATTCTTATACTCACCGTATTTCTAGTTTCTTGATACTTGGTTTGGGTGTGTGGCTTACTTGGCCAGACGAGCACACTCTTATTATTCTGGCCTGTACACCTCCTCAAAAAGAGACTGCAGTGACTTAGTGATTAAGATGCTGAACATCACGACTGGAAGGTCAGCAGGTCAGCAGTTCGAGACCTGAGCGCCACACAATGGAATGAGCTCGTGCTGTCTGTCCCAGCTCCTGCCAACCTGGCAGTACAAAAGGAAGAAATTGCAAGTAGATAAAGAGGTACTGCTTCATCGAGAAAGGTGACAACACTGGTTCTTTGGCTTTAAACAGAGATGAGCACCTAACCCTAAAGTCAGATACGATTTGTTTTCAGGCAAGGATGACCTTTACCTAGTCTGAAATAGAATAGAGTATTTTGCACTACAATTTTTGTTGTTATAGTTCTCAAATGAATGGCTTCTTTTTCTTTCTTAGATAGATAGATAGATAGATAGATAGATAGATAGATAGATAGATAGATAGATAGATAGATAGATAGATAGATAGATAGATAAGAGAATGCAGTCATTTTGATAGTGGTATAATTCTTTCCTCCTTAGGAGATGCCACCTACCTTGACATCTTCCGAGAGTTTTCGCACATGGCGTCAAACAACCCGGAGAAGCTCAACCGCCGTAGTTTGCATTTCAGTCATTCCTACCGGTAGCCTTTCCCATACGCTGCCCTTTCGGCGGCTTCCGAAGGAAGAACTGTGGGCTACGGATGAAGCAGAATGGACAAATCTTAGTTGGTCACTGTCGGAGAACAAATGGTTTCATCCAAGAGGAATGCTGTGCGACACCACAAAAATGGAAGTGGGCTTGCCACCTTCCACAAAGGAACATTGCCAGAACCAGATAGACTTTCTTCCTGTAACTCTTCTAACTCTCAAGAGTGGATCTTTCAGGCCAATTGAGTTGGCAAAATTTATTGGACAACTGGAAGGGAGAAGAGAAGAAAGAAATGTCTGGAAACTAACCAGGGTCAACTTGAGTTATTGGAGGTCTTTGACTCTGATGGGTCCTTGACATTGGCCAACATTTAAATTTCCCACAATGCCCTAGGACTGTGATGGTGAATCTTGGCATTCCAGGAGTTCTTGGATTTCAATTCCCAGAAGCCCAAGTTAACAAACCTGCTGATCAGGACTTCTGGGAATTGAAGTTCAAGAACACCTGGAGTGCCAAAGTTGGCCATCACTGCCCTATGATGCCTGATGAACAACCACCCTAGAGCATTGTGGGGGATTAAAAATGATGGGTTGTTTTGCTGTCTACTGTTAAATCAATCCATGCCGACATCCTCCATCAAGTAGATTTTAATTATCTTCCCCATTTCCCCTTGTGTTTCTTTGATTCTTAAGGTCTAAAACAAATTCCCCAATTCTTCTCTCTTTCTCCCTCTCTCCTTGGTTTATTTTTAATGAAAGCATGGTTTGGTTATTATTATTTTTTTAAAGAAAACATATTATTTCATATTTACAAAATGGAGACATCAGAGAACCTGTACTGGTACAGCCCTCTTGCCTCCGAAAATTGCTGTATAGAAATCCCTGTTTATATGCTGAAAATTGTAATATATCTCTAGCAAAAAAGAATTGTCTTTCTTCTTCTTCTTTCGATTGCTTTAATGGAGAGGGCATGGGAAGAAAGGCTGATTTAAGCTTTGTCACTGCTTTCCTCTTCCGAGTAGCCCTTTTTTGGTCAGGTGAGAAAAATTCTGTTATGGGACATTTTACAAGGTGAGATTTATTGGGTACATGTTTATAGCTTTGAGGACAGATGCCAGATCAGATTTTATGCCGTTCATGTTCCCGAAAAAAAAAAAAGTGTGTCGGAGTCAGTGCATATAACCTATCTATACAAGCAAACTTTCTGTCCTTGGTTGCCTGCTATTTCTCACATCAAATTACAAAAACACGAACTACAAGAGACAAGAAACTACTAGAAACATGAACTACAAGAGAAAAGGAACATGGATTGCAAGAGCCCATGGGGGTGCAAAGGGCCGGAATTGACTGTGAGACTGAAGAAGAAGAAGAAGAAGAAGAAGAAGAAGAAGAAGAAGAAGAAGAAGAAGAAGAAGAAGAAGAAGAAGAAGAAGAAGAAGAAGAAGAAGAAGAAGAAGAAGAAGAAGAAGAAGAAGAAGAAGAAGAAGAAGAAGAAGAAGAAGAAGTTTGGTTGTTTTATGTGGTTGCATTTTATAATTTTTATTGTACTGTTGTTGTTTTGACTATAAGCCGCCCTGAGTCGCCTCAGCGAGTGGGCGGCAATATAAATCTAAATAAATAAATAAATAAAGAAGAAGAAGAAGAAGCGACTACTACCAAGGAGGAACCCAGATCTTGTGAAGAATGTGGTATCCTCCAGAATTAAAACTCCAAAGTTTTCACCATTGACTCCGTTGGCCAAGATTTTGGGGAACTGTAGTCCAAGAACATCTGGGGATCCATGGTTGGGAACCATTGCTTCAGACGAAGATGAACTTCAACTAAAACTCCCAAAAGCCTTCACCCTTGGCTGCCCTGGCCACGATTTCTGGGAGCTGAAGTCCAAAAATATCTGGGGACCCAAGGTTGGGATCAACAGTTTCAGACAAGATGTTCTTGGATGAATGCTCCCAGAAGCCTTCACCGTTGTCTGTATTGGCCAAGAGCTGAACTCCGAGAACATCTGGAGATCCAATATTGATGTGCTGATTCAACAGCCACAAGCTCTGGCTTGATGTGGGATGATGTCTGCCTAATAGCCACTTGCCAGCATCCCCTGAAACTTTGGTCGGCCGCTTAGCCAGTTCTTGGAAAACACCGAGAGAGAATCACTGCTTCGAAACAACAATCTCTTCTAAGTACCAATCAAGTCTTATGTAAGGAAGGTTATAAATAAAATTGGGAGTGTATCCTTTCTATCCAAGAATGTTTGCCACTACTTCCTCATCACTTTTCCAGTCTATACCAACTTGGGGCAGATGAGAGCATGAGGTCATAGGGCATTTTATAGGGCAAGATTTATTGGGTACATGTTTATGGTTATGAGGTAAGGTGCCAAAATCAGAGTTGCAATTATTTTCCCCCAATGTGGTTCCAGGAATTAGGACTGGTACATGGCAATGTATTGGTCAATTCTTCTTCTTCTTTCGTGGCCTGGTCAAACTTTGGACTGATAAAATGAAGCTTCTTTTGGGGCTTTGTCATTGGCCAAACTTAAGTCCTCATCAGTGCATGTTCCTGGCAGTCATCAGCAGACCAGGAAATGAGCTAGAGTCTGTATCTCTCCACATTCACACCAGATGTTGTCCACCAGAAGCCCCCACTTGAGCATGTTGGTCTTGCCTTGAGGGACTCTGACCCTCAACCTAGTCAAGGTCCTCCAGGTGACATAGAGGAGGTTGAGTTCCTCAGCTATCGCCTCCTTTAACATTGTTCCTTGTATTGGTCAATAAAGACATATTAGCTGAGGAATGGATCAGGAGAAAGAAGTACCATAGAATTGTAACCCCAAAACATATTTTTCCTTGCTGTTAAGTTGGTTGGTAAAGAGAGTGGCTTTCTATATCGCTGGTATCCTTTCAGGTCTTGCTCCATTCTACCTCACCACCTAAATAAGGGTCCCCATCCTTGGAGACTACACTGTATGTGATGAACAATATCAGATGACAGTTATTTTGATTTTCTACTTCACCTTTTTTGCCCCCCTTGAGAGCTTATGTTGTCGAGTGAACATATGCCCCATGGATATGTTGAAGAAGAAGCAGGAAGCCACACTACAGAGAGAAAGGTACCCATCCTGTCTCTTGACTGGAGAAATCGCTCAACAGAATTGTTGATGTGCCTGGAGTCAGACTCTGTTTCTTAAACTGTAGGTTGGAGGAGAAGAAATAGCTTCTGGGAGCAGCTGATAAATACCGTATATACTTGACTATAAGTCATCCCAAATATAAGTTGAGCTACCTAACTTGGAACTCTAAAACTAGGGAAATAAACTAGGGAAAATGCAGCAGATGCTACTGAGTTTCAACAATTAAAATACATGAAAATGTGGTAAAATTAACTAATTTAGACATTTGTGTGGGTTTGTTTTTGAGTTTTTATGGCAGTGTTAGTGCTTTTTTTAAAAAATGTATGGGGTCGTTGACCCAAGTATAAGTCGAGTCCCTTTTTTGGACCTCATTTTGGGGGCTAAAAAACTAGACTTATACTCAAGCATATACAGTAAATAGATTTTGTGTCATAAATTACTCTGGGTTGAAAGCAGTGGTGGGATGTCAAAAATTTTACTACCCCACCGTGATGTCATCACAGTGTGGGTGGAGCTGACATCCTGATGTCATGTCATGGGCGGGGCCAAAGAAAAAATACAAAATACAGTAAAACCTCAGATAACACTAAAAACTGGTTCCAGAAGTCTTGGTGTTATACGATTTTTAGGGTTATCCGATGCATGTTAAAATCCTATGGGATCCATAGAGATACATTGTAACCACACAGGCTTTAGCGGTTGTTATCTGATGCATCCCATAGGATCTTAATGTTATCCGATGCAATTCTTCCCCCCAGATTGCTTAATGTTATGCGATTTTAGTGTTATTCGATACTAATGTTATCTGAGGTATTACTGTAATAAAAATAGGGAGCTTCAGGCTATAGGGAGCTTCAGGCTAGCAGCTTCTCTTCCTCCTCCCTGTTTGGGAGGACAGCAAGGAGGCCATGCATATGTGCCAAGCACTAGGCGTGCATGCACACCAAGTGTTTGGCATGCATGCGTAGTGGGGGAACCAGTGAAAAAGTACGCCCTGAAGGTGGTCCCCCCAAAAAGCTGCTACAGGTTCTCTGGGACACTGGGAAAAGTTACTAACGGTTCTGGAGAACTGGTGAGAACCTGTTACATCCCATCACTGGTTGAAAGGATTTTTGCTGGAGAAACTCCGCTCAGAGGACGACCGAATGAGTCTCCTTTCATGTCCCCAAGATCCGTCATGTGGCACTTGGGTATCGAAACCCGACCTTCCAGTCTCTAAACTCAGTGTCTTAACCACTAAGCCACCACAGTGCTGATAATACTCTAGTCATGCTCATCTATAAGATTCTCATAGCGGTTCCTTGTTTGGACCACTCAGGAACCTGGGAATCGCAGGTCAATGGCTATTCCTTCCCCCCCAAAAGGTTGAGAAGGTATTGGACAGGAGAGCTAGTAATAATTACAAATGGGGAAATTAAATTAAAATTAAATTAAAAGGTAAAGGTCTCCCTTGCGCGACAACCAGTCGTATCTTACTCTAGCGGGTGGTGTTCATTTCTGTATATAACCAAAGAGGCAGTGCTGTCTTTATCTGCAAATGTTTCTCTGGTCATGTGGCAAGCGTGACTAGGTGCCAGAGCACAAGGAACACAGTTACCTTCCCCACCAGAGTGGTCTCTATTTATCTACTTGCAATTTCTTGATCTCGAGCTGCCAGGTTGGCTGGAGTTGGGATAGACGATAGGGCAGTAGTGGGCTCATTTTTTTTTTACTGCTACACTGTGGGCGTGGCATGGTGGGCGTGGCCAGGGGGAAGTCCTGAGTTGCACCCAAATTAGGACTACAGTCAAACCTTGCATAAAGAGCGCCTTGCTTAAAGAGTAACTCGCTTAAAGAGCAGAATTTTCTCTGAATGTTTGCGTCGCTTAACAAAACCAACCAAAAACTCGCTTAACAAATAAATCGGGGTTCACAACCCCCCACCACCACCGGAAGTCACAATTGGTCACTTACAATGGTGTTTTGCTTAAAGAGCAAACTCGCTTAACAAGCAATCATGTGGAACGCATTATGCTCATTAAGCGAGGTATAACTGTACTTTATTTCAAAACTTGGATGGGCAGAGGGGCCAGCCAGAATTTCTGCTACTGGTTCTGGTGAACCGGTGAGAACCTGCTGATGCCCACCACTGTGATAGGGGCTTACTCCATTGCACAGGACTTGGGTCTTGAACTGCTGGCCTTCTGGTCCTCAAGCTCAGTATCTCCACCACTAAGCCCCTGTGGCCCCCATGAGAGAGATATGGGCATCTAAAACTGACCCTCTGGGATTATTCTTCTCGGTTCAACATCCCGGGTTCCAACTAGTCTGTCCCACTTACTTAGTTTTTATTCCTCCTGGGGTTGTAGAATCTGGACACGTGGACACCGGGTTCGCGTCCGAACCGCTCCGCTGTGGCAACAGTTTTGGCTATGACAGCACCAGGCGTGGAGGAAGGAGCAAAAGAAACATTTGAGAAGAGGTGGAATTTGGGTTTGGTGTTGGCAGCCGATCTTCTAAAACATGCTTTAGGGTATCACCTGCCCGTAGATTTCTCTGCTTTCATAACACAGAGGACAAAATAATATATTGATGCAATCTCGATGCACGTGCCTGGTTAGGTAATTCCATAGATCCAGGCGTGCCTTTTTTTTGTGAGTTATGACATCTTGAAAGGCCACTGGGAGACCGTTCCGGAATGTTCCATGTTCTCTGGTTGATGGACACGGTGCCGATGATTCCCTACCCCACCCTTCAGGGTCTCCTTGTGGAAGCCTAACCGTCAGCGATCCCGGAAGGACTCGGTCGTTATTGACATCCTCAACGGCAAAGAATGCGACGTAGCCACAGATGGATATTGTGCAAAATTGTAACGTGCTGGGAGTGACCTTAATGGTCGTTTAAGCCAACCTGTTGAGTAATCCTAAGACTCCATCGCTGTGTTCCTGGGCAAAGGTCATCCAGTGTCTGTTTAAGTAACTAAACCGAAGGAATTGTTCCTGCCCCACCAGCCTGCTCTGTTGTTGTCGTTACATGCTGTCAGGTTGTCTCCGATTCATGGCAAATCTATGGATGAGGGATCTCCACATTGTCTCGTCCTACACTTCCTGGTGTGGTGGAGGTGGTGGTGGGCCACATGAGAATCCCTGTTCTAGGGAATCCTGCCTTCTTATGATGCACTCAAGGGGCTGCGGTGGCTCAGTGGTTAAGCAGCTTGCCTTGTTCACTGGAAGGCCAGCAAGTCGGCAGTTCGAGACCCGGGTACCGCATGATGGACTGAGCACTCGTCTCTGTCCTAGCTCTTGGGGACATGAGAGGAGCCTCATTTGGGTGTCCCCTGATTGGAGTTTCTCCAGCAAAAACCTTTTCAACCCAGAATATTTTTTGACACGAAATGTTGACGATGACGATTGTGATGAGGATGATGCAATCAAATCAGGGTGGCATCAGTTTCATCATTTTTACCTCCAGCTACAGTTCAGCCTTGATTTTTCTCAAGGACCCGTTTGTTTGACTTTCTGAAGTCCAGGATATCCACAACCCTCTCCTCCAGCATCATATTTCAAACCAATCAATCTCCCCCTTCAGCTTCCTTTAACCTGATCTAGGTAAAGGTTGCCCTTGCTCAAAAGCCAGTCGTATCCGACTCTAGGGTTCAGTGCTCATCTCTGTTTGCAGCCAAAGAGTCAGCGCTGTCTGCACCTGCAGACATTTCCATGGAAGTGTGGCAAGCATGACTAGAGTGCACGGAATGCTATTACCTTTCCTGCCAGAAGCGGCACCTGTTTATCTACTTACAATTTTTTGTTTTCGAACTGCTCATTTGGCAGATGGGGCAGAGACAAGAGCAAAATCCATTATGAAGCATTATGAAGCATTCTGGTCTCGAACCGCTGATCTGCCAACCTTCCGGTCGTCACGTTCAGCATCTTAACCACTAGGCCACATGGCCACCATCAGTTAATATGTCCCTTGGTTTGTATATACAGTAATACCTCAGATAACGCTAAGACTTGGTTCCACAAGTCTTGGTGTGATCCGATTTTTAGTGTTATCCGATGCATGTTAAAATCCTATGGGATGGATCAGATAACGTTAAAGCTCCATAGAGATACATGGTGACCGCACAGGCATCCCATAGGACCTTAACGTTATTCGATCCAATTCTCCTCCCCAGATTACTTAACGTTATGCGATTTTAGTGTTATCCGAGGTAAACGTTATCAGAGGTATTACTGTATTTTCCTTTCCATCTCTAGTTTCCTTTTTCTTCCCGTGTTAAATCAATCTCCTCCTAAACTCCAAGGAATAAACACAATAACAACAAAGCCAGCATGAAAAAACACACCTCTCTTTTTGCACGTGTTCCCATAAACTTGTGCTTCCATAATGCAGCTTTGCCTAACATGTATTGTATATACTAGAGTATAAGTCTAGTTTAAAAAAAACCCTCAAAAAATGAGGTTCAAAAAAGGGACTAGACTTATACTCGGGTCAACGACCCCGAGCGTCCCGAAACGAGGTGGTGTAAATTCAAATACAGTAATACCTCAGATAACATTAGTATCGAATAACACTAAAATCGCATAACATTAAGCAATCTGGGGGGAAGAATTGCATCGGATAACATTAAGATCCTATGGGATGCATCGGATAACAACCACTAAAGCCTGTGTGGTTACAATGTATCTCTATGGATCCCATAGGATTTTAACATGCATCGGATAACACTAAAAATCGTATAACACCAAGACTTGTGGAACCAGGTTTTAGTGTTATCTGAGGTTTTACTGTATACATTTTTTTAAAATGCTACCATAAAAATACAAACCGACACAAATGTCTACATTAATTAATTTTATCATATTTTCATGTATTTTAATTATTGAAACTCACTAGCAGCTACTGCATTTTCCACCCCCGACTTATACTCGGGTCAATCTACTTCCCTAGTTTTAGGGGTCCAAATTAGGTAGCTCGGCTTATATTCAGGACGACTTATAGTTGAGTATATACGGTACATTTCCATTTGCTTTATTCATTTATTCTGCAACTGCTCAAAATATTTCTGGGATTTTGCATCTTTAGCAACTCAACAACTAGCTGGTGGATTCTGGAGGCTGAAGCCATTTTGGAATTCGGGTCTGAACCCCAAACCTCCCATATTTCTGGGTCCAGCTTCTAAGACACTTAGAACTATTTATCTCCGGTTAATAGGCTCGTTATGTTCTTAACCACCCAAGGCTTTCCTTGATGCCTCTCTTGTCTCCTTCAACCACATTGCTTCCCAGAATACATAAATTTCTGCCTTATTCACCAGTGACTCACTGGAACATGGAGTAAAGAACTGTTATCCTAACATAGGTGTGTCATTTTGCAATCCTGATTTTAGCAGCTTCAGTGGTAGAAGCCTTGGGAGATTTGGCACAATTCTGTCTTTCTCAAGTTCTTCCTGTTCACCATAGGGAACTGTGCTCAGCCTCAAAGGAACATGGCAAAACAAATAAGAAAATAATTGTTAGCGGTTGCCCTCTTTTACATATTTCTTCCTGCTGTTTGGCACTAAAATAACATCCATCCTTCATTTCCCCTTCCAAACCAGGGATTCTCAACCTGCATCCCATGGGCCAGGATGTGGGCCATAGCACCATTTCATGTGTCCCCCCACCGCCTCCACCACACCAGGAAGTGCCATGGGGTGGAGGAAAGGCAAAATGGTCATCCAGCCCCTGAAGCTGTCTGAGGGAGCATGACCCGGCCCCCAGCTTAAAAAGGTTGATAACTCCAGCTCTAAACAGTCTGCACTAATTTAAGCACCATGTAAGTTGTTTACTTGTCTTGTGCTCTAGCACTATGCTGACAGACCATACCATTTCACCATTTCAGCAATATATTGGATAGTAAGGTTTTTTTTAAAATGGGAGCTTTGTACCTTGAGCTGTAGAAGGCGAGCATGAAATAATGTGCAATAAAAATATAGGAAAACGATGTGTCTCTAAAAATGGTGCTTGAAAATAAAATGCTGCTCCATTCATAACGAAAAATGTTTTGCGCTAAGCTGATATACTGAATTTCAGCTGTCTATCTTTGTTCATTTCTTTAGTTAGTTAAAATAGGGAATTGGATCAAGAGTCCTATGGAATGGAAACATGAACTACTCGACTATAAGCTCGAATATAAGCCAAGCAACCTAATTTGGACCTCTAAAATTAGGGAAGTAGATTGTCCTGAGTATAAGTCGGGGGTGGAAAATGCAGCAGCTGCATGTGAGTTTCAATAATTAAAATACATGAAAATATGGTAAAATTAATTAATTTAGACATGTGTGTGGGTTTGTTTTTGAGTTTTTATGGTAGTGTTAGTCCTTTTTAAAAAAATGTATGTTTGAATTTACACCACCTTGTTTTGGGACGCTCGGGGTCATTGACCGGAGTATAAGTTGTGTCCCCTTTTTAAAACCTCGTTTTGGGGGCTAAAAACCTAGACTTATACTCGAGTATATACAGTATGTGTACAGCAAGAAAACGTGCTATATACATTATATCGACATCTCCAAAAATGGTGGTTTTAAGTAAAATGGTAATTCTGCTTTATTATTAGATGAGAGAATTTATTAACTTTAAAAAGCATTTGACTGCATAGTGAGAGTTTTTCTCTTCTCTCGCATCATTTGCACAAGAGCTTGCTTTGTTTTACATTCAGTCATCAGGACCTAAGCATGGGATTCTTCTCACATCTGGAACATGTCTCTCCAACAATGATGTGCTTTGAACTTTAATCGATATTCATTTCTGGTTGTCTAATTGTGTTCAAGACAAGATGGGACATGCGGATTCAGTTGGTCTGTTGGTATGAAATTATTTAGGCCAGTGTGTTCCCAGCCTTTGGTTTTGGAACTTCAATTCCCAGAAGCCTAAGTCAATCCCCAAAACACTGATCAGCCAGTGGACTGACTTAGGCTTCTGGGAATTGAGCCCCCCCTGTGGGGCCGGGGCCCCACACTGGGAACCACTGATTCAGGGACTAAAGCTTCCGTTTATTGTTTCACCCTGGTTAAGAAGAAAACACTGCAGATTTAAGCATCTCCAGGCCTGTAGAAGACTCAAAGGTTTGCCTTGTTTGCAGGCATCTTAAACAATCCAGTAAGACTATTACCCAATTCAGACTTTTGTATCTATTCCAAGATTGTCCCGCTAAACTATTTTTGGCCATATCTGCAAAAACTGAAACCTATGACACACTTTTTTCTGACCTCATTTGTTCTACTTTCATTACCTACCATGCTGTCCTAATTTCTTGGGCAGGGAAGGGTAAATTCTAGGATTGCACCACAAATTGTGGTTTCCGTATCATGAAAGGAAGGGGGAAATCATCCAAGTGTATCAATGTACACAAGAAGAATGGGAATAGGGTGACCTACATTTGGTTTCTCCAATGACCTCAATGGTGGGATTATTTCCTAGCTAAGCCCACAAAGAAACTGGGAGGATAAGAGAGGACCATTTTTCTTCCAGAACAGACTGTCTTGTGAGTATGTTGTGTCTTGGGATGGGTGAATCTGCCAGATTTGCTTTCTTCAAATATTCCAGTCTTTTAAACACCCTGGTTCCCCCCCCCCCCCATCATCTGTTTGATTTATGAACAAATTTGCAAGTTTCACAACATTCTGGGAGACCAGATTCAAATGGAACTTTCATCCATTAGCACCAGTTGTTTCCAGGCTAGATTAGCAGAAGAGCTGAAGTCAAGAAAAACCAAAGATTGCCACATCTGCTGAGTTTATGAAGAGACCACATTTCCCTTTCTTTTGGTTCTTTACACTGGCAAAATAGCTGGTGCAGGAGAGATGAGGACAGACCAGATTCAAATGGAGTTCTCTTCCATTAGCACCAGTTGTTTCCATGCCAGTCTTGCCAGGGTATCCTGCTATGGTAATAGACTATGCCTGTGATGGCAAACTTTGACACTCCAGGTGTTCTTGAACTTCAATTCCCAGAAGCCCAAGTCAACACACCTGCAGATCAGGGCTTCTGGGAATTGAAGTCCAAGAACAGATGGAATGTCACGATTGACCATCACTGGACTAGACCAAAGGTCCTCAAACTTGGCTCTCTAGGTGTTCTTGAACTTCAGTTCCCAGAAGCCCAAGTCAACACACCTGCTGATCAGGGCTTCTGGGAATTGAAGTCCAAGAACAGATGGAATGTCACGGTTGACCATCACTGGACTAGACCAAAGGTCCTCAAACTTGGCTCTCTAGGTATTCATGAACTTCAATTCCCAGAAGCCCAAGTCAACACACCTGCTGATCAGGGCTTCTGGGAATTGAAGTCCAAGAACAGATGGAATGTCACGGTTGACCATCACTGGACTAGACCAAAGGTCCTCAAACTTGGCTCTCTAGGTGTTCTTGAACTTCAGTTCCCAGAAGCTCAAGTCAGCCCTCCTGCTGATCAGGGCTTCTGGGAATTGAAGTCCAAGAGCATTTAGACAGCCAAGTTTGAGGACACCTGAACTAGACCCTACTGCCAGTGACTTAACGCTGATTGTCAGCAGTTAACTAACCTGACAACCCTGAGCACATGGGTGGCAAAGTCAACAGGGAAGGGTGAGGGTCCCCAAGTTGATTAAATCCCATTTGAATCCACCTTGATGGAGGGGCAGCAGCTTCGTCCATCCTGGCCTGGGGCTAATGATGAGGACTTTGCGTGCCAAAAGGACTCGGGACCAGAAAGTGCCTCACATAAATGGATCAGTGGTACGACTGTCACATTGTGATGTGGAAGGAAAATGTAAGGCCTCTGCATTACTGTATGTTTTCAAATGTTTGTGGTAGTGTTAATGCTTTTTTAAAAAATGTATGTTTGAATTTGCACCACTGCAGTTTTGGGATCATTGATCTGAGTATAAGTCGAGTCCCATTTTTTGGATCTCATTTTGGAGGCTAAAAAAAGAAAGACTTATACTTGAGTATATACAGTATATTATATCCAGGACAATCTTCATGGCTTATTGCCATGATGATTGACAATATTCAGAATCCGATATGGCACCCAAAGAAGACGTTTCCAAGCTAAATTAGCTGAAGAGTTGAAGTCAAGAAGAGCCTATGATTGCCACTTCTGCAGAGCTCATGAAGAGACCACATTACTTGCTTCTTTCACCTGACAAAATAGCTACTGGGGGAACAGATGAAGGCAAAGACCGACTCTCTCAGTCTTGTAGTAGCCAGGGGAGAATCACAGATCTTAGATGGGTCAGTCCCAAAATTTCACCCACCCCAGAACTGGAAGGGACGGTTCTACCACCCGCTTAAGGGTGGTGAAAGCACAAGTTGCACCAGGGGCTTTCTGTGCATGAAGTGTTGACACGCACGGATTCCCCTGAGCATGGTGTGCAAATACCTGCATGCCGAAAGCTCAGGGACCTGCAAGATGAGGGTGGAAAGTCAACTGTTCCAACTGGTATGACTGGGAGGTTCCTTCTCCCACTCCAACAGGTTTTGCTTGTCCCTATTTCTTAGAGAAATATGTGTCGGCATGCTTTTACTCTCTTGGCACGACCCAAATGCACGGAACTCTAGTTCCCATCATCCCCACACAATATCCCCTCCCCCTCCCCAGAGGTCATCCCTAGACCTTCAACCTGCAACTCTACCACCCACTTACTCTTTGAGGAAGCCAAGCTTGGGACAAACACCCTCCTACGGGTCAGGTTGGTGTTCCAACAAGCGTAGGCTGATGGGATTTGTAGTGCAAGACCTACGGAGGGTAAAGGAAGGCAAGTTTGGCTTCCCATCAAGCCCCAGGACTCCTGGCTGGGGGGTTATTCTGCCTGGGACATGAGAACGGGTTGGAGACTATCAAAAACAGCTCGTTGGATAATGGGTGTTCCTTTGCATCAAGGCGGCACCAAAGTTATCTGCTAACAGCACAGTATGACAAAATATTGGAAATCACCCAATCCTTCCCTTCCCTTAGGTTTTCCTTGGAGAAGGCATCTAGCAATCAGGCCAGCCCAAACTTGCTGGGGAAGTTGTGGAGGCAGATAAATGGTATGCCAACCGTTGGTGACAATCCCTGCCCTTATTTTGAGCCAAGACACTAATAACAAAGGCAAAGAACTGAACAAGGATTAGACAGACTTGGCTGAGGCTAGTCATTTCAGAAGCCTGGAGTTATAGATACACTGCCCTCCAATTCCTGTTTTTTGGTTGGAGTTGTCAACATGGGCAAAACGCCAGTAAGAAAGATAATGCCCAAACTGGTGTCTCAAGCCTCCTAGTCCAAAGAGAATAACAAAGAAAGATGAGGAGTCCATCAAAGGTCATGGCGACCTAGAGTGGGTGTTGGTTCAACTAGATCAATGATCCTCCAGATGTTCTTGGACTACAGATCTCAGACACTTTCACTGTTGGATATGTTGACCGAGATTTCTGGGAGCTAAAGTCCGATAACATCTAGAGACCCAAGTTTAGGAGCCACTGATTTAGACCAAGATGTTCTTGAACTCCCAGAAGCCTTCACTGTTGGCTGTATTGGCCAAGATTTCTGGGAGCTGTAGTCCAAGAACATCTGGGGACCAAAGGTTGGGATCTACTGTTTCAAATTAAGATATTCTTGGACTGCAACTCCTAGAAGCCTTCACAATTCACTGTATTGGCCAAGATTTTTGGGAGCTGTAGTCCAAGAACATCTGAAGACCCAAAGTTGGAAACGACTCATTTAGATCAATGCCATCTAAGGATTTTTGCAGATGGTTTTTTTGCCCCCACCACATCTGGAGAGCTGAATGTTGCCCAACCAGGGCCATAGCTAGGATTCTAGGGGTGGTGGTGGTTCAGGAGGGGCAACAATGTCACACACACGTATATAACATTGGCATCCCGGGGTTGAGGTGGGGGCGGGCTGTTAGATCAGGAGAGTATTTGCCCCTCTGGCCCCCTCTGGCTATGGCCTTGTGGCCAACATTTCTGGGGACATTTTTGATTGAGATGAATTAATGGCATGATCAACATCTCATCAACCACCCTTTGGTCAACTCTTGGTCAGTCAAGACTGGTATAATCCACTCTTACTAGGGGCATCTTTCTGGGTTTTCAACCAACTCTTTCCAAGAAGAGGAATTGAACTCAGGATGTATTGTAAGTGAAGAATGAGTACTATCTTCTTCTATACATGGTTTAAAAAAAGGATTAAGTTTTAAAAAATAGAGCCTCTTTTGGAGGTTGGGTCTTAATGTAAACATTGAAAATTTTTTCTTCTTCTCCCCTCCTGCCTATTTATCCAAAACATTGCCGAATCCCAGTCAAAGAGTCGTATGCCATATAAAAAGGTCATTCACAGCATTTTACTTCACACAGACTACAAAATCATCAGAGGAAGTTTTGCTACTTTTTGTTCTCTCATTCATTCACGTCTACATGTTTGAAATCAGGAGAGGAAAATAAAAATAAATTAGAAGCCGAGATCCGATATTTAAGTCACATCTGGAGTAGCCCTGTTGGGATTTGAAGAGTTGACGAAACAAACCGTCGTTAATTCAATGGGCCGACACTAGCTGCAATTTACTACTGGATTTCAGCCATAAAGTGATGTTGGACGCGGTATGCAGTGTCCATACAGTTTGTACATAAGGTTCTAGTCTCCTCTCGTATACACACACCCTGAATAAATTACAGTCAACATGTTCGTACCGCAACACCATCCTTAGCGAACAATTAAAGAACTTGAAAAACAGAGCAACAGTAAAATGACAGAAGTTATAATACAATACACCTGGGAGTATACAGTTATTGCAAACTCTTTCTCAAACGATGCTACACAATGCTTATTTGGATAGACAAGTTCTTCACTTCATATCTGCTAGAAAAAGCCAAAGTGAGTATGACAATTGCAATGATCCACCGCCTGTATATGGAAGTATAACATAAACTTGGGGTGATAATGATAATGGATTCATCTTATTGTCTTTTCATAGGGCATAATGCCGAGTTTTGATCTACACTAAGAGATGGACGTAGGACCTGCAAATAATTGTTGGAATTCGTGATTCTAACCTTTGGATTTAAACCAGGGGGTCCCAACCTTTTCAAGCTGGGGGCCGGGTCATGCTCTCAGTCAGCTTCGAGGGCCAGATGGCCATTTTGCCCTACCTCCATGATGAGGTGGCCATTTTGTCCCAACAGTTTCAAAAAGGAGGCCATTTTGTTTCTCGAATGCCCTTGGAGGGGGGCACATGAAATGGCACCACGGACCAGATCTGGCCCGCAGGCCGGATCTGGCCCACGGGCCATAGGTTGGGAACCTCTGATTCAAACCGACGACGACAATGTCCCACCAAATCTTTAGGCGTTCTGCAGGATGGTAACCATATATAAAAGCATATAGTACAGAAAAATCATATTTAATATGATTAGTTTTAAATTCACAGTGAAGGCTTAAGATTTCACTATGCTCCCAAGGTGTCAATTTTCCAGCAGCAAAATCTGGCCAGTTTGTAGATCTATATTTGCACAAGAACAAAAGCTTATGTTACACATGCTTCAATTTCTTCTCCTCTTTGTCTGAGCAGGTAGTGGGTAAAAGCACTGTGCTTGGAGACCAGAAGGATGGGGTTTGATTCCCCGAGAGCTGCATGATAGGGGACATGAAAGGAGCCTCATTCGGGTGTCCCCTGCAAAAATCCTTTCAACCCAGAACAACCTCTGACATGAAAACACACACATAGACATTAGCATATGTTCAATGCCAGGTGTTTGTTTTGTATCTTCCCAAGTTTGCAATTGAAAGGAGGAGATTCACAGCTAATCTGAATAACAGCCAGAGATAATCCGCCATTACCAATTGTAGGAAGCCACATTGATTTGTATGCTAGCCAATCTTGATGCCATGAAGTCTTACTCCCATGTCTGATAAAGTGGACCTGATCCACGAAAGCTCACATTGAAATATAACAGTTAGTCTTTAAAGTGCTGCTGCATTTTTGTTTTTTGTTTATTCCCTGATATGCCTAAAGGAACAGAAGTGGAGAATTATGGTAGTCCAGAAAAATAATTTAAAAAAAACCCCATTCCTAGGGCCTGAGGTATTAGTATGAGAGAACAACTAGGTTTCAGAGTCTTTTGATATCAATTCTATCTCTTTTCCTGCGCTACTGTTTTAGTCGTACATCTCTCCTGCTTGGAGAAGTCTATCGATCGTCTCTGAACTTCACAGTGTAAAAAGAGAACCAATGCAAACATCGCTTAAGGACACCGTCCATGCCGTGGGTTTTATGAGTGAAAGCGTGCCAGATTTTTCCCCTCCCCTTTTCAAACAAACCAGGCACCTTGGCATGATCCATCAGTGCAGGCCAGCGTTATCACCACTATCTAAAATCTCAGAACAGAACACAAACTTGTAAAAAAACGTCTGCCCTGGAACGGGCGGCAGTTTAACCTTTAACTCTGAATCTTCAAACGAAATGTTGACAATCCAGTCTGTTTGTTCAGAGATGCCCAGTCGAATCTGGTTTCCTCTGGTGCATCTGGGTGGAAGGCTAAGATCATTTCCCCTACTTTTTTAAAAATTAGGGGGTTAACTGCCGGGCTCTTTCGGTAACTCCACATATACCTCAAAGGCAAAAAAAAGAGGAGAGAGGTAGACATCTCAAAGGAACCCACTTCGAGATGCTTGAAAGGAAGACATAGTTGAGGCACTTCTAAAAATGAGGCAGATCTAGTTACAGTGCAAATATTGCGGTGAGAAGTCATTTCTGGGATAACTCGAGAACAAAACTAGAGGGTTGGTACAGTCTGTGTCGGAACGCAAGTTTAATATCCATGCCCCTACTCATTGTTCTGGAAAGCCCACCTTCTCTCCAGTTGTTGAGCACCATCTAGTTTTCCACAGGAGAGTGTGAGATAGTCTGGACGTAAACAAGCAATGGAAAGTTACAGATTCTTGCTTCCCATCAAACGTCGGTCTCGTTGTACGTCTGGTTTGGCTTCCAAGGTCAGAGGCCGCAACGTCCTCTACTGGCCACTGGGCTCCTGGGTGAGACAATCCTTAGGAAATCTGAACAATGAGGTTACAAAGGTAAGCCTGGAAATTCTTCATGACCTTCTCCTTAGCTATTGGGACCCATGTCTATGCAATGTTCTCTTCTGTGCCTAAATCCATGGAGTACGATTTCTGAGTACAACTCTGGCACCTGGCACTTGTTATATTTTGTGTTCAAAGGAGGTCCTCCGTTCTGGCAAGTGGGCGCATTGCCATTCTCCATTGTCTTGGTTGCTGTTGTGTTTTGGTGAGACACCATGCCTTCTTCCACATATCGGTATTTCTCCAAAGTCAAGCTGACGCTGGGGATCTTGGGAGGGGAAGATATCTTGTGTGTCTTCTTGGCCGTTAGCCGCCGGTAGAAGAAGATGAGGGTTAAGATGATGGTGTCCACTACGAATTCTAACAGTTCGACCACCGAGAGCACCGATGATCCAAACCATAGACTCCATTGGCTCCCCATGTTAGACATCACTACTGTCTCCTAGACAAAATCCCAAGACAAACAAGACAATTAGTTGTAGAATGTGGCTCATGCTGGCATCCTTAATTTATTTTTCAACCTTATATGCTGTGGGCTGCTTGTTTCTGATCTCCTGATTTCCTTGGACTATGAATACCATAATTCTCCCATTATGAGAATTATGAAATGTGTAGTCCTGAAAATCTTCCTGTTTCCCTGCTTACATAGACAGTGCAGTAGGAACAGCTGATGACTCCAGTTTCAGGTGTATCATAAATCCACTCCTGGTTTTACTCTGGCCTTTACCGGAGTTATCTGTGCTGCTGAATCTATTGGGAATTGGCTTCAGCACCATGGCCAGCTCCAGCAGAGGCTAAAATCTGGCATGGATTTACAGTTCCCCAGAAGTAGGATTGACAAACTGTCACTCGAGTGTAATGACGGTGGGTGTTCAGCAGGATTAGACCTCTAGCAAGGACCCAACTTGCTGTTTCTAGTTCAGAGGCAAGAACATGGAACTATGTCCAGTGTGAGCATAAAGAAACATGAGTTTGTGTTTCCTAATCCATTCAGACGGGCCTCTTCTAAAGTACAACCGTTGCCTGCACAACTAAAGGTCAACGTCTCCCTTGCTCAAAAGCCACTCATGTCTAACTGTAGTGGGTGGTGCTCATCTGCATTTACAGCCAAAGAGCCAGTGCTGCCTGTGTCTGCAGACATTTCTGAGGTCATGTGGGAGGTACGGAACACTGTTACCTTTCCTACTGAAGCAGTACCTATTTATCTACTTGCAATTTCTTGCTTTCGAACTGCTAGGTTGGCAGGATCTGGGACAGATCGACGGGAGCTCACTCCATCAGGCAGCACGTGGGTCTCGACCTGCCGACCTGCCGACCTTCCAGTCGTCAAGTTCAGCGTCTTGCCCGCTAAGCCACCACATGGTAATAAAACACAGAGGAAGCTCTAACTCACCGTAAACTCCAGAGATTCGTCCCAGGACATATAGTCAAGCTGCTCGAAGTAGATATTCACCATGGCAATATCTTTCCTGGAAGAGAGGCAAAAACAATTGGAAAGATGAGACGACATTTATCCCATTTTGACCCATCTTTCTGATGAAGCATTTGGTGTGTCCGTTTTCCAACTGGTTGCCTTTAAAACATTTTAAAATACAGGCATTTTATGTGTGTACATGTTGCATCTTTCTTGGGGGAAATCCATAAGGTTTGTCAATGTTCGAATGCTGATATGCGTTTCCACTCTCGGCAAATCTTTCAATGGGACAACAGGTTCGCTTTTATTCTGCATCTGCTTCTAGTTAAAGGTAAAGGTCTCCCTTGCTCGAAAGTCGGTCGTATCTGACTCTAGGGTTCAGTGCTCATCTCTGTTAATGGCTGTGAGAGCTGGACCCTAGGGAAGGCTGAACGCCGAAGAACAGACACCTTTGAAATGTGGTGCTGGAGGAGGCTCTTGAGATTCCCCTGGATTGCGAGGAGATCAAATTAGTCCATCCTATAGGAAATCAACTCTTAGAAGGAAAAATCCTGATGCTGAAGCTCAAGTCCTTTGGCCACCAAATGAGAAGAGAGGACTCACTTGAGAAGGCCTTGATGCTGGGAAAGATGGAAGGCAAAAGGAGAAGGGGACGACAGAGGATGAGATGGCTAGATGGCATCATTGACGCAGTGGGCATAGATCTGGGCAGACGACGGGGGATGGCAGATGACAGAGGATCCTAGCATGATGTGATCCATGGGGCCACAAAGGTTTGGACTCAACCATTTGACTGAACAACAAAAACAATTTCACTTAGTTTGAAACCTCTGTGCGTTTTATGGCTCATATCGAATGAATGTGTGACTGCCATTTGGACTCAGTTTGAGGATGAAGCTTGCCCGACATTTTATTTATTTATTTATTTATTTATTTATTTGAATTTATATTCCGCCCTACTCGCACAGGCGACTCAGGGCGGATTACAACCAATCAACAAGCACACAACACACAGTTAAAACTCTAAAAACAATTTAAAACCATTTAAAACATAAAAGTGTCACAAAACTGGGCCACTGGAGGGGAAACATATTTTTTAAAAATGAGCCATTTTTCTAAAAAGGTATCGTGACTCACCCATTATTGCTAGTTCTGTTATAGCTGCTCTGGGCCAGTAACACTTTATGGATCCAGTCCTGAAATAAGGAGGAGATAAAATTCAGAGGTGTCAGAAGTTAACATAAGACTATCCTAAAATAAGGTCCAGCAGTTTTGTTTGGAAATGGCCTTTGGGTCTTCTGTAGGTAAAATAAAGGCCTTCCATTGGGTGATGCTCACTCTAGAACCCATGTTCCACTAGCCAGCAGTCGGGGATAATGGGGTCTGTGTTCCATCAACATCCAGAAGGCCACCGGGTTTTCCAGTATAGGAATGATTGAAGCTCAAGTAAAAAAGGCGTATTTTACCTCGGATTTGGCAGACGGCCAATCAGCGTATCCGGCGGAAAGTGTGTACCATTTCTCCCTGCATTTGAGAAGACACCAAAAGAACTGAGAATTCTGCACTTGCAGTCCAGCATACGGTGTCTCATATGGTCAAAATGAAACAGATACAGAAGCCAGAAATTCACAGCTTCCTGGAGTCAAACAGGAGTGAGTATGTTATATTGTCTGCATCAAGGGAAATGGCTCTACAGCAATTCAGTTTGCCCTTGTGATTGAAGTGATCTAGGATGACTGAAAGGTCGACAGGTCAGCATTTTGAGACCCCAGTGGCGCAGAATGGAGTGAGTGGCCGTCTCTGTCCCAGCTCTTGGGGAAATGCAAGGAGCCTCATTCGGGTGTCCCTTGAGTGGAATTTCTCCAGCAAAAACCTTTTCAACCCAGAATAATTTCTGACACAAAATTATTATTATTATTTCCCACATCTACAGGTTGGGTATCTACCATTTCAGTTATCCACTGGTCTAAAAAATATTTAATGAAGTATGTTTATTTCTATGGTGTATTCCTAGAGCTGGCAACTAGATGTCAACATTTGAAATGTAAAATATAGAGTTCACTGTTATCTGCGGTTTCAGATATCCACTGTAGGTCTCCCAACATATCCCCTGTGGATATGTGGGATGACCTGTAATTATTTATAGGTGTGCTTGGAAGATAGTGAACAAGAAGGACAGAACCCAACAGTCAAACTAGGTTCTACTACACCCTACGCAAATGGGTAGAAATACGTTTGCGACTCACTTGCATGGTTTAGGGCATTCATCAAAACAGCTCAGCTCATGGTCGGTAAGTTGTTTATACAGTAGGTAGAAGCAATGACCTGGAGGTAAAGAGAAGAAGACAATCAATAGGCGGCAACAGTTACAGGAGAAAACATCACCCAAGGTCTGTTTTGAGTTGTCTGTAAAACAGGACTCATAGGTATGGGACCAGTGATGGCATCGATGCCATGGGCGTAGCTGACATCATGACATCATGACATTGTGGGCGGAGCAAAATAAAAAAATAAAATAAAAATGTCTGCACATGCGTCAAACCTCCGTTTGATGCATGCGCAGTTCTTTTTTTAGTGTGCATACATCAAACCTCTATTTGACGCATGCACACTAAAAAATAGAACTGAGCATGTGTTAAACGTGGATTTGATGCATGCACAATGGCTGCCCGGAAAAACATTTTTGGAGGGGGCTGGAAAGGCGACCGAAGTGGTCGCCTGGGGTTTTACCACCACCCCCGGCGATCCCTCCTGATGGG
The DNA here is from genome assembly GCA_030440675.1 of Furcifer pardalis. Lineage (NCBI taxonomy): Eukaryota > Metazoa > Chordata > Lepidosauria > Squamata > Chamaeleonidae > Furcifer > Furcifer pardalis. The sequence continues at coordinate 40,360,253 of CP126891.1, forward strand.
GTGCTACCGGTTCAGGTGAACCGGTCCGAACCGGTAACATCCCATCACTGTATGGGACTTAAAAAAGGGTAGAGGATTTGTATATTCGTAAATCTGGACTCCCACTTACCCCAGGAAGGGTTATTGTTATAATTGCAGTATTCGGCTCCGGAAGGTAACGGGTAGTAGTAATATCCGCAGCCACACTTCTCAATCATCTGGTGCTGGAAACAGGAATGTAGACATGCCTGGGGAAGTGGAAAAGGAATGGGGGAGGGACCAAAGAGGACATCCAGTGAGTTTTATAGACCTGAGTCACCCCATCCCACCTTAGGGACTAGCTCCTAGCTATGGGATTTTCAGAATTTATGGTAGACACCCCACAGGTATCTCCAGGAATCTCCCCCTGGCTGGACTTTCGGGGACTTTGGTCAAAAAGGCAAAGTTTTGAAAGGGTGTCTTCAAGTTCGTAGGCTAATCCATTCAGCTTGTTTTCCTCCTGTAGAGAAGACAGGGGGAAGGGGGAGATGGAGCTAAGCTCCATGGGACTTGCAAAGGATGATGGGTTTGGTAGACTCTCTACATTAGTCTCTGCACAACAAGATCCATCGTCCCTTTTAACTCCCACAGAGCGTAGGCCAGTCTTCCCATTTCTCTCCTCCTCCGCCGCCTGCCAGAGTTGGGATTTGCTAGCTTAAGACAATCAAAATATGTATCTCGACGTGGGTTTCTTAGTTAAAGGCCCTGAAGTCTGGCTGGGGGATGTCTATGGGCTGTAGTCCAAAATTCCCCTAAATCTCGTGCTACTTGCTAAAACAGGGGTTCCTGACCTTTTCAAGCCGGGGTCCTGGTCACATTTTCTCAGCCAACCTCGAGGGCCGGGCAGCCATTTTGCCCTGCCTGCACAATGGGTGCTGCCATTTTGCCCCCGCAGCTTCAAAGGGGTGGCCATTTTGTTTCTCAAATGCCCTTGGAGGGGTGGGTGGCCACGTGAAATGTCACCACAGGCCAGATCCGGACCACGAGCCTTAGGTTGGGAACCCCTGTGCTAAAAGGATGGAGGGGATACAGCTTCACGAAAGATGACTATTAATTTGGGTGCATCTTCTGAGAGTTGGATGTTGCCTCTAGCTGTGTTCCAAAGAAACACCTCAAGTGGAATTAATTGGCAGATCAAGTGGTTAAGACACTGAACTTGATGATTGGAAGGTCGGCAGGTTAGCAGTTCGAGACCTGAGTACCGCACGATGGAGTCGGCTCCCGTCTCTTATCAACCTAGCAGTTCAGAAGCAAGGAATTGCAGGTAGATAAACAGGTACAACTTTGGTGGGAAAGATAACAACATTCTGTGCCCTCTGGTGTCTAGGCATTGCTGCCACATGTTCACGGAAACGTCTGCAGACGCAGACAGCGCTGGCTCTTTGGCTGTCAACAGAGATGAGCACCGAACCCTAGAGTTGGATATGACTGGCTTTTGAACAAGGGCGACCTTTACCCGGTGTTGTAAATATCAGAGAGGCGGGCCCAGATCACAGCATAAAAATCCAAGAAATAGAAAGCTTCCTTTCTGCATCGTGTACCTGCATCGTATACGTGCTGTTGTAGATCAGTCTGACGTTCACGTCCTCTCCGTTCTCGGTACATTCTCTGTAGCCTCCTCCTAAACGATTCACCTCATCCTACGAATTAGAGACGATGACCCAAACGTTTTGTTAAAACTTTGTACAAGGCAAAGCCAATATTAGAAGGAGGAACAACAGCACGCAAAAATGTGTCTGCAAGTGGAAATTGATCCATCCCTAAAATCTTGTGTGTGTTTGGGGGAGAGGAATATTTTGAGAATTGCAACCAGAAAACCTCAGCCCCAAACTTTTCCACCTCTGATTAGGAAAACCAAATCATGTTAAGAGAAACGAAGTGTAAAAAAAACCTCTGAAATTTGTGCAGAGGGTTTTTTTGTGGATTTTGCAAAAATTGTTATCCCGCCAGACAAAGCAAATAAAGAGAGAGAAATGTCTTCTGTCAATATCCCTTGAATCTCAGAAGAAGCATTGCAGAAAACCCTAGGTTTTAAAGGTTTCACCCCAAGACATTTTTGTGGTTCGATTTGCAACCCCACGGACCACCGCATGCCAGGCTCCTCTGTCACCCTCCATAGCCCACCCAGATGTACGCTCACCACGTCAATGATGCCATCTACCCATCTCATCCTCTACTGTCCCCTTCTCCTTTTGCCTTCCACCTTTCCCAGCATCAAGGGCTTCTCAAGTGAGTCCTCGTTTGGTGGCAAAAGTCCTTGAGCTCCAGCTTCTTCACTTGTCCTTCTAATGAGCAGTGAGGGTTGATTTCCTTCAGGATGGGCTGATTTGATCTCCTCGCGGTCCAGGGGACTCTCAAGAGTCTCCTCCAGCACCACAGCTCAAAGGCGTCTATTCTTCTGCACTCAGCCTTCCTTAGAGTCTAGCTCTCACAACCATACATGACTTCTGTGAAGACCATTGCTTTGACTATGCAGACTTTTGTTGGCAGGGTGATCTCTCTACTCTTTATTAGGCTCCCTTGGTTTCTCATAGCTTGTCTCCCGACAAAATGGCATTTGGAAAGTGTATTTGACATGTCTGACACCTACCTGTTTGATTTTAATGGTGCTTTTAATCCCCGGGCGGATATCAAAGCCTTCATGTTCCAAGAAGGGTGTCTGGTTGTGGTTATGAATCATCACCTTCACACCGGACACAGTGGACAGCAAAGGAATGTGATCTTTCCGCTCCACTTTCACAATAAGGGACATACCTAGTGTTGGACGTAAGAAAACAGAAATCCATTCTCAGATTAGAGTTTAGCACAAGGGTCCCAAACTTTTTGAGAGTTGGATGGCCATTTTGCCCTGTCAGCACAATGCGGGTGGCCATTTTGCTCCAATAGCTTCAAAGGGATGGCCATTTTGTTTCTCAAATACCCTTGGAGGGGTGGGGGGACCACATAAAAAGGTGCCATGCACCAGATTCAACCCATGGGACCTTAGGTCGGGAACCCCTGGTCTAGCACAAACAGGAAGTGTGCTCGTTGCTAAGACTCCTTCTGTGGAATACCTTGAACAATGGATTGTTCTAAAACTCAATGATTCCCAACCCTGGTCCCCCAGATGTTCTTGGACTAAAATTCCCAGAAGCCTTAGCCCTTGGCTCTGTTGACCATGATTTCTGGGAACTGTAGCTCTTGGACTACAGTTCATAGAAATCTTGGCCAACAAGTTTGGGAACCACCATTTCAGATCAAGATGTTCTTGGACTAAAACTCCCAGAAGCCTTCACTCTTAGCTCTGTTGCCCAAGATTTCTGGAAGCTGTAGTTCAAGAACATCGGGGGACCCAACGTCGGAAATCACTGTTTTAAACCAAGATATTCTTGGACTAATTCTCCCAGAAGCCTTCACCACTGGCTGAGCTGGCCCAGATTTCTGGGAGCTGCAGTCCAGGAACATTTGGGGACCCAAGTTTAGGAACTACCATTTCAGACCATGATGCTCTCAAACTAAAACTCCCAGAAGCCTTCACTCAGAAGCCTTCACCATTGGGTGAGCTGGTCCAGATTTCTGGGAGCTGTAGTCCAAGAACATTTGTGAACCTAAGTTTAGGAACCACCATTTCAGACCACGATGCTCTCAAACTAAAACTCCCAGAAGCCTTCACTCAGAAGCCTTCACCATTGGCTGAACTTGTCTAGATTTCTGGGAGCTGTAGTCCAAGAATATTTGGGGACCCAAGTTTGGGAACTACCATTTCAGGCCAAGATGTTCTGGAACTAAAACTCCCAGAAGCCTTCACTGTTGGCTGTGCTGGCCAAGATTTCTGGGAACTGTAGTCCCCTCCATCAATGGAGAGATAAGAGTCCCATTTCCACCTCTCTATATTATTACAATACACAGCCAACCTCTAGATATCTTCTGGCCGGTGCCTTCCTTCCAATCACATCTAGAACATTCTGGAGCTACTACCAGCATGAACTTTTCTCAGCCTGATCATAGCTTTTAAAATACTTTATTTTTTAAATCATTTTCATTTTCCATTTGCGTTTCACTGCTTTTACATTGTAGCTGGTCAAAACAAATCATTGGCTAGTAATCCAGTTTTATGGTGTGTACGTTTCCTGGTTGTGTCTTTTCTTTTATGGCATCCCTTTAGAACACCTGTTAATAACTCTGCGGCTCACTCGATAATGAAAAGAACTACAATAAATGTAACTTTTTGTTGTCATAGCATTTCTTAAAACAAAATAAATAAGAAGCTGTGATTCCAAGCTGAACTTCACAACTATAAAGTCAACGGTATTTTTTAGTTGCCTTTTTTTATAGGCACTGCAAAACTCAGGAAGGTTGCCCTTGCTTGAAAGTTAGTCGTATCTGACTCTAGGGTTTAGTGCTCATCTCTGTTTACAGCCCAAGAGCCAGTACTGTCTGCAGATGTTTCTGCAGTCAAGTAGTAGGCATGACTAGACTGGAGTGGAGTAGGCATGACTGGAGCGGACTGCATGCTGTGACCTTTCCCGCTGAAGTGGTCCCTATTTATCTGCTTGCAATTTCTTGCTTTTGAATGGCTAGCTTGGCAGGAGACGAGAGAGAGACGGGAGCTCACTCCGTCGTGCGGCACTTGGGTCCTGAATGGCTGTCCTGTCGACCTTCCAGTTGTCAAGCTTAGTATCTTATCCACTAAGCCACTGCAGTCCTTCAAGAAGAAAACAGATGCATAAATGAGGTACCATTCCTTCAGTTGAGGTGGTGGTGGAAAACCAACAGTGAATGCATTGCAAGTTTTTTAGCTGCGACGGAAGTAATCCGGTGCTAAGAAATGCCGACTCTTCCCACATAGTGATGCTATCTATCCAAACCCTCCTTTGATTCATTCATGCTTCCAGCCGTACCATAAACAATTCCAGGCTTATAGGCTTTCCAGAAATCATCTTTTCCATTCTTGTTAAAAGTGTAACAGCTTCCGTAGGTGGGGTGGTGGAAATATTCTGCGTCCCTGTAATCAGAAGAGGGTGGAAAACGAGGAAAGAAGGGAAACATAAGGATTATAAAGGCTTCTTCACCCTTACCCCAAATCTATGGGGAGGATGCTCCAAGCCGTACAGTGGATGCCAGAAACTGCAGGCAACAGCAAACCCTAGCTGTTTGAAAGCAAGAAATTGCAAGTAGGGTTGTCAGGTTAGATAACTGACACCTGACACTCGGTGTTGAATTGCTGGCAGTAGGGTCTACTCTATTACCATAGCAGGATAACCTGGCCATACTAGAGGAAAAGATATTGGAGGTGCAAAAATAAAAAGGATCAAAGATTTACCGGTATATCCCACACCTCAAAACCTGAAATACTTAACTAGTAGCATGTAGCTTTGCACTTCAATTCTTATCTGGTTTGGCTCTAAGGTGTCCTTTGAGATCAATTTTTCAATCTCTATTTTATTTTATCTTTTCCCCCCTGAGTCATAGAAAAGCCTAGAACAAATAAACTGAATTGAAAGGACATCGGAGGCCAATATTTAATGTTCCTGGCCCTTTATTACATAACATCTCATTTTGCCGATCTTGTAAAGCCACTTTAATGAGTTGCCACCCTTTCAATTGAGAAGCAGAGCTGACGAACAAAACCAGCCATGAAACTTCACCCAGGGTGGTTTCTTAGAAGTTCTGGGAGTCACCAAAGTACTCGGCGTTCATTCCGATAACATTTATGCCGGTGCTTGCCTGTACATTTTTATCAGGCACGTGTGTTTTGGTGGAGACTTTGTGGGCTTCTGGGTTTTACAAGTGACCCCGGTTGAGGCGAGCCAGTTTGGCTTCAACAAAAGAACAGCTGGCATGGTTTGGTCACACCATGTTCTTTAAGAGCAAGATAAGGCTGAGAACGGAAAAGTGGGAGCTGTGATTCAGAGGGCTGTGGTTGAATACATCACCTACTGCAATGTATTGAAACCAAGCTTTACGAGAGAGCTGGTACCAAGAAAATTAACTTTCTGGAAGCTAGGAGTCTTCTTGGCAACAGGTCTTGTAAGGTGTTGGTTGATGTCCCAGTCTTTGTTCCTTTGATCCATCAAGGAACAGCTCCTACTAATAGAAGACTGAAGTCCAGGGGTACTGTATATACTCGAGTATAAGCCTAGGTTTTTTAGTCCCAAAAATGAGCCCCCAAAAGGGGAAACGGCTTATACTCAGGGCAATGGCTATGAGGATCCCAAACTACGTTGGATTGAGACATGCCGACAATTTAATTAATTTTACCATATTTTCATGTACAGTAAAACATCGGATAACGCTAAAACTTGGTTCCACAAGTCGTGGTGTTATCCGATTTTTAGTGTTATCCGATCCATGTTAAAATCCTATCGGATAACGTTAAAGCTCCATAGAGATACATTGTAACTGCACAGGCTTTAGTGGTTGTTACCCGATCCATCCCAAAGGACCTTACCATTATTCGATCCAATTCTCCTCCCCAGATTACTTAACGTTATGCGATTTTAGTGTTATCCGATCCAATCGTTATCCAGTGTTTTACTGTACAGTCAAACCTCGGATAAAGAGCGCTTCGCTTAAAGAGCAACTCGCTTAAAGAGCAGAATTTTCTCTGAATGTTTGTTTCGCTTAACAAATAAAACCAACCAAAAACTCGCTTAACAAATAAATCGGGGTTCGCAATCCCCCCCCCCCACAATCGGTCACTTACAAAGGTGTTTTGCTTAAAAAGCAAACTTGCTTAAAGAGCAATCCTGTGGAACACATTATGCTCTTTAAGCGAGGTACAACTGTATTTTGATTATTGAAACTCACGAGCAGTTGCTGCATTTCCACCCTGGGCTTGTACTCAGGTCAATCTATTTTCCTGGGTTTTCAGGTAAAAATTAGGTACCTCGGCTTATATTTGGGTTAGCTTTCACTCAAGTATATACAGTAAGTTCCAGGGGTAAGAAGGAGAAAGAGGAAGGAGAAAGGAAAAGGAGGAGAAGGGAGGAGAAAGGAGAAAGAAGAAGAAAGAAGAAAGAGGAAGGAGAAAAAGAAAGGAGAAGGAAGAAGAAGAAGCAAGGAAGGAAGGAGAAAGGAGGAGGAGGAGGAGGAAGAAAATAGAGGAAGGAGAAAGGAGAAGAAGAAAGAAGAAGAAGAAAGGAGAGGGAAAGAAGGAAGAAGAAAAAGGAGAAAGGAGAAGAAAGATGAAGAAAAAGAAGAAGGAAAAAGAAAGAGGAAGGAGAAAAAGGAGGAGGAAGAAGAAAAAAGAGGAAGGAGAAAGGAGGAGAAGGAAGAAGAAGAAGAAGGAAGGAAGGAAAGAGAAAGAAGAAAAGGAAGAGGAGGAGGAGGAAGAAGAAAATAGAGAAAGGAGAAGAAAAAAGAAGAAGGAAGAAAGAAGAAGAAGAAAGGTGAAGAAAAAGAAGAAGATGAAGAATGCCTCTAAGAGACGAAGTTTTGGGGCAAGAGTCAGGCAAGAGTGTTTAACCAGGTGCTGAGCTGGTCTGAGCCGGTTTTATCAGATCGTTCTGAGAAACTGAACGCGTGCCACAGAGAATGACACCAGCCTCCTCTTTACCTCAAGAGACACCACGGGCAGGTCGAGTCCGGAACAATCCCTGGGGAAATTTTTTCTCTCTTCTCTGTGTCAAATTATCCCAAAAGAAGAAGAGAAAAGGACAGCGCCCTGCTGAACAGGTGGATGGTGCCCAGAGGCAACAGTGAGTCAGAAACATCACAAAAGGGACAGGGTGGGGAAAAATGGTCTCGAAAAGGCCCTGAGTTTTATTTTGGTTAATTTTCTGTTTTCCCCTCTGGGTTAAGGACACGCCCAGCCATGGCAAGACATTTTTAAAGGATTGATGACATTCTTTTATAAATCTTGGGTGGCAACAGAAATATTTGCTGGGCATCTGTTATAAATATTTCCAGTGTGCAGTAACATAACTGGTCACTAGGGGGAACTGATGAGCATTTCACTGTATTTCCCCCCCTGCAGGTCACTAATTAAAAAGCTGCAAAATTTTTATTTGGGAAATCACAGAGAGAAGATCCACAGCTTGGTCCTTAGACAGACAGAGTCATGACTGGAATAACTTTTAAATTATAATATTCTCATACATGATATAATCAAGAAGGCCTGCTCTTCTGTAACATCTTATAATTTTATTTATTATTATTTTTATTTATTTCAATTTATATCGCCGCCCCACTCCGAGGACTCTGGGCGGCTCACAAGAGATCAAGATTAAAAGGTTACAATGTTACAAGATGAAAACATATAAGATTAAAAGTTAAAAGAATTAGAAGATTAAAAATTAAATTAAATTAAATTAAATTAAATTAAATTAAATTAAATTAAATTAAATTAAATTAAATTAAATTAAAAGGGAGAAGAGAGTTACCGAATCAACCAACAGGCTGTGGTTACCACATTAATGGTACCCCACATCTGCCCTTGCCATGTGCCCTCACCCTCTAAACCAGGGGTGCCCAAACTTTTCAGGCCGTGGGCCAATCATCTGGTTCAGGGGGCCAGTCACTATGGCCTGGGGGCCGGATGCAACCCTGACACCAATTCATCTGGGCGTGTTTTACTTCTGCTTCCAGCAGTGATGAGGGCTTTGAAGGCTGGATGAATTGATGTCAGGGGCCGCATCCGGCCCCCAGGCTTTAGTTTGGGCACCATTGCTCTAAACCAGGGGTTCCCAACCTTTTCAAGCCATGGGCTGGGTCATGCTCTCTCAGATGGCCATGTTGCCCTGCCTGCATGATGGGGGTGGGTGGGCATTTTGCCCCAGCAGCTTCAAAAGGGTGGCCATTTTGTTTTTCAAATGCCCTTGGAGTGGTGGTGGGGCCAAATGAAATGGTGCCATTGGCCAGATCCACCCCCCGGACTTAGGTTGGGAACTCCTGCTCTAAAGCAGAGACAAGGGTAGCTGAAAGATTCACTCCTGGTACCCAGATTGTTTCAGGGTGACCTTCAAAACTTCCATTTGGAGACCTAAACTAACTGGAGTCCCTTTGGGGTTTGAGTGCAGGGGGACATCCACACTCACAATCCATTTTCCAAGTCAACAACAGGATTCAAGAGGCTGCCACCTTACCAAAGGTCTCTATTTATCTATTTGCAGTTTCTTGCTTTTGAACTGCTAGGTTGGCAGGAGCTGGGACAGAGACAGGAGCTCACTCCATCAAACAATGCTCTGGTCTCAAACTGCTGACCTGCCGGCCTTCCAGTCGTCCAGTTCAATCTCTTAACCACTAATCCACCTCACTCCCGGCTCAAGAATCTGACACCACAATTAAATTTATTACCTGTCTCGACAGTACTGCCCGTTGTACTGGCAGGAGTAGACCAAGTTGACTATGGCGTCTTCATCTTGGGGAATCTCAAAAACAGCTGGGACCTGGGACATAATGTTGGTGTAGTGGAAACGGTACCACTCCCGGACGGCATCCACTCCAGAGGAGAACTTCACATTGTAGCATGCTCCACCAGTTGCGTTACACTGGAGGAAGAGGGAGAAAGGAGAGGAAAGCATCTGTAGGCATCTAGGAAGCTTCGTAGCAAGTCAAACAATTGATCTATCTAGCATTGACTCAAAAATCCAAACCTACACATCTTTACAAAAGCCATATATAACCAAACAATGGTATGATGTACCAGAATATCATTCCAATAGAATTGATTTTTTTTGAGAATGATGCATCGTTGCATTAATTCATCTTCTTAAAAAAAGCTTCCCAAAGTCTGCAAAAATTCATCAGTAGGGTGGGAAGACTCTCTTAGGCTTCCCTCTTGCCTCCATGAGATTTATTTATTAGTCTTTTCATCATAATTTTTCCATATCCACCTTTTTTACCCCCCCCCCCAAATGACACCTTCAAAGTTTGCAGGTCATAGCAGGTAAGCTGCCCTGAGTGTTGCTTGCATCAAAAGGGTGAGGTATAAATGTACCTACCTGCCTGCCTGCCTGCCTGCCTGCCTACCTAACCAACCAACCAACCAACCATCCATCCCTCCATCCCTCCATCCATCCATCCAACCAACCAACCAACCAAATAAACAACCAAACAAACAACCCAAACAACCAAATGACCCAAACAACCAACCCAACCCAAACAAACAAACAACCCAATCCACCCACCCACCCACCCAACCAACTAAATAACTGACTGGATGAATATCCTGGCTCGCAAGCTGGGTAAAGAATCATGGGAAATTTAGTTCAAAAGAATAATGTTTCTAAGTTCTGTTGTCTCCCTTCAAGCAGGAAGCAACTGGGGAGAGCGACAGAGAGAAATGGAAACTAAAGGATTAAAGTTGGGATCGTTTCAATTCTGCCCAATTAATTACAGAACGAGAAACATCAGATCTGTTTCAGCAGATTGAGCTTTAAACGAGGAGGAGGGCTTTTGGATAATATAAAATATGGATTTTGGATAGAAGTAACTTTAAAATAAAACCAGCCTCAGCTATCAATACTGGCTAAACCCAGTCAAGCTGGCTGTTCCTGGTTATGTTGTTGTTCAGTCGCACAACTGAATCCGACCCTTTGCGATGGCATATTGGAACTTTCTGCCATGGATAAAATATTCCAGGAAAACCGGAGAGGTAGAATCCATCATTCCAACCCTAGTGGTTTGCTCTGGGCTTGGAAGACAGAGGCACAAATCCTTCTACGCAGAATGGCCAAGGCCATCATCAACATCACCAGTTAGGGAACGTGACTTTTGACCTTTCTCTCTCTCACCTCCAGCCAAAATGCTCATTTTGCAACACAAAACATTCCTCTCCATCTTTTGATGTGCAAATTACACAAGAGGTTAAGGCCAAGATTGCCATCTGGGCCATTGAAATGCAGGTTTTATCTCTTCCTCCACCTCTATAACCACCTTGAAACTGGACTGGCCAAAGCCAATGGAAAATTGGATAGGTATCTGAGTCTCCTTGCGGGTATCTAACTGATACTTGAATGTCAAAAGAGGGAATTTGATTTCCCTACGTTGAGTTGTTGAGTTGATGCCCTGTGTGATATTCCTAGTACACGCCAGGAGAGGTTTTGTTCCTTCCTGGAGCTGCTCTTAATATTTGGCCACATTCCCATGCTTAAATTCATTCCTAGGGCTGTGGTGGCTCAGTGGTTAAGAAGCTCGCCTTGTTAGCTGGAAGGCTGGCAAGTCGGCAGTTCGAAACCCGGGTACTGCATGATGGATTGAGCACCCGTCTCTGTCCCGGCTCTTGGGGACATGAAAGGAGCCTCATTCGGGTGTGCCCTGAGCGGAGTTTCTCCAGCAAAAATCCTTTCAACGCTGAATAACTTCTGACTTGAAATAATTATTATTATTAATTAATTCCTTAATGAGTTGACCCAGTGGCTTGGAGAGAAGCATTGAATCGAACTGGAATGGGAGTTACGCCACCCAATTGAGTCACATTTTGGGAGAAGCCGGCTTTTGTTTCCCTTCCCATCCATCAAAGATCAGAACAAGCGAAGCTGGAGTAAGACCGGTGAAAGCTTTCCTGACCTCACCTGCGGAACCTTCCTCCACTAGACGCCGCCAAAAGGGCAAATTCTAAATAAAATATAAAAGCTAAAACTGAGCCTCTTGTTAAGACACCGTCTGCAAAACTATGGACTGTGGTGGCTTAGTGGTTAAGCTGCTGGACTTGAAGACTGGAAGGTCGGCAGGTTGGCAGTTCAAGCCCTGAGTGCTGCGTGACTGGAGTGAGCTCCCATCTCCTTTCCCAGCTCCTGCCAACCTAGCAGCTTGAAAGCAAGAAATTGCAAGTAGATAAGTAGGTACCGCTTTGTTGGGAAGGTAAACCGCATTCCATGTTTAATCATGCTGGCCACATGTCCACAGAAATGTCTGCAGACGCAGACAGCACTGGCTCTTTGGCTGTAAACTGAGATGAGCACTGAACCCTAGGGTCGGATACGACTGGCTTTCGGGCAAGGGAGACCATTACCTGTAAAACTGGCAACTTTCAGGAGCATCGACTACCTTTTCCTTCACTAACAGTCCCCCCTGCCTGGGGACGATGGGCTTTGTTGCCCACCACCACACATGGTGCACAGAAAGCAGTGAAACCACTCACTAGATGGCTGAAATCCCTCTTGAACTGTAGTAGGTCTGCAAGAACTCAATGGGATCTTGTAGGTACAATGGGGTTCAAATAGGCTTATTCTAGTTGTGACTTGGTCGTCTAAAGCAAGTTACAACTAGAGTAAACCCCTTTGAATCAATGGAAGGTATGGAGGAGTTGACTCACCTAATCCCCATTGGATCAAAGGATCTATTCTTGAGCAACCTTCTATGCTAAGAAATGGGATTTCAGCCATTTTGAGGTAACCTAACGATGTTTACAACAGGAATGTTGCCTAATCTTCCTAGAAATATTCCCAGACAGTAGGGGAGGTTCCAACCAGCCAGGAACCCAAACCATTCTCCAATAGGCTTCCATTGTCATCTCTTCTCCAGTTTTCTCATGGATGCTCAATATTTTGTGGTTGCCAAGAAAGCCCTCTGATTACTAGAACAACCCTTGTTGGGTTTTGGTTAACTCCTACAAACTCCTAACTTTGCCCCCTTTCCACCTGATGGAACTTCTCAAGAACCAAGGGCTACCATGGGACAGAAGCAACAATGATAAGACCAGCCAGCAGCAGGATCGGTTCATCTCACCAGCCGGAAGCCGACTTTTCCATCCATCTTCACCAGGGCGACGCTGCGGTCCAGACGAAAGGTGGAGCCGTTGACCGGGTTGGGCGAATCAGCTAACAAGTCCTCCATGTGGAGGTTTTCAGGGTCTTTCAGTGCCTGCGCTGGGATGTTGAAGCCATATAAATTGTACACCGTTTCCCTCGCCAGGTCATCCAGCTCGACCATATTTTTGGCAACGGTGTCAATTCTGCAGAGAAGGAAGGATGGTAAAGAGTTACTTGTGCGCACCTTCTGAAAACAAGATTTGAAAAGGCACTGGTAGGTGTGATCCCCTGACTGGCTGAGACCACCCAAGTCATTAATCAAGGATGGTTTCATCCAAATTTAGGAATTCAAATGAATAAAAATGGTGAAAAAGATCTTTCAGTTCAGACAGGTTATCAGCCACTGAAAGGTTGGCAAGAATGGACATTTCATGGCTGTTGAACTCTTTGGGGATATTGGCATATAAGAAAATCTGGTGGGCTGTGATCCCTGATTGGTTGGGGTTACCCATATGATTAATCAAGGAATGAGGAGGAGAAGATACAGGAGTACCTCGAGTTACAAATTTAATAAATTCCAAGGCATTTTTCATGTTATGAAAAAATTTGTAACTCGAATTTCCCATAGGAATGCATTGAAAACCAAAATTCATAATTTGAAACACAGTTTCCCATGGGAATGCATTGAAAACCAATTAATCTGTTCTGGAAAAATTCGTAACTCGAGCCATTATTTGCAATTGATTTTCATTCGTACTGTGAAAATTTTGTAACTCGAACCATTTGTAGCTCAAGGTACTACTGTATCATCAAACAGGGTTAGGAAATAGTGAACATTCACACTATTAAAAGTTTTTTATGGGAGGAGTAGAGAGGGTGTCTCTGTATTATTTCCAGCTCACTTCCTGACATGATTTGGACCAGGTGACTCTTTGTTCATGGAGACAGTAGCGTCTCTTCCAGGTTTTAATCTGGACATTGCAGGAGCTATCTAATGTGCAGAAACCTATTCTGCACCTTAGGTAGTGCCCTCAAAGTTTGGATGAAAATGCAGAGTGGGTCTCTCAAAGTCCAATAGTCAGACAGCTGCCCCTGCTTGGAACTCTCCCAGCTTCTGAAGGTGGTCTTTGCCCCCCTCCACCCACCAGGTATGGAATTTACCTATAGGGATTGAGGCTGCAGACCGTGACGGCCGGGAACATCTTGGCCTCAGAGTGGACCGAGAGGGACGTGACGACAGGGTAGGCCCAGTACTGGTTGAAGAGAAGGCCAAACTGCCAATACAATATGCCAAAGTTGGCCAAAAAGAGGAGGCCCCAGAAGACTGTCTTCATCTTGTTGCGACTGGAGCACACTAAGCGGATGGTCCCATGGATGGTGGTGTTTAGGCAGAAGAATTCGAAGAGGTCCTTGAAGGAGCTATAGAATTCAATGAGAGCTGGATCATCTCCTTTGCCTTCTTCCGCCTTCTCTTTTTCTTTCTCCTTCTCCATTCTCCAAACCTGCAAGACATTTTGTAATATTAGTCTAAGGAGAACAATTTGGATGTTCTCATCAGGGTGTGCTTCCTAACCCGCTCTTTCATGTTTCCCTTGGTTTCCTGATTGGCCATGACGTGAAGTTTTGGATCCCTGAATAGCTATAAACAAACAAAGATGTAATGGAATGTCTCAAGAACATACAGAAAACAATAAGGTACTGTATCACCTTTCTCCAACATCTGACTGGCTATGAAACTCTAGGTTAAGTTTGGATCCCTAACTGGCCAAGTAATGCCAGCTGACAATCTTGCTTGAACTTTGGGGTCAGTGGGTTTGGACTAAAACTCCCATAACCCACAAACTTTCACCCTCAATTTTATTCTCCATCTTTGGAAACCCAGCAGCTTGTCTGCTAGGCATCTGGTAATGTACCTTCCATATATAGCATGCATATGTCTAGCCGGACATCCTGCTTTAGTAATGGAGTAGACTTGTACAGCCAGCCAATGACTCAATGCTGAGTGTTGGGTGGCGGTAAATAACCTGACTTCCTAAAGGGGCCAATGGCTATGGGTGGATGAGCCCCTTTAGGTGAAGTGATGGACCCCTCAGGGGAGGAAATGCCACTGGAAACCATCCTGTTGGGCCCGATGGCAAAATGAGCGGAGGAGGAACTCTGATTCCCAACGGTCATGGAGGCGGAAGAGGCTACGCCAGATGGACTGGCTGTGAAGGCGCCACCTTGATAATATCCTCAAGGCTGCGGCAGTCCATTGCAGTCCCGGTGTTTAAGTCCTGCACGTCTCATTTCATATGTGCCACAGGAGATGGCTATGAGACCATAGTGTGTGGTGTCGCTTCATGGCAAGATAGGGTCCACCTTAGACAAATTCACACCTATGGCATTTTTCCTGTAGGGGGGAATATGTATACTTGGCACGGGTTGTAGCCAATGACAATGACGATGTAGCAAGAGGAGAAGTTCTCTAAGCAGGTTTTGATAGGGCAGTGAGATGTTCTACTTAGAGGAGGGAATTTCCAGGACACGCAACCATGACCAAGACTTGAGACCTGGTGAGGATGGATGAGCATGACTGGTTCTTATCTTCCTTGATAAATGCAATGGATTCCAATTGGTTGCTTTTCTTAAGTGCCTTGTTATCTAGATGCTTCATCCTCATCATGCCCAGATTGGATGAGTGATAGGATCTGATTCAAAGCCTATGGTTTCCTTTGTGTCTCTTCCATTTCCAGAATTTCAACAACCCGGTTGCATCACGGCAGCAAGAGACACGCCGTTCGTGGTTGCAAAAGCTGATACTCGAGAGAGGCTACTGGCCCTTGGTGGATTAATTGGCTGGCATTCCAGGATTGTTTTTAATGGGTTCATGAGAGTCCAGAGCTAGGTAGGGTAGATCAAATTTAATGGGATCCTTTTGCAGGGCTCTTCCAGAAGGTTTCAAGAAGACGGAGGAAGAATGGTTTTCATAAAGCAAGGGGTTCTCAACCATTTCAAGTCAGAGGCCAGGCCAAGCTCTCTCAAGCAGCTGAGGGGGGCTGGACTGTTTCTCCCCACCGCCCTTTATGGCTGTCGTAAACACATTCATGAGGGCCACGAACTCATTTGCAGCTGCCGTAAACACGTTTATGAAGGCCGCGGCAGTTGTAAATGCGTTTACGATGGCCGTAAATGGCTCTACGGCCAATTCTGGTTGCGACAGCTAGAGCAAAGGCGGAGGGAGGATTATTTGGTTCCACGGGCCGGATCTGGCCCACCAGCCATAGGTTGAAAACCCCTTTCATAAGGGTAGAGGGTTCCCCTTGGCCAATCACGGATCCTAACCCTAACACAACAATTAATGGGTTTATTTATATGGGGTTAAAAGTTAAATTCCCCTTCCCATCCTCTCAGCTAAGGACCGTATACAGTACTGGAAAACTCAGTAGTAATGCTGAAAAAGCAGGAAAATTCTGTTTAAACGACATCTCGACTGAGGTGGCTTAGTGGTAAAGACACCGAACTCGACAACTGGAAGGTGGCCAGGTCAGCAGTTTGAGACCTGAGTGCTGCATGACAGAGTGAGATCCTGTCCCCATCACAGCTCCTGCCAACCTAACCGTTCGAAAGCAAGCAATTGCAAGTAGGTGAAAAGGGACAACTATGGTGGGAAAGATAACAGCCTTCCATGCACTCTGGTGTCTAGTGGTGCCTGCCACATTGTCCACGGAAACATCTGCAGATGCCGACAGCACTGGCTCTTTGGCTGTAAACAGAGATGAGCACTGAACCCTAGTGTCGGATATGACTGGCTTTCAAGCAAGAATGACCTTTCACTTTACTTAACGATATCTCCTTGAACATCCCAGAGATGGAAGAGTAACTTCTGAGGTCAACATCTTCCAGAATACCAGTATGGCAATGGGTCGTGCTGGCTCGGGCGTTCTGGGAGATGTGGACCACACAAGTTACGTTCACCGTCTCTGCTCTCTCTACGATGCTCTCATCAACATCTAGTACCACAAGGTGGGCTTGGGGAGAACCATCTCCCACTTCTGGATTTCTCCCACTGCTTTCATGGAGCATCATACAAAGGCCTGGTGGGAGATCTAGAAGTCGTTTTATCAACCTTCAGACAGCCACACAAGATTAGGCAGCCCCACCCACCCAAATGTCCAGCTTGACCTTTGACCCTAAACCTCTAATGCTGCGAGGTTGGATGATGTCCTTTTTGAAGAGGACCCAAGGCGACTGTTACAAAATTGGTGGCCTCCCAGCCAACTGTTTAACAAATAGATAAGGAAATGTTTAATTTGCAAGATTATCACATCGTAACATGTTTTTATATGGCCATTTCTTTCTCGTAGTAAACTAATTAAAAAAAGTTTATGAGATGCTGCCCCCTGCTGGGTTTTTTTTGAATTTAGTCCTTCGGGTTTATAATTTTAAACAATGGTTTTATTTTATTTTATCTTTCATGTTTCTTGAAAAATCGGAAGGCTTTGCAACTTGCTGAGAAATCTTGGGAATCCCTAGCATAGAATTCAGCCCATAATAATAATAATAATAATAATAATAATAATAATAATAATCATCATCATCATCATCATCATCATCATCATCATCATCATCATCATCATGTACTGTAATAGGCTACAGCAGGAGTTCTCAACCTTTTATTGGTGGGGGCCGGGTCACTCTCCCTCAAACAGCTTTGGGGGCCGGACAGCCATTTTGCCCTTCCTCCACCACATGGTGTCGCAGGCCACATCCAGCGCACAGGTAGCAGGTTGAGAATCCCTGGGCTACACGAACCTCAGGAAAACTTTTGCAATGGCTTGCTGGCCAGAGGTGGCTCAAGAGATTTAGCTGACTGAGGACAAACCACAAAATAGCACTGTGCCTGCCCCCCCCCATTCATACTGGTTAATGGACTCAGTATGTGGTGACTCAAGTGCTTAAGATGCTAAACTTGACGACCAGAAGGTCAGCAGTTCAAGACCCGAGTGCTGCACAATGGAGTGAGTTCCCATCTCTGTCCCAGCTCCTGCCCACCTAGCAGTTCGAAAGCAAGAAACTACAAGTGGATAAATAGCTACCACTTGGGTGGGAAGGTAAACAGTGTTCCGTGCACTCTGGTGTTTAGTCATGCCTGCCACATGTCCACAGAAGCGTCTGCAGACTCAGACAGCACTGGCTCTTTGGGCAATGGCTGAATCACTGGGAGCACTTTGAATGTTTCAATCACAGGAACTGTTCTGAGTCACGGCCGAGCCTCCAACGTTACGAGGTGTGATGCAACTTGGAAAGAGTGCCAGCGGAGCGCTCGGAACGCTGTTTCCCCTCCCACCAAAGTGGTCCCTCTTTATCTACTTGCAATGTCATGCTTTCAAACGGCTAGCTTGGCGGGAGCGGGGACAGTGACGGGAGCTCGCTCCGTTGTGCAGCAAAGTAAAGGTAAAGGTTTCCCTTGCTCGAAAGCCAGGCGTATCCGACTCTAGGGTTCAGTGCTTGTCTCTGTTTCAAAGCCGAAGAGCCTGCGCTGTCTGCTTCTGCAGACGTTTCCACGGTCATGTGACTAGAGCACACAAAACGCTGTTTCCCTTCCCACCGAAGTGGTCCCGATTTATCTCCTTGCAATTTCTTGCTTTCGAACGGCTAGGTTGGCAGGAGCTGGGACAGAGACGGGAGCTCATTCCGTCCTGAGGTACTTGGGAATCGAACTGCTGACCTCTTGCCTTCCAGTCAGCATCTTAGCCACTAAGCCACCTATTGATAAGGTCGAAAGACTAATCAATTAATAAATATTCATTCATTCATTCACTAAGCCACCACAGTTGAAATTGTCTGTATTTGCTGAACAGAGTCCCAATTGGCAGAGCTTTTAAAAATTATTATTATTATTATTATTTAGATTATGCAGCCTTATAAAGCCTAACAAACGTTGCCAATTTGCGGTCCTTGTCTTGCTTTTGTTCTGACTTCCAGCATCAAACTGTTTTCAGAGGTTTTCTTGGAAGTCATCGAGTCTGGACCTTGTCCCAGTGCAGGAATGCTGTCCTGTCCTTATGAACCTGTGTTGTTTTATTATTTTTAATTCAGATTCAGAATTAATTTGGATCCACAAGGAGCAAAAAGAAAACGAGGAATAAATGGGATGGCCAAACCCAGCGGCAACTAGAAATTAACCTGCAGGGAAATGGACGCATTAGGCTAGCCATGTGCCCGGCAATCACACTCATAAACCAGCCCCGGTCAGTTCGGTGGAACGGGTTCTCACGGTGGCAAGGTGAAAACCACAGCCTTAATGAGCAGCTAGTGGCAGGTTCATTGCCGTCTTACTCAGCAAAAAATGTTCTACATAACCTCATGGGGAAAGGCCCGGAGCTGAAAGCTGTCATTAGCAAGGACGACGTGGGAAGAATCTGATGGTTTTTTCCCTTGGGAGATCAGCCATGTGTCCATCACAATCTGAGACACATGGACATCCATTTCATTCGGCCCATCAGCCAGCGGATTCCCTCGCCCAGGGGCTCTCAACGCTTTTCAGCCGTGGGCCGGATCAGGCCCCCTGAGGCAGCAGAGTGGGGTGGACCGGTGCCATAAAACGCATCCACAGGTGTTGTATGTGCATTGATGGCAACCGTGGACTCATTCATGACTGTCGTAAACGCATTTACATCGTCTGCGGGCTCGTTTGTGGCTGTCATAAACACATGGCAGTAAATGAGTGGCTGATTCCACCCGGGGGCGGCGGGAGCAAGGTTGGGGACCAGATTATTTGGTACTGTGGGACAGATCTGGCCCACGGACCGTAGGTTGCAAACCCCTACTCTGGTTATTAGTTTGGGATGAAAACCGCGCAGCCGTCTAGAGGAAAATTATGGAAGCTGTTTTTCGTCACTCCAGACTAGCCTTGAGATCTTGTACCACAGATGCTGGGGCAGCCGCCCACGATTCCCTGCCACGCGAGGCAGGAGACACACCGCCGATTCCCCACTGAGCACAAAAACCTGTTAATTTCAGAGCGTTTTCCCCCCTTGAAGAAATGGTTTGGGAAGGACATCAAAGGAGTCTCATTTGGGCGTCCCCTGAGTGAAGTTTTCCCAGCAAATATCCTTTCAAACCCAAATAATTTCTGACATGAAATTAATTAATTGCTTTGCTTTGGGAAATCAGCCAACTGCCTCCTGGCCTAACGTGTCTTCCCAAAAATTCCCAAACTGATCCCCGGTTTAGCTTGACAACACAAGACGTCAGCTACCAGCCTGAAAGTCTTAGGTGTTGCCCAGAATCCACTTAATATTTATTTAGCTATTTCAGATAATTATACCCCACTGTCCAGAACAAAGCCCTACCCAAGCCGGATTCTGAGATGGAAAACGCAGGATGGTGTTTAAGATGCAAATGGAAACTAGCGCAGTTCCAAAACCGAAGGTTTCCCTTGCTTGAAAGCCAGTCGTATCCTACTCTAGGGGTCAGTGCTCATCTCTGTTTCTAAGCCGAAGAGCCAGCGCTGTCTGCTTCTGCAGACGTTTCCATGGTCATGTGGCAGGCATGACTAGACACCGGAGTGCACGGAAAACCTGACTCAACGCAAAGGAAAGTGTTGTGGTCTCTTAAGAAGAGGCACAGGGAGTTAAGACACTGACTGGAAGGCAGCAAGTCGGCAGTTCGAGACCCGAGTACTGCATGACAGAGTGAGCTCCCATCTCTGTCCCAGCTCCTGCCAACCTAGCAGTTCCAAAGCAAGACATTGCAAGTGAATAAGTAGGTACCACTTTGGCAGGAAAGGTAATAGCCTCCTGGCATCTAGTCATACCTGCCACATGATCATAGAAACATCTGTAGACGCAGACAGCGCTGGCTCTTTGGATGTGAATGGAGATGAGCACTGAACCCTAGAGCTGGATACGACTGGCTTTCGAACAAGGGCAACTGTTAATCTTTAACCTAATAGGTGAAGTTAAAATATTGGTTCATCACTATGAATAAACCAGTCATTTCCTTAAATTATTCCCTCCAAAATCAAATCCCTTGAATCCTATTTTTTTCCCTCTTGCCAACCTTTCCTTTTAAAAAAATCTAGAGTTACTAAAGGTTTTTTTTAAAAAAGTTAAGGTTGGCCTTGCTCGAAAGCCAGTCGTATCTGACTCTAGAGTTTGGTGCTCATCTCGATTTATAGCCAAAGAGACAGAGCTGTCTGGGTATGAAGACGTTTCCATGGACACGTGGCAGGCATTTATTTATTTATTCTATTTATTCTTCAAATTTATACCCCGCCTTGCTCAGGCGAACCTGACTCTAGGCGGCTTCCATAATATACAAAAGAAACAATATCCCACCAAAGACCCCCCCCCCATACAAAATCCTCTATCGCCGCCCAAGGCCCCCAGGTTTCTCTCCCTCCAAGGCCGGCTGGCCGAGGGAGAGTCCAACAAGGTCCAACAAAAATTGGCGGCGTCTCTTACTCTGGACTGGACATCGGAGCACACAGAATGCTGCTACCCTTTCCCACCCAAATGGTACCTCTTTATCTACTTGCAATTTCTCGCTTTCCAATTGCGATGTTGGCAGGAGCTGGGAGAGAGACGGGAGCTCACTCGGGTCTCGAACTGCTGATCGGCTGATGTTCCCGTCATCACGTTCAGCATTTTAACCAGTAAGCCACCGCAGTCCCACTACAGAATTATTACACCTGCTTTCAATCCTTTCTTGTGTATATAATGAATTACTTTCTAAAAACTCCCTAGTTAAATCTGCCATCTGTGGAATTGAAACCACAGAATACGTTCTCTGCAGGTGCCCTTTTTATAGAGACATCCGGAACAAGCTCATATCTCCGCTGCTCCGCACATATCCTGGCAACTACCTGATGAAAGGCCATGACACTTCACCCACAATACTGCCAGGTTCTGGGCTGCAGCGTGTGAGATCAGAAGAAGAATCCTGGCAGGTAAAGGTAAAGGTAAAGGTAAAGGTAAAGGTAAAGGTAAAGGTAAAGGTAAAGGTAAAGGTAAAGGTAAAGGTAAAGGTAAAGGTAAAGGTAAAGGTCACCCTTGCTTGAAAGCCAGTCGCATCTGACTCTAGGGATCAGTGCTCATCTCTGTTCATAGCCGAAGAGCCAGCGCCGTCTGCTTCTGCGGACGTTTCTGTGGTCATGTGGCAGGCATGACTAGACACCGAAGTGCCATGGGGTGGAGGAAGGGCAAAATGGCCATCCGTCCCCCAAAGCTGTCTGAGGGAGCGTGACTTGGCCCCCAGCTCAAAAAGGTTGAGAACCGCTGGTATAAATAAACTACAAGGGCTACAGCATAGGCTTAGTAATCGCTGTAACATTCTTGATCTTATGTACTAATTTTACTGTTCCTTAACTCTGAGCAGAAATGCAGCTTTTTTTAAGCATCCTCATTTTAACATCTGTTTCTTTGGCTGTTCTGTGCGGGTCTTGAACTGTAATACAGTTTTGATTTGATTTGAATCGGTCACCTGTCGTTCCTTTATAAACCCACCACAAACAGTTATAATTTAATCTCCTGCAAATTCATTCAATCTTTTCTGCCACAACTGCAGTCAACATGTAAACTTGTCGATGCTACGTGTCGGTGGCACGATTATATCTGCATTTCTCCCCGAAGGATGCACAAGGATAGAAGATTTCAAGATCTCGGCCGAACCCACTGACAACATTCCTCGGCAATTAATTTTGCGATGGCGTGAAACTTGCTCATCTTAAACCTCACCTGCTTTTCTAAAACCAGTCTAGGAAGACAAATGGGGTTGTACTCTAAATTCATGCATTCCTGGATGGGGTATAACTAGACACTCTTAAAACAGTGGGATAAAATAGCCCAGGTGCTGAAGTGTTTAAAACAGAGGTTCCCAACCTAAGGCTGGTGGGCCAGATATGGCCTGTGGTGCCATTTCATCTGACCTCCCCTCAAAGAGCATTCAAGAAGTAAAACGGCCGCCTCTTTGAAGCTGTTGGGGCAACATGGCCACCCCACTGTGCAGGCAAGGCAAAATGGCCACCTGGCCCTCGAAGCTTGAAAAGGTTGGGAACCCCTGGTTTAAAATGTGGCAGATCTGGGTTCAAATCCTCCCCCAGCCTGTGTCTCACGGGGAGATCCTTCCTCTAATCTGGGTCTACTTTGCAAAGTAAGGGAGAGGGAAGCAATATTGCATTGCCTTTGCTATCCAGATACAATAACTCCGGCTCCTAGAGAATGAAGGACACAATAAAGCCCACGGTGGTGAAAATAATGCATCAACTTCCAGGATTAGAGGACCCCTGGTAGCTAAGATTCACACCGGCAGAACTGCAGGCTCATGTTAATATACTGTACAGTATTAGGAGAAAGGTGCATGATAATACGGCTTGAATTTCCTCCCAGGAAAGAATAGACAGCTACAGAGAAAAACTGGAAGAAATGTACTTATAAACCAAGGGAAACCTTATTCTTCCATCGTCTACCTAGCTGGCAGAATGGCAATGAAACAGAAGTTGCTCAAAGTATAATACTGTAATTGCATTTTAAGGCTCCCCTACTTCACAGGAAACCAAGAAACACAGATCTTTGCCTCAAAACGGGTTTGCAATAGCTCTGAGGCCCCCCCCCATCTGTTTTATATAGAGGAGGGTGGTGGTTTTGCATTTCTCCTCAATGATTCCTTCAGATGGAGTGGGTTTTCCTGTCTCCATGGTGGCTGAAGCCTCCGAACAAGGGATATATGCACTAGCTGGGAGAGGTACAGTTGTATCTGCACTCTTACATTCACTCTAGGATGCTCCCGAGCATTCAACACTCATCCTGAACTGGAGCTGAGTGCAAAGGTAGGTAGGTTGGTTGGACAGTAGGTAGGTAGGTAGAGAAGGGGGAGGGAGAGGGGGAGGGAGGGAAGGAAGACGTGAGGGAAAGCAAGCAAGCAAGCAAGAAAGAAAGAAAGAAAGAAGTGGAAGGAATAAAAGAAAGAAAGAAAGAAAGAAGTGGAAGGAATAAATAAATTAAAGAAAGAAAGAAAGAAGTGGAAGGAATAAATGAACGAAAGAAAGAAGTGGAAGGAATAAATCAATAAAAGATAGAAAGAAAAGTGGAAGGAATAAATAAAAGAAAGAAAGAAAGAAGTGGAAGGAATAAATGAAAGAAAGAAAGAAAGAAATGGAAGGAATAAGTGAAAGAAATAAACAAACAAACAAAGAGAAAGAAAGAGAAAGAAGTAGAAGAAAGAAAGAAAGAAGTGGAAGGAAGAAAGAAAGAAGGGAGGAAATGAGAGAAGAAAGAAAGAAGAAAGGAGGGAGGGAAGGAAGACGGGAGGGAATGAGAAAATAAATAAATGCAATCCTTCCCGCAAGTACTGAGAAGGCATCTGCACGTGTGCAAAGCCCCCCACTGCCTCTCCCACTCCCTGCCGAAAGCCCAGTCTAGCCCGACGGGGATTCGTGGGAAGCCAATGCCGGATTTCCTCGTACCTTTGCCGCGGCTCCTCTTTTCCTGCGAAATGGGTGGTACTCGGGCGGGCAACCCCAGGCTGCCAACGTTGCCCGAAACTAAGCAGCCGCGGGCAAGGCGTCCTGCTGGCCGAGATCCACCCGGGTGCCTTCCTCGCCGGCTTCTGAGCAGCAGGGCGCTTGCCTGGGGAGCTGTCCAGCCTCGTTTATGCAGGTCCAGCCCTTGAGTCACGGCCCGAAGGGGCTGGCGTAGGTAGGAGTCAGGAGGAGGGTTGCCTGCCCGCCTGCCCGCATTGCCCCGGCCGGCCTCCTTCGCCAGGGCATCGGAAGGCGCTTGGACTCGAAAAACGGGAGAGGGGACTGGAAATGCCACTCCGGTGCAGGTCTCCCCCCATTCGGTTTGGGAGGAACACAACATTGGAAAGGGGGGAGCAACCTGGGGCCTTCTTTAGAAAGAAAGAAAGAAGGAAGGAAGAAAAGAGTAGAAGGAAGGAGGAAAAGAAGAAAGAAAGAAGGGTGGAAGGACAAAAAAGGAAGGGAGGAAGGAAGGGAGAGAGAGATGAAAGAAAGAAAGAAGGAAGGAAGAGAAGAAGGAAGGAAGAATATAGTAGAAGGAAGGAAGGAAGAAAAGAAGAAAGAAAGAAGGGTGGAAGGAAGGAAGGAAGGACAAAAAAGGAAGGGAGGAAGGAAGGAAGGGAGAGAGAGATGAAAGAAAGAAAGAAGGAAGGAAGGAAGGAAGAGAAGAAGGAAGGAAGAATATAGTAGAAGGAAGGAAGGAAGAAAAGAAGAAAGAAAGAAAGAAGGGTGGAAGGAAGGAAGGAAGGACAAAAAAGGAAGGGAGGAAGGAAGGAAGGGAGAGAGAGATGAAAGAAAGAAAGAAGGAAGGAAGGAAGGAAGAGAAGAAGGAAGGAAGAATATAGTAGAAGGAAGGAAGGAAGAAAAGAAGAAAGAAAGAAAGAAGGGTGGAAGGAAGGAAGGACAAAAAAGGAAGAGAGGAAGGAAGGAAGGGAGAGAGAGATGAAAGAAAGAAAGAAGGAAGGAAGGAAGAGAAGAAGGAAGGAAGAAAATAGTAGAAGAAAGGAAGGAAGAAAAGGAGAAAGAAAGAAAGAAGGGTGGAAGGAAGGAAGGACAAGGAAGGAAGGGAGGAAGGAAGGGAGAGAGAGAGAGATGAAAGAAGGAAAGAAGTGGAAGGAAGGAAGGAATAAAGGAAGGAAGGAATAAATGAATGAAAGAAAGAAAGAAACATAGATAGATAGATAGATAGATAGATAGATAGATAGATAGATAGATAGATAGATAGATAGATAGGAGGCTGAAAGAAAGGGAGGACAAAAAAGGAAGGAAGGAAGGAAAATAGGAGGGTGAAAGGAAGGAAGGACAAAAATGGAAGAAAGACAGACAGACAGACAGGAGGGTGAAAGGCAGGGAGGCAGGAAGGACAAAAAAGGAAGGAAGGGAGGGAGAGAGAGAAGAAAGATAGAAAGAAAGAAGGAAAGAAAGAAAGAAAGTTCATTAGTTAGTTTATTATTTATGCCTAATTTTCTACTGTAAAGGTTTTTTTTAATAGCGTGTAAGCCACCCATAAGAGTGGCTCAAAAGGTTACAAGACTGCCTGGGAGGCGGAAGGTCAGCAATTCAAAACCCAAGTACAGTAATACCTCATATAACATTAGTATCGAATAACACGAAAATCGCATAACATCAAGGAATCTGGGGGGAAGAATTGCATCAGATAACATTAAGATCCTATGGGATGCTTCAGATAACAACCGCGAAAGCCTGTGTGGTTACAATGTATCTCTATGGATCCCATAGAGGATCAGATAACACGAAAAATCATATAACACGAAGACTTGTGGAACCAGGTTTTAGCGTTGTACTGCACAACGGAGTGAGTGCCCATCTCCTGCTAACCTAGCAGTTTGAAAGCAAGAAATTGCAAGTAGATAAATGAAGAGAAGATAAATAGGGACCACTTTGGTAGAAAGGTTAACAGTGTTCTGTGCACTTTGGTGTCTAGGCATGACTGCCACATGTCCATGGAAATGTCTGCAAATGCAGACAGTGCTGGCTCTTTGGCTATAAACAGAGATGAGCACTGAACCCTAGAGTCAGATCCGGCTGGGCATTCGAGCAAGGGTGAACTTTACCTTTAAGCCGTCCATAGTGGAAAATATCCCAGATGGGCGGGATAGCAAGCAAGCTAGAGGGTGGAGGGAGTATAGCTAGGCATCGGAATGGCCTGATCTAACTTTGAACTCAAATACCTAGGCCATGTCACAATCATATTTTAAATTTTGGGGCGATCCAGAAATATCTTTAGAGTTGGCAAAAAATGATGAAACTGGGGTTTTTCAGTTTTGAGTTGTTGTCAAAAGCCAAGGCTCTTCTGGAAAAGGCACGCGTGCTAAGAAAGGTGGAAGTCAGCAGGAAATGAGGAAAAGCCCAAATGTGAGATGGATTAATGCGAGAGGGAACCACAAGCTGTCATTTGCAGGAGCTGAGCAGGGAATTTTGGAGATTGCTCATTCAATTGGTGGCTGTAAGCCAGAGAAGACTTGACGGCGCATAAGAAGAACAAGAAGAACTGGGCGGAGGAATTCCCTAGGGTTGCCAAAAGAAATGGGAATTTTATCCGAAGTCATCTCTCCAATCTGAAGCTGGCTTGCCTGTTTAGCCGAAGGGGAAGCCCTGACCTCGACCAATTGCAGGAAGAGGCATCCAGAAATTAATCTAATGTCTGGTCCCTCGATGTGGGGAAGCTCCTAAAACCCAGCTCTCATGGTGAACCGAAAATTTGTCCTCCAGTTCCTCAAAGACTATGCATTTTCCTTTGCTTTGTTTTTGGAGTCTGTTCCCGTTCTCACTGCAACAGTAGAAGGAAATTGCAATCAAGATGGTGGGGGGTGAAAGTGAGAAAAATCAACATTGACAGATCTGTGCATTTGAGGGCATTGAAGATTTAATGCATTTAGGAGTCTGGCTTTGAGTCTCTTGCATCAAACTGGTACTAAATTAAGGCTTCCTCTTCCTTACTACCTCTATGATAGGAATTTGCTGACACTCATCACAACTCATTCCTTTTCCTGTTCCTGTTGTTGTTTTCTGGTTGCACAACTCTCTGTTGTGTCCCACCTTACTAAGAATGCTGTGTTGTCCTTATAGGCAAATCAGAGAAATAATCAGAGAAATGTTCTCTGAGTCCCACTAGTGGCCAATTCTGATATTGCACTTTGCAAAAAAAATTGAATATAAAACAACACTAAAGCCTATGTCTCTTGCAGTACTGATAAGAGAAGAATGTAACACAGAGATTTCCAATCTGTGGGGCTCAGCCCCCAAGGGACGGGTGGGTCGTATTCAGGGGTGCGTGTGTTTTGTTTATGTTGCACTGCACTATTTTAAAGTATTTTACTTGAAAATTTTCACAGAGGGAGGTGAGAATATACCATCACGTTAACTTTTGAATTAGAGAATTATATTCTTGGGGGTGGGGGTGGGGAAATCAATTTTCAATGTGTTTTCTTTACCCATTAAAATGCATTTACCATATATACTTGAGTATAAGGTGAGTTTTTAGCTGCAAAAATAAGCCACAAAAAGAGGACATACTCGAGTCAACAACCACAATAGTCCCAAGACCACATCGGATTGAGATGTGCCAACAATTTAATTAATTTTACCATATTTTCATGTATTTTGATTATTGAAACTCACTAGCAGCTGCTGCATTTCCCACCCTTGGCTTATACTTGGGTCAATGTATTTTCCTGGGTTTTCAGCTCAAAATTAGGTACCTCAGCTTATATTCAGGTCATCTTATATTCAAGTATATACGGTACATGTATATATGGAAGACGGGATGCAGGTCATTTTAAAAGGGTCAACAAAGGTGAGAAATTCCTACCCAAATGCATCTAAAAAGCCCTTTAAAAGTGATAAAAGCAGATTACGTGTAATTTAGGCATTATGTTGAAAAAGTAACTGTGTATATAGCAGTTACTTTATATGCAACTGAAATGGCATTAGTTACAAGTAATGACATTATATGGGGACTGCGATGGCTTAGTAATTAAGATGCTGAACTTGATGGCTGGAAGGTCGGCAGGCCAGCAGTTCAAGACCCGAGTACTGCATGACAGAGTGAGCTCCCGTCTCTGTCCCAGCTCCTGCCAACCTAGCAGTCTGAAAGCAAGAAATTGCAAGTAGATCAATAGGGACCACTTTGGTGGGAAGGTAAACAGCGTTTCGTGCACTCCGGTGTCTAGTCATGCCTGCCGCATGTCCACAGAAATGTCTGCAAATGCAGACAGCACTGGCTCTTTAGCTATAAACAGATGAGCACCGAACCCTAGAGTCGGATATGACTGGCTTTTGAGCAAGGGCGACCTTCATCTTTACCTAACGGCACTGAATATAATTAACTGCCAGCTATGCCCAGGCACGTCTTTTGAGTATAATGCAATGGAATTGGTATGCACACCCTGGAAATGAAAACAGAGGAAATGACTCTATTTGGAAGAAATTTCCTTCTTTAGTTGTGATGCATGTGACGGTGTGTCAAGTTTAGTAGGATTTCACAGCCAACTAGTGGGGGAGTTCCCCATGACACAGGACACTGTGATGGATTC
Organism: Furcifer pardalis; assembly: GCA_030440675.1. Classification (NCBI taxonomy): domain Eukaryota; kingdom Metazoa; phylum Chordata; class Lepidosauria; order Squamata; family Chamaeleonidae; genus Furcifer; species Furcifer pardalis. The sequence continues at coordinate 40,389,004 of CP126891.1, forward strand.
AGCTTACTGGCCAAAAGCAACATTTCTCGTGTCACACTCCATGAAACAAAAATATCTGATTTAGTGTCATTTCTTAATGCCCGGGGCACTATTGTGCCGATAAGACAGCCAGATAAAGGCAGGGACATCTGCCTTGAGAAGGTACAGGTGATAAACCTCCATTGACAAATTAACCTCCTTCACCCTTTGAGCAACGCTGATCTCTCTCTTTGTGCAACTAACGTCACACTACTCATGCCTCGAGCATGGAAAAAACACAAACAATGCCGCCAGCAATAAGCCTGGAAATATCTGAACACCCCCCCCCCCCGGGGACTGCGATACACAAAAATCCACATTCAGATGAAGAACTGGTGTCTTCCTCTGCCACATCTGTTTCCGAATATTGGCAGTCCTCGTGGCGATCAACTATGCCCTGAGAATATAATGCAGTGGCCTTTCATCTGCCTTCGGCATTGCAGCACGTGACACACACCGTACCACTGGTCCAGTTCCGTGAGTCACTTTCTGGTCCTGAGCCCTTTTGGCATGCAAAGTCCTCATTATCATCAACCCCAGGTCAGGATGGATGAAGCTGCTGCCCCTCCATCAAGATGGATCCAAGTGGGATAATTTAATCCACTTGGGGACCATCACCCTCCTCTGTGGAATTTGCCACCCAAGCTGCTAGTCCTCAGGGTGGTCAGTTTAATTAACTGCTGCCTGACACTTGGCATTGACTCGCTGGCAGTAGGGTCTACTCTATTACCTGGCCAGACACCAAACAGGTGTCTAGAGGTCCATAAATATGTATTGTGTTTTTTTGCCTTTAATGAAATTTACTGCTATCAGTGGATAATTTGGTGGGCTTCAAATCTGTAAAATCTTCAAGGTTTGGCTGGCTCACCAGACAGAATGGGTCTGCGGTGGCTCGGCAGTTAAGAAGCTTGCCTTGTTAGCTGGAAGGCAGGCAAGTCGGCAGACCGAGAGCCGGACACTGCATGACGGAGTGAGTGCCCGCCTCTGTCCCAGCTCCTGCCAACCTAGCAGTTTAAAAGCAAGAAATTGCAAGTAGATAAATATGGACCACTTGGGTGGGAAAAAGATCTTGGGGACATGAAAGGAGACTCCTTCGGGTGTCCCCTGAGCAGAGTTTCTCCAGCAAAAATCCTTTCAACCCAGAATAATTTCTGACACAAAATTATATTATTACCAGGCAGAAGAAGTCAGGGCTCCCCCCTCCCCCCCGAGATGTGGTCAAGGACGAAGGGAAGTGTAATCCCACCCATCTGAAGTGTGTCATTTTAGGAACCTCCACCTACCACATTTCAATCAGTTTAGTCACGACAGAGTAGCTCACTGGCAGACATGGAGCTATGTAACATTTTATGCAACAGTGAAGATTTGTGGACCAAAGATGTTTTTAAAAATTGCCATCATGAAATTTACAAGTGCTTTTATCTCTCCTTGCCCTTTGTACAGCAATGAAACGTTCCCCGCTATGCCATTCAAAGGGAGAAAACTGTTATAAGGCAAAGAGTTGCAAAAATAAAATAAAATTAAAAAAAATCTGGTTTCACTTTCCTAAGTTGCACTTTCGTATGTTGTCGAAAACTTGATTTTCCAGCATGCCACACCCTTAATAAGGCAGATCCTGATTTGGTTTCTCACTTCTTTGGAAACGGTGTAACAACAAATCTTCCTGCCTCGGATCTTGGCACGGCTGTAACCTCTGATTGTGGTGCTCTTTACGATGAACGAAAGCCATGACAAATCTCCATGCTCATGCATAGTCTACCACCCAATACCAGATGCTAAGGAGCACTGGTTATATACTCGAGTTTAAGCCGAGTTTTTTAGCCCCAAAAATGAGCCCCCAAAAGGGGACTCGGCTTATACTCGGGTCAATGGCCACGAGGGTACCAAGACCACGTCGGATTAAGACGCGCCAAAAATGTAATTAATTTTAACATATTTTCATGTATTTTGATTATAGAAACTCACTAGCAGCTGCTGCATTTCCCACCCTCGGCTTATACTCAGGTCTATCTATTTCCCTGGGTTTCCAGGTCAAGATTAGGCACCTTGGCTTATATTCAGGATGGCTTATGTATACTCGAGTGTATACGGTAAGATAAAAGAATTTGCCTCTGGGCTTTCTAGACTTTGAATCATCTTTTATACCTGATCACTGGTCGGTGATAACAGAGATTGAAAAGAAACTCACAGGTTAGATGGGGAGTATTCATGCATAATCAGGGAAACTTCATCAGGAAACTCACAAACTGTAAACAGGGAACCCAGCCAACCATGCTGCATACATCAGCTTTGGCCCAGAGTGTCTGCACAACAGATTATGCTGCCCTAGTATGGAGCGCAGCCACACATGCAAAACAAGTTGACATTGCTGTAAATGAAGCCATGCGTATAGTGACAGGATGCTTCAAACGTACACCAGTTGAGAAAATAAATCCTTTTGTTGGTATCTCTCTAGCTAAGATAAGGAAAGAAGTAGTAGTGGACACTGAGAGAACTAAGCAAGAGAAGGACCCTCGGCATCTTCTGAACAGAGATGAGCTTCAAATCTACCAACTCAGATCCAGGAAGAGCTTTATGGCAAGAACAAACACTCTTGAGGGTACACAAGAGCAAAACCAAATTAGAAGGTGGAGGAAGGAGTTCACTGGACAGGGAACATTATTAAAGGAGATAATGGTTGAGGAACTCAACCTCCCCCACGTCACTTGGAGGACTGTGAATAGGCTGAGGGTTGGAGTCCCTCAATGCAAGACCAACATGCTCACGTGGGCGCTAATGGCAGACAACAACATGCCCTGTGAATGTGGAGAGATACAGGATCCGGCTCATTTTTCTGGTCTGCCAGTTAGTCCGAGAAACATACACCAATGAGTTTGGCCAATGACCAAAGCCAAGAAAGTGGCTTCATTTTGGCAGTCCAGGGTTTGCTTGGGAGATGGAGGAGGAGGAAGAGGAGGAGGAGGAGAAGAAGAAGAAGAAGAAGAAAAAGAAGAAGAGAAGTGACTGTAACTGACCACTCAGAGGGAAGTTACTGTTTTGTAATTATAATTGTCTTATGACATGTATTGATGATATTGATGTATTTGTTGTTATTTTGCTGTTTTGCTGCTGTTTTGTATTTTATTGTATTTAATTTTAAATGTATTGTGATACACACAACTGTATTGTGATTGCTGTTAGCTGCCCTGAGTCGTGTACCTGAGTGGGCAGCATACAAGTCCAATCAATCAATCAATCAATCAATCAATCAATCAATCAATCAATCAATCAATCAACCAATAAGAAGAAGAAGAAGAAGAAGTCTTAGCAAATCCCTTTATTAATTTCACTTATACCCTATCTTTCTTCTAATAAGGGCGCAGGATGCAAAATATTCAAAATATAAAGGGTGACCACAGAAAAGAGAATAAATAAGCTATAACACTATTTGCATATTAAAACTATTCAATAACAACTTGGTAAAATAAACAAGCACACGTTAAAAGATAACAACCCTGACATCCTCCGTTGAAAACTTATTTTTATCTGCCGTCGGTTACTTTCTAAAAGCTTCTAGTCATCTTTCTTTTTTGGATTCTGGACCCATTCAAGTTAGGGATGCTCTGGGGACTGATCCTTCACCCTTTTCTGAGACAATTCTCCCATCAACCTCATTCCCACCCCCACCCCGTCTCAAAGCTTTTAGGAAGAAGCGGTTTTCGAAGAGAAGGTTAAAAACAAAGCAGTTTGGGTGTGAGACCAGATAGCCAGATAGCCACCTCTTTTCATTTGCCCAATTCGGATCAGTCTCTACTGCCTGTCACTATCCACTCCTGGTTTATGATCTTTCTCAAAGGTAGACACATAGTCTTCTTACCTTCAGCTTCGATTCCTTGTCAAGAGGTCACGCAGGGAGCTTCCAGAGCCGGAACAGATCTTCTTGGAAGACAAAGACAAAATCCCTGCCTCTCCTCTGACTTGATGATCCATCCTGGATCGTGCTACCCATGGAAAGTTTTCTTTCCTCAGAAAGTCGGCTTGACGGCTCGCAGAGCTTCTTTCATTTGCATGCGGAGGTGTTGAAATATCATTTTCCCCCAGGACAAGCTTGCTTAATAACATAGCGTGTCATTAAATGTGGGGTGTAAAATACCGGACAAACAACTGGAACCTGAAAAGCAACCCCGGATGTATAAAACGGCAAGCAAGGGAGCAAAGATGGAAGCCCGGCTGGATGGAAACTCAAGGGTTTTGACAATGTCGTGTCTTGATGGATGGTTGCAAAGCCAAGATTGCGCAATGGAGAAGACTTCTCTGTTGCTAGAAGGGAGATGGATCAAAGATGCCCCATAAGAGGTGGAAGAAGAGTGGATGGAAGATGGCTTGATCCAGTTGGTGTGACTCCAGTTGAGTTGTTTCCGAAGACAGATTCATCCAGTGTGTCACAGCCTCCTGAATAACAAAGAATAAAACTCCTTAATTACAAGTTACATTTCCCCTCTGCATTTTTCATACCCAAAGCATGCCGCCTAAATAGCCAGCCGTTCGGAAGTGCCTTTCATGTCACAGAAACCTAACCAGATGCTTTTGCAAACCACAGGCCAACAAGGGTGGAGGAGTCTCCATGTGGCTTGCTCCCCAAAAGTACACAGCTGAGAAAGGACTCGGGGGTTACACATCTGTAAATATTAAATAATGGTTTGCTGGCCTGTGATGATAATTCTGACTTGTGGCAACAAACAGCTAGCAAGTAAAGGAAGGAAGGAGGGAAGGAAGGAAGGAAGGAATTTGATGGAAGGAAGGAATTGGAGGGAAGGAGGGAAGGAAGGAATTGGATGGATGGATGGATGGATGTGGATGGATGGATGGAAGGAAGGAAGGAATTGTATGGATGGATGGATGGATGGAAGGAAGGAAGGATGGAAGGAATTGGATGGATGGATAGATGGAAGGAAGGAATTGGATGGATGGATGGATGGAAGGAAGGAAGGAATTGGATGGATGGATGGAAGGAAGGAAGGAAGGAAGGAAGGAAGGAATTGGATGGATGGATGGATGGATGGATGGATGGATGGATGGATGGAAGGAAGGAAGGAAGGAAGGAAGGAAGGAAGGAAGGAAGGAAGGAATTGGATGGATGGATGGATGGATGGATGGATGGATGTACATTTACAAAGATCTACAACTGAGGTTTATTCCCCCAGGAAATATTTCCAAAGAAGAAGCCCTGTTAGTCTGTAACAGCTAAAATGACACCCTTGTGATGTCTCCAGAATTAGATAGCTCTAACGTTGCATTGATGGGTTACAGAATTCAAGCAGAACCAACATGACCATGAACTTTCCAAAGAGTTCTTCTCTATGAATACCCTCTGAGATGTTATAGCAACGGTTCTGCTTCCATGCTGGTGTGTTTCAACTGGAGCCAATGGGTACCTCTTTGTTGATCACAGAATCTTGTTGGGGGTGGTGTCAACCACGTCGCACCCAATAAGAGTAATGCAAATGTGCATGGATGAGCTGCTAAGGAATACAGGTCACTCCCTGAAATATGTATTTCTATGGTGCATTACAGAGTTGGCCAATAGAATACATCATCTGCTTTATAAGATTAGATACTAATTCATGCTTCACAAATTTGCTTTCCATATTTTTATAATAAAATATAGCAGTTAATCTTTAAACTGCTACAGTGTTTTTTATTTTGTTTTTATTTTGTTTTGTTTATTTTATTTTGTTTTCTGGTATGTCTGAACCACAGACTAACACGGCTACTATTCCAAAAAAATCTCAAATATTGAAATGTTTGAAATGGTAGCCATGTCGTCTGCACATGTCTGGTAACTCGGATTCAACAAACTATGATTGACAAGCAAACTATGATTTAGGAAGCCAGGAATGCTTCCTTACTACCTATATGGCTTCTCTCTTTATTTCTTATCTCTAAGGTTCACGTGGGCTGAGGCGTAGAGATAGTAAAAAGTAGAGTGAACCGCATGCTAAGAAACAAATTGCGGGAGAAGTCGAGCATTTTTTGGACCCCCTGAGGCTTTAATTCAGGCCTCCATTCTGTCTACTGGAAGCTCCCAAGGCGGGTGACGAAGAGAAGAGTGAGAAAGCCACCTTTCTCACAGTGAATGTATGGTATTGTATGGTAGGGGACCAAAATGGATGCCTAGCCCCTCCTTCCCCCTCGTCTCTATGGCAGGGCGCCCTTCCGGAAGTGCGTCCCGCGCGGCGCCTGAGGCCGGAAGCGGAAGCGGTGGAAGAGAGGGGGGGAAGGAAGCCGGTCCGCTCTTGGGCCGCCATTTTGGAGGGAAGGCAGGGAGAAAGGAAGAGGGGCGGCGAAGGAGGAGGAGGCCGAGGAGCCGTGACGAGGGCCCGAGAGGGGCGGCAGTGGAGGGCCGGGAGGCGCTGGAGCCTTCCCTCCTTCGACCAGGCCGAGCAGGGAAGGGAGGAGGAGGGACAACCCCACCCGCCGGCCTTCCCTCCCAGCCCGCCAGGGAGAGAGGTGAGCCAAGGCAGGGGGCAGGCCTGGAAGAGAGGGTGGGTGGGTGGGATGCTGGCTACCAGGCGGAGGATGATGGAGACCCAGGAACCCTCCTGGCCGGCCTGGTCAAGCTAAGGCTGGATAGGGGGGTGGGGGAGGTTGGCTGGCTTGGGTGTATTCCCTGGACTGGCTTATAAACAGGCGCTGCTTCTCATCATCATCATCATCATCATCACTGCTCTGGGTGTCTTGTCTAGACCTCCATTTGGACAGGTCCTTCTTTGTGTTGCTGTTAGTATGATTGTATTGCCTGGACTCCATAGTAATCAGGCACTGCTTTTTATCATCATCATCATCACCACAATTACTATGAGTATATTGTCTGGACTTGATAATAAACAGGCACTGCTTTTTATCATCATAATCAAAATGATTTGTGTGTTGTCTAGAACTCCATTTGGACAGGTCCTTCTTTGTATTAGTGTTACTGTTAGTATGAGTGTAGTGACTGGACTCCATAATAAACAGGCCCTGCTTTTCTTCATCATCACCATTACTATGGGTGTATTCCCTGGACCCAATAATAAACAGGCACTGCTTTTCTTCATCATCACCATTACTATGGGTGTATTCCCTGGACCCAATAATAAACAGGCACTGCTTTTCTTCATCATCACCATTACTATGGGTGTATTCCCTGGACCCAATAATAAACAGGCACTGCTTTTTAACATCATCACCAGAATGATTTGTGTGTTGTCTAGAACTCCCATTTGCACAGGCCCTTCTTTGTATTAGTGTTACTGTTAGTATGATTGTATTGCCTGGACTCCATAATAAACAGACGCTGCTTTCCATCATCACCATCATTACTATGGGGTGGTGGTGGTGGTTGTTTTGGAATAGTAGCTGTGTTAGTCTGTGGTTCAGGCATATCAGAAAACAAAAAAGTAATAAACCAAAACAAAAACACTGTAGCACTTTAAAGACTAACATTTTTATTGTTAGCTTTCGTGGATCAAGTCCACTTCTTCAGGCAAGGAGTGAAACTAAAGCTCACAATAAAAATATAACAGTTAGTCTTTAAAGTGCTACAGTGTTTTTGTTTATTAGTTTTTTGTTTTTGTTTTCTCATATTGCTATGGGTTTGTTGTCTGGACACGTTTATAAAGAGCTCCTGCTTTCTAACATTGTCACCATTGGTGTGTGCACTTCCATTTGCACAGGTTCTTCGTATTAGTTTTACTGTTAGTATTTGCGCATTGCCTGGACTCAATAATAAATAAGCACTGCTTTTTATCATCATTATCATCACACAGTGGTGGCGAACCTTGGCACTCCAGGTGTTCTTGGACTTCAATTCCCAGCAGCCCAAGTCTGCACTCCTGCTGCTCAGGGCTTCTGGGAACTGAAGTTCAAGAACAATTCACTATTGGTGTGTGGCCTGATCTTGCATTTGCACAGGTTCTTCTTCATAGTAGCATTAGTGTTAGTATCTGTGTATTGCCTGGACGTGATAATAAATAAGCACTGATTTTTATCATCGTCACCATGACTATGGGCGTGTTGTCTAGACTCACCTATAAACAGGCGCTGCTTTTTAACATCATCATCACCACCATTAGTGTGTTGTCTGGCCTTTCATTTGCACAGGTTCTTCTTTATATTAATTAATTAATTAATTAATTAATTTTTTATATTAATTATTTAGTGTTACTGTTAGTATTAGTGCATTGCCTGCACTTGATAATAAACAGGTGCTGCTTTTCATCATTATAATTATGTTGTCTGGACTTGCTTTTAAGCAGATGCTCTTGCTTCTTATCATCAGCATCCTTATAATTACAGTTGTACCTCACTTAAAGAGCATAATGCGTTCCACAGGATTGCTCTTTAAGCGAGTTTGCTCTTAAAGCGAAACACCATTATAAATGACCAGTTGTGGGGGGGGGGGATTGCGAACCCTGATTTATTTGTTAAGCAAGTTTTTGGTTGGTTTTATTTGTTAAGTGAAGCGAACATTCAGAGAAAATTCTGCTCTTTAAGCTAGTTTTCTTTAAGAGAGGCACTCTTTATGCAAGTTTTGACTGTATTGTTGGAGTATTGCCTGGACTTCCTTTTCCACAGGTTCTTCTTCTTTGTATTAGTATTGGTAATAATATTGGTATCAATATTAGTGTATTGCCTGGACTTCCTTTTCCACAGGATCTCATCTTCATCATCACTACTATTATTGTTATTATTACAGTATTAGTGTATTGACTGGACTTGCTTTTAGACAGCCACTGCTTTTTATCATCAGCATCATTATTATAATAATTATTATATCCGTTATTACCTGGACTTCCTTTAACATAGGTGCTTCTTATTATCATTATCATTATTACTACTATTATTATAATTGGCTGTCTTTGCTTTTAAGCCATTGATGTTGTTGTTTCCTTTAAGCAGCTGCATTATTATTGGTCAAACCTCGCATAAAGAGCGCCTCGCTTAAAGAGTAACTCGCTTAAAGAGCAGCATTTTCTCTGAATGTTCGCTTCGCTTAGCAAATAAAACCAACCAAAAATTCGCTTAACAAATAAATCGGGGTTCGCAATCCCCCCCACAATGGGTCACTTACAATGGTGTTTTGCTTAAAGAGCAAACTCGCTTAAAGAGCAATCCTGTGGAACGCATTATGCTCTTTAAGCGAGGTACCAACTGTATCCTTATCATTATTGGTATAAGCCTGAACTTGATTTCAGGCAGGGGTTACCATTGTTTCTTTTAGCAGGTGTGATACTGTTATTACTATTACCATCATTATTGTCTGTGGTTTATAGTTTTATTGTTTTTGGGTTGTTTAATGCATTTTTATTATATTATATTTTATCCTGTTCTGCATGGGGTCTTTGTTGCACCCCATCCAGAGTGGAAGAATATCCCAGATGGGAAGGATATATACATAAATAATAAATGCTATCCTTATATATGTATTACAGTCAAACCTCGCATAAAGAGCGGCTCACTTAAAGAGTAACTCGCTTAAAGAGCAGAATTTTCTCTGAATGTTCACTTCGCTTAACAAATAAAACCAACCAAAAACTCACTTAACAAATAAATCGGGGTTCGCATTCCCCCCCCACACACAATTGGTCACTTTCAATGGTGTTTCGCTTAAAGAGCAAACACGCTTAAAGAGCAATCCTGTGGAACGCACTATGCTCTTTAAGTGAGGTACAACTGTATATCTGTTTTAACTAGTACAGTGGAACCTTGGTTAACAAACGGCTTGGTTAACATAAAAATTGCATAACACAAGGAAATCCATATAAAATAGTGGCTCAGTTTACAGAACTTTTTCCGGAACAGATTAATTGGGTTTCAGTGCTTTCCTATGGGAAATTTGGTTAAAGTAATTTTCTCTGTAAGAAACGTCCCGAAGAACGTATTAATTACGTTAACCGAGGTTCTACTGTACTTTTTTTTGTTTGTTAAACCTTTGCATCTATTATATAATACCAGTCAGCATTTTTATAATACAGTCAAACCTCTAGATAAGAACAGTTTGAAGAAAAACTCGAAATACATCCGGAAATCTATATTGATCTGCTGTTTAACTGATACTAGAACCTAGAAATATCTGTCATCTGCCCAAGTTTACCTTTTGGTAAATTTATGTGTAAGGTCCTTGTCTTTCGTCCCAGTATCCTTTATTACCTGATTATCATCTAAATGTACAGTAAAACCTCGGATAACGCTAAGACTTGGTTCCACAAGCTTTGGTGTTATCTGATTTTTAGTGTTATCCAATCCATGTTAAAATCCTATGGGATGGATCAGATAACGTTAAAGCTCCATAGAGATACATTGTAACCGCACAGGCTTTAGCGGTTGTTATCCGATCCATCCCATAGGGCCTTAACGTTATTCGATCCAATTCTCTCCCCACCCCACCCCAGATTATTTAACATTATGCAATTTTAGCGTTATCTGAGGTAAACGTTATCCGAGGTATTACTGTATCAGGTTAATATGTGATAGAATACATTAGGTAAAATGTCATTACAAAAACAGATTAAAAGTAAAATGATAAAATCACAATAAAATGAGATGTAAAATTTACTCAATAAAACTTGAACACCTTTGCATGCCACCACTTTCTGAGCAACAAGACATCTTTACTCTCAAACTCCATGGCATACAACGTAATGTTTAAGAAGTCTGTGTTGGATGAAAATCCTGACCTTCGTTTCCTTGAACCGCTATCTGAAGTTAGTCTGGATTTTCTTCCAAGGTTTTAATCATTTCCACCTTGCATCTGGAAAACTTCTTTGAAAGTGATTTTCTAAATTCTGTATTCTGCCCTGCCTGCTGCCTTGGAGGCTTGGTGATTAAGACGCTGAACTGGAAAGACTGGATGGTCGGTGGCAGTTCGAGACCCGGGAGTCGCATGACGGTGTGAGCTCCCGTTTCTGTCCCAGCTCCTGCCAACCTAGCAGTTTGAAAGCAAGAAATTGCAAGTAGATAAAATAGGTACTACTTCAATGGGAGAGTTTACAGCATTCTAGCGTCTAGTCGTGCCTGCCACGTGACCACAGAAACGTCTGTAGACGCAGACAGCGTTGGCTCTTTGGATATAAACAGAGGTGACCACTGAACGCTAGAACCTTACCCAAAAATGAAATCTGTAAAAGATTGGGCAGAACTACATTATTCTCTGTGACTTTTTAAATTGAGGTTTTCTTTCCAGAATTGAATTCACACTTCACATAGTTGTACGTTGTGTCATTTCTGTTATGTTTTGGTTTGACCTTTGCATTGGCTTGAGTCAGCTGTAGGTTTGGCAGGCTGCTCTTTCTGAGCCTCCAGGTCATTCCGAGTTGACCTATAGTTTCACCTTCCTCAGCCCTGTCTGGATGTTGTAACCCAACATACGTAAAACCGCCTACAATTAGCCTTGGGGCAACCAAGAAATATTTTTGTGGAGGGCGGTCAGGGAAATAACAACAGGAAGACCATTTTTGGGGTTGAAAAGGCCCACTTAACAAGTCTTAAAGAGCGTGTTCTGCAGAAGGGTTCCTGGGGGAAATCTTAGTTTGTCGATAGCATTTTGTGGAGGAATGGAATGCAGAACAAATTATTTCATTGTGAACCACAGCTCTTCAATATCATGTACAGCAGGGGTGCCAAAACTTCAGGTCGTGGGCCAGGGGGCCGGTCACTATGGCCCATCCACCCCAACACCAATTATCCGGCCTGCGAAGCCCTCGTTGCTCCCAGGAGCGGAAGTAAAATGCGCCCGTATGGCCTAGTGGTTAAGACACAAGCTGTGGCCTCATGGTTAAGACACTAAACCTGATGACTGGAAGGTGGGCAGGTCAGCTTTTAAAGCCCTGAGTGCTTCACGATGGAGCGAGCTCCCGTCTCTGTCCCAACTCCTGCCAACCTAGCAGTTCGAAAGCAAGAAATTGCAAGTAGATAAATAGGGACCACTTTGGTGGGAAAGGTAACAGCATTCTGTGTCTAGTCATGCTTGCCACATGACCAGGGAAACGCCTGCAGACGCAGGCGTCATTGGCGCTTTGGCTGTAAACAGAGATGAGCACAGAACCCTAGAGTTGGGTACGACTGACTTTCGAGTAAGGGCGACCCAAAGCATTTTCAGTATTTTCCGATGCTTCCGGTCTTTGGTTTCCACAAACTTGGTAGCCTCGTAGGTAATGCAAAATGGTGGAAATTGGGATAACCCCCTGCGTGGCACTTTCTGGACAGCTTCCCTCAGCCCTGCTGAGCTGTCACAGAGACCCACTGAAATACAGTATGTCTCTCTTTTCTCCTAGATGAGCAGCACCGGCAACAAGCGTGCACCCACGACAGCAACCCAGCGGCTGAAACAGGACTATCTGCGCATCAAGAAAGACCCAGTGCCTTATATTTGTGCTGAACCGCTACCGTCAAATATCCTTGAATGGTAAGACCAGCCTGGTACTGAAACTGGGGGCGGCCACATTTTACTTTGCTTGCAACCAACGTTGTATCAAGCGGTACCTTAACTAGCAGTACCTTAACTTAAGCCTCGATGGGTTTCTTTCGGTTTCAATTGTCCCACAATTGTTTCCCCTGCTTCAGGATGGGCAGCTGCTTATTTTTTTTTCCCTTTCATGTTCAGGTCGCACTTTAAACTGCCCAAACGAAGACACTTTTGTGGCTTTGTCGTTGGCCAAACTTAAGTGTTTGTGGTTGTGTTCACACTTCTATGCCGCACACTCGATACGTGACTCAGAACGGCTAACAAAAATGCAAATCGCAACAGTAAATAAATCACATAACAGTAAATAAATCACAATATAAATCACATCATAAAATACTCATAAAATATTCATAAATGTCCATATCCATAAAGGTTCATTTGAAGTCCCGTAGGAGCAAGAATAACATGTCCTCATCCATCCACTGGGGCCGACAGAGTCCACAGGAGCTTAGCTGGGCGTGATCTCTGGCTTCTGTGGTGACAGTTTTTCTTCTCCCCGGCCCCGGGAGGGAGGAGCCCTGTCACCAGTACCATGTTTCCGGTAGTAATGAGCAGCTTGGAAAGCAAGTTAATTAACAAACTGCAGTTTAAAGGGACTGTGGTCGTGCTTGGAAAGCAAGTTAATTAATTAACAAACTGCAGTTTAAAGGGACTGTGGTCGTGGTTAAGATGTTGATTTTGATGACTGCAATGCTGGCAGGTCAGTAGTTCGAGACCCGAGTTCTGCACGATGGATTGAGCACCCGTTGTCTCCCCCAGCGCCTGCCAACCTAGCAGTTCAAAAGCAAGAAATTACAACTAGATAAGTAGGTACCACTTTGGCAGGAAAGGTAACAGCGTTCTGTGCACTCTGGTGTCTAGTCACGCCTGCCGTATGAACAAGTAACGTCTGCAGATGCCAACAGCGCTGGCTCGTTGGCTCTGAACGGAGATGAGCACCAAACCCTAGAGTCTGATACGACTGGCTTTCAGGCAAGGGTGCCCCTTATGGTTTAAACAAGCCACGTTACATACATTTTCTCAGAAACGTGCCAACTGTCATAACGTAGGTTTCCTTTTTGTCTTGCAGGCACTACGTAGTACGAGGCCCCGAAATGACCCCGTACGAAGGTAAGCCGTCACTGGGAATTGTGGGTATAAACAGGAGGGTCTTCTCTCCATATCTGTGAATCAACGTCTTGAATATTTTAAAAGCAGACCTCTCTTGTCCTGGGAAATAAATATGTTCCCTTTCCCTCCCTCTTTTCTCAGGTGGCTATTACCACGGGAAACTCATTTTCCCCAGAGAATTTCCTTTTAAACCGCCTAGCATTTATATGATAACGCCAAACGGCAGGTTTAAATGCAACACAAGGTAAGCACTTTCTTCAAAGGGCTCCAGTTTTTAAAGCACAAACAAATTCAGGTCGGAGATGGGACTCTTAATGACCTTTTTGACATCACTGAGATATGGTGGTCAAAATTTCACCTAGCCTGCCTGAAATGTTACAAGAGCGCCAAATGTCATGCTAAAATATTAAATATCTTAGATTTTTTAAATAAATAAACGCAAAATTGCCTAATGTGGACTCTGAGCATAGCAACGCTAAAATATTAAATATTTTAGAATTTTTAAAATAAATAAACGCAAAATTACCTAATGTGGACTCTGAGCATAGCAACGCTAAAATATTAAATATTTTAGAATTTTTAAAATAAATAAACGCAAAATTACCTAATGTGGACTCTGAGCATAGCAACGCTAAAATATTAAATATTTTAGAATTTTTAAAATAAATAAACGCAAAATTACCTAATGTGGACTCTGAACATAGCAACACTATTCACCCTCTTCTGAGTTGCTGTTAAAAAACCGAAAAGAAGTTGAAGAACCTTCCCCCTGCTGGAACATGCATGCCACCAGGAGACGTGATTCAGCTGAGGCAGCAGCAGGCCTAGTGGTAGCTGCAACGGTTATAATATTCCTATGTAAAAATACATTACCCACTTAGCAACCATTTGAACAGCTACGTAATTGTCACGTTTTGATTTCAGATTTGGAATCTGCACACTCGATGTCGTGTAAATCACACGCGTTATAGCCAGTAGCAAAATAGTTGTAGTGCAGTGTTGTCATGAAGCTTGGTTCTTGTCTTTATTTCCTCTTTTACCCTGTCGGGCGTCGAGGAAAACACAAGATTCTTGTTCTTGCACTTCTGTTGGTCTCCGTTCTTGTAGCATTTCTTTGATGTTATCTTTCCATCAAAATATGTTGTGTTTGGTTGAAAGATTTATCTCCCCCCACCCCAACATACAAATATTTGTACATCACAATATGTTTCTCTTCCGAGCTGTGGTCCCTGAAAGCTTACGACAGATGGGACTTTCCAGTCTTTATATAGAATGACACTAGAATTAATAGAAGAAATAGTATCTTACGATTTTCTTAGTCCTAGTTACACAAATGTGATTTTTCCTCTCCAGGCTGTGTCTCTCGATTACTGACTTCCACCCGGACACGTGGAATCCAGCTTGGTCAGTCTCTACCATCCTCACAGGCCTTCTTAGTTTTATGGTTGAAAAGGGCCCAACTTTGGGCAGTATAGAAACATCCGAGTTCACGGTAAGTAACTTGACAAGGACTGATTTGGGCATCAGGCGTCCCAACGTGGCAGGTGGGTTAGGGTAGGTTTTTTTAAAATGGCAGCTTTTTTAAAAAAGGGGACTGTGGTTAAGATGCTGGATTTGATGGCTGGAAGGTCAGCAGTTCGAGACCTGAGTACCGTACGACGGAGTGAGCTCCCATCTCTGTCCCAGCTCCTGCCAACCTAGCAGCTTGAAAGCAAGACATTGCAAGTAGATAAATAGGGACCACTTCAGTGGGGAGGTAAACAGCCTGCCAGGTGTCCACGGAAACGTCTGCAGACACAGACACCGATGGCTCTTTGGCTGTAAACGGAGATGAGCACTGCACCCTAGAGTTGGATATGACTGGCTTTCGAGCAAGGGTGACCTTTACCTTTAAAAAAATGCAATTTCTTTTGGTTGATCTCCCCTCTTTCCCTTTATTCATCTTCTCTCTCTCTCTCTCTCTCTTTGAACAGAAGAGGCAACTGGCTTCACAAAGTTTAGCATTTAACGTAAAAGACAAAGTTTTCTGTGAATTATTCCCGGACGTCGTGGAGGTATGCTGGTCTTCTGGCTTTCTTTCCACAGGAGATTCAATCCTGCCTACCTAATCTCTGTACTTATTTATATTGATATTTATTATTTAGACTTATTCATTGTCCTTGCCGAAGCGACCCAGGGTGATTTTACAACAAGGAAAAAAAATAACAATTAAAACCAGTTTAAAAATTATTAAATCAAAAATTTAAAACTCAAACTGATTAAAAGATTAAAACTAGATGTTATAGTTAAAAGATTAAGGGCAGGGACTGGGATCATTACACTACCCATCCCCCAGACCCTCCCTGCCAGCCAGTTCTTTACTCCTTTCCTAAAGGACAGCAGCTCTGTCTGCCTGCGTAAATCAAATGATCCTAGTTCTGTCTTTATTACAACCTTCTTTGAACAAGGCACTTGTGAGAAATGTTGAAATTACACTCTCATCTTCCCCAGACGAGCATGTTGATTGAGGAAGATGGGAATTGTTGAACAACATAGCTGGAAGGTATCAGGTTGGAAGAAAGACTGGTTTGTGTTCTTTTCCCCCCCACCCCAGAAAGCGTGTCTGGTGATCAAAGAAATCTGGATTGTATGTTTTTGGGGGAAGTAATGTATATACTCAAGTATAAGCCGATCCGAATATAAGTCAAGGTAACTAATTTTGACCTGAAAACCCAAGTACAGTAATACCCTGGATAACGATTGTACCGGATAGTGCTAAAACCGCATAACGATGCAAGATTTTTGGAAAAATCTTGCATCAGATAACGCGATTTTTAGCGTTATCCGGTACAATCGTTTGTGTGTGTGGGGTGGTGGGGGGTGGATTGGATAGAACATCTACCCAATCCAACTCCCCCCCCCCCTCAGCGCCTGCCCGCACGGTGTTTGGAAAGTGTAGAGGAACATCCCCCATACCCTTTCCAAACCGTGTGGGCACGTGCGCCAGACACGGGTTGGGGAGGCTATGGAGATCTTCCCCGTAGCCCCCCCAACCCCCATCTGACACGTGCCACCTGCCCGCACGGTGTTTGGGAAGGGTACGGGGATTGGAAACTCTGCTGGTTACAATGTATCTCTATGGAGTTGACTTTATCCAAGACAGCTCCATAGGATTTTAACGCTATCCGATACATGTATCGGATAAGGCTAAAAACCGCATAACGTTAAGACTTGTGGAACCAAGTCTTAACGTTATCCATGGTATTACTGTAAATAGATTGACCCAAGTATAAGCCGAGGATGGGAAATGCAGCAGCTGCTAGTGAGTTTCAATAATCAAAATACGTGAAAAGATGGTAAAATTAATTAAATTTGTGGTGCGTCTCAATCCAACACGTCTTGGGACCCTCATGGTCATTGACCCGAGTATAAGCCGTTTCCCCTTTTGGGGGGCTCATTTTTGGGACTGAAAAACCAGGCTTATACTCGAGTATATACTGTAACATTCTAGTGCATAAGTAGCCCGTGCTATTATACTCAAATATTTGGTGGAATAATTTTTTCCACTTAATTCACTCTGTCCCAGCTCCTGCCAACCTAGCAGTTCGAAACCAACACATTGCAAGTAGATAAATAGGTACCACATCGGTGGGAAAGTTAGCAGCGTTATGTGCGTCCCAGCGTCTAGTCATGCCTGCCGCATGTCCACGGAAGCCTCTGCAGACACACATAGCACTGGCTCTTGGGCTGTGAACGGAGATTGGCGCTGAACGGCTAGAGTCGGGTATGACCGAATTTTGAACAAGGGTGACTGTAAGGTTATAAAAATCCGGTTGAGATGTTTCGGTCTGATGGGTTCCCTCCTTCCCCAACGTCTTCTCTCTCCTAGGAAATCAAACAGAAGCAAAAGGCTCAAGAGGAGCTTCACAACCGGCCCCTGAGTCTCCCCCTCCCGGATGTCATCCCTGACGGGGAAGCCCATCACGGCCAGAACGGGCTTCCGCTCCTGAATGGGCACGTGCCGCTGGCTGCCGCTAACAACCCGGCCGGCCTCCAGCAGGCCAACCGCAACCACGGACTCCTAGGCGGCGCTTTGGCGAACTTGTTCGTTATAGTCGGCTTCGCGGCCTTTGCCTATACGGTGAAATACGTCTTAAGGAGCATCGCGCAGGAATGAAGCGCTCCGTCATGGGGCCACCCCTCTCCGGTTCCAAGACCAAAATTTAGCATTTAGGGGCAGGAGGAAGAGAGGGGTTTGCGAAGCCTTTGGAACGTTATCGGTATCGGTTTCCTGACATTGGGGGATCAATACCGTGATGTTTAGGGTTTTAAAAAATTATTCTGGTTTGGCTCATGGGTTTCGTTTTTGATGGGTGGAGAGAGAAAGACGTTCCCGCCCCTTTTCCAATTCAAAAATGAGTTTGGACTGCAGAGGAGAGAAATCGATTGAATCCCAAAAGAAAAGAAAAAATCCTGTGATTATTTTGTTTGAAGCGGACAGTTAAAAGTGCCATCAAAAGTTTATTGGGTGACGAGCACTGCTTAATGTTTAAAATGTTCCTGAAATTTCTGGAAGTTGTTTGGTATTCATGGGGGATTTTCCTGTTTGGGTCCATTGGCAACAGCCAGGAGACGGGTGGGGGTTACGGAACGGATTCCCGGCGTTGATATCTTGTAGTCCTCTAAATCTCATTTTGTCAGAAAGTAGATCTGCTTTAGGTGCGGGGAGTTTCAAGAAAAATTAGAAAAGGGGTTTTGATTGTTAACTTATTCCTGGATGACGGGCATTTCACACACTTGGTATCCATCAGTGAACACGTTCTGTTCTTAGATTTAGAAACCGTTTTTGGGGAGCCAAAATATCCCATGACCAGAGTCACAGACGACTGTTTAGAACAAGAGTTCCCAAATTTTTTACGCCGCGGGCCTTGCGGAAAGCAGTTGCCCATGGTTGGGAAGCTCCTGGTTGAGAAACAGAAATGGTAGACGGGTATGTGTGTGTAGGACTCATTGCTTTTCCACTGGTCACCCCAACAGACCCGGACCATTTGTGAGTTGACGCTGAAATAGAAATAAGCCAGTGGTTGTAATGATTGGCACCCATTTTTCAGGAGAATGCTATGTTTTTACCTTGCCTGTCCTTAGACTAGTGGTCAATTTCTTCAGTTTTTTAATTTGGCACAGGGAGACGGACGTTGTTCTGTCAGTTTACCGGCTCGTCCAACATTTAACTTAGAAACGTTCTGGCTGTCATTTGGTCTTTCCCTGTCCTTTTCTCCAGGGTCAGGCATTCGGTTTTGCAAACTTTCAATCATGTTAAGTTTTGCCGACTTTTCCCTCCCGGGCAGACTGTGGAGTTAATAATATAAATTTTCACACACACCCAAGAATAGTGTTTCCCAAACTTCTTGGACTTCAATTCCCAGAAGCCTAAGTCGATTCCCCAAAGCGCTCACCAGCCAGTGGACTGACTGAGGCTTCTGGGAATTGAAGTCCAAGAACCAAAGTTTGGGAAAAGCCAACCAAAACAATGAAAGGGCTAACTTAAAACTTGGAATAGATAGTTTGGCGAAGGAATTGGGAGTGAATTTCCTTTGGTGTTGAGCAGGTCGGAGGCAAAAGCCACATCTGGTGGCGAAATCTGGACTTTGAGGTCAAAAGATGCTTTCCCCCCCCCAAGAATCGTCAGTATTCTGTCAATGGGCTTTAATTTCCAAAGACAGGTGGGACAGAGATGGTGATTCTAGACTGCCTTTGAGTGGTTTAAAGCAGTGTCCCCCAAGCTTTGGTTTTTTTTTTAGACTTCAAATCCCAGAAGCCTAAGTCAATTCCCCAAAGCACTTACCGGCCAATGTACTTACTGACTTAGGCTTCTGGGAATTGAAGTCTGAAAACCAAAGATTGAGGAACGCTGGTTTAAATGGACATTTTGACCTAGTTCCTCATAAAAGGATGTCTGACTAGACACCCTGCTTTCTTCAGCAGATGTTGGGTCAAAAGATGTGTAATTTCTCACCAGTGGCTGCCCTGGCAGGAACTGACAACCGTCTTAGATTTCAATTTTCCTTCCTCTGTTCAAGGTTAGGACTAAAAAGACTGAATTCTGCCTTTCTCAGAGTTGACTTTCTCTTCCTAGATTATTCCATGTAAAGTAGGAGAAGGGACACTTGGATTATTGAACGCAGTGATAAATTGACAATCTGGCGTGGAGCAAATGGTTGCGTTGAGTGGATCAGATCCAATTCATGCCGAGTATTTCAGCTCTGCCCAGTCTTGGAGAAAAAAAGGAATATAGGTGGATCAATCCTATGACCCGCTAGGAGTCTGATCATTTGGGGGTGGAAGACACCATAAGTGTCTGAAATTCCTAAGGCTATTTCTTATCCTAGTTCTTCAACAGGGTCATGCGCTGTCTCGGGGGGGCGGGGGGGGGAATTGCACCCTTTCCTAGTGGCCTCAGCTTTACTTCATAGATAGAAGGTCCCTCACCTTTAATCTCCCCTCAGTCCTTTGCCTCATCTTGGAGGAAAACTCTAGTGCCTTCTTGCAACCATAGACTTCATCGAAGGAACGTTGGTGAGGTTGAAAGCCCTCTGCACGTCTAAAGTGATATTTAAGAAAGAGAGCGCACATATTTTACCTTGCTTTAAAAAAATTCCTTAGCAGAAAATAACGGTTGCTCCCGAATACCTTCTGCATCATCCTCAAATGTAGCTTCTTTCCTTCCTTCCATCAAATTCCTTTTTCCTTCTTTCCATCAATCATCCCTTTTTCCTATCCATCTAATCCCTTTTTTCTTCCATCAATCCATCCCTTTTTCCTATCCATGAAATCCCTTTTTTCCTTCCATCCATCAGTCCATCCCTTTTTTCCTATCCATCAAATCCCTTTTCCTTCCATCCATCAATCAATCCCTTTTTAACATCCATCCATCAAATCCCTTTTCCTTCCATCCATCAATCCATCCCTTTTTTCTATCGATCCATCCAATCCCTTTTTTCCTTCCATCAATCCTTCCTTTTTTCCTATCCATCAAATCCCTTTTTTCCTTCCATTCATCAATCCATCCCTTTTTTTCCTATCCATCAAATCCCTTTTTTCCTTCCATCAATCCATCCCTTTTTAACATCCATCCATCAAATCCCTTTTCCTTCCATCCATCAATCCATCCCTTTTTTTCTATCCATCCATCAAATCCCTTTTTATCCATCCATCCAGTAATCCTCTTTTCTCTCCTTTCCATCCATCCATCAGTTCCTTTTCTCTTTCCTTCCTTCCTTCATGGTGACCTGCAGAGTTTTGATTGTACTGGATAATTTCGACTCCTTGTTTAGAGAGGCGACGAAGTGAACAGCTAAGCGCGTGAAACCAAACCCATGAGCCATCTAGTTTTAGATAATCAATGAATACGTGCTTTGACCAATTTTCTCTGCAAATAGATGTGGATTAGTTGAAGCTAACATGGTAGGCCCGTACGACGACGGAAACCATCTTTGAAAGAAGACTTTACTTGGGAGGGGAGGGGGGGGACACGTGCGATAGGGAATGATTTTAAGATGTGTATTTATAAAACACTTTGGAGATTTGGGTGTTTGGTTCCTTCATATTTTTTGGGGGGGAATCACATCTTGTTTATCATTGTTCGACTGTTTTGCTGTACAGTCTTCGGCCTCATCACAAAGAAAATGTATGTTTCTACAAAGGCTTCTGTTCTCTGTGTTATGAAATGTATGTGGGTTTTCCTCTCTGGATTTTCTTAAATCGGTTCTCGACCTTTTCAAGCCGCAGGCCGGGTCACTCTCCCTCCGTCAGCCGAGCGGGCCAGAATGGTGCTTCCCCCGCCAGAAACGCTGCCGTAAAACACGTGTTTACTGGTGGGGGGGGGGTGAGGGTGGCTTTTCTATGTCTCAAGATGTTGACGTAGAGTCGCAGAATAACAGAGTTGGAAGGAGTCTTTTAGACCTTCAAGTGCAACACGATGTTCAGTGCAGGAATCCGAATCAAAGCATTCAAATCAATGCAGGAATCCGAATCAAAGCATTCAAATCAATGCAAAAATCCAAATCAAAGCATTCAGAACACTTAAGAGAGAATTGGATAAACTTCTCAAGGTCCTTGACGGACTTTTTTACATGCAGGGAAGTCGTCTGGTTCATTTTACTCTATTTACTTGGCTTCGATGTGGGCAGAGTTTCCAGTGTGGGTACGATCAAATTCAGGGGCTGCGGTGGCTTAGTGGTTAAGATGCTGAACTTGGCGACTGGAAGGTCAGCAGTTTGAGGCCCGAGTGCTGTGTGATGGAGTGAGCTCCTGTCATCTGTCCCACCTGCCAATCTAGCAGATTGAAAGCAAGAAATTGCAACTAGATCAGTAGGGACCGCTTCGGTGGGAAGGTAAACAGCGTTCCGTGCGCTCAGGTGTCTAGTCATGCCTGCCACATGACCACGGAAACATCTGCGGAAGCAGACAGCGTTGGCTCTTCTGCTTTGAAACAGAGATGAGCACTGAGCCCCAGAGTTGGATACGACGGACTTTCGAGCAAGGGAAACCTTATAGCTGAGGAACTCCACCTCCCCTACATCACTTGGAGGACCGTGAAGAGGCTGAGGGGCGGATTCCATGCCTGCCACGTGTCCATGGAAACGTCTACAGGCCCAGACGGCGCTGGCTCGGAGATTAGCAACGAACCCTAGACGAGCAAGGGCAACCTTTACTATCAAATTTACCTTTACTATCAAATTCAGCATAATGCTCTCCAAGAAAGCTGGGGAATTTTTTTTTTTTAGGGGGTTGCCATTTCCCCAAAATGACCCAGCCGACAAAGGAGTATTGCTCAGGTCTGTTCTCCCTTCGGTGTCCCAAGAAAGGAGGTAACCAGGCAGAAATCTGGGGTGTTGAGTTTTGTTTTTGTGGATTTTGAAATTTCTTCCTCCAAAGGGTCAAATTGTAGGGTGTTGTACCGTATATACTCGACGATAAGCCATCCCGAATGTAAGTCGAGGTGCCTCATTTGGACCTCTAAAACTAGTAAAAAAGATTGACCCAAGTATAAGTCGGGGGTGGAAAATGCAGCCGCTGCGAGTGAGTTTCAGTAATTAAAATACATGAAAAATACGGTAAAATGAATTAATTTATAGATATTTGTGTGGGTATGTTTTTTAGTCTTTACATTGACCCGAGTATAAGTTGAGTCCCATTTTCAGACCACATTTTGGGGGCTGAAAGACCCGACTTATACTTGAGTATATACGGTATATTTTGCTTTTAGGAACGTACACAACCTCTGCGTCTGCCAGCTACTTCTTTTGCCTTGTAATCGTTCTGAGTTCATTCCAGGGGAAATCGGCTCGGTCGATTGGACGAGCATCTCACCACATCTGGAACAGAACCAGCATCTGGATGAGAGAATTTGGCCTCACTCGCAGATGGAATACATATTTATTTAGGCAGCGCTCACAGTGCGATGGGGAAGAGAGCAAAACTAGGCTATGATGTTTACAAGCCCGCTCCAGGTCTTTAATTAACCTTTGGCTGTAGATCTTTTGGATCAGGATGCAGAATTATTTCTCCAGATGTTCCCAAACTTGTCTCCGAGGAGTTGCAGATAAGTTTGTTGTGTGTGCGCACTCCCTGGAGATATTTGATAGTTCCCTGGTACAAAATCCATGGCTCTGGTCTGCCTGCTGCCGCCTCAGCTAAATCAAGTCCCCTGGTGGCATGCATGTTCCAGCAGCTGCCGGGCAAATCTGAGCTGATGTCAGAAATGAGTATCTAAGGTGAGATGGACCGAGGGCTTATCTAGTGCAAAATCATATTGGATAGTACAGCTAGGACATGTTTGTTTCTCGAATGCCCTTGGAGGGCTGGGCAGCCACGTGAAATCGTGTCATGGGCCGGATCTGGACCACAGGCCTTAGGTTGGGATCCCTTGCCTTAGACTTCTGAATTAAGTTACTTGCTTGACTGAAATATCTTTCTTTCAAGGTTTATCCAAAAGGTGGCGCTGTGAGATAATGTGAATTTAACTCGGGATCGAAAAATGGGATTCCCAAACCTTTTCCGTTCTGAGTTTCTGGGATTATTGAATCGATTGCAAAACAGTTACTATTTTTGGACTTCCAGCCGACGTGGCCATGGGGTTCTGGAAGCCGCAGTTGAGAAAAGGAACTTTTCTCCCAACTTTGTTTACCATGGTTTAAAGGAGGAAGAGGGACTGTAGTGGCTCAAGTGGTTAAGACACAGACTGGGAGGCAGAAGGTCAGCAGTTCAAAACCCGAGTACTGCATGACGGAATGAGCGCCCGCCTCTGTCCCAGCTCCTGCCAACTTAGCAGTTCGAAAGCAAGGAATTGCAAGTAGATCAATAGGGACCAATACGGTGAGAAGGTAAACAGTGTGCTCCAGTGTCTAGGCATGCTTGCCACATGTCCACGGAAACGCCTGCAAATGCAGATAGTACTAGCTCTTCGGCTACAAACAGAGATGAGCACTGAACGGTAGAATCAGTTATGACTGACTTTCAAGAAATTGAGACGTTTAATCTTTACCTGATTAAAAAAAAACCCTTTTGCTTTAATCCAGATGGGCAGTATGGGAAGCCATCCATCCATCCATTCATCTATCTATCTATGAGAGGATCCATTCTGTCTTATCTATTGAAGGAAGGATCTATCTATCTATCTATCCATCCATCCATCCATCTATCTATCTATGAAAGTATCCATTCTATCTATCTATCTATTGATGAAAGGATCTATCTATCTGTCTGTCTGTCTATCCATCCATCCATCCCATCTAATCTCTCTCATCCTTCAGCTATAAGAGAGCCGATAGAATTGTCCAGGATTCCCATAAGTTGACAACCAAAGAGCATAAACCTATTAAAAAGGTAAAAGGTCACCATTGCTCGAAAGCCAGTCATATCTGACTCTAGGGTTCAGTGCTCATTTCTGTTTCATAGCCGAAGAGCCAGCGCTGTCTGCATTTGCAGACGTTTCCATGGTCATGTGGCAGGCATGACTGGACACTGGAGCACCTGGAACTCTGTTTACCTTAGTGGCCCCTATTTGTCTACTTGCAATTTCTTGCTTTCGAGGTGCTCGGTCGGCAGGAGCTGGGACGGAGACGGGTGCTCACTCCGCCGTGACGTATTTGGGTATCGCACTGCTGACCTGCCGACCTTCCAGCCAGCATCTTCGTCACTTGAGCCACTGCAGTCCCTAATCCTAGTGGAGCGATTCAATAGTTAACTGGATGTCTCTTTCCCTTATTCTCTCTCTCTCTCTGGCTTCTGCTCTTGGCCTCTTCTCCCCAAACCGTGATCTTGCATTCCTGACAAACTGCGTCGCCCGCCGTTCTTTCTTAATAACATTTAAATTGCCCTGGCGTCTCGTGTGCGCGCCCCCCGTTCACGTCGAGGCCCTGCCCTCCCATAAGGGTGCCTGATGACATGTTAATAGGCTGTCCTGTCACCTCGCTGCTCGGGGATCCAGACGGTTGCAAAGACAGTGGTTCTTGTGGCTCCACTCCCGTGCACGCGCCCCCCCCTTCCTCTTGATCCCCCCCTATCTTTCTTGGCTACACTGGAATCCTCTTGGAGCCTTTTTCCTAAGCATGTCTAGGAACAAGCCCTCGGATCCGAGGCGCTAAAAGGTAAGCAGAAATCTGGTGCCGAAGAGACGGCTCTTCCAATTAGACTAAATTACGGAAAGAAGAAGGCCGCCTAATTTTCCATTTAATTCCCTTCTCTTGCTATTTTGTTACCACGATGCATTTTAAAAAATATATTTAATAGGGACTGTGGTGGCTTAGTGATTAAGACGCTGAACTTGATGACTGGAAGGCCGGCAGGTCGGCTGTTCGAGACCTGAGGGCTGCACGGCGGAGTGAGCTGCCATCTCCGTCCCAGCTCTGGCCCCAACCCAGCCGTTCAAAAGCAAGAAATGTGCAAGTAGATAAATAGGTACTGTCAGGAAAGGTGACAGTGTTCCATGCACTAGGCATGCCTGCCACGTGTCCACGGAAATGTCTGCAGACGCAGACGGCGCTGGCTCTTTGGCTGTAGACAGGTGAGCACTGAGCCCTAGAGTTGGATACGACTGGAATGAGTGCCTATCCCAGCTCCTGCCAACCTATCTAACTTATCTATCTGTCCATCTATCCCTCCATCCATCCATCCATTACCTACCTACCTATCCATCCATCCATCCATCTACCTACCTACCTACCTACCTACCTACCTACCTACCTGCCTACCTACCGATCTATCTATCTATCTATCTATCTATCTATCTTACAGTATCTATCTATCTCTATATCTACAGTATCTCTCTCTCTCTCTATCTCTACAGTTTCTATCTCTCTCTCTCTCTATCTACAGTATCTATCTATCTATCTATCTATCTATCTATCTATCTATCTATCTATCTATCTACAGTATCTCTCTCTATCTATCTATCTACAGTTTCTCTCTATATATATATATATATCTATCTACAGTATCTACCTACCTACCTGTCTATCTACCTGCCTGCCTGCCTGCCTGCCTGCCTGCCTGCCTGCCTATCTATCTATCTATCTATCTATCTATCTATCTATCTATCTATCTATCTATCTATCTATCTATCTATCTATCCATCTATCCATCCATCCATCCATCCATCCATCCATCCCTCCCTCCCTCCCTCCCTCCCATCTAATCTATCCCTTCCCTCAGTTATAAGAGAGCCAATAGAATTATCCAGGGTTCCCATCAGTTGACAACCAAAGTGCATAGCCCTAGTAAAAAGCTAAAGGTCACCCTTGCTCAAAAACCAATCGTGTCCAACTCTAGGGTTCAGTGCTCATCTCCCTTTCATAGCCGAAGAGCCAGCGCCGTGTGCTTCTGCAGACGTTTCTGTGGTCATGTAGCAGGCATGACTAGACACCTCAAGGTGGCAGTTACCAGGGTACGCCCGACTGCGGTTCAAAAATACCATACTCTCTGGGGAGGCTCTTTTTGTGTACCTCATCCTGGAGATAACATGGAGTGAAGGGAAAGGATGAAAAGGACATTTTTTTTTTATTTAAGTCTCTTTGGCACAGGAAAAGGTTCTGCTTATCCACTAAGTCTCCCCTTAATAGGAGTGTGAAGAGACTAGTTCTGACAGCTCATTACAATATAATTCCTCCTCTTTTGTGTATAGATTTTTTCCCCCTCCCTCTCTTTCGTCGTCTTCTGGGTTCCCCGCCTCCCATTTCCCTCCAAGTCAGCAGAAATCTCTCCCGCAAGAAAGTCTGCAGGCCTTTCCACGCCTGCCAGTCGGAGAGCGAGGAGCCAGGCAGGAGCAGTGGAAATAAATCCCAATTTATTTATTACTTACCAAGGAGTGAAGGGGGAAAAAAAAGAATTTAGAAATCCACAGAAGAGAGAAAGCCAGGAGCCCAAACATGCATTGAAGGAGATAAGATATCATCTATAATTCTATATCAACATCTTCAACCTACATCCCAGAGAAAGCTTGGTTGATGGAACAAACCAATTTTTTTTTTTTTTGGAATACAGTGTTATTATTTAAGAAAACGGCTCTTGGATACGTAGAAAGTCCTTGTTTTGAAGATTCAGACATCTCTCCGACCATCTCTGGTGGAAAGGGATTTTTTAAATCCACTGTCCATGAAAGAAGGGTCTCAAACTAATTGTGGAACTGCTTCAATAGCTGTGCGTGATTGGAGGTGAATTCTCTCCGTGGACATTTTGGAAACCCAAATTTGGCTTTTATTATTATATTTTTAAAAAACCCAATGGTTTTCTCCTGGCTTTTCTGACGGTCGCTTCCTGGACGTGATCCTTCTCCTTGAGCTCAACAATGCGTGGCTCAGACTCTTGAGCGGTTGAGTTGAGGAAAGCGTTCAAAGTTGACATGGTACCCCAGTCGCTGTTGGCATCCATTGGCAAGTTCACGTCGGGATTTGGGTCTTTGTGAGCCGGCGTCACCGAAAAATTTCTTCTCTAAACTTGGGTGGACTTTTCTTTCCAGCCGGAGAAGGGACTCAATTTTTTTTTTTTTTTGGAGCTTTGCTTTCTTGGAATCAAGTCTTTCCGTGTCTCTAGAGGGGAAGTGAAACAAACCGCGTCTCTTTCAACAGATCTATTTCCCTTTGATTTTCATCTCTAGAAGGTTTTCTCTCGTCCTCTTCCAAGGAAGATGTCTGGAAACGCCAAAGTCAAATTTTGGAGCTGGTTTATTTTGGCCACACTGGTGTGCCAAGAGCAATGGTCTTTCCCAACCGCGGCGGCGAAGAAGGAGCGGAAGAAACTTAAGGAACCCAACCAGTACACTGAACCTCACAACACGACTCTGTCAAACAGCGAGGAACTGAACGGGCATGCCAAGGTAGGTGGCCTAAATCCATCGTGACAACCTGCCCTGAGGACTTTGTGGCTTTTAATTCTTGTCCCCGATGACCCTCCAGGGAGTCGTGGCTTCCCTACCAGCACCATCAGCTCAGTTATCGATTCCATTCAGGAGACCCATTTCACAGATGGGGAAAACTGAGGTTTTAAAAGCAGCGTTTCTGAACCTTTTGGGTTTTTTTGGACTTCAGTGCCCAGAAGCTTAAGTCAATGCCCCCAAAGCACTGGTCAGCCAATGTGCTGGCTTGTGGGAATTGGAGTGGCCCCCTGTGGGGCCTGGGGCCCACATTGGGAACCACTGGGCTAAAGAGAAAGTCACTCTTTCAGCTAGCAAAGAGAAATAAAATGAAACTGGCCAGAGGCAAGCTAGAGATCTGAGTGGGAACTGGTTTCATCCAGGGACCCACTCGGCAGATGCTGAGTTTGCCTGTGTTTTTTGGCATTGCCCAGGCCGATGGAACTCCCTACCACTAGATTCAGCAATAACTACCTACATTTGGTGGCCGTGAAAGGTAGAAATCAGATTGTAAAGGTTTTGGTAGGTCAAAGAGGGAAGGCAGTCTTTACCTGTGGTCAGTTCAGCCCGATTAAGTGGAGGAAACTTTTCAGGCCCATGCTGAAGGGGGAAGATGGGATTTGGAATACTGGAGCGCCTTGAGCTCCCCACTCCTGGTCTCTGACTAGAAATCCCATCAGCAAGTGTGACCAACGGCCAAGGATAATGGGAACTGTAGTGGATGGTAGGGAAGATTTTGTGCTTGAAGGGAAAGAGAAAGATCTTGGAAGTTTAGAAAGCTACCAAAGGCGGATGGTGAAGAGTGAAAATACTTGTCAAAATAATCTTAGAAGGGAACATTTAAAACACCTACTGCAAACAATTATTTAAATCAACAAAATATTTGTTTTATTTGTTGCAATACTTCTGATAAGTCATTTTGTTACAATTCGTTTACCATGAAAAGTTATGCTACTTTTGAAAAGTAACTTTGTTATACCTAGTTTACCATGGAAAGTTACTATACTTTTGAAAAGTAACTTTGTTACAACTCGGTTACCATGAAAAGTTACGATACTTTTGAAAAGTAACTTTGTTACAACTCAGTTAACGTGATAAGTTATGATACTTCTGAAAAGTAACTTTGTTACAACTTGGTTACTTATGGAAGCCATGTAATTCCTTTTGCGATTCGTTACCTCCAAGATGTAATTAATAAAGGTTGGGTAACAGGGGTGCGTATGTGTGTTTCCTCCAGATGTTGGCAGACTACAACGCCCATAGGCGTTGGGGATGATGAGAGTTGGAATTCCCTCGGTGTTCAGAGGGGGCCACAGGGGAAAGGAAAGCTAGGCACGGCCATGATTCATTCGGAGGGTTTGGTGTGAATCAGGGACTTTGAGGGCGTTGCGGTCTTTCGGAAGTTGCCTGACTACATACTCCATAATCCCCTGACGGTGGCTTTGCTGACTAAGAGAAGCGGAAAGCCTGGCCTGATGGTTGCCTCGAGGTGAATCGGCTCCTTAGATCCAATGGGAAGACATAATTGCAAAGCCGTGGGTCTTATCTTAGACGCTGCGTCTGTTTTGCTTTCTGCCCCGCTTGAATCGAATTTGAGCTGATGAATAAATTTCTGGAATGCTCTGAGCATTGCAAAAAAAAATTCTCCTTCCTCTGAAAATGGATTTTAACCCCCTTCCCCGTCTCTCTTAGTCACCTAAATCCCGACAAAGAGCACTCAAACTCTAACCCCTGCTTAGTCAGAGGGCGACAGTGGTTAAGACGCCGAATTTGATGACTGGAAGGTCGGCAAGCCAGCAGTTTGAGACCCGAGCGCTGTGCAGCGGAGTGGGCTCCCGTCTCTGTCCCAGCTCCTGCCAACCAAGCAGCTGGAAAGCAAGAAATTGCAAGGAGATAAACAGGTACCACTTGGGCGGGAAAGGTAACAGCATTCCATGCACTCTGATTGTCCAGTCAAGCCGGCCACGTGTCCACGGAAATCTCTGCAGACACAGACAGCGCTGGCTCTTTGGCTGTCAGCAGAGATGAGCACTGAACCCTAGAGTCAGATACGACTGGCTTTCAAGCAAGGGCGGCCTTTACCTTTACCTACAAGGTCGTTGTGAGGATAAAGTAAGTAGAATCTCTGTTTCCATTAGGTAAAGGTTAAGGTCTCACCCTTGTTCGAAAGCTAGTCATATCTGACTCTAGGGTTCAGTGCTCATCTCTGTTTCTAAGCCGAAGAGCCAGCGCTGTCTGCTTCTGCAGACGTTTCCATGGTCATGTGGCAGGCATGACTAGACACCGGAGCGCACAGAACTCTGTTTACCTTCCCACTGAAGTGGTCCCCATTTATCTACTTGCAATGGTCTTGCTTTCGAACTGCAACGTTGGCAGGAGCTGGGACAGAGACGGGAGCTCGCTCCATCCTGCTGTGCCCGGGAATCGAACTGCTGACCTTCCAGTCAGCAAGTTCAGCGTCTTAACTCGTTGAGTCACTGCAGTCCCTCTATTTCCATTGCCATGAGCTTAAAAACATAGACAAACAGGTACGTGTCTGTGATGGCTGAACACAATCCAACCGCCAATTGCCCCGAATATCCGCCCAGGTTTTATTTGTCTAAAAAATGACTTTTTACCTGCCAACCGAGCAGTTCGAAAGCAGGAAATTGCAAGTAGATAAATAGGGACCACTTTGGTGGGAAGGTAACAGCGTTCCGGTGTCCAGTCATGCCTGCCACATGGCCACGGAAACGTCTGCGGAAGCAGGCAGCGCTGGCTCTTCGGCTTTGAAACAGAGATGAGGACTGAACCCTAGAATCGGATACAGCTGGTTTTTGAGCAAGGGAAACTTTTACCTTTATTATTTCTCCCTCTGGTTTTGAAATAGCTCAACGAAGAGTTCTGTCTGACTCGGAGACTCACACACTTTAGTGGCACTTCGACTGGCCCTTAAATAAACAAACAAACAAATAAATAAATAAATGTGATTGGTTTTATTTTCTGTGAGCCGCCTCAAGTCTTTAGAGTTGGGCTGCTAAATAAATAAATAAATAATAGCTAGCTAGTCCGGCCCAAGTTTGCCCTTTAATATATTTTTTCTTGGCAACACCCGGCTTCTGTTTCTAAAGGAGCATCTCCGGGTGGCCTCCGACGTATCTCAAGCCGAACCAAAAAAGGAAGCAGAAATGAAAGGTCGGGGCCGGTGTTAGCAGTTAAAAAAAAAACCAACCATAAGAACTAGAAGTGGGGAAATTCTGTCCTGGAAATCACGCCAATCGGCAAGCTTTGGTGTTCTACGGGTCTCTTCCTCCGGCTGGGTATTTGGCTGGTGTTTCTGCCTAGGAGAAATAGAAAAGTTAAGCACTGATTCTTCGGTGATAGCACCCAAAAGATGAGGCTTGTGATGTTTCTTAAGCTAGCCGCCGATATCTTCGTCCCTGCCAGCCGGCTGTCAGAAATGACATTTTTGTGTGAAGAGCCCTGTGTGACACAAAAGCTTGCCTGTCGTCATGATTTCTGTGAAGCCTTCCCCCCAATGTTATTTTCTTAGCTTCTTGCACCCCTTTTCTTCTTCTGATATTCTGCCAAACGAAAACGTTGTGCGGAGAAGGAAAAATTCTGGATTTCCTTGCAGCTCAGGGCGTGACCAGCGAGGCAAAATATCTCTAATGCTCTTTACAGGCACTTTGTTCCTATCCAGGTTTGGACCCATTTAGGAGCATCATTTGTTTGTTTAATTCATGGATGTCTGGGCCCTAGCTTAAGAGCAAATAATTTGCTCCACCGTGGTTAATTGGCTAATGAGGGCTAATTACCCTCCCAGGGGGAGGAAGAGGCAGGTTTCCCTCGTAGACGATGGGCTAATGACAAAGGATTCCCTTTGGTTGCGAAATTAGGAATTTATTTTAATTGGGCCGGATAGGTGGGTTTGTTTTTTTAATGTGGGTTTCCTTTAAACCCACCGGCACTTTTGAAAGGGATTTGTCTGAATAAATTGGAGAGAAGCTGGCGTGCGGTGGATCGAGGGGTTAAGACGCTGAGTTTGCTGACTGGAAGGTCGGGGTTCGAGTCCCGGGTAATGCACGACGGAGCGAGCTCCCGTCTCTGCCCCAGCTCCTGCCAACCTAGCAGTTCGAAAGCAAGACATTGCAAGTCAATAAATAGGGACCACTTCGGTGGGAAAGGTAACAACATTCTGTTCACTCCGGTGTCTAGTCATGCCTGCCACGTGTCCATGGAAATTTACAAGACTATCCCCCCCCCCAGATTACGCATCCCAGAATCCCCACCACTGTAAGCAAGTATTCTTGCTGTTCTGAGGATAATAGGATATGTAGTCCAAACCAAGAACCTTTCCAACCTTATCCAGAATATGGTGGGGTATCTCTTTTTTACAACATGAGGCCCTCAATCCTCTCAACATAAATGGTTTGATGTTTTGCTAGGTTAAGCTGCCCTTGCTCGAAAGCCAGTCATATCCAACTAAAGGGGCGGTGCTCATCTCCATTTATAGCCAACAAGCCGGTGCATCTGCAGACGTTTCCGTAGACATGTGGTGGGCATTGCTAGACACCGAAGAACATGGAAGGTTGTTACCTTACCCGCCGAAGTGCTCCCTGTTTATCTACTTGCAATTTCTTGCTTTCGAACTGCTAGTTTGTCAGGAGCCTGGGACAGAGACTTGAGCTCGGTCTGTCATGCAGTGCTCGGGTATCGAACTCCTACCTTCCAGTCTTCAAATTCAACATCTTAACCACTAAGCCGTCACAGTCCTGGGGCTTTGCGAGCTGGGGGATTTTGGGTGTCGTCATTGAAAAACCACACTCGGTAGAGGGAGGGGGGCGGGTGGGTTCTCTGGGCCTGTCCCAAAACTGACTGTGCGCGTCTGTCTCTGGCATCCACTCTCCTGCCAAGACAAACAGAGAGAGCCTTAAACCGGCTCAGTCTCCGGGTTGCTCATGCACGCCGTAGTAATTAAATAATCATGCCAGATTCGTTTGAACCGTCAATCACGCCGGAGATGTTAGTGATGGGAGAAGCAGGGAAGGGCCTGGCTTGGCTGTTTCTACCATAGGGTGATAAACTTCTGGCTCTTGCCAGACCAATGTGGTTCCCCTGCGCAAGTTGGGAGATGAGGAACCCCAAGTTGGTGGAAGTCTGTCTCGGATCTTCCTTGGAAATGTAGAGAGATGAACCAATGGCCTCGTGTTTACGTGCCATTCCACTGTGCGGGGCCACAGAGCGATGAACCACCTTGCCTTCTGTCGGAAAAGCTGGGCTTTTTTCTTTGCTAGGGTGTGTTATCCTGCTTTGGTAATAGAGTAGACCAGGGATGGCAAACCACGTCTTGCAAATGACATGGGATAACGGCAAAAACATAAGCAGGGAGCATCATTAAAGGGCAGGGAGCATCGTTAAAGGAGGATATGTAGCTGAGGGACTCAACCTCCCCTACATCACTTGAAGGACCGTGAACAGTCTGAGGGGCGGATTCCCTAAATGCATGACCAACATGCTCAAGTGGGGGCTGCTGGTGGACCCCCAACATACTGTGTGAATGTGGAGAGAGACAGAATCCGGCTCCTTTACTGCCCTGCCGATGACAGCTAGAAACTTGCACCGATGAGGACTTATGTTTGGGCAACGACAGTGCCAAGAAAGTGGCTTGATTTTGGCAATCCAGGGTTTGCTTGGGACACAAAAGAAGCACCATCAACAGATGTCTTTTGCGTCTTAAGCCACCTCTGCTTCTAACCAGGCCCCAATTTTCTCTGGTCTGAACCTGCTTCCCCCCAAGACCTGCATCCATAGAAAGCCAGACTTCAGATCTTTGAATCCAAGCCAGGCTCGAACATGCGTCCTCTCCATCTCCCATCGCCTATGGCAGTGATGGTGAACCTTGGCACTCCAGGTGTTCTTGGATTTTCATTTCGCAGAAGCCCAGGTCTCTGTGAATCCACATGAATCCTGTGGATTCACAGAGACTTGGGCTTCTGGGAAATGAAGTCCATGAACACCTGGAGTGCCAAGGATGACCATCACGGACCTATGACGTGTGTGCTTGATAAAACATGTGGGATCTCAGACACCTGACGTTCCCTCCTGGTCTTCTTCCAAGGCCCTCCCTTCCACCGGAGGGTGTCTACGACAGTTGTAGCATTGACATTAATTCGTCAATTACCATGGAATGCACTCTATAAATGTGACACAGGAGTTCCTCCAATGGGATGTACTTTGGCAAGGATTCGCCCTTGGCGGAAGAATAATGGTACGCAGTTAGGGTGTTTCCGTGTAGGGTTTTGGGCCAGATATCTTTAAAAGCAATGGTGCCTTTTCCAAGGCTGATGGGAGCTTTCCCTCCCTAGGAAAGGTAGAGAGGTCTCCTTTGGTCGAAAGCCAGTTGTATCCGACTCTAGGGTTCAGTGCTCATCTCCGTTTACAGCCAAAGAGCCAGCGCTGTCTGCATCTGCAGACGTTGCCCTGGTCACGTAGCAGGCATGACTAGACACTGTCAGGCATGTGCTGGTATATCAGCCAATCGGATTTTGTCCCATCCAGCCCTCGCCTCCGGCGCCCTGGGGTGCCTATAACAATGTATGGGATTTACCGCCCAAATTGGCACCCCCACCACTCCTTCCCATGGTGCCCTGCACAACCCTGGACACTGGAGTGCACTGAAAGCTGTTTACCTTCCCACCAAAGTGGTCCCTATTCATCTACTTGCAATTTAATGCTTTTGAACAGCTAGGTTGGCAGGAACTGGGACAGATGACGGGCGCTCGATCCGTCATGCAGTACCTGGGTCTCGAACTGCCGACATGCCGGCATTCTAGCTAACAAGGCGAGCTTCTTAACCACCGAGCCAACGCAGTCCTTCGCACTGTACAGTCCTTGGTTTTGCACTGGTTTTCAATAATGCTCTCCAACGTTTCCACAAACAGGCCCAGATCTCAGGAGGTGATTCATAAATGCTCTAGAACTAACAGCTTCTTCATCAGAGGGTCTCACATCTTGAGGGCATGTCTCATCCGCCCTGGTTTGATGACAGAAATTTGGCAAGGGTGGGTGTGAATGGATGAAGGGGGAGAGAGAGTCATTCAGAGTATTATTATTTTTTTGACAAGCAATCAGGCAGTGGTGATGACGGAGGGATGGATCAGGCCAAGGATAATTTCCACTAGGAAAGGATCTACCTTTTTGCGTACGACAACTTTCATAATCAGCTGGAATCGAAACTTGAAATGGGTTGAAGACCAAGGAAGATCCCCTCTTCTTTCTCTCCATAATAACTAGAAATCAAGAAACACTAGTTGGTTGAGGTGGTTTTAATAACACCACCACTGCACAACAATGATTTTGCTACTGGGAATAACACATGTGATTGACATGACATCGCGTGTGCTAATTCCAAATCTGTACTCAGAATTTGCCTATCACGTGCAGGCTTTAAGTTAGAGGCATGCCATAGAAATGGCCGGCAATTGAGCAATGTATTTTTACATGGGAACATTAGAACAGTTGTTGCTACCACTAGGCCTGCCACTGCCTCTGATGAATCACGTCCCTCGGTAGCATGCATGTTCCAGCAGTGGCTAGGCAAGTCAGCGAGCTGACGTCAGAAATAGGTATATAAGGGGAGATGGAGCAAGTGTCTCTAGTGCGAAACCATCTTATTGGATCGTACAGCTAGGCCATAGCGAGTCTGTTTTGAGCGAAAGATGAGTAGGGTTAGGGAAGGGGAGAAGGTAGCTAATTGCATCTGCATGCATAATTAACTTAAGATCCTGACATCCTAGGCAGAATCGGACTTCAGATTTGGATTCAGCGCACTTGATTTACTATAGGACACATGGATTAGTTAGACCACGTAGCAGACAAGATTTTTTTTTTTTGCGATGCAGTGTAATTGTGTCCCATTCTGCCACCACCACTATGAAGGTCACTGTCATTATTAAACTTATAAATAAAAATAGTAAACAAATCTCTCCTTCTAATCCATGCCGATATAACAATCCCCTTTGCCCAACCATTAAAATCTAGACACCCTGCTTGGTGCACAGCAATTAACCTATAGAACAACTGTTTCAATATCTCAAATGCCTGGATGGAATCCTGGCAACATCTATCCCCAATTCCCTACCACCACATAGTCAAGATCTTCCAGAAGACAGTGGAGGATGCTGAACAGAGTGAGGAATGGCTGTGGTAGATGTGGAGCCACTCCGTTCACATGGGGACGGAAGTCCTCTTCCCAATGTGATTGTGGAGAAGAAGACCAAACTATGGACCACGTTATACTTAAGTTTCCCTTAGACTCTTAGAGGCACATTGGAGGACTTGCGTAGTGCCACAGACGAAGCCTTTCAATGGCTTTCAAATCGAGACGTGGAACTCGAGTTAGGAACTTGAGATGGTCAAGTTGTGCTCATTGTATATATCAGCATTAATCTAGACAACTGAAGTTCATCGTGCGATATATCAATAAATTGTGTCCTGTCACGTCAGATCTGGGTTTCAGTACCCCTTTCTGGGGTTTACTAGGTAGAGAGTTGCATAGAAGTGGATTTACCCGTCTCTTCCTCTAGGGCAGTGATGGCAAACCTTGGCACTCCAGATGTTCTTGAACTTCAATTCCCAGTAGGCTTGATCAACAGGTGTGTTGACTTAGGCTTCTGGGAATTGAAGTCCAAGAACACCTGGAGAGCCAAGGTTGGCCGTCACTTCTCTAGGGGAAGCCCTTGGCAAAGAGGGCAGTATAGAAGTATGAAAAATAAATAAATAAATAAATACCAAGGCTAGTGGTTATCCCTGGGTGGAATCAAACTCCCAACCTCTGGTTCCGAAGCCAGATACCTAAATCTCTTAGCTTTCCAGCTGAAATAATGATGTACCATCATGTCAATTCTGACTCAGGGCGACCCTTTCCATCACAATGCAGTGCCTGTTTGGAGAAATGTTTTCGTCCAAACTCTGCTTTCATTCCAGACCTAGAATTCGGCTCTGCTTCATGGGTGACTAAAGGGGCGTTGAATGCTGGAGAGAGATAAGCTGGACATTGGCTTTGGATGCAAGTGCCCTCAATCTATCTATTTCTTTTTTCCCCCCCTAGATGCTAGAGTCACCCGACCTGCCCGTCACTGACCCACGTCGGACGTGGATTTCATTTGTGCAGCGTCCTGGCGATAGCAGCACCGCCAAAAAGAAATGCAGAGGAAAAGATAAGAAACTAGTAGGTTATTGCTGGAAGCCTGAGATGACTATAAGAATTATAACCATAGAGGTGAAACCAAGATTCACTCCGTCTTAGCATAGAGAGTAGCATAGAGTAGAGTAGCACAGACTAGAGTAGCATAGCGTAGAGTTGCCTAGAGTTACATAGAGTAAAGTAGCATAGGGTAGAGTTATATAGACTAACATAGGGTAGAGTAGCGTAGCGTAGAGTAGAGTAGCATAGACTAGCGTAGTGTAGAGTAGAGTTAAGTACAGTTACATAGAGTAACATAGTGTAGAGTAGAGTTGCCTAGAGTTACATAGAGTAAAGTAGCATAGTTACATAGACTAATGTAGTGTAGAGTAAAGTAGAGTTACATACAGTAACATAGTGTAGAGTAAAGTAGAGTTACATACAGTAACATAGTGTAGAGCAGAGTTGCCTAGAGTTACATAGAGTAAAGTAGCATAGAGTTACATAGAGTAACATAGAGTAGAGTAGAGTTACATAGACTAACGTAGTGTAGAGTAAAGTAGATTAGAGTTACATAGAGTAACACAGTGTAGAGTTGCCTAGAGTTACATAGAGTAAAGTAGCATAGAATAGAGTTATATAGACCGTGTCTTGCATCTACATAGGGTAGAGTAGTGTAGAGTAGAAGTAGAAGTAGCAGAGACTAACATAGTGTAAAGTAGAGTTACATAGAGTAACATAGTGTAGTGTAGAGTAGAGTAGCATAGAGTAGTGTAGAGTTACATAGAGTAACGTAGTATAGACTAGAGTTAATTAGAGTTAAGTAGACTAGACTAGACTAGACTAGACTAGGGGCTATGGTGGCTTAGTGGTTAAGATGCTGAGGTTGACTAGAAGGTTGGCAGGTCAGCAGTTCAAGACCCGAGTGCTGCATTGATGGAGTGAGCTTCTGTTGTCTGCCCCAGCCCCTGCCAACCTAGCAGTACGAAAGCAAGAAATTGCAAGTAAATAAATAGGTACAACTTTAGTGGGAAAGGTAACAGCATTCTGTGTCACGCCTGTCACACGGCCACGGAAACATCTGCAGAAGCAGACAGTGCTGGCTCTTTGGCTGTAAACAGAGATGAGCACTGATCCCTAGAGTCAGACACAGCTGGCTTCCGAGCAAGGGAGACCTTTACCTTATGGAGTAGACTTGTTGAAATGAATGGGAATGCATTGTCCTCATCTATTTTAATAAACATGTTTTACTGGGGCCTAAAATAGAATCTAGCCTGGTGTTCCCCAACCTTCGGCTTTTGGACTTCAATTTCCCAGAAGCCTCAGTCAACTCCCCAAAGCACTCGTCAGCCAATGTACTGACTGAGGTTTCTGGGAATTGGAGTCCCATGTCGGGAACCCCTGATTTAGCCTGTTATCCTATATTTTATGGGATTGGGAGCAAAATATTGCAACCGCCAACTCCAGTTCTTAGCACCTCTTCCCTTTTACAGGACACTCGGTTCCGTGTCTTGCATCCATGCGCAAATGAATCAGATGTTGTGTCTTTTTAAAAAATTAATCTTGAAAATTTAGGGCTTTCCCACAAATCTCCTGATATAGATGTGCAAGAAGCCCCTCATAGGCAGAATGAGTTTTCTATAGCTCAGGAGAATGGAAAATCCATGTCTAGAATAGATCTGTATGGAAAAGCTGAAATTCCCAATTTTTTACTCTATCTCTCACAATATTCCATGCTAAATTTCCCCAACCGACAATCCAGACTGTCTTTGTGAGAAAATGAACAGAGCCCGGAAGGCAGCTATGGAGGCAGGGCTATAAAAATGGGTCCAGTTTGGATCCTGTACCGCCAGAAAGAGAATCCACAGGAGACAGAGATTGGATGATAATTTTTTTAAAAAAAAAATAATTTAATTGGAAGTATAGTTGGCAGATTTGGTATAGCTGAAAATCTCACAGATGTGCAATTGGAAATAAAAAAGGAAATAAGCAAGAATTAGATGCATGTTGAAAGTAAACAGTGTTCCGTGCACTCGGGTGTCTAGTCATGCTTCCACGTGTCCATAGAAATGTCCACAGACACAGACAGCACTGTCTCTTTGGCTATAAACAAAGATGAGCACTGAACCCTAGCGTTGGATACAACTGGTTTTCGAGCAAGGGCAACATTTACTTTTATCTATGTACATAAGGAGTGAGAATGTAAATGTGCAGGTGAGGAAATCTCGTTTCTGGGCTTGTTTTAGGAATAATTTGGATGACTCCAGTTTCAGATGTCCTGTGAATCCACTCCAGGTTTTAATGTATACTGCACAGCTGCTATCCAAGGTGCTGAACTCTGTCCCTAGGATGGATTCAGCACCTTGGACAACTCCTGCAATAGGTTCAGCACTTTGGGTCAACTCCTGTAGAGTGGCAAGACCCGGAGTGGATTCAGAGCACCTCTGGATTTGGAGTTGGCACCCACAATTGGCTGAAAGAACAGTATGCAAAATATATGGGAATGTGGAACTGGAATTTGGAATTTGTTTTGAATAGGAACGATTACAGAGATCTTTTTTCTTTAACACCCTAGAGCAGAAGGGCTCGGCCTTTTAAAGCCGCGGACCTGCCCACGCTCCGTCAGACAGCTGAGCGGGCCGGATTGGTGACTCCCCACACTGTAAATGCTGCCGTAAAACATGTCCACGGCTGTTGCAAACGTGGATGCCACAAGCGCATTTACAGCTGTCGTAAACACAGCCATGTCCACTTCTGGTGGTGACAGTGGTGGCGGCAAGGTGGGCCGTTTGAAATGGCACCACAGGCTGTAGGTTGAGTGAAGGAGCAACAGTGAAGAGGAGGGGGGGGAATCTGGTCTGGCCCTACTGTTAGGGGACATGAACCATCTGCTTCAGGCAGCACATCTGGGATGTTGTTAAAAGGCAGAGTGTGATGGTTTGTTTAATTTGTTATTGTTTTACAACTTGGAAAGGAAAGGTCTGTTGATGAGATTTCTCATCCTTCATGTCAAATTAACTTGATTCAGCTATTCTCGGGAGGAGGAGGGGCACTGTTAGCTGCCCTGCCTCGGGTGGCGGAATAACTTGGTACAGCCCTGGAGAGATGGCTGGAAAAATAATAATTATATTTTTCTATGCAGTTTGCTCCAATGCTACAGTTCTGTACATAACTTGGCATATAGTGTTCTACACACCTGAGGTCTTCCATGCCGAGAATGGCATGATGTAATTCAAGAAGGGTGTCATTTAAAAGATAAACTTTGTTCCAGGCAGCATATTTTGTCTGAAAGTGCAGAATAAATTATTTAACATAGAGATGTTGATAGAAAAAAATCCCACTCCAGTGATGACTCCAGTTTTGGAGGTCCTGTAAAGTTCCCAGTAAAACCAGGAGTGGATCCATCGCCCAACTGGAATTGGAGTCATCAGCCTTCGTTGGCTGAGAGTGACGTTAATTTGAGGGTCTGCTATAGAAATGTAATATCTTTTCCCTCTTCTCTCTTTTATTTTAGCGCGGGCCGCCTGGACCGCCTGGGCCTCCTGGGCCTCCTGGCCCACCCGGTGCTGAAGTCACCCAGGAGGTCTTACTGCGGGAATTTAAGGAGATGTTAAGAGGTAAGAATGGTAGCTCAAGTGGTTAAGATGCTGGACTTGATGAATGGAAGGTCGGCAGGTCAGCTGTTCGAGACCCGGGTACTGCATGATGGTTTCAGCGCCCATTATCTGTCCCAGCTCCTGCCAACCTAGCAGTTGGAAAGCAAGAAATTGCAAGTAGATAAGTAGGTACCACTTTGGTGGGAAGGTAAGCAGTGTTCCACACACTCCGATGCCTAGTCATGCCTGCCAGATGTCCATGGAAATGTCTGCAAATGCAGACAGCGCTTGCTCTTTGGCTGCAAATTTGTTTGTTTGTTTGGTTGGTTTTAATTTAATTTAATTTAATTGTTCAACTTGTATGTCGCCCCACTCACAGAGTGACTCTGGGCAGCTAACAAAGAAACAAAATATCGTGATTATAAGGTATCAAAAACAATTACCATTACATAATATCAAATATTATTTATAATATTTCATAATATTTATTTGTTTGCTTATTAATGAATATTTATAATATTCATAATATTTATTTATTACCTTTTTATACCACCCATTTGGGAAATTTCCCACTCTGGTCAGTGTACATACAAATACACCAAGAATTACTTCTAAGAAGTAACTTTTCAAAGAATTAGGTCCTTATGCTTTCTTTCCTTTCCTGTATCCTTTTTCTTCCAGAAGCTACTGAACGGCGGGCCGGTTCTGGTTTGCCTGCTTCTCCCAGCGAGGTGCCCCCTCTGCTCCTCTCCCTAGAGGAAATTTCACCCTACAAGAGGGTGGAGGAAGCCTTCCATTGCAAACTCAAGGGCCAGATAGTTGTGGACAAGAAAACCTTGATGGAACTCCAGAACTTCCAGATGGTAAAGAAAACTATACCAAGGCTGCTGGGCAGAGGGGTGGGGTGAACTCTGTGCTGGAAGAAGGAGGAAGTGCTCCCATTGGGCTGCTGGGCAAAGGGGCGGGGCAAACTGTGTGCTGGGGCAATGGCACGCATGCCCACAGATTGGGCTCTGAGTGTCCCCTCTGGCATGCGTGCCATAGGTTTCGCCACCACTGACCAATGGTATCCAGAATTCTCTGCATGTCTTGTTTATCCTGGAGAGCTTAACATGGTTGTCCCTGAAAGGATAAGCATGGGCAAAACTTTCATGGAGGCGTCATCCTGGTGCCACTCTAGTTGTGCCTGAGACGGAGACTTGAGCATCATGATAGCCATCAGAGCATAGGCTGAAACCATAATGGATGGACCCTGGTGCCTTTCTAATTGCCACTGGCGGGCGCCGGGGTGCTTCTCGTGCCAGGACCTGTCTTTGTGCCAGCTTTTGTGAACCGGAGCAATTTATGCTCATAACAGTGACGCAGAGGCGCATTGGGAGCACATCATGTGGGTATTGTTGATGCGATGATGGAGTCCTGTCTCAGAGCGATGAAAGGACAAATTGGAGGCTGGCTATGGTGCAAGGAAGCGCAGAAGAGCAATGGAGAAAATAATAAATAAATGAAAATAAGGAGACTCCCTCTTTCCGAACATCTAGTGGATCTTGTTGACACCTAATGTCTTTAAAAAAGGGATTAATTTTCCTTATTTCTGACTTCTAAAGCTCCGTAATCCTCCCAGAGCTAGGGTTTTTTCTTAGCCACAAATTGCGCATTACACCCATTTTCTGCTCCCTGGACAGAAAATGTTGCCCATATGAGAGAGAGCAAGAATGGTAACGTTGCCGAGAGAGAGAGAGAAAGAGAGACAAAGAAAAAGGCATGTTCCATCAAGCGGTAATTTACTGGTGCCAGCAAAATTGTCTTCTATTATGAGCCAGTGGTTTTAGGAGAATTAAGCCACCGCCTCAGTTTTACTTTAATTACTTGTAATGAAACGTCAAGTCGCCGAGCTGTCAAGGAAAGATGGGTAGCTTCTGCGAGGACGGGAAGGACTTGATCTAGGAGGGGTTTCGAAGGCTTCCGACTAGCCCACCAGAGGTGTTGCGAACCCAGCTTTGAAATCCTTCTTCTGCTACTGCCGTATCCATATCCAAATCGTGGCGATCCTCATGGCATAAAGACTGCTGTGAGACTATAAAGCGGTAGCCCTTCATCTGCCTTCCGTAGCGGAGCGTTGACACCCATAGTACCACTGATCTAGTTCCATGAGACACTTTCTGGTCCTGAGTCCTTTTGGCACACAAAGGCATCATCACCCCCAGGCCAGGATGGATGAAGCCGCTTCCCTCTGTCAAGACAGATTCACATGGGATTTAATCCACTTGGGAACTATCACCCTTCACTGTAGACTCCGGCACATTAATGCTCAGGGTTGTCAGGTTAGTTTAATGGTTTTCCCAATCTTTTCAAGCCGGGTGCCGTGTCATGCTCTTTCAGTCAGCTTCGATGGTCGGAGGGCCATTTTGCACTGCCTACATGATGAGGGAATGGCCATTTTGTCCCAACAGCTTCAAAGGGACAGCCATTTTGTTTCTTGAATGCCCTTGGGGGGGACATGAAATGGCACTGTGGGATGGATCCAGCCCACAAGCCTTAGGTTGGGAACCCCTGGGTTAGTTAAATGCCTCCTGACATTCAGTATTGAGTAGCTGGCAGTAGGGTCTACTCTATTACCATAGCAGGATAATCTAGCAAGACCTGGAAATTCAGAGTCCTCTTAAGCTCGGCTTTGGGGGCCAGTTTTAGTCTCCCCACCCCCATTTTAGAGCGGTGGCACCCTGCCACAGATTGGGCCACGTGGATCCACCTAGAGCTTGTCTCCCATTCGATAGCCACCGGACTACCTCCAGGAAGGCAGAAATCTTTCCCTCTTGGCCATGTGACCTTTTGCTGAACCTTTGGTTTGTATCAATTTGAAGATTTTATTTTGGCTTCCCCTCCTGCCATTTGTCCATTTCCTCTGGTATTTCTCTCCTTTTAACTGTATGCATTTTCTCCTCAATGCTTTATTGGGTGCAGAGTGTGTTGTGTGTATCTTTCAAGGATGCATACATTGGTGGTATTTAGTGTT
Source organism: Furcifer pardalis (assembly GCA_030440675.1). Lineage (NCBI taxonomy): Eukaryota > Metazoa > Chordata > Lepidosauria > Squamata > Chamaeleonidae > Furcifer > Furcifer pardalis. Next base: position 40,432,780 of record CP126891.1, read on the forward strand.
GGGTCTGCATAGTGTACACAACACAAGCTTCATAGATGTACAGATTTTCAAGGCAGTTTATCTTGAGAGGTGTGAAACAGATTCTTTCATGGAACATCTCGAATTAATATGGAATTTTTCAGTCCCTGATGGCTGACGGAGCTATTTGAATTCAAAAGAATTGTCTTCTTCCTTCTACAGCCTTCGACCAAAGGAGCTTTCCTACGAGGATCTGGGCTAGATCTAGCCACTGGGCGCTTCACAGCTTCCATATCTGGCATTTATCAATTCTCAGCCAACGTCCATATTGGTGAGTAGTAGAATTCAAGCTGGGTTATTAGGTAGGATGAGGGTTAAAGCAAATTTCAAAGGCTCCCCAACCTTTGGATTTTGGACTTCAGTTCCCAGAGGCCTAAGCCAATTCCCCAAGGCTCTCTCTGGTCAGCTGATGTACTGACTTGGGCTTCTGGGAATTGAAGTCCCAAACCCAAAAGGCTGGGGAACACTGATCTTACCAATGTAGATTGGTAGCTACTGCTAAATCTGTGATTGATTTGTTTGGTTTGTTGGTTTGTTGGTTGGATGGATGGATGTATGGATGGATGGATAGGTAGGTTGGTGGGTGGGTGGGTTGGTGGATAGATAGATAGATAGATAGATAGATAGATAGATAGATAGATAGATAGGTAGGTAGGTAGGTAGGTTGGTTGGTTGGTTGGTTGGTTGGTTGAATTTATATTGCCACCCCCTCGCTGGAGCAACTCTGGGCAGCTCACAATAAACATTACCAGATTCAAGCATAAAACGTTGCATAGTAACATTGCTATCTTGGTTGGCTTCTTCTTCAATTACCATAGCTTCCCTCCTAAGGAATCCTGGGAAATGTAGTTTAGTGAATGGCTGAGGTTTCTCTGCTATGCAGGACAGGCAGCACGTCATTAGAAGATGGAATAGCTCAATTGTTGAAAGGCATTTGGAGGCCACAGCAGGGCCTTTCCATGCCTCCTGTCATTTTTGTATATCTTAGTTTCGTGACTGGGCACTGGGATGTAAGTCCAGATCAGACCTGACAACTGGGGGGGGGGGGGGAGGTATCCCTTATGGCATGTTAAAGGAACTTCTGTTTTTATGGATGGGCTATACGTGATGTGTTGTTTAGGTCAGGGGTCTTCAAAATTGGCTCTCCAGATGTTCTTGGAGTTCAATTCCCAGAAGCCTTAAACAGCATTTCATTTCATTTCATTTATTCAATTTGTATACCGCCCTACTCAGTACAACCGACACAGGGCGGTTTACAGAAACCATACATATAAGACAATTAAAAGTAATATAACATAATCAGAGGTCATACAGTATAATACAATAAATATAACAATGCAGTACAGCAGTGCAATAAAACAAACCACACTGCAAAATAAGGTTACAAAATACAGTGCAATAAAACAAAACCACACTGCATATCATCATAACACAATACAGTTAATACAATCAATATATCTAAACATCAGGGGAAAAGAAAAAAGAAAAAAATGCAATGCAATACAATATTACAATCTAAAACATAAATATAACATTGTAACAATACAGTTAATACAATCAGAATGTAAACATATGGCAGTGGGACGATAACAATGGTCCTTGGCTCACCACATGGCCCAAGAGTTCATTCCCCCCCCCCCGGGGTCAGGAAAGGGGACACAAGAAGTAAGAGCACCCCAATACACCAACGTTCCCTCAAACCTCTAGCCAGACCGGGGGGGGGGGGCGGCAGTGACAGCGTCCACACTTGCCTCCCATCCCCGGCTGATGGAATGAGCAGCGGGGGGAGGCAGAGGAGCCCTTAGCTGGCAAAAAGCGATGTCCTTTTAACCCTCCAGTCTGGCGGGACTGGAGGGAGGTGGCAGCATCCACACCTGCCTCCCATCCCCGGCTGATGGAATGAGCAGCGGGGAGAGGCAGCAGGTGTGTTGATGTGGGCTTCTGTTAATTGTACAAGAACACCTGGAGAGCCAAGTTTGAGGAGCACTGTTTTAGGTCATGGCTGTTGACAGGTCAAGAGATGGGTACTTCAGGACTTTAGCAAGGTCTTAGCTTAATTTTATTGGCCAAGCAGATATATAGTGTTGGGCTGAGGGTTACAGGACCTTGGACAGCTCTCAGCAGACCTTCCACAAACCCTAGAGTTCAGCAGAGGCCTTCTATTGATTTGAGGGACACATACTTATCTGTAGGGTCCACCCCTTCCAGATGATCAGAGAACCTTAAAGGGGTTCATCAACTTTTGATGCCCCTCAACCAGATCTTGCCTTATTCACTGACTGCATACAAAAACAGGCAACTGGGGTTGTGTGATGTGTATGTATGTCCTAATTCTGGGAGGGTGGGACCCTAAAAAAGGGAGGGTATCCCAGCCCCAGAGAAACTGTTTCAGAGATGAGTCTACCTGTGGTCCCTCTTTCTTTCTACATAGTCCATTGTTTGCTTGTAGGGAGATAATCCCTTCATGATGTTATGTACATTTTATTTAAAAAACAAAACCTCTTGTTCTTTTAAGATCACAGTGAACTGAAGAGCAAATTGCAGCTCCGTGTGAGAGACAACTTGCGCGTCTTGATCTGCATCGAGTCCCTCTGTCACCGTTACACGTGAGTTGCCAGCCTCCTGTGGTGGTATTGCTTTGGCACCATAGCTCAGTCAAATAGGATCTGCCACAAAATGGAGGGTTTCCTCTTGTGGGGTGATGGTAGTGAAGTTATTCAATATGACTCTTCCAGTTCATCAGGAGATGGAAACTGGTCTAGCAGTGTTCCCCAACCTTTGGGTTTTGGACTTCAATTCCCAGAAGCCTAGGTCAATTCCCCAAACCACTGATCAGCCAATGGACTGACTTAGGCTTCTGGGAATTGAAGTCCAAGAACCAAAGGTTGGAGGAACACTGGTCTAGAATACCAGCTCTCTCAGTTGGGTCCCTCTTCATTTACTGTAGCTTCCTTTCTAAGGAATCCTGGGAAATGTAGTTTAGGGACGGGTCGAGATTTCCCTGCTGTTCATTACAGACGGCACGTCATTAGAAGACAGGAAAGCTCAATGGTTGAAAGGCATTGAATGCCACAGCAGAGCCTTTTCCACACGTCCCATAGTTTTTGTAAACACGATCTTTTTGTTTCATGGTTGGGATGCAAGAACAGCCAAAACATGACAGCTGGGGGGGGGGGGGATATTCTTTATGGGATGTTAAAGGGATTTCTGCTTTTAAGAACTTGCCAATAGACAAGTTATCCCTACATTAGTAGAGGCTGTTGAATTTGATTTCATAAGCTAAATGAATACGTTCTGGTCTTCAAGGTCCAAACTTTAACAGGAGCTGTCCAAGGTACTGAAGGAATTTAGGGAAGCGTTTTCAGAACCCTGGATAGCTCTTACAAACTTTGCACTAAACCCCATAAAATCAGAATCAGGATCTTTCCCTGTTTTACAATTTTTGATTCAATCTGTGCGTCTTGTCTAGGGACTGCAGTGGCTTAGTGGTTAAGATGCTGAACTTGATGACTGGAAAGTTGGCAGGTCAGGAGTTCGAGACCTGAGTACTGCACGACAGAGTAAGCTCCCATCTCTGTCCCAGCTCTTGCCAACCTAGCAGTTCGGAATCAAGAAATTTATTGGTTGTAATCTGCCCTGAGTTGTCTGTACGAGTAGGGCGGAATATAAATTCAAATAAATAAATAAAAATAAAAATAAATTGCAAGTAGATAAATAGGGACCACTTTGGTTGGAAGTTAAACAGTGTTCCATGCACTCTGGTGTTTAGGCATGCCTGCCACATGTCCATGGAAATGTCTGCAGACGCAGACAATGCTGGTTCCTTGGCTAGATGAGCATTGAACCCTAAAGTCAGATACGACTGGCTTTTAAACAAGGGTCACCTATTTTTAGGTTTTTCCTGTGGCCACACTGCTTCATGATTTATGGCTTTGAAGAGCATGAAGATTCGTGTCTTTATTCTTTATTTCTTTAGATCTTTGGAAGTCATTGCTGGTTTAGAAAGCAACAGTAAAATCTTCACTGTCAACGTCCATGGGCTGCTTCAGCTACAGGTAATGCTAGTTGAGTAGCAAACGTGATCATAGATTGTGGATTCAGTGCAAAAGGGAACAATTTACACTAAAGTTATAATTTGAAATTGGGCCACAGTGTTTCAGTGGCTAAGACACTGTGCTTGACAGCCAAAAAGTTGCCATTTGAGACCTGAGCGCTGCTGACTGAGTGAGCTCCTGTCTTATATATGTCTCCAGCCTATATTTGGGGCTAAAAACATGGCTTATATTCAAGTAGATGATGCATTCTCCAGGAGAGCGAAAATTACATTCTTCTTACAGCGAAAATTACTTTAACTGAATTTCCCATAGGAATACATCGAAGATAATGTCCCATAGGAATGCATTGAAAAACCAAAACACTGTCCATTAACCAAAGTGTGGTTTCCCATAGGAGTGCATTGAAAACCAATTAATCTGTTCCGGAAAACCAAGCCACTATTTTCTTTGGATTCCCATTGGTTATGCGATTTTTATGTTAACCAAGCCGTTCATCAACCGAGTTTCCACGTTACTTTTTTAAAAAGATCTTTAGCTGCTCATATCCATCTTTTCTCTTTCTCTCAAACTCAACGCAGGCTGGACAGTACACCTCCATCTTCGTCGACAACAGCGCAGGCGCGCCCATCACCATCCAGAACGGATCTGACTTCATGGGGCTGCTGGTCGGGATCTAGTTGCGCGGAGTCCCACAGGAGAGGAGAAGAAGGAAATGCCGTCAAAGACTGATTTGTACACCCGAACTCTCTTTGCCCATCACCTTCCACAGCCGAACGAAGACACCTTCTTTGTTTCCTTCCTAACTAGGCTGGGCCACGACCCCTCGGAATGATAGAATATAGCCCTGTAAAAGCAGAATCCGAAGCCCAGATTGTCTCTTTCCCTACAGATATTTTTAAAGGCTGCTTTTCTTTCTTCAAGTCCTGTTCAAGCGATTTGCTTTCCCAGAAAACTGGGCTTCACCGGAAGCCCCTTCCACGTGATTTCAGTCAAAGACTCGGAGTGTTGTCAGTGTGATGGAGAGGGAGAGAGAAATAGCTTAGAGATTTTAATACTGTGTCAGGGATTTGGATAAATATTGAATTATTCCCCCAATCGGCCTGGTTCAGAGCCATTTCCCAGCCTAAGACCTGTAGGCCAAATCCGGCCCACGGTGCCATTTCATGTGGCCCCACACCCTTCCAAGGCCATTTGAGAAACAAAATGACCACCCCCTTTTGAAACAGTAGGGACAAAATGGCCACCCCCATCGTGCAGGCAAGGCAAAATGGCTGTCCGGCCCTTGAAGTTGACTGACAGAGCACGACCCGGCCCCTGGCTTGAAAAGGGTTGGGAACTTCTGGTGTAAGGCATAGGCTAGAGCAGAATGTTGATGTGAATTAAAATCAGAGATTCATTGAACACAAATGAAACTTAATGGGTACACAGAGCTATTCTGTCCACAGGTTTTTTGGGGGTTGGAGAAGACAAGACAGTGCCTGTACATAAACCTCCTAAGCTAGGTGTCTAAAATTTGGCAGGCTCACTTCCCTCTTTGAAGACTACCACCTCAACAAATTACACACACGTCCATGCACAAAATTGTTTTAAAAAAGATCATAACCATCCAAGCTTTTTCAGAGCAAATTGATTCCCCGTTTTGGCGTATTTACAAATTGTTTCATAGCCGAGGGAGAAACCAAAATATGGCGGAGCGCAGAAGGCTCTAAATTGAAAATTGGAAGACATTTTGAGATGGGCCTCGAAACTTTTGCACAGCCCTCCTTCGAACGTTCTTCATCTTAACCTGGGGGGGGGGTCTTTTGTATAGCTAATGGGTCTTAATAACTTGTTCATGACAAAGTCACTGTTGAAATTATAACTCAGGCCCCTCATAACAAAGAATAATAGCTCCCCCCCCCCTTGAAGATTGTTCCAAAGCAAACACACACTGATATTTCAAATTTCCCTGCTAAAGTTTGGCGAGGGCAGTGTGTTTTGATAAAACAATATTGTAATGAACATTATAATAGGTAGAGTAAGTCAGTATATTATTTAAATTATCCATGCTTGACTGTGCATTTCAAGCCTCGCCGTACAAAGGGCAAAGGATACGACGCAGCAAGAATTGTGGTTGTCTTGGAGGGGGGCAGAGGGCAAGGTGTTGCGCTGTATGCGCTCTGAGGAAATGAGCCCACCCTGGGAAGGGTGATGGATGCGTTTTTGGAAGAGCTGGGTAGAACATATTTTGTCCCCTTGGGGGTCATGAACTCTGGACATCTACACGGACAAACCGCTGTTCTGATCTTGATCTTACAGATTCGTTCTGGGATGTGAATTCCAGTGAAATTGTTGTTGTGGGTTGATTGTGAACAGGAAGAAACCACAAGGATGTCTCTTTTTCCTCTGAACCTGGACACGAACAGATCCTGTTGTCCTCTGTCTTGGTCACCTTAAAGTACTTTTCCTTTCCCCAATTATGGACGAAAGAGAGGACAGTCGTGGTTGGAGTAGATATGGATTGGGCCACTTTGACTAGTAGAGTTGCTATCCAACAGGTAGTGAGTCTTGTTTCGCTGAGAGACTATGGGTTATTCCAGATGAAAGAGATGCTTTCTCTTTTGCTACCTGCTGGATGAAGTCAGTGGGATTGACCGGGACTCAAGTCCTTATGGTGGGTGATATAGCACTAAACCATTTCTCCACATCAGCATTGTGCTCTCTCCCTATGCTTGGATTTTCCACCTTCCAGCAAAGACCCACTGTTGTCTAGTCAAATTCTCCTGGTTGAAAATTCAAGTGGAAGTTCTGAATTTTCCGGGGGGGGGGGGGAATTGACGGTGAAAATCTTGGATTAGTGCTGTAGCGCTAAACTTCTCCATGATCACAAAGCAGAATGGAAGACGAACCAAGAGTTTGGGTAGGGTGGAAAACAGCTGGTTCCAAAACACATTACAAAAGTGAGAGAAGAGGAATGTGACTCTGGCATCTGGGGAAAAACAATCAGTTTTTGAAAAATGTAATTCTGTCTCTGTAGAGGAGCCTTGTGGCTGCAAGTGTAACTAACTACTTTGAAAAGGAACTCTCCGAGCTCTGATCTTGAAGAACCCATAGCTCGACATGGGGTTTTCTGTACATTATTAAGGGAATGTTTTTGCCATTTTGCGAGGCCACTGCGACTGTCCATTTCTGCCTTTTCTGTGCCTTTCAGTGCTCCCCAACTGTCTTAAATGCATACATAATTCTGCAGCTGACTGGCTTTAAGTATATATATATATAAATATGAATATATATTTATAAGAGGAGGTCAAGAAATGCGAGGGAAGCTATTGCAAAAATAACCATGCTCTTGGCTTTTCTTTATCTTCTTATGTTTTAATAAGATATATAAATAAACCTGCACATTTAGTCCCATTTTATACACCGCAGCCTCTGGGGCAGGGAAATATGGGTGTAAACGTATCGTTGCTTGCCAATCTGGCCCAGTGTCAGGTTCAACGGCTCGGAAAACCAGATGATGATGTCTTTATGGAGCGGGGTTGGCATCAGTGGTGGTAAAATCATGTGCTAAGAAATGCCAGGTGGAAAAAAAGATGACTTCTTCTTCTTCTTCTTCTTCTTCTTCTTCTTCTTCTTCTTCTTCTTCTTCTTCTTCTTCTTCTTCTTCTTCTTCTTCTTCTTCTTCTTCTTCTTCTTCTTCTTCTTCTTCTTCTAATTCTAATTCTAATTCTAATTCTAATTCTAATTCTAATTCTAATTCTAATTCTAATTCTAATTCTAATTCTAATTCTAATTCTTCTTCCTTCTTCCTTCTTCCTTCTTCCAATTCAAGTGGGATTTAATCCACTTGGGGACCATCACCCTTCCCTATGGTCTTAGGCTATTAATCCTCAGGGTGGCCAGGTTAGTTAACCACTACTTGACACTGGCAATAAGGTCTACTCTATTACCATAATAGGATAACCTGGATAAAATCACAACCCTGGCCAGACTCACAAAAAGACATTTATTGCATTTAACTTGCCTTTCAGATCCAGGGTTAAATTCTGTTTAGGACCAGGGCTGGAGAAATTGGCGGGGGCCACATTCTTGGAGTGGGATGCCCAAAGGCATTGCCAAAATACCTACATATATTAGTTTAAGAGTTCTCAGTGCCATTTCAAGCAAAGGAGATCTTCTCTTACCTAAACAAGTTCAAGAACCAGAGAGCGATGGAGTGTGGAAACCAGACTCGAAATGCCTGAGTTCGAATCTGAGTTTAGCCATGAAACTCAGCAGCTGATCTTGGGACAGACCGCTCCTCTTTCAACCTGAGGACTGTTGTGAAGATAAAATAATGTAGATGGAGAAACCACTGTTGACATAGCAGGTCTCTTTGCACAGCGAGGGTACTGCCCAGCCATGCTATGATGCTGACGAGGATGATGGAAACTTGAGGCCAAAGGGATAAACTGGCCAGGTTTTGGCTTTCTTCATGTTTCTTTAACCCTGTTTCCCCCCTGTACTGAATGCAATAGATCCTGTAGATTTGCAGGCATTCATATCTAAAACACATTTAAATTACATTTTCTGTATGCTGGAAATAAGGAGATATATTTTAATAATATACTGCATATACAGTCAAACCTTGCATAAAGAGCGCCTCACTTAAAGAGTAACTCACTTAAAGAGCAGGATTTTCTCTGAATGTTCGTTTTGCTTAACAAATAAAACCAACCAAAAACTCCCTTAACAAATAAATCAGGGTTTGCCATCCCCCCACAATGGGTCACTTAAAATGGTGTTTCGCTTGAAGAGCAAACTCGCTTAAAGAGCAATCCTATGGAACGCAATATGCATAATGTGTTCCACAGGATTGCTCTTTAAGCGAGTTTGCTCTTCAAGCGAAACACCATTGTAAATGACCAATGGGGGGGGGGGACTGCAAACCCCAATTTATTTGTTAAGCGAGTTTTTGGTTGGTTTTATTTGTTAAGTGAAGCGAACATTCAGAGAAAATTCTGCTCTTTAAGTGAGTTACTCTTTAAGTGAAATGCTCTTTATCCGAGGTTTGACTGTACTTGAGTATAAGCCTAGTTTTTTAGTCCCAAAAATGAGCCCCCAAAAGGGAAAACGGCTTATACTCGGGTCAACGACCACGAGTGTCCCAAGACAGTGTCGGATTGAGATGCTCCAACAATTTAATTAATTTTACCATATTTTCATGTATTTTGATTATTGAAACTCATTAGCAGCTGCTGCATTTCCCATCCTCAGCTTATACTCGGGTCAATTTTATTTTCCTGGGGTTTAGGTCAAAATTAGATGACTCGGCTTATATTCGGGTTGGCTTATACTCAAGTATATATGGTCATTTAGACCTGTGCACCTAAGAGCATGTATTTAAAGTGTCCTGGATGGGGAACATCTGTGAACCCATGTGCCTGGATGTGGCTGACTCCCAAAAAGATTGGGGCACAGTTTTCAGTATGAGATGTGAACCTTAAGAGAGGAGAAAGAGACTATATCAGCTCATAGCATCTCTTTTCCTCCCCTCTTGTTTGTAGCTGCTAAGGCGACTGACGGCGTCTTCTCTGGCACCCAGACAGCTCTAAAGCTCCACTCTTGAATATTTTCCCTGGCAAGGATTTGACAGGTTACAGGGTGTTGTTTTTTTAAAAGCCCTCTTCAGATTTCAGGTTTTTGTAAATGATTCTGATGCCACACTCCAGACTGACTCCAGGAGTATTTATGTTGGATTAGCGGCGGCTTGCTTCCAGAGAGAGAGAGAGAAAAGGGGGGGAAATGTAGAGCGTATCAACTCCATGCGAGTTGTCAGGCGTTTAGCGCCGTGTACGATATCTTCCACTTGGATCGGCTGATCGGATTAACTGCGAAATCAGCGATCGGTATTTCCTAGGAAAGCAGGGAAGAGTTTGGAAAGCCGAACCACAGTTCCCAGAAACCCCCGCTCTGAAGGCTTGTGGACCTCCTGGCGAGAGTCCACGTTTATTTTTCACTCTCCAGGAGTCATCATCATTTCCCTAAGAAAAATGGAACTTTTTGAACGTGGCATAATAATTCTGGCCTGGCCAATATTTGTAATCTGCTTCCTATGAAGCACCAAGCGGTGGTGGAGGATAGGATTTGGAGTCTGGTATCAGACAGTGGCTTAGTGGCTAAAATGCTGGACTTGATGACTGGAAGGTCGGCGAGTCGGCAGTTCGAGACTCAAGTTGTGCATGGCGGAGGGAGCACCTGTCGTCTGTCCCACCCAGCAGTTGGAACTTTTTAAAAAATTGCAAGTAGATAAATAGGTACCACTTCATTGGGAAGGTAAACAGTGTTCTGTGCCTGCCACATGTTAATGGAAACATCTACAGACACAGTGCTGTCTGTCTGGCTATAAACAGAGATGAGCACTGAACCCTAGGATTGGATATGACTGGCTTTTGAGCAAGGGTGACCTTCATCTTGACTAGACCGGGCCTAGCAACCTCTGCCATAGCTAGTCAGGTGGAGAAGACAAGCTGATTTATGATCGATGGTTAGGGCGGGTTGGTTTTATGTTTCGGGGCTGGGCCGGATATTTGGGTAATTTGCTCTAGGAGATAATATTTCCTAAGACGTCCGCCCGGAGGCTTCAACCATTCATCATGTGCATTATAGCTGAGCCGTATCTATTGCTCGGAAATTTGGCTCCGCGCTCAAGTTGTTAGCAAGGAGATTCTGGAATGTTGCTTTCCCCCCGTCCTGCTTTGCCTGTTGTATTTCGAGGGATTACGCCCCAACAATTCCCCGCATGGCTATGGGATTATAGCCCAGGAACAAAGAAAAAAAATCTAATGCAATGCAGCTTTGCAAAGGAAGAACCGGACTTTCAAAGTCTACGCACAATGCGAGGTAGAATTACTGCTTGTTTCCTGGTTTACGTTAAGATCGAGGGGCGTTTCCAGTTTTTCCTTTGTTACATTACCAGGGATTAGCATCCCATTTCTCTTTGCATCCTGGCTTTGCTTCAGAGAATTTGGTTAGTGGTATACCAGGATTAGCATAGACCAGGCTGCCAGGGAGCATAAACAGATAATTTTTAGTCTTTAATCTGGGGTTCCCAACCTTTTCAAGCCAGGGGCCGGGTCACACTCTCTCAGTCAGCTTTGACGGTCGGACGGCCATTTTGCCCTGCCTGCATGATGGGGACGGCCATTTTGCCCCAACAGTTTCAAATGGGGTGGCCATTTTGTTTCTTGAATTTATTTATTTATTTTCCCCAATTTGTATCGCCACCTTACTCCGAAGACTCTGGGCCGCTCACAAAAAGACCAGTCACAATCAAAAGTGACAAAAACCCATTAAATGTACTAACAGAAATTAACACTTGTGTCTCTTCAAGGTTGCTCCACAGACAAACTGGAGTCTTACGAAGCAGTCTGAGATTGCTTTCATTCTTCTCTGGTTTTAATATCGTCCATTTCCCCCTTGATCTTAACGCCAGCAAGCGAGTGAGAGACGCCTGCGACGGACCACCTGAACAAGCCCTGATCTGCGAAGGTAGACATCTTGGTCTCAAATCTAGAGCCATTGTCAGGATCCGCTCTAAAAACACATATTCTTTGAGCTCCCCCGCCCGACTGGTTTCTTGCCAGTTAAAGCCGAGCCTTAAGGTTGTTTAGTCGATAGGATCTTGGCCAGATAAGAACCAAATTTTCCCTTTCTCTCCCCCTTTGGCTATCCTTGAAGACTCTATTAGTGCTTAAGACTGGCGAAGGAGGACAATCTGATATCGGGTTGCCATATGGAAAAACTGGGATTGGCCCGGATTCAAGGTCAGAAAAATTGTCCCAGCCAGTTCAATAAAAATCATGTTAAAGTCCTGGATTTTTAAAACTTACTGATTGCATATTATAACACACCATTAAAATAAATTCGAACTCTCAGCATCAAACGAGCGATTTTCTGCCACATTGGAGTTGAAGATTACCTGGAGACAAATCTTAATGTCCTCGTCTCACACCACCACCCGATAAGTGTGACCAGTGTGTTTTCTGGAACTCAGGACATTAAGAGTTGACCGTGATGCAACTTCTCAGAAGTACAACAGATCATCTTACAGTGAGAATTAACTGTTGTAAATAAATTCATTTATGCATTGATATATTTAATGTGAAAGTGTTTTATAACTGTCATTATATTATGTTTGTTTTTTAAAGAGGCTATTTTGTAGATAACCCGCCCATTTTTGTCAAGTCTACTTCTGTCCCGGTTTTGTGGGAGAGAATTATGGCAACCCTAATCTGATAGCAAGGAGGTTCCGAGGGCGAGTTCGCCTAGACGTGGCTCAAGAGATAGTGCTTAGGATGTCAGTTGAATCTCAGTTCAAGGTTGAGGTCTTCATCAGCTTGAGAAAACCAGGTTAGCCTTCTTCGACCTCCATCAAGGCCAGTCCTATCATTTGGCAGATTCAGGCAGCAAATGCTTAGTAAGGGAAAAGCAAAAGTCTCCCTTCCTCAAAAACCAACTCTAGGGTTCAGTGCTCATCTCTGTTTTCAGCCAAAGAGTCAGTGCTCAAGATCGGAGTGCCAGGAACGCTGTTTACCTTCCCACCAAAGTGGTACCTATTTATCTACCTTGCTGGCAAAGCAGTTGTGGGGCACTGGGGATGTGGTGACCCCTCACCTGCTGGTTGATATAGTAATATCCCTCCCTCGCTCTTTTTAGTTGCCGGGCTAATTTTTAATGGTATTTTTAATTGGGATTTTTACTGGTTTAATGTAACTGTTGTACGCCGCCCAGAGTCGCTTGCCGAGTGGGCGGCAATACAAATGTGACTAATAAATAAATAAATAAATAAATTCTCTCTATAAGTCAGAAGTGATGGCACATGGGTGTTATTATTTCAAGGTCAGCCACCACCGAACCTATCTGTCCACCTCCTCTGCAAATAGACCAGTGCCACGTTGAAGACAACAGAGCTTGTCTAACAGCAAAGGGATTTTTCTAATTCAGCGCAAGCATGATGGGATATGTTATAGATCCAAAGCCTTGACTTCAACCCATCCACAGTTCAAGCTTGAAGCCTCCCTAGATGGATCTGTTGATTTTTTTTGTTCCTCTCAATCTGAAAATGTTTGACTACACTGAAGAGGTTGTATTCTTGCTGTTCTGAGGATGATAGGATATGTAGTCCGAACCAGGAACTTTTCCAGAATAAAGGCCAACCTTGGCCAGAATATGGTGGGATATCTTTTTTTTTTTACAACATGAGCCCCCCAATTCTCTAAACATAAATGGTTTGATGCTTTGCTATGTAAAGGTAAAGCTGCCCTTGCTCAAAAGCCTGTCGTATCCAACTATAGGGGGCAGTGCTCATCTCTATTTATACCCAACAAGCCAATGCTTTCTGCAGCTGCAAACATTTCTGTTGACATGTAGCAGGCATTACTAGACATTGTAAACATTGTTATCTTTCCTGCTGAAGCTGTCCCTATTTATCTACTTGCAATTTCTTGCTTTCGAGCTGCTAGTTTGGCAGGAGCTGGGACAGAGACGGGAGCTCACTCCATGATATGGTACTCAGGTCTCGAACTGACGACCTGCTCACCTTCGGGTTGGTGGTGATGGGGTGAGGCCAAGATTGAGAGGACCATGTTATGTCTGCTGTAGGAAATGGCCGTGAAGTACTGTTGTGTGAAATGCTCCACTGTTCTAGATATTGGAGGTCACCTTGAGAACCTTCACATCCAGAAGCACAATACCCAGAACAATTGGGGGACAGATAGGATGGGTGGCCACCACCTTTGCACCCTGGGAAACCAAACTGGCCCCCATCGGGGTACTGTGGGGCGGGAAGGCTTCTGAACTGCCCTGCTTGGGCTTTCTCCTGAAGGTCATATTGGGTTTGTTTACCATTGCGAGATGCTCACATATTTGTGGCGAAGAACATGTGGGCTGCAGGAAGGGCAGAACGAGACGAACCACCCCTCCGGCACCGATCGGAGGGATTGAGCAATGCAGAAGAGAGAGGAATTCAGTTTTTCATCACCAGCTCATAACAGACACCTACTTCCGTGGCTTCCTTTATGGGATCTACCAGAAATCCTTCTAGGATAGGATCCTCAGAGGCGAACCTTTTGATTGGTATCTATTTTCTCTCCATGCTCCAAGAAGGAGCAGAAGGCACTAGGTTACGCACCAGGTGCATGGAATTTTTTTCTTTCCCCTTCCCATGTGCCAAGCATGGGTACTTGTTCCTTATTATCTGGCCACTGTTTCAGGGTACAGTGATGAACTCGTGTGTGTGTGTCTGTCTGTCTTTCTGCCTGCCTGCCTGCCGATCTGTCTGTCTGCTTGTCTGCCTGTGTCTGTGTGCGCCCTCAGATACATACATATAGATCTATAAATCTAAAGAAGACACACATATGTGCTGTGTATCACATATTCTATATGTATTTAAATTGGATGGTTGGTTGGTCGGATGGTTGGTCAGATGGTTGGTTGGTTGGTTGGTTGGTTGGTTGGTTGGATGGATGGATGGATGGATGGATGGATGGATGGATGGATGGGAAAGAGGAAGCTATGGATGGATAGATGGGAAACAGGAAGCGATGGATGGATGGATGGATGGATGGATGGGAAAGAGTGAGCTTGGGAGGTATGGATGGAATGAATGAGAGATCAACCCTTAGACAGACAGAACAATGGGAAGAGGTAGGCAGACAAATGAGTGGGTGGGGAAGTGAATGAGAGACAAGAAATTGGTGGAGAGAGAGATGGATGGATAAACTGATAGATAGATTGATAGACATGCAAGCAGTTGGATGGACAGATAGAATAGAGACAGACAGTCAAAGTGAGTGGGTAGATGGAAGGAAAGAGAAATTAATAGAAAAGGTGGGTTTGTTTGTTTGTTTGTTTGTTTGTTTGTTTGTTTGTTTGTTTGTTTGTTTGTTTGTTTGTTTGTTGGTTGGTTGGTTGGTTGGTTGGTTGGTTGGTTGGTTGGTTGGTTGGTTGGTTGGTTTGGTTGGTTGGTTGGTTGGATGGATGGATGGATGGATAGCTGGACGGACGGATGGACGGATGGACGGATGGACGGATGGATGGACGGACGGACGGACGGATGGATCTGGTTGGGCACCCCATGAGAAGACAAGATTCTAGAAAAGACAATCATGATAGGAAAAGTTGAAGGCAGAAGGAAAAGTAGTTAAAACATGGGATAGAATTACAGTTGTAGAAACCACGGTCTTACCATTGTAAGAATGACCTCTTGATGGCCATTCATTCCAAGGGTCACCTGACAATTGAAGCAACTTGGGAGGATGGAAGAACACCAAGCAGTAGGTTAGTGTTCAATCCTACCTGCTACATGAAAGCAGGTTGAGACCCGAGTTCTGCATGACGAAGTCAGTTTCCGTCTCTGTCCCAGCTCCTGACAACCTAGTAATTCAAAAGCAAGAAATTGTAAGTAGATAAATAGGTACCACTTCGGTAGGAAAGGTAGCAGCTTTCCATGCATTTCAGTGTCTAGTCATGCCTGCCACATGTCCATGGAAATGCCTGCAGACACAGACAGGGATGGCTCTTTGGCTATAAACAGAGGTGAGCACTGAACCCTAGAGTCGGATATGACCTGCTTTCGAGCAAGGGTGACCTTTACCTTACCAAGAGGTTGGAAACGTCTGAGTTGCTGCTTCCAGAGTTTCCAGAACCAGAAAAGGCTCTAGTTAGATTTGAAAATACAAATTGTAGCATAAAGTGGGTTTTAGCTCCATCTAAAAGGAACGCGTACCTGTATATACTCGAGTATAAGCCGACCCAAATATAAGCCGAGGCACCTAATTTTGACCTGAAAACCCAGGAAAATAGATTGACCCGAGTATAAGCCAAGGATGAGAAATGCAGCAACTGCTGTTGAGTTTCAATAATCCAAATACATGAAAATACAGTATGGTAAAATTAATTAAATTGTTGGCACATCTCAATCTAGAATGGTTCTTGGACCCCCATGGTCATTGACCTGAGTATAAGCCTACTCCCATTTTTGGCGCTCATTTTTGGGACTGAAAAACTAGGCTTATACTTGAGTACATGCAGTACAAATTATAGCATAAAGTGGGTTTTAGCTCCATCTAAAAGGAACTTGTAATCTCTTGACCAACTTCTTCTAGAAGCCTTTCCGGCTGCACAAGCTCTAGAAGATGCTTGTTTCAGGAAGTCACGCTCAACCTCAAATGGAAGGACCAGGCAAGCGGACAGGGAGGAGGAGAAAGTCTGTCAAACCTTGTAGAGCGAAGGAGGAGTAAGTTTAGAGTGAGTTATTTGCCAGCTAAATTAGCAACGATGCTTGACAGCATCTGTCTTCACTCCCCGACAGTGCATTTAGTTCAGGTAAAGTATTGCTCTCAGGCATTTGGTGGGTGCTTGCTTACGATGACACATGCACGCACGATGGGTTGCTCCAGAAACCAGCAAAAAGCCGTTCCTTCCTTCCCATGGATGGGTCGGAACACGTCAGGAGTGAAAATGCCTTGGACGGAAAGAGAAAGCTCCATTCCCACCACCCAAATCAAGGCATGGCTTGTTGAAACAGAGCAGGGTCTTCCAAGGAATAGGATGTTAATGGCTTATTCCCCTGAGGAACAGATTGTTTGGACCATCAATGCTTGCCGAGGTTTCTGGGAACTGTAGTCCAAGAACATCTGGGGAACCAAAGTTGGGAGCTACTGTTTTATATCAAAAGGTCCTTGGACTAAAATTCCCAGAAGCCTTCACCATTGGCTCTGTTGGTTAAGATTTCTGGGAACTGTAGTCCAAGAACATCTGGAGACCCAAGATTTGGAACCACAGTTTCAGACCAAGATGTTCTTGGACTAAAATTCCCAGAAGCCTTCACCATTGGCTCATCTGGCAAAGATTTCTGGGAGCTGTAGTTCAAGAACCTCTGGTTGGGAATGGCTGGTGTAGTCAGATGGCAGGAAATCACATGCCTGAAATAACCAGAAAAGGAGTTTGTGGCATTTACACCAGGGTTGGCTCATTATCAAACGATTTATTCATTGGTTTTTGCTCTTGTTGGGTTGGGCTTAGCCCCACATCCATACAATATATGCAGTGATGGGATGTAACAGGTCCTCACCAGCACGCCAGAACCGGTAGTAACCGTTCCCTGTGTCCCGGAGAACCGGTAGCAGCTTTTGGGGGGAACCACCTTTGGGGCTTACCTTTTCACTGGTTCCCCCATTGCGCATGCGCGCCAAGCACTTGGTATGCATGCATGCCTACAGTGCTTGGCACGTATGCACGGCCTCCTTGCTGTCCTCCCAAGCGGGGAGGAGGAAGAGAAGCTGCTAGCTTGAAGCTCCCTATAGCCTACTCCTCAGGGTAAGTGACTCACCTTTGGATGTGGTGTGTCTGTGTGTATTTTAATGTGTATTTAATACCTTTACCTATATTGACGTACTACCACAGTTCCTAAAAAGGCCTGGTGGCTGGTAGGCCTAGCGGCCTGGCTTGGGGTTTTTAAGCAAAGTCTTGGAGTTACCTCGTCAATAAGCTACACATGTGCTGTTCCAATTGCTATTCCAATTGGAGAACCCTTAAGGAGGTACAGCTGTTTTACATTTAAATTAAGGCATATTATCCTAGAGAACCGGTACAATGACCATATCCCTCTTGCAACATGGTGCTGCCCAGGCACTTATAGTAACAGGTAAGTGACATGTTTGTGTTTGGGGTGGGTGGGTGTATTTTAATGTAATTTTTATTTATTTATTTATTTAATTTATTTACGGGTTTCTGTTGTGGGTGGGTGGGTTGAGGTGTGTGTGTGGGTGTGTCCTTATTTTTATTTTATTATTATTATTTATTTATTTTCTTTGGCCCCACCCATGATGTCATGATGTCATGACGTTAGCTCCGCCCACACTGTGATGACATCACGGTGGGGGTAGTCACATTTTTGACATCCCACCACTGAAACCATCCTATCGGGCCCAACAGCAAAATGAGCAGAGAAGGAACTCTGATTCCCAACGGTCACGGACGCGGAAGAGGCCATGCCTTGTCCTTATCCTCAAGGCTGCGGCAGTCCATTGCAGTCCTGGTGTTAAATCCAGCATGTCTCATTTCATATGTGCCACAGGAGATGGCTCCGTGATCATAGGTCACTTCATGGCAAGCTGGGATCCACCTTAAACAAATTCACACCAATGGCATTTTTCCTGCTTCAGGGGGGAGAAATGCATTCTTGGAGACGAGTTTGCAGCTTCCGCCACTGACAATACCTGGGAAACCAGTTTATAATCTTTGACGCCTCTTCCGTCTACCTGATTCATGAAGAGCGCCACGGCACTGGGGGAGCCCTTGAAAAATAATATTTAAAGAAGCTTCCAAACAGATACACATCCCCGAGAGAACAGGTTCCCTTCTCGCTAGACCCCATAAATTCTCCGTACGGCTTGTAAATAGCTTTCATACACCCAAGGCGCCAAGCCACTTGACCTGGCTTCACCCGGGAGGGAAAGACACTTTCTGCTTGACTAGCTAGACAGGAGCCAGAGTTTTGCCTCCTCCTTGTCAAGCTGTCACTCCAGGTAATAAGTCCAAAGGCCCTTATCTGAAACACATTAGGTTTTTGGCACAGTGTTCCAGGCACCGAAAACCTGGCCACTTCACCCCGCTCACGCGTGTAATTCTACAAAGGAAGCAGACAGTAGTTTTGGCACAAACACACACACTAAACTCCATATGACTCTGTCTTTTGTCTTTCAGCTTTCCGTGATTTCCACCTGAGATTCCCCCTCCCCCAATTATTCCAAAATTAATCTGGCCATGTGATCCTGCTATGTTCATAGAGTAGACCCTACTGCCAGCGACTCAACACTGGGTGTCAGGTGGCAGTTAACTAACCTGACAACCCTGAGGATGGACAGCCTTGGGTGGCGAAGTCCACAGAGATGGGTGATGGTCCCCCAAGTGGATTAAATCCCACTTGAATCCCTCTTGATGGAGGGCAGCAGCTTCATCCATCCTGGCCTGGGGCTGATGATGAGGATTTTGCGTGCCAAAAGGGCTCAGGACCAGAAAGTGACTCATGGAACTGGATAAGTGGTACTACGGGGGTCACACTGCGATGAGGAAGGCAAATGGAAGGCCACAGCATTATATTCTCAGCACAGACTTCATGGCTGATCACCGTGAGGATCGCCAATATTCAGATTTGGATACGGCAGAAGAAGAATGCTTCCAAACAAAATATTAGGGTGCATTTTACTTCTGGAGGGACTGCAGTGGCTTAGTGATTAAGACACTGAACTCAATGACTGGAAGGTCGGCAGGTCAGCAGTTCGAGACCCAAGAGCTTCCCTCTCTGTCCCAGCTCCTGCCAAACTAGCAGTTCGAAAACATGAAATTGCAACTAGGTGGGAAGGTAAACAGTGTTCCATGCATGTCATGCCCGCCACATGTCCATGGAAATGTCTTCAGACACAGACACTGCTGGCTCTTTGGCTATGAACAGAGATGAACACTGAACCCTAGAGTTGGATACAACTGGCTTTCAATCAAGGGCGACCTTCCTTCTGGAGATAGAAATCATGAGAATAGAAGAAAAGTCAAGGGTCGGAGGAAGCTGAAGGAACCCCCTGCTAGTGGTCCTCCAATAAGTTCGTCATAAACCATAGGCCCGTGCTTCTCAACCTTGGATCCCCAGGTGTTCTAGGACCTTAATTCCCAGAAGCCCAAGTCAGTACACAAGATGATTTAAGACTCCTGGGAACTGAAGTCCAAGAACATCTTGGGACCCAACGTTGAGAAACCCACCCATAGACCATTAGATGTTACATAGTCCTGATGGTCCTTCATACCAGCAGAACCTGGCAAGGTTTTGAATCCTGGTCATTAGCTGGGGAAGAAGGAAAATAATCTTGCCTTAGGCATCACAGATGTCAGAGTAGGACAACTGCTCATGATCAATGGCCAATATATTTTTTGCTCCCAAGAGCCATGTACACATCTGGAATTTATTTCACACTTTGTCCTGGCAGTTTAGGATGGGTTTGGCAGGGGGAACTTGAGGAAAACAAGAAACCAGAGTGGAATGTACTCTGGGAACGAAGCTGGTTCCTTGTCCCTTCTTTCTCCCTTGCTTGGCTATCAATCGTTGTGTGGTGTGATGTCATCTTGGACGTGCGTCTTGCCAAGTCCAGCTGAAGTTCTTGGAGAAAGAAGTCAACCAGGTAGAGGGGTGGAAAGGAAGATCCAAAATGAAAACTTGGGTCTCGTAAGATATCCCGGAGGAGGCTGGGTCGTTTTGGAATGAGACTTTGTATGGAGTGGAAGAAACCAAAAGATTAAAAGGCAGCAGATAAGATTGGCCTTACCATATGTCCAGTGATGGGTTGTTACCGGTTCGGACCGGTTTGCCCATACCAGTAGCACCCATCAGGAGGGGGTCGCCATGGTGGTGGTGGTGGTAAACCCCCAGGCGACCGGTTCGGTCACCTCTCTGGTGCCCCTCTGGAAGTGTATTTCTGGTTAGCCAAAATGGCTGCCCGGAACTGCACATGCGTCAAACCTCTATTTGCTGCATGTGCACTAAAAAATAGAACTGTGCACTAAAAAATAGTTCCAGGCAGCCATTTTATTTTATTTTATTTTGGCTCCGCCCATGACATCGCGACATCATGACATTGGCTCCGCCCATGACTTCATGACGTTGGCTCCACCCATGACTTCATGACGTTGGTTTCACCCATGACGTCATGATGTCACGGTGGGGTAGTAAAAAATTTGACAGCCCACCACTGCATATCTGCCCCAAATATTACCTATGATTTCCCCTGGATCTATTTTCTCAGAAAGGGACCCACGGCTAGCATGGAGTCCATAAACTCCAAAACTGTCCCATCACACCCAATGCTGAAGACACCTAACAGCAATGTAGTGGAGGACGACAGCACCACTGAGGAGATGAAATCAGACAGCACCGGGAGGGCAGAGGGGAGATTGTAAGGCCCTCGTTAGACCAGCCCCAACCTCCATCTTTCCTTAGCTCCCACCAACCAGTGAAGGGCCTCCCATCCTGGCCTGGAAATAGCGGAGACCTTGCTGAGACTAATGCTCTTCCTATGGAAGACAGAAACCCAGCTCCCCCTTCCCTTGGCTCTGCCCTGAAACTGCACGGAAAACCCAAGCAGGCAAATCATAACACACTCTGCCTGACATCACTGGGACCTTACTAGGCCCCTTTCTGCTCACAAGTGTCCATCTGCTGGAGCAGTGGTTCCCAACCATTGGGTTTGGGACTTCAATTCCCAGAAGCCTAAGTCAATACATTGGTTGATCAGTGCTTTGGGGAATTGACTTAGGCTTCTGGGAATTGAAGTCCAAAACCCAAAGGTTGGGGACCACTGTGTTGGAGGACAGAGAAGTGTGTTCCAGATAACCCATCCTTTGTGTCTTACAGAAGCTGGCCAGGTCAAAACTGAGAAAGTCTAGGCATGGTGTCAGGACCCTGGACAGCTCCTAGCTATCCTGAGTGACAGAGATGTCGAGTGATGTTGTTCCAGCAGAGAGCTGGGCCACTCTGGTCCAACCAACTGAGCTGTTTGATGGCCTAGTTTTAAAAGTCTTCTCGGCATCAAACACTTGACAGAAGAAGAGTGGTCTTGCGATGGACTGTTTTATGGATGGGAAAAGAAGAAGAAGAACAAATAAAGAGTGAGTAAGAGGTATTTCTATTCAGTTGTTGCTGTAGCTTAGAAATGGTCAACCTTGGCTCTTCAGGTATTCTTGGACGTCAATTCCCAGAAGCCCGTCAGCACACCAGCTGATCAAGACTTCTGGGAATTGAAGTTAAAGAATACCTGGAGCATCAAGGTTGCCCACCCCTGTGTGCAGCTGTTCTAACCCTACTTCTTGTTGGATGAAGGTCTCAGAAGATTCTCTCCAAAGAAATGAAGTCCTCATTCTTAGGTACTGACTTCCATGAGGCAGAAAGTGTGGGGATGTTGCCAGTGGATGAGACACCCCTCATCCAAGAAGTTGGATGATCTAGAACCCCCCAATTTTGGATGAACAAGCTGTTGAATCCCCATCCTTGAATGCAGTAGCCTGTGTTCCCTCTTCCAGTGTCTCATTCTCTGGGACGATTATACCCAGTGTGATACAGTAGATAAAGTAATGGACTAGGACTCTGGAGACCAGGGTTCAAATCCCCACTTGATCAGGGAAGCTCAATGGGGCAGTGGAACTGGTAAGACCACTCCTTAAATGTTACACTTGCTTTGAAGTCTTACAAGCAGTTATAGAAGCCTAACTTTGATGTGAATGTTTTTTGATACCATAAGAAAGGAAGTTCTGAAGAGCCAGAGGCTGGGAGTTCAATTCCCAAAGGAGCCTCTCAGGGGGAAAAGCCAGCCTATGGAGCCCCTGGGCAAGCTGCACAGTCCCAAAAGAAGGGAATATCGTATATACTCAACTATAAGTCATCCCAAATATAAGTTGAGGTACCTAATTTAGACTTCTATGACTAAGAAACTAGATTGACCAGAGTATGAGTCAGGGGTGGAAAATACAGCAGCTGCTAGTGAGTTTTAATAATTAAAATACATGACAATATGGTAAAATTAATTAATTTGGACCTTTTTTGGGATATGTTTTTGAGTTTTTACAGTAGTGCTAGTATGGTGTTTTTTTTTTTACTGTATGTTTGAATTTGAACCACCACAGTTTTGGGAGCCTCGGGGTCATTGACCCGGGTATAAATTGAGTCCACTTTTTGGACCTCATTTTGGGGGGCTACAAAAACCCTAGACTTATACTCAAGTATATACAGTAGTTAACCGTTGCTTGTATTTTCTACCTAAAAAATACTTATCCCTTTGTTAGCTGCCCAGAGTCGCGTTGCTAGTGGGGCAGCATACAAGTTGAAATATAATAATAATAATAATAATAATAATAATAATAATAATAATAATAATAATAATAATAATAATAATAATAATAATAATAATAATAATAATAATAATAATAATAATAATAATAGACTTCTTGAAAAAAAGACTTCTAATTGTTGTCGTTGTCGTTGTCGTTGTCGTTGTCGTTGTCGTTGTCATTGTTATTGTAAAAAAAATCCAGGAAAGGGTCACCATAAGTCAGGACTGACTTGACGGCACTCAGTTAGTTAGGAAGCTCAAGACGGGATAAGAATGAAGGGACTTCTGGAAAGAGTAAAGGAACAGAAGTCCCCGGACATTGTACATAGCACATGGTGATGTTAGGAAGTAATAGACAAGAACATGTAGGAGATTATGTCAAAAATGTGTTATAAGTAATATTGTAATGTATAAAGAGAGGATACATGATCTACACAAGCTTATATATTTTCTAAGTTTTACTTTGTATTTTTTGTACTATTGTATTTTTGTATTGTCTTTTTTCTGTTTTTCTGTTTTCCTTTTAAAATACCTAATAAAAAATTAAAAAAAAAAAAAGAATGAAGGGATAAAGATGTGCTTCTCCACTGGTTTAATTTTCAGCGTTTCTTTCTCTCTCTCTCTCTTTGCCCCAAAAACCCAGGGCTGCCTTCAGTCCCAAGACCCAAGGGAATCTCACTAAGAGAAAGACCCTTTGCTCCCTTCCGAGGGTGTCGAGCGTCTCTTCCAGTGCAGACTGCAAATCTTTGAAAGGATTAGGGTTTAAACTTCAAATAGAAGAATGTAAACGTGTCTGGCTCCACAGCGGCTGGAAATTTCCCTCCGGAGCCAAACTTGGTCCTTACTTGGCGGGGACGAGCCACGGTGTCTGCCCACCCCGGTTGCATTCCAGAGGGAAGAGATGGAGGGCGCCGCAGACAGGGCCCCCGGCTCCTGGGTATCGCACAGGTCCGCCTGGCAAAAGACAACCACCCCCGCAACGCGTGCCAACCTATGCTGGAAAATATTCTAGAAAAACAGGGCTGGGTAGATCTGGTCTCTGTCACCAGTGGGGAATCAAGATGGGTGTCTCGGAGGATGGTTCTCTGTGTGCAGAGCTTGGACATGTAACAATTGTGGTCGTTGGCTGGATATCAGCGCATCACTAAAGAATACATAGTGTCTGCTGCTTGGTCTAATCCATGCGTCCTGTACGAAATCCAAATCTGAAGTCCGATTCAGCCTAGGGTGTCAGGATCTTGCTAGTCAATCTCACCATCTTGGTTAGGTTCTTACTTTAACCGTGTGGGGTAGATACGTCTGGCTTCCAAGCAAGGAGGACCTTCACCGCTTTAAATTAATTTGACAATAAACACGTATAACCCAAAGCAAAATATATTGCAGAAAAAATAATAATATAGCATTGTGCTCCCTGCACTACCTTTGGGAGTATGCAATCTTTTTCTTTCTCCTCTTTTTTTTCTAGTTGCTGTACTTAATTTTCCTCCAGAAAATGCAATATTTCTTGCTGCTCCCGATTTTTTTACCTTTTAATAGGATGGATTTTATAAGAAATTTCCCCAGATCTCATTTAAAATTATTCACTTTCTTCTTTCTTCTTTCTCCTCCTTCTCCTCCACCAACACCAACACCAACACCAACACCACCTTCTTCTTCTTCTTCTTCTTCTGGAAAAAAGAAGAAGAACAGCAGTGCAAGAGGATAAGATGTCAGAATGTTAGAGGTGGGATAACAGGCCAGAGACCCTCGAGAGAAACCTGTTCTCATTTTGCAAAAGAATGTCCTTCATCACAAGAAGTTTGGGAAGCTCTGGCAAGTAAATTGGACTGGCCTTATTTAAAGGAACAGAGAGCAGAGACGATTCTCTCAGGGACAGAGCCAGGAAAGGGGTGGAAGGGACCGAGAAAGAAAGAGAAGCTGGAGAACTGGAAAGTGCCCTGGTCCTTGGTTCGATTAATTAATCTGTTTGCCTTAAGTGCTCTGATATTCCAAAGGGGACAGGAAGGGAAGACGGGAAAGCTGGCAGATCCCGAACAAGCGGTGGGCAGTGTGATGGCAAGGCTCAGGGTTTATGCTAAAAGAATGATGGTGAGACAGAAGGAACCCCACAGGTACAAATGGTGGCAGTGGTTGACAGAAAGAAATTTGGGAATATCTTAGAATATTAAAAGTTAAGTTTCATGTAAATGACAGTATAATTGTAAATATTATTGTTCTTTTGGTATTGTATATACTGTATATTTCCCTCCACAATCACTATATATGTAACTATATTTACTGAGCTATGTAACTATATTTTTTCAAGTTTTTGAAAGTGATAATAAGTTTATGTAGTTCACCTCAACAGATGGTACTGTAGTAAGAATTTTATCAATACAAAAGTTTCTTTCTAAAAAAGTTTTCCCCCTCCTCCTCCCCCTTCTTTTGCTTTTCTTCTCCCCCTCCCCCCATGTTTAGGCTAGATGTGAAACTGCCAAAAGGAAGGCACCTTTTCACACTTTGTGATCATATAACTGATCCTTTCTAAAGCTGGATGGCAGCGGAGGTCTAGGAGATGCATTTACTGTATTTTCATACTCAGATTTGCTTGCACTTCTTCGAAGGCCGTTTGGGAGAACGGTCTTTCTACCGGCCTTTCAGGAGAGACGTGAAGCCCCCATAAAATGGAAAGAGTTATTGTTGCACGCCCCTGGTGAGTTATAAATAGACCGAAGAGCCATCAGACCACACAATAGTGTTAGAGCAGATTGTATAACGTTGCATATACACACGGCGTATATACATAGAGACAGCTTCATTTTTTGTTGTCCTCGCAGCTCGTGAACGGAATAAGTGTGTGGTCCTTCCAGAAGTGCTCCCTACCTCGTTTCAGCTCGCTCTTGACAGGGCTGGAAACAATAGAACGAAATTTAGGAAGGGTACATGCAAATGTCTACACCCTAAGGGGGAGGACCCCAAATCCATAATTACAAGAAGGGAGAAACTTGACTCAGTAATACTGTGGGTCTTGGGAGCGTTTTACTTCCGCTTCCTGGAGCGACTAGGGCGGTGCGGGCCTGATGAATCGCAGTAAACCCATTCGGGTGGATTCACAGAGACTTGGGCTTCTGGGAATTGAAGTCCAAGAACATCTGGAGTGCCGAGGTTCGCCATCACGTGTTTAGATGCTGGACTTGATGACTGGAAGGTTGTCAGCTCCGCAGTTTGAGATCCGAATACTGCGTGATCGAATGAGCTCCCATCTCTATCTCAGCTCCTGCCAACTTAGCAGTTCGAAAGCAAGACGTTGCAAGTAGATAAATAGATGCCACGTCAGCGGGAAGGGAAACAGCGTTCAATGCATGCCGGTGTCTAGTCATGTCCATGGAAACCTCTACAAACGAAGGCTCTTTGTCTATAAACAGAGATGAGCACTGAACCCTAGAGTTGGATATGACTGGCTTTTGAGCAAGGGCAACCTTTACTTTAGTAGCGCACTCTCAAAAACCTGTGCGATATTCCTAAAGGTGTCCCTTGCTCAATAGCCAGTCATGTCCAACTCCAAAGAGCAGTGATCATCTCTGTTTACAACCAAATAGACAGCAGCGCCTGAAGGTATTTCTGTGGCCACGTGACAGGCATGACTAGATGATGGAGTGCAAGGAACGCTGTTACCTTTATTTTATTTATTTATTTATTTATTATTTCAAATTTATATTGCTGCCCACTCACTGTGGCGACTCAGGGCTGCTGACAAACAATACATTACATTACATTACAATACCTTTCCTGCCGAAGTGGTACCTGTGTATCTACTTGCAATTTCTTGCTTTCAGACTGCTAGGTTGGCAGGAACTGGGATAGATGATGTCACACAGCACTGGGGTCTCGACCTGCCGACCTTCCAGTTGTCAAGCTTAGCGTCTTAACCACTAAAATGCGTGGAAGTCAGGTGGAACTCCCAGAATGTGGGGTTATGGGATTGGCAGCCCAGGAAATCTGGACATCTCAGTCCTTCCTGGATAAGGAGGTCGGTCTCAACTTTCTAGGTGTCCCTTTCTCAGGTCATTCAGGTGAGACTTGGTTCCTGACAGCCCTCGTTCCGATCCACCCCTTCCTTGCCATCTGTCTTGAATCAGAGTCCGGCACGAACAAATGCAAAAGGGCCATTGTAACGGTAGACCCAAATCCACCTTAAGACGGGCTTAAGTGTGCGCCGAGAGCGGTGTCACATTTGGCCGGGTCCCAAGACTCTCGGCTCCAAGGGTGCCCGAGAGCCAAGCTGCCAGAGTCGAAATGATCGGCTGGAATTCGTGGCGTTATTTTCTTTCTCTTTCCTAAAATAAACATCTCGTCTCGGGGGATGCCAGCCCTAACGAACCCCTCGTTTCATCTCAAGAGGGATCGTGCCGAAGGATTTTGGGGAGTGTTACAAGAGTTTTGTTTTTTTTTTAAAAGTGACATTGGGTTTGGATTTGAGGTGGAAAGTGGGGCTATAAGGCACGTTTCATGCGCACACATACATAGGGCTTATAAGCCTTGTGGTCTATCCATTAGAGGGTGTGTGTGTGGTGGCTTAGTGGGTAAGATGTTGAGCTTGATGACCCGAAGGGTCGGAAAATCAGCAGTTCAAGACCCGAGAACTGTGTGGGGGAGTGAGCGCCCATTTACATCCAAAGAGTCAATGCTGCCAACATCCGCAGGCATTTCCTTGGTTATGCGGTAGATATGACTAGTCACCGGAGTGCACAGAACGCTCTTACCTTTCCCACCCAAGAGGTACCCCTTTATCTACTTGCAATTTCTAGAATTTCAAACTGCTAGATTAGGGGTTTCCAACCTTTTCAAGCCAGGTCACGCTATCTCAGTCAGCTTTGATGACAGGGCAGCCATTTTGCCCTGCCTGCATGATGGGTGGTTTTTGTCCCAACTCCTTCAAATGGGTGGCCATTTTGTTTCTCGAATGCCTTTGGAGGGGTGGGGGGGTCACATGAAATGGTGCCGCGGGCCAGATCCTGCCCACGGGCCTTAGGCTGAGAACCCCTGTGGTAGATGGACAGGACCTGGGACAGACAACAGGCACTCACTCCATCACGCAGCGTTCGGGTCTTGCACTGCTGGATGGCCGCCTTTCCAGCTGTCAAGTTCAGCATTTCAACCACTAAGTCACTGTGTCCCTATTAAGTCACTGCAGCCCTTTGCCAGAGATGGTGAACCTTGGCATTCAAGGTGTTCTTGGACTTCAATTCCCAGAAGCCCAAGTCAGCACTCCTGCTGATCAGGGCTTCTGGGCACTGAAGTTCAAGAACATCTGGGGAGCCAAGGTTGGCCATCACTGTGCTTAGGCCAACCAGAACCATAGCTAGGGAGGCCAGGGGGGCAAAAACTTCCCTGAGATAACAGCCCACCCCTACCCCACCCCGATGGCCATCTTATCTTTCTACATAATCCAGCGGACTATCGTTCACCTTCTTGTTGCACTCTTGAATCTTCTCGCTTGCCAGCCTACCCTGCCTTTACAGAGAGACTCTGTCCATGTGCCGTCATGCCGCTGTGGCGAGACAAAGACACTTGTCCTTTCAGAACAGACGTCGCCTTGGGAAGCTCTTCGGTACAAGTGACAGAAAACTGGCTTGGCAGTGCTTCTGGAAGAAATATGAGCCTGGGTGATGTCTCAATATAGTCCATGCCTCGTGGAGAGAGACTCCCGCCGTGAACAGTAGCTGCACAGAAATTGGGCATAACCAAATGGAGCGAGGTGGGAGAAGAAGACGACGAGTTATCTTGACTGAAGAAGCCTTGTTAACCCAGTGTTTCCTAACCTTTGGTTTTTGGGATTCAGTTTCCAGAAGCTGAAGTCAATTCCCTCAAAGCACTGATCAGCAAATGAACTGATTTAGACTTCTGGGGGTTGTAGTCCCCCCTGTGGCGCCTGGGGCCCGTGTTAGGAAGCACTGTATTAATCCTTTTGCCTAGGGTTGCTTCCGTTTCTGATAGACAGAGAGACTCGTTTGCTGGCAGACGAAGCCCCGGATGGTGTTTCATTTCAAAACAATTGCAAATTTGGTGGTAAGGATAAAAGGGGTGGGGGGGACGGGACTCATGCTGGCTTACTGCCCCACCTTGGTTTCCGAATCTCTTCACCAAGGACCAGCTCATACCAGAATTGGGTTATCTTGGATGGATCACACAAGAGTACATGTTGTATATGTCAGGATTTTTTCCCCTGGCTGTTGGGTTCTTGGGCTTAAAATCCCCCAAAGTAACATCCCCAAAGCCTGGCATAACAGATTTCATTAACCTCAGCTAGTAGATCTCTGTGTGGGTGGATGGATGGATAGGTAGGTAGGTGGGTTGGTGGATAGATAGATAGATAGATAGATAGATAGATAGATAGATAGATAGATAGATAGATAGATAGATAGATAGATAGATAGATAGATAGATAGATGGATGGATAGATGGATAGATCGAGTAGAACCCTGTATAACGAAAACAGTTCATTCGTCAAGGCACTTCGTTATTTGATTTTTTCATTATATGATGCATGCAACGTACAACAAAAATCTCTAAGTGCTATGATCCAGCCCTTCTCCAACTCGGAAGATAAACTGGATCAGGGGGCACTCCCTATGCCCAGTCCGGATCTGCCTGCACCCGAGCCTGAGGATGCCCTGAACCAGGGATCTCAGCCTGTGCCTGGCCTAAATCCATTCCCCCCGGCAGCTGACCTGTCAGATCAGGAGTATGGCTCTGACAGTGATTAACCCTCAGTCAGGGAGAGGTCCAGGAAACAGCTACACCTGAGACACAGGCAGGCTAGAGCAAAGCACCAAAGAAGGCTCCCAGCTGATAGACTTTACTAGACTGGGCAAACAAGCCTAGAAAGTTCTGCCATAGCTAGTCAGGTGGAAAAGGCAAAGCGATTTATGATCAATGGTTACGGTGGGTATGTTGTCTGTCCCAGTTCCTGACAACCCAGCTGTTCAAAAGCAAGAAATTGCAAGTACTGTAGATAAATAGGTAGCACTTTAGTAGGAAAGGTATCAGTCTTCTGTGCATTCTGGTATCTAGTCATGCCTGCCAAATGCAGATAGCATAAACAGAGATGAGCATTATGCAAACTAGAATTGGACAAAACTGGCTTTCGGGCAAGTGAGACCGTTACCTATACCTTATAACCTAGTGTACTTGACATTTCTTGAACTATCCAATCCATCAGCCACCATGGCCAATTGGGTGTGTGTGTGTGGATCATGGGAATTCAATGCCCAAATATCTGGAGATCTTGTTGGGGATATGTGTGAAATAGCAGAGAAACAATGATAGAACCAGCTGAGATATATTCCATTATCCACTCCCTAGGACAGCAGTTCCCAACTGTGGGCTGGATCTGGCCCATGGCACCATTTCATTTCATCTGGCCCATGGCACCATTTCAGGCCTGCGGGCTGGATCTGGCCCATGGCACCATTTCATGTGCCCCCCAACCTCTCCAAGGGGGTGTGAGAAACAAAATGGTGACCCCTCTGAAACTGTTGGGACAAAATGGCCACCTCCATCATGCAGACAGGGCAAAATGGCTGTCCGGCCCTTGAAGCTGACAGAGAGTGTGACCTGGCCCCCTGGCATGAAAAGGTCAGGAAGCCCTGTACTAAAGGGTTAAAATACATCTACTGTGGATATTTCTTAGAAACGGTTGGGAACCTTCAGTCTGATGTATTTTGGACCTGAAGTTTTAAAAAGGGGGAGAGAGAAACCCTTTTCAAGCTTGACATGTATCCATTCCTGCATTAAAAGAACCCACCGTCTCCAAGCTAGAGGTGAGAAAAGTTACTTTTTTGGACCGGCTGTCATGGATAGAGTTTTCCGACAACCGTTGCCTCCGAAATAACATTCTCTGCTCCTGACTGTATGCCTCTTAATAAATATTATTTTTATGCAAAAGGCGCAGAGCTTTCCAGAGCTCAACAGCTTTTATTTATGAGAGCTTGGATTCGGCGCTGAAGTCCGGCTAATACCGAGAAGGCCGCCTCGACTGAGCCGGCCGCATCAGCGTGGTTTATGTTAAGAGGGCTTCAAAGCATGTAATAATGCCCTGCGTTTACATAGCCTTTTAAAAATCACAGAGATATGTATAGACCTCCGGGAGCCAACGGATTCTCTGTAGTCTGGGAGGGAAAGAAAGAGAAAAGAGAAGTTTTGGGATTTTCACCTCCCAGGATTTTCTTTGAACCACTCGTTTGCGAACGCCAAAGGCTTGGCCAAGTTGTGTGTTGGTGTGCGTGTGAGAGCAGGGTGGCTTTGAAATCCCAATTCACTGTGTAGCCTTTCTCCCCTGTGTCACACAACTCAGCGTTGCAGCTGGAGGTATCGGGAAGTCCATTTTTTCCTGGACTCCAGGTCCCAGCATCCACCAAACAGTTGGGTCTGGAGAGCGTGGTCTTCAAAAGTTCACTGGCTCAATGCTGGGTTACAACTCCCATTAGCTCAAGGCCAACAGTGATAGATGATGGGGTTTTGTAGACCAACAACAATGTCACCTACTTCATCTGAAGGTACCACATCTCAAGGTTCTTGATCTAGAACTTTGGATTTTCCCAGAGGGTAAATGCCACTTTCCCCAAAACCTCATTGCTTGGTAGCTTCCCAGATTGCTTTTCTCTGTGCTCTTAAAGCAGGGGCTGCCAACCTAAGGCCTGTGGGCCAGATCTGGCCTTGTAGGAGGAGGAGGAGGAAGGTAGAAGGGATGGGGTCTATTTACTAGTGTGGTGAGAAGGAGACTGTGTAGAACAGAGGTTCCCAACCTAAGGTCCATGGGCCAGATCTGGCCTGCAGCACAATTTCATGCGGGTGGCCCGCCCCTCCAAGGGCATTCAGGAAACAAAATGGCCCCTCTTTGATGCTGTTGGTGCAAAATGGCCACCCCATCATGAAGGCAGGGCAAAATGGCCATTCGGCCTGACTGAGAGAGTGTGACCCGGCCCCCGGCTTAAAAAGGTAATAGTTAAAATACATCTACTGTGGATATTTCTTTACTGGCGAGCTTTAAACTAAAACATCCTAGTATTCTTGTCCCTCATCCTAGTGGATGATAGTTCCCATTAGTCCTAACTGTTGGCCTATCCTGGCTAAGGCTGGTGGATGTTGGTGTCCGATATCTGGAAGGATGCACTTTATTGCCTCCTTGTGTATCCTCTGGTCCTCTGTGTGGATTCAAAGACCCATTGAAGATGGCTTGGAGCCCAAAGGCTTAGCAGCCACCACTTTCAGGAGCTGTCCGAGGTCCTGCAGAGTCTGGAAAGAAGCCACCATGTTAGTTTCATGCTTGGTCGAAGGGTCAATCCATTCTTTATCGGAATGAATGGTTGGTTGGTTGGTTGGTTGGGTTGGCTGGCTAGTTGGATGGATGGATGGATGGATGGATGGATGATGATGATGATGATGATGATGATGATGATGATGATGATGATGATGATGATTTTGTTTCAGAAATTATTCTGGGTTGAAAGGATTTTTGCTGGAGGAATTCCGCTCAGGGGACTCCTTCCATATCCCCAAGATCTTTCCCCCACCAAAGTGGTCCCTATGTATTTACTTGCAATATCTTGCTTTCAAGCTGCTAGGTTGGCAGGAGCTGGGACAGAGACAGGTGCTCAAACCATCATTCAGGACCTGGGTCTCGAACTGCAGACATGCCAGCCTTCCAGCTAACAAGGCGAGCTTCTTAACCACTTAGCCGCCACAGCCCCGGTTAAGGATTGGGGTTAGATTGAGGAATTAGGGTGAAGCTTGGGTTGCAATTTGGGTTATGGTTATGTTTCAGGTTAGGCTGAGAATTAAGGCTAGGTTTTGCTTTAGGGTTTAAAGCTGGAGTTAGATCTAGGAGTTAGGATGAGCTTCAGGGTGAGGGGGAGACTCGGGATTATTATTAGGGTTAGGATGATGCTTCAGGTTTGGATTAGGAAGGTCATATCAACCACAGAGAAGACCCAAGCTAGGTGGTTTAAGAAGGTGGTTCTCACCCAAGAGACCAACCAAGTTATGTTAAGAAGTGACAAGGCCTCATGGCGTAGACTGGGAAGCAGTCGGTTTGTCTACAGGCCCAGTTCTTGTCTACCTCCTTCCCTCCCTTCATGGCTACGTCTCTCCCCAGAATTCGTGTCAAATAAGGCCACAACCGAATGGAGACTGGTTTGGGGGATCGTCCCTCCGCCTGCGGGCACAGATGTTGCCTGTGCAAGGCTGTGTGGTCAGAGCCATTAATGGCCCAGATGGGTCCTGTGGGAGGTGGATAAGTAGTCCCAAATGAGCTATCAGTTCTCCTTCTGTAGCTCGTCAACACTGGAACAAGTGGCTCTTCTGTGCGGCTTTGGAGGGAGGTGTTTTTGCGGCCGCCAAGAAAACAAGGCGGCTCATGTCGTGTTTGTTTGGACTTTGCCTGCTTTCAGGGGAGCAAATGACCAAACGGGTGACTGAGCTGTCCTAATTGCTGCGTGTGCCAATTAAAAAAAATAAAATAACCCACACTGCAAAGGCAGAAAGATGTGCTTTGAAGCAGGCAGTGCAAATAAATAAATAAATAAATAAATAAATTCTGATGCACAAACAGCTAGATTTGGAGAAAGTTCCTTTCCGGGGGAACTGCAGTTACTCAAGTGGTTAAGACACTGAACTCGATGACTGGAAGGTTGCCATTCGATTCCCGAGTACTGCACGACAGAGCGAGCTCCTGTCTCTGTCCCATCTCCTGCCACCCTAGCAGTTCAAAAGCAAGACATTGCAAGGAGATAAATAAGTTACACTTTTGGAGGGGAGGTAACCAGCATTCTGTGCCCTCCGGTGTTGAGCCATGCCTGCCACATGTCCGCAGAGTTTGTCCCACCTCTCTACCCAGCAGCCCAATGGGAATGCTTCCTCCCTCTCCCAGCACAGAATTTGCCCCACCTCTTTGCCCAGCAGCCCAATGGGAGTGTTTCCTCCCTCCCCCCAGCACAGAGTTGCACCTGGCCCTCTGCTTGGGCACTCTGTCTCTAAATGGTTCGCCATCACTTGGCCTATATGAGTCTCAGAGAGCTCTAGTTGACCATTGGAGAAGAAAAGAAGTCAGGCTAGGCCGAAGTCTGGTCTGATCTGAGTCTCATTGAAACACCTTATTCCTATCCCTGGGGCATCTTTGGGACACCCACGCCAGTTGATGTCATTGGCAGGGGAAGTATGGGCATTGTAGTCCAAAAAGTGGCATTTCCTAAGTTTTTCCCCATATATCTCCTCGTTTTCTCTCCAAGCTTTGTCCTTGGCAACTTGGTGAGGGGTGGTGAAGATGGAAGGGATGGGATGGGACAGAGCGAATGGGGGACCCCAGTTCTGGGATGGATGTTTGCCGGTGCCGTCTATCAGCTATATTGGACATTTGGCAGTGCCGTCCGTCAGCAGTGCTCGGAGGACGATCGACAAAATGTCCCGTCTCTCTGTCTGCCATGGGATGAGTTAATGTTTACACAAATTAATTTAATCTCCACTGCTCCGTGGCAACGTCGCCGGGGACGGGTGGAATGTGAGATGGAGCGATTGATCGCGGAGGTTTGGAGTTTGTGAAAACAGGAGGGGGGGGGGATAAAAACTGAAAAGTTCTTCTCTCTCTTTCTCTCTTCATCTGTCTCATTTTCTTAATGACCGTGATGGAATGTAGGTAAAGATGCAATCACACAAAAGCATCAGAAAGTTACTTTTCAGGGGGATGAGATTCCAACTCAAAGACTCACCCAACATGGCAGGGCGCACAAGTTGTAGCATTTTCCTCCAACCGGGGCCAATTCTGGTGTGTTGCACCACCCAAACAGATTGGTGGTTAAGAGCAGTGATGGATTCTTACCGGTTCGGAACGGTTCACCTGAACCGGTAGCGCCCATCAGGAGTGGGGCACTGGGGTGGTGGTAAACCCACGGGTGACCGGTTCGGTTCTCTCTCCGGCTCCCCTCCAGAAGTGTATTTCCGGGCAGCCAAAATGGCTGCCTGGAATTGCGCATGCGTCAAACCTCTATTTGACGCATGCACAGTAAGAAATAGAACTGCACAGGCATCAAATGGAGGTTTGATGCATGCACAGTTCCGGGCAGCCATTTTATTTTATTTTATTTATTTGGCTCTGCCCACAATGTCATGATGTCATGACATCGGCTCCATCCATGACATCATGACGTCATGGAGGGGTAGTAAAATATTTGACAGCCCACCACTGGTTAAGAGGTTAGTGGGACTGCGGTGGCTTAGTGGTTAAGACTCTGACCTCAACAACTGAAAGGTAGGCAGACAGCAGTTAGAGACCTGGTTACAGCATGATGGAGTGAGCTCCCATCTCTGTCTCAGCTCCTGCCAACTGAGCAGTTCGAAGGCAAGAAATCTCAAGTAGAGAAATAGGGACCACTTTGGTGGGAAGGTAAACAGTGTTCTTTGCACTCCGATGCCTAGTCATGCTTACCACATGTCCACGGAAATGTCTGCAGGCACAGACAGTCCTGGCTCTTTGGCTGTAAACAATAATGAGCACTGAACCCTAGAGTCAGGTACGACTGGCTTTCAAGCAAGGGCGACCTTTACCTGTAGGTAGAATGCCACCTGGATTTACACTTGAGCAGATGAAGGACCTAATCCAGACTTATGGATCCAGCTCAGAAGGAAGAGGAAAAGTGGACGGCTTGATCCAGAAAGATGGGTTGTGTGCAAAGTATCTGTTGTGTAAATTGCAGAAACGGAGACAGGCAAAGAAACGGTTGTGTTGTTGTTCAGTCGCACAGTTGCGTCCGACCCTTTGTGACCCCATGGACCACCATACTCCAGGCTCCTCTGCATTTTGCCATCCTCCATAGATCTATGTCCACTGCATCAATGATGTCATCTAGCCATCTCATCCTCTACTGTCCCCTTCTCCTTTTTGCCTTCAATCTTCCCCAGCATCAAGCCCTTCTCAAGTGAGTCCTCTCTTCTCATTTGGTGGCCAAAGTACTTGAGCTTCAACTTCAGTATTTGTCCTCCCAATGATTTCTTTTAGGGTGGACTGATTTGATCTCTTTGCGGTCCAGGGGACTCTCAAGGGTCTCCTCCAGCACCACAGCTCAAAGGCGTATTTTCTTCCATGCTCAGCCTTCCTGGTGGTCCACCTATCACAGCCATATATTACTACTGGGAATACCATTAATGTGTAAAATCACATTTGGGTCTCGCACTGGAAGGAGCTGTAGAATCCATGAAGTGGTGTCTCACCACACCAACATAGGATCTCTCTAATATCTCAGCAGCAGAGAGACATCTCGAACTCCCAACTTTTCTCCTGGTTTCGTTGGAGGGTAAACAAGACGTGTAGGCTGAGCTTTCTCCTTGTTGACCTAATTTCCTGTTTCCACAAATAGGGCCATTTCAACTGCCCACCCACTCTTTTTCATCTCTCAACAACCCACCAGGAAACCATGACGGCTTGTTTGCTTGCCCTGTGAAGGACACAGACCCTCCCGTGAGGCCTCGGGAGTTGTGACGGCCTACACGTACCTTTCTTGGAAGGCCCACCTCTTGACCAGACGTGCCGTGGGGGTTTGCCACACGCGGTGGTGGCCTTGATGTGCCCCATCCTGGAGAGATGGTGGCTTACAGCTACTTGTTAAGTAACACACGAGGGTTGTAGTTTGGGTGATCAACCTTCTTGAGATGTTCATGGGAGTGGATGGAGGAGGTCAACGACGTCTCCAGGTTGGGTTGTCCAAATGACTAAAGCTTTGAGGCTCCTCTTCACTTAATAGCAATGCTTCTCTGTCCCTGGTCTCCTTTTCCACCCATCCATGTGGTACGGTGGACCACCACTCCCTACCAACAGACTCACGCCTTCCTGTTGTTTGATTATTCTTGGCAGCTCTTGTGGTTCTCCTCGTTAGCCCTCTAAGACGGCTTATTAAAATCAACACTTCGTGTTTTGTTTTGGTATCTACGGGGGGAAGGATTTGGAGAGAGATGGGGCCACATGGGACCATGCTTAGACCCATGCTTAGAAAACATAAAGCTGGTTTTGGGTCTGTATTTTTGATATTCCCCCACCCCACAAATTGAGCTCTAGATGGTTCAGTTTATTATTTGCATTTATAGCCAACCCAACTGGGATATTTCCCCACTCTGGGCAGCTTAGGTAAAGGGCTCCCTTGCTCAAAAGCCAGTGCGTTTCAGCGTCTAGTCATGCCTGCCACATGACCACAGAAACATCTGCAGACTCAGACAGCTATAAACAGAGATGAGCACCGTCCCCTAGAGTTGGATATGACCGACTTTTGAGCAAGGGAGACGTTTACATAAGATGCTGCATGACAAGAGTGGGTTCCCATCATCTGTTCCAGCTCCTGCCAAAACTAGCCGTTCTAGATAAATAGGTATCACTTTGGCAGGAAAGGTAACAGCACTCCAGTGGAACCTATCACGTGACCATGGAACGTCAGCAGAGACAGATGGCACTGGCTCTTTGGCTGTAAACGGAGATGAACACCCTACCCTAGAGTCAGACACGGTTGGCTTTTGAGCAAGGGAGACCTTACTAGGTAAAGGTAAAGGTCACCCTTGCTCGAAAGCCAGTCGTATCTGACTCTAGGGTTCAGTGCTCATCTCTGTTTATAGACAAAAAGAGCCAACGCTGTCTGCATCTGCAGATGTTTCTGTGGTCATGTGGCCGGCATGAGTGCACACTGGAGTGCACAGAATGCTGTTACCTTTCCCACTGAAGTGGTCCCTATTTATCTACTTGCAATTTCTTGCTTTCAAACTTCTCGGTTGGCAGGAGCTGGGACAGAGACAGGAGCTCACTCCATTACGCAGTATCCAAGATCGTACTAGGGAGGCTCTTAAACCAGATTCAGCATGCCTGGATCGGGTCCCGTGTTGGATGGATGGGGATTTTGGCCTCTTCCCATCTCATTTTCTTTTCCTCTCTCTCTCCATTTTGGGAGGTGGTGGGGAGCAAAGTTCGGACCCAAAACCGGCACCTACCTCTTTGAGCCCAGGGCACTGAAATGGCCCGGATCCAACCATGGCAGCCACTGAAGGAACGCTTTGTCTCATTCCATTCGGTTTTCATTCCACAATATGGCTAGCAAGTGCGTACTTGTTCAATGCTCCGAAGAGTTAGGGGCGATTGTTCTCTTGGGAAACATTTCATTGAAATCAGGAATTAAGAGAGCAACCTTGCCATCACCTTACCACATTTCTGTCGTTGCCTTCCTCGGGCCCATCTGATCTCCGATTTTTTTGAAAGGACAAGGAACGGGGGCCGGGGTTGGGGGGAGGAAAGGAAACATTATTCGGTTTTTTATTTTACTGTTTACTTTGGGCACAACGGAAGAAGAATTTTGCTGGGGGGGGGGGTTGTCATATCTTGCTGAGGCTTTTCAAGAGAGTAATTAGATCATTTTCCATGGCTAATTAAGTTCTCCGGTGGATGAAAAACAAAATTCCTGGAATGAAGACCAGTCATGTAGAGGTCTGCGCAAAAAGGTTAAAAGTTACAAGAGTCTTTTGAGAATTTCCCATCACTGGGAATCAGCAGCTGCTGCTGCTGCTGCTTCTTCTTCTTCTTCTTCTTCTTCTTCTTCTTCTCCTCCTCCTCCTCCTCCTCCTCCTCCTCCTCCTCCTCCTTCTCTTCCTCCTCCCCCTACTACTACTACATTGGTTGCTTTTAATTCTTTCTAGGGTGTGGTGGTTTAGTAGTTAAGACTCTGAACTTGACGACTTGAAGGTTAGCAGTTCGAGACCCAAATATGTCTCAGTCCCAGCTCCTGCCAACCTAGCAGTCTGAAAGCAAGACATTGCAAGTAGATAATTAGGAACCTCTTTGGTGGGAAGGGAAACAGCGTCCCGTGCACTCTGGTGTTGAGGCATCCCTGCCACATGTCCACGGAAACATCTGCAGGTGCAGACAACGCTGGCACCTTGGCTATAAATGGAGATGAGCACTGAACTCTAGAGTCAGATACAACTGGCTTTTCGAGCAAGGGCAGCCTTTACCTTTACCTATCCTCGGGAGGGTGAGTTTTTGCTGCAGTGAAACCTTGTCCCATTTCTATCCAAACTCTCCTACACACATAAGAGCCATCGGTTACATCTTTTTCTCCATCAGACAGTGATGGGCTGCTACCGGTAGCAGGGGATGAGATGATCACTGAGCCTTAGAGTCAGATATGACTGGCTTTCAAGCAAGGGCAACCTTTACCTTTAGTAGGGTGTGTGGTTTCCATGGAGGGTGAAGTTTTCACCTTAAACTTAAAAACATTGTTTTTTTTTTTAAAGCATTCGATGACATAGAAAGGGATGGCTCCCCCCCCCCCCAACCAACAAAGATCTTCTTTTCCATGCTAGCTTACCATCCTGATTTATTTCCACCCAACCCCACTGAACGCATATAACTTAAATAGATGGGGCAAAAGACACCACAGCTTGCAGGGTGGCATAGAGGGAGAAATCCTGCCAGGAACCCCGCAGAGGTAAGACATGAACTCACTCCAGGCAGAAGCGGAGCTGCTGAATGTATACCTGTTTGCTTAAGAACTCACAAATTCTTGTGGTCGGGGGGGGGGGATCAAAATAAAAATTACTCAGGGTTGACGGTGCCAATGTTATGATGCTATGGAGGGTAGGAGAGCAAACTGTTTACTCCAGCCAAAAGAAGGCATTGCCAGGAAACAGCTAATGCAGAGCATCAGAGATGCTGAGAATAGAGTCTAGCCCCCATACAGCCATGATGGAGACCTCACTTGACCTTTCTACGCTGTTCTGTTTATAGCTAGCCTTCAAGGGGAGGTTTTACTAGACTGCGAAGCAAAGGCTTTGACTGGTTGACTTTGTGTCCAGGTGGACATTACAGCTGAACTCAGCAGGGTGCATTGGCTTGGAGGTGTAGTGGGTAGATCAGGGGTTCTCCACCTTTTCAAGACGGGGGCTGAGTTATGCTTTCTCAGTCAGCTTTGAGGGGCGGATGTTGCCTTGTCTGCATGATGGGGTCCCAACAGCTTCAAAGGGTATGGTCATTTTTGCCCTTGGAGTGTTGGGGGAGCCACATGAAATGACACCGTTGGCTGGATCTGGCCCATGGCCTTAGGTTGGGAAGCCCTGGGATAGATCAAAGAGAAGTCAGATCAAGTGATGATTCGGAAAGCTGGGGCAGAAAAATAGGAGCAGGGGGGTTAGGAAGGAGCGAGGATTGAAATGGCATTGCAGGCCTGATCTGGCCCATGGGCCTTAGGTTGGGAAGCCCTGGAGTAGATCAAAACGAAGTCAGATCAAGTGTCCTGGGATGATTCAGAAATCTGGGGCTGAAAAATGGGAGCAGGGGGGTTAGGAAGGAGCAAGGATTGAAATGGCATCGCAGGCCTGATCTGGCCCATGGGCCTTAGGTTGGGAAGCCCTGGAGTAGATCAAAGCGAAATCAGATCAAGTGTCCTGGGATGATTCGGAAAGCTGGGGCAGAAAAAATGGGAGCAGGGGGTTAGGAAGGAGCAAGGATTGAAATGGCGTCACAGGCCTGATCTGGCCCATGGACCTTAAGTTGGGAACCTCTGTTCTATACAGTCTGCTTCTCACCACACTTGCAAATAGATCCCCATTGCTTCTGCCTTCCTCCTCCTCCTCTTCCTCCTCCTCCCCCAAGGCCAGTTCTTCCAGCCTAAACCGATGGTGTAAATATTTAGAGAGGTTTAAAAGCCATCGTCCCAGGGAGATCTGAAGGTGGTGGAGGCAGCCAGCTGAGAGAAAGCCATCCAGGGCTCAAATCCAGTTCCGAGTGAGAATCAAATAAACAAAGGGAGGCTAGATCTGATTCTTGGAAGAAAGAGGGGGTGGTGGGTGGGTGGACTAGGCGTCCCTCCCTGCTCCTCAGCCTGAACAACCTTGGGTGCCTGGAGATTATAGGCTGATCTTTCTCCCATGGAGAGACCAACGACGGTTGAATAGCTCAGGGATTTAGGTATCCAGATGTTGGGTGTTCAATTGCCTTCTTGACAGGGACTGAATTTGATGGTTCATAGCCGGGGTTCCTGACCTTTTCATGCCAGGGGCCAGTTCACTCTCTCTCAGTCAGCTTCGAGGGCTGGATGGCCATTTTCTGCCTGCACGATGGGGGTGGCCATTTTGTCCCAACAGCTTCAAAGGGTTGCCCATTTTGTTTCTCAAATGCCCTTGGAGGGATGGGGGAAACCACAAGAATCAGGCTATATCCGGCCCATGGGCCTTAGATTGGGACCGCCTGGTTTATAAGGTCCCTTCTATTTCTGCAGTTCCAGGAATATTACACCCTTGGCCATCGCATGAGGAACGACATAAAGTATAGAATCCTCCAACTCGCTCGGCAAGGAAAGATCCCCTGGGAAGAGAGGAAGGCCTGGACGTAGGCGGACTTCATGGCTGAAGGACCTGAGAGACTGGTGTGGAAAGTCGTCGGAAGAACTGTTCCCAGGAGTTAAAAAAAGGAAGACTATCGCCATAATGATAGCCAATATCCGGAATGGATACGGCACCTGAAGAGGAAGAAGAATATGTACCTGTGTTGGCTTCTTTGCAGTCTCATTTTAACATCCTCCCAATGTTCTTGGGCGACAGCTTGTTTTGGAAACACACAAGTGCCCTCTGTCGTCTAAAGCAAGCCTAACATCTCAACCTCCCTCCAAATTTAACGATATATTGTTAAACTTTTCTAATTTTGTGTCAGAAATTACTCTGGGTTGAAAGGATTTTTGCAGAAGAAACTCCACTCAGGGGACACCCAAATGAGGCTCCTTTCATGTCCCCCAGAGCTGGGACAGAGCCGGGCTTTCAATCCGTCATGCAGTAATCGGGTCTCGAACTGCTGACTTGCCAAGCCTTCCAGCTAACAAGGCTACACGTCAACTTTGGAGCATGAATGCTCATGGTCAAGAAAACGGGTTCATCCTTTCAAGAACATTGCTTATTCCTGCAACGGCTGAAACCCAGCTACCTCATCCCGCATATTGACCATCGACCCTTTCGTCTTCGATGAACAGTTTACTCGTGGGGGGAAACATCCTCACTGTATATACTCGAGTATAAGCCTAGATTTTTAGCCCCCAAAAAGGGGACCCAGCTTATACTTGGGTCAATGACCACGAGGGTTGCAAGACTGTGTCGGATTGATATGTGCCA
The DNA here is from genome assembly GCA_030440675.1 of Furcifer pardalis. Lineage (NCBI taxonomy): Eukaryota > Metazoa > Chordata > Lepidosauria > Squamata > Chamaeleonidae > Furcifer > Furcifer pardalis. The sequence continues at coordinate 40,474,907 of CP126891.1, forward strand.
AAAATTTAATGAATTTTACCTTATTTTCATGCATTATGATTACTGAAACTCACCAGCAGCTGCTGCATTTCCCACCCTCGGCTTATACTTGGGTCAATCTATTTTCCTGGGTTTCCAGGTCAAAATTTGGTACCTTGGCTTATATTCGGGTCATCTTATACTCGAGTATATACAGTAATTTTGCTGGAATGGCTGAACCGGATTTGCAAAGATGGGCTTCTCCTTCCTTCGAAAGATACCCCCCTTCCCAAACTTGGATGCGTTCGTTTTCCTTTCTAAGACACAAGTTCTCAACCTAATGCCCGTGGGCCAGATATTGCCTGGGATACCATTTCATGTGACCCTCCCACCCCTCCAGGGGCGTTTGAGAAACAAAACAGCCACCCCTTTGAAGCTGTTGGGACAAAATGGTTGCCCTCATCGTGCAGGCAGGGCAAAATGGCTGTCTGGCCCTCGAAGCCGACTGAGAGAGCGGGATCCGGCCCCCGGCTTGAAAAGGTTTGGAACGCCTGCTCTAAGACCACAAGGTTCCCACGGCCCAGGAAGCAACATTCCTGGTTGTCTGCTTGGAAATCGCCAAAATACATTAATGGAGAGAGAACGATGCCTGCAGCCACAAGACAGTGGGGTAGACGTCGGTTACGGACGCCAGCATCGGTTCTGCTTTGTGGATCTTGCCAGGCTCCGCGGCTGAGTGAAATCGTGTTATTATGAAACGAGAGGAAGTCATAGAAGTACTGGGGAAATTCTCTTTCCAACCACACAGGTTTTTTTAAAAAAAGAAATTAAAAAATAAAAATTGGAATATACTGAAGACAGAGTTTCCTGGATTAGGCCAACGGTCTTTGTCATCTCACCAAGAATAGCCAAACAGATGACTTTGAGATGTTTACCAAATGATGATAAGCTCCCCACTGTTGTCCCTAAAGAGCAAATGATATGAACCTTTCCCTTAAGGGAGGGGTTCTCAACCTTTGGCCCATGGGCCAGACCTGGCCCACATCACCATTTCATGTGGCCCGCCACCAACACTGGAAGCAGCATTTCCGACAGCCGTCAATGTACCCCTGGCTGTCGTAAATGCGTTTTTGATGGCCGAGAACATGTTTTACGGCACAGTTTATGACAGGGAAGCCAAAAGTCCGGCCCGCTCAACTTAAAAAAAGGTTGAGACCCCCCTGCCTTAAGGCATTAAAGCCAGGAGCATGCCATTTCAACACCCAGCCTCAGTTTCTTTTCCCCCCTTTTTCTGTTCATCTCCAGTTTTCTCCCACTCCATTTACAAGGAAATTTGGAGAAAGTTCAGAGAGGAAAAGAATGAAAGAATCATCTCTTATATTCCCAAAGAGGGTATATTCTTTAGACCTAGTCCTAAATCCAGATGTTTCTTCCCAATACAGAAAGATCATCAATACCATTGATGGATGGGATGTCAATGCTTGTGTTAATTGCAAAGATTGGATGGTAAATCAACCCTTGTGTTAATTTCACAGATTGGTTGGGATGTCAACCGTTGTGTTAATTTCATGAATTGGATGGGGATGTCAAACCTTGTGTTAATTGCACGGATACAGTGCGTCTCTTCTAACGAGGCCAGGAAAAGAACATCTCTAGATTCTACCTTTTATGGAGCGAAGAAGGGGCAGGTTTTTACTTCCTTTCTGGAACGGCAGAGACCGAACCGGCTACAGGTCAGCAAATCATGCCAGATCTTCCACCACGATAAATCACATTGACAGCATAAGGGAAAGCAACACTGGGGAGGACCTGGAAATCAATGGAGATTTGACTGATTTCCTATGTTTCTGCGTCTCCGTTACAGCCCATTTAGTTGGCAAGAAGGCAAAAGGGGGAAATTGGCCTTTGATGGCCGTGGAGGAAATCAAACGCCGGAGGCCCCCAAGATGAAAGAGAAGCCGTAAACAAATGCTGATTACATGGGAGGTGCGCGTGGGGAGGAGAAAGGGGTTTCTGTGTTTGCTTAGAGAGAATTTAATGAATCACAAGTTGGCTTTCATCAGTAGGGACGGAGCGTGTCCAGCCAAATGCGATCTCACTGCAAGAATTCTGCTCTGGCATCTAGTGTAGGGGTGACTTGATGTCAAAGAGCATCTCAAAGTTGAATTGTTCCAATGGAGGGCAAGTGACAATCCAAGAGGTAAGGCTACAGGCTAATAGATGTTTAATCTTGGGACACCAAGTCTCAAACGGCAGGTAAAGTGGGGGAAATGAACCCCTAACGTCTGGTTCCGCAGCTATAGACCTAGACCACTGACCTATCCAGCTTTCTCCCATCAATGTCTGGTGCTAAATGGGATGGTCTCAGTTTCTGCAACCTAGTTGGATGATGGGACGAGGAATCACAGGCTGAACGGGCTCTTTGATCTTCCGTCTCGTTCTGGAGGCCTTTGCTAAGCCAATCGGTGACATAATATACAAGCTGTCAGGGAGACACTGGGAGATGAAAGCCGAAATATACACATTGAGGGGAACAATCGGAGCCGAATGGATCTGGTTTTTTGAGGGGTGGGTGGGTGGGAATTCAACCAAACATCAAGATCTCTCTCGGACGCTCCGTTCCATCTCAATGAGGTCATTCACTCATTTGTCATCCCTGATGAAGTTTAAGACAGACTGGGAAGGTCAGGTGCAGACCGTCCCTCTTGGAGACAAAGAATGACGTCCAGAAGGGGAAATCGTCCAGGACGCAATTTCAGGCATCCTTTGGCCCAGGGCTTCTGACCCCTGCAAGTCCCGCCAGGTAAGGTGGCCTTCCAAACTCACGTGGGTTTCTTTGGCATCAATTTGGCAAAGGCAGCCGTTCTAAAAGCTGGTCGGGAAGAGGTCTAGCTAGACCTCCAAGATAGTCAATGCAACGGCTGCTAAATCACATTTGTTGTCGTCGTTCAGCCGCATAGTCGAGTCTGACCCTTTGTGACCTCACTGCATGCCAGGTACCCCTATCCTCAGTGGTGGGATTCGCCCCGTGTGCCAGAACCGGTAGCAGAAATTCCAGCTTGCCCCGCCCATCCAAGTTTTGAAATAAAGCAGTCCTTTGAAGCTGTTGGGACAAAATGGCCACCCCCATCATGCAGGCAGGGCAAAATGGCCATCCAGCCCTCAGAGCTGACTGAGAGAGTGTGTGACTCGGCTCCTGGCTTGAAAAGGCTGGGAACCCATGCCTTAGATTCAGACATGACTGGCTTTTATCAAGGGAAACCTGTACCTTTATGGGATCTGTGGGTTGTGTGCAGCTTCCATATGTCTGTGACACCCCCTGGAACCTCACCACTACCACATTGTGTGTGTGTGCGCGTGCGCACCAAAGCAGAACCTATGCCCCAGGAAGCAGGATTCTTCTTGAAAACAAGGTGACTTTTTTTGGGGGGGGGAATGTTGCCCCAAATAGGGACCCTTGCATTTTGGGGGGCACTTTTGACACCAGCAACGTAATGCCAACAATGGCCAGTTTCTCCCCTTCTCTGTTGTCCAACTTGCGTGATTCTACTTTGAATTTGCACCTTTGTTATGCTCAGGGACTCCAGAGGCTCAAATGATTAAGACACCGAACTCACTGACTGGAAGATCGGAGTTTGATTCCCAGTTACCGCATGACGGAGCGAGCTTCAGTCTCTGTCCCAGCTCCTGCCAACCTAGAAGTCTGAAAGCAAGACATTGCAAGTAGATAAATAGGGACCCCTTTGGTGGGAAGGGAAACAGCGTCCCGTGCACGCTGGTGTTCAGTTCTGCCTGCCACATGTCCACAGAAATGTCTGCAGACGCAGGCAGCGCTGGCTCTTTGGGTATAAACAGAGATGAGCACTGAACCCTAGAGTCAGATACGACTGGCTTTCGAGCAAGGGTGACCTTTACCTTTACTCTATGATCAGGAGGGTGAGCTTTTGTGGCAGTGAAACCTGGTCCCATTCCTATCCAAACTCTCCTACACGCGTAAGAGCCATCGGATAAGTCTCTCTCCCTCCATCAGACTATTTTTTTCTGAATTTCCATCCACTTCTCACCTGGATGACCTGATGTCCCGGAGAGGAAGAGCCGACGGGATTTTGTCTACTAGCTCTGATCTTTTCACCCCAGAAAGGCTCCCCTCTCTGTCTGGACTCCTTAATTTCCAGTCCGAGGCACATGCCTTTTTCTCCTCCAGTGACCCCTATATTCGGGTGGAGACAGCCCTGCTTCATGTTTTGCTCCGGGATTCATTGAGTCCCCCATCAGATAAAGCCTTAAATAGGGCAAGGAGGAGTACTGGAGATATATTCTCTCTCTCTCTCTCTCTCTCTCTCTCTCTCTCTCTCTCTCTCGAACTGCTGCACTTAATTTGTCTCTGCTTTTAAGAATTTATTTCCAGTGTGTCTGGCCCTCCCTGGAAATACCAGCCGTAGGTGATCTTATCTGTTGCCATTATACAGAGAGAGAGAGAGAGAGAAAGAAAGAGAGGCAGCCCTCATGGCGTCTCTTTTGACTCCTTCCTTGGATGATCTGTTGTTCCTAAGAAACCAGATCTCGATTGTTACGGTTTCCCTCTTCACATCCCATAAACTTGGCCCCAGTGGGAACCCGCCGTGGGTGAGATTTTGCAAGTGCTTGGTTTGAAGAAGGGAATCGTTCTTTTGGCTCGTACGGCACATCCCCGATTGCGTTTTGGACAAGGTCTGCAGACTGGCCCGCGTTGTCTGGAATCGTAACACTATGATGAAACCTTCAGGGATAAAGCAAGGGCTCCAGTGATGGGCAGCCAAAATTTCTACTACCACACTGTTGGCGGAGCTGACGTCATGGGTGGAGCCAATGTCATGATGTCATGGATGGAGTCAATGTCATGGCATCATGGGCGGGGCCAATGATGTGGGCAGAGTCAAAGTAAAAAATAAATAAAAATTAAAATATAGTACACATAAAAATACACATAAAACACAAATTAAATACACATAAAAACACACATTAAAATACAAATTAAATACACATAGAAACACATAAAAATAAACATAAAACACACATAAAAACATATTAAAATACAGATCAAAATACATATAAAAACACACATTCCACCCACCCACCCCAAACCCGAGTCACTTACCTGGCTGGGGAGCAGGCGACAACAGCGATGGTGCGGAGCGGACTATGCCCGGGATCCCTCCTACCGGTTTGACAGAACCGGGGCGAACCGGCTTATGCCCACCACTGAAGGGCTCACATGTTGATGGTGACATTTTTATAAACTTGTGTTTGCGTGTGCAGGTAGACACATCCATTGGCCCACAAAGTAAAGGTAGGTAAAGGTTAGGTAATGGTAAAGGTAAAGGTCACCCTTGCTTGAAAGCCAGTTGTATCCCTATTTATCTACTTGCAATGTCTTGCTTTCAAACTGCTAGGTTGGCTGGAGCTGGGACAGAGACAGGAGCTCACTCTATCATGCAGTACCTGGGAATCAGACTCTGACCTTCCAGTCAGCGAGTTCAGCATCTTAACCACTTGAGCCATCGCAGTCCTAGGTAAAAGTTACCCTTGCTCAAAAGCCAGTAGCGTCCGAATCTATTGCATGGTGCTCATCTCCGTCATGAAGCAGTTATTTCCCTACTCTTTGGCCTTTCATTCTGCCTTTGACTCAACATTTTCCAACGTGCATAATATGAAGGTTTGCTGGGCCAATTTAGAGAACAGTTGGCAAACAACCGCCTAGTGGTCCTCTAGAGGGCAGCCTTTAGCCTAAATTGCAATTCTTGGCCACTGATTTGGAAAATTATCTTACCTCCTACATGGAACCAAAAACAGACTCCTCGATAATAAATTAAATAATTAAAAGCCATGGCAGGGGAATCCTGGAAGTAGCAATCTAAAAAAGTAACTTCTCTAAGCTTTCTGTCCTCCTCTTCTATGTTCTCCTTTCCCCAGAATGAGGAAGTACCTGGTTTCTCTTTTAGCCTGTTGCAACAAAAGTGATTAAGAGTTCTCCGTTACCCTTAGGGTGACTTTTATTTTATTTTTGCTGCTTGGGGGAATTAGCTTTTACTGATTACTCACCCACTTGTTTCTAATGAACAGGACTGTGATCCCTAAAAGCTGGTTGTTGTTTTTTGGGGGGAGGAGGGAGGGCTTAGAAGTATGTAGAATATGTAAGAAAGAAAGTGATCAAAACTATTGATAAAGTTACAGTCAAGCCTCACATAATGAGCATTTCGCTTAGCGAAGAACTCGCATAACAAGCAAGTTTTACTCTAAGCGGTCTGACTCGCATAACAAATTTTTTGCTATGCGAGTCGGACTTTTCCCTATGGAAAAACTCGCATAACGAGCGTTTCTATGGGGAAAACTCGCATAACGAATTTTTTCGCTATGCGAGTTTTCCCATTAGAAATGCTCATTATGCAAGTTTTTCCATAGGGAAAAGTCCGACTCGAATAGCGAAAAATTTGTTATGCGAGTCAGACTCGCATAGCAAATTTTTCGCATAGCGAGCAACCTCTCAGAACGCATTAAATTCGTTCTGCGAGGTATGACTGTACTTGCACTTAATGTGTGTCTTAGGTAGATTTTCAGAAAGGAAGCCGCTAGTCCATTTGAGTGAACGTAAAGAAATGTATTTGAAGACTAACATGTTGGTTGATTGGTTGGCTGGCTGGTTGGCTGGCTGGTTGACTGGCTGGTTGGTTGGCTGGCTGGTTGACTGGCTGGTTGGTTGGCTGGCTGGTTGGTTGGCTGGCTGATTGGTTGGCTGGCTGACTAGCTGGCTGGCTGGCTGATTGGCTGGCTGGCTGGTTGGCTGGCTGGTTGGTTGGCTGGCTGGCTGATTGGTTGGCTGGCTGGTTGGCTGACTAGCTGGTTGGCTGGTGGCTGGCTGGCATTTGGTTGGTTCCTTGGCTTGATAGACCACTTTCCCCCTGATTAGGGACTCAGTTGGCTCACAATATCAAAAAGATCAAATTAAAACACAATGTTTATACAATTGGAAAAAAGCCATTAAACTACAACAATAATCGAATCACATTAAATGATTATAAGGTTTCTGGAAATTGCCATTGCATTATTCAAACCCAGATAACCCTTTCTATTATATTTTGTTTTAACACTGGACTGGTTACACGGATTCGGCAAAACGTGCACAAAAAGGCATTCACATTCAAGGGTTTCAAGCTTCTAAAATAAAATCCAAGATGGATTGAACTGATGATTGTCAAAGGAAGAAAAAGGAGGGGAATTTGAGATAATTGTCTGGACTGGTTTGGGACAACTCAGTCCCCATTTCGTTCTCTTCTCCATTTCTCCATCGTCGTTGCAAAATTAATCCTGTTCTCGCTTCAGTTACAATTGCTGAATTCATACAAACTCGGCAGTGTGGAGACTCCATCTCCCTTCGCAATAAAGGGGTGGCTGTGTGTTTAATTAAAACCAACAATACTGTTCAGATTAATGAATAAGTGAGGTTCCCCAGGCTCTCTGGTTGCTGCTGGGGATGGAGTTAAATTTTAATGGTCTGTTGAATTACTGAAGCAAAAGGAGTTGCTGATCTTAGTATAACTGAGGAATCACTTGGAAGTTAAGAGATAGGTCAACAAGTTTTGAGAAGGAAGAGATGAGGTTTGTTATCACGTTGAGCTCTTCCATCCTAGCAAAGGTAACAGTCACCCTTACTTGAAAGCCAGTTGTATCTCACTCTAGGGTTCAGTGCTCATCATGTTTATAACCAAAGAGCCAGCGCAACCTGAATGGTACTCATCTCTGTCATGAAACGCTTCTCTATTTTTAGCCTTTCATTCTGCCTTTGACTCAACATTTTCTGCCATGTGTAATATGGATTTTGTTGGCTAGGGATTATTACCCATAGAGTTCTCATGGAAACTATATTCGCATCTCTGAGTCCATGGACATGTGGCAGGCGTGACTTGACACCGGAGTGCACAGAACACTGTTACCTTTCCTACCAAAACAGTACCTATTTATCTACTTGCAATTTCTTGCTTTCGAACTTGGCAGGAGTTGGGGCAGAGACAGGCGCTCAATCTGTCATGAAGTGCCCGGGTCTCAAAATGCCAACGTGCTGGTCTTCCAGCTACCAACGCGAGCTTCTTAACCACTGAGCAGTGATGACCATTAAGGTCTTCAAGGGCATTCAAGAAAATGTCCTCCCCTTTGAAGCTGTTGGGACAAAATGGCCACCCCCATCGTGCAGGCAGGGCAAAAAGGCCGTCTGACCCTCAATGCTGAGGGAGTATGGCCTAGCCCCCAGCCTTGAAAAGGTTAAGAATCCCTGCTTTATCCCGTCTTTGACCGTGAAAAGGAAAGACCATTGCTTGTGTAGTTCAAGGAGAAGACATCCGCTTCTCATCTGTGTTCAAGTGGAGAATGAAAATTAAAGGCATTAATTATATTATTTCCCCCCACCCACACATCCGTCTAGCTGTCTCTTCCGCTTTGGGACAACCAAGAAGCTTGGGAAGGATTTTGTTGGCTAGGGATTATTACCCAGGGAGTTCTCACGGATACTATATTCGCATCTCTGGAAAGCAAATAACTTCACTCACCTCCCCAAGAGGACAATGCAATCCATTTTAAAAAACCACAGGAAAAGGTTGTTTTAAAATTCAGTTAATGGGGCTGGATAAAATGCCAAAGCCATCGACAAAACTATTTCCTCTTTTGGCAGATCACATTAGCATTATTAACATTTTTTTTAGTATTCCCAGAAAGACTGTCTCATGGTGGAAAAACCAAGGGCGAAGCTTCGGATCTTCTTTCCAGGCAAGCTGTTACGGGATCAGACGCTGGCATCTCCGTGTGGAAAGATCTTGGGTTAGACTTGAAGATTCAACTTTTTTGGAGGACGGTTTCCAAAATCCCCCACCCATACCTCTGCAGCCAGCATAGGAAGGGGGGGGGGTCTGTAGGTTATAATCATTTTTTTAAAAAAAATTCCCCTAAGCTCTAGGGACTGTGGTGGTTAAAGTGGTTAAGACACTGAACTTGACTGGAAGGTCGGCAGGTCAGCAGTTCGAGAAATGAGTGCTGCACGACGAAATGAGCTCCCGTCTCTGTCCCTGCTCCTGCCAACCTAGCCGTTCGAAAGCAAGACATTGCAAGTAGATTAATAGGGACCACTTTGGTGGGAAAGGAAACAGCATTCCGTGCACTCTGGTGTTTAGACATGCCTTCCACGTGTCCATGGAAATGTCCATAGCCGCAGATAGCGCTGTGGCTCTTTGGCTGTAAACAGAGATGAGCATGGAACTCGAGAGTTTGATATGACTGGCTTTCCAGCTAGGGCGACATTTACTTTTACTAAGCTCTAGTTATGTCTGGTAAGAAGACACCGCCAGCAGGATTTAGGCATTTTATTCTGTCTCTCTATGTCTCAAATAGGTTTTATTTTCAGGGTTTCTTGGGTTTTGATGTATTTATTTATTTATTCATATTTATATTGCCGCCCACTCGCCTCCTCTGGGCCCACAACAACGGCCTGAGGGAGAAGACTCCATGGCCTGGCAGGCGGCTGAGAACATCGCCCCCTTCTCTAGGCCCACAACAACGTCCTGAGGAGAAGACTCCATTGCCTGGCAGGCGGCTGAAGACCTTGCCCACTCCTCTGGGCCCACAACAACAGAATATGAAATTTTTAATATTTCTGTCTGTTTGGATTGTTGAGTTTTATGCTGTTATCTGCCTAGAGTAGTGAAGTTTTCCCTAGAGGGTCGGGATATAAGTTTAATAAATAAATAAAAATAAATTAAAAGAGAGATGACTAAAAAGGAGCATCATTTTGTGGGAGGACAAGAAAGAGATTCTGGATGAAATATTGGTTTCTGGTCCTCCCCCAACAAAGAATTTGCTCCTTTTCGCCAGTCACGTATCCAGCATGGAAATCATTTGAAGTTTTCTTTTTTTTAGCACGCTGGATGTAAAACTAACTTTTATAACGATGGCATCACATTCATTCCCTTACTAATTGGGGCAGCGGCAGTTATCGTTGATCAGCGGAGTTTATTTAGCGTGTGGCAAGACTAAAGGCCACCTTTTCTGTAACGAGAATGAAAAACAGGTCATGCCATACGGCCTTGTGGGTCATTGCATTTTGCCCCCCCCCCACACCTCGATATGCAAATCCAATCCCTCTCCAGCAGAAAAGTGCTCCTGAATTATTAATCCGCCCATTTCCTGGGGTGAGCAGAAGAGATGAGCTATGTGCTTATTAAACCACCTTTCCCCTCTACGACTGTACTCAGCAAATTCTGATGCGATTGGAAATACATACCGCAATACAGATGTCGGGACGTGCCGAGCATCGGATCTGTCTTGTCTAATTAGGTCACGGCTATCCAGAACGGCGCTCACCACTTTACGCCTTGCTTGGGAAAGAATCTGGCAAAGTCTTTTCAAGACTGGAGAGGTCTTTCTGTCAGCCAGGATTATCCCCAACCCTCTTAGGTGGGAGGAGAAGTAGATTCCTTGAAATCTTTGTAAGGTTTTGTAGATTCCTCGAAAGCCCGTTAACCACTCAGAAGTTCAGGAGGAATGCATGATGAAGTCCTTCGGTATTGCACTTTCTCGAAGCGAGCGAAGAATTTCCCGCATGCATTACCTCTGTAATCCTTATGACAACTACCGTATATACTCAACTATACGTCATCCTGAATATAAGTCAAGGTACAGTCATACCTCTCATAACGAATTCAATTTGTTCTGCGAGGCTGCTAGCTATGCGAGTTTTTCGCCATGCGAGTCAGACTTGCATAATGAATTTTTTGCTATGCGAGTCAGACGTTCCGTATGGAAAAAAAATCACATAACAAGCGTTTCAAGGGGGAAAACTCGCATAGCGAAAAAATTTGAGTTTTCCCCATAGAAACGCTCATTATGCGAGTTTTTTCATAGGGAAAAGTCTGACTTGCATAGTGAAAAATTCGTTATGCGAGTCAGACCACCTAGCAAAAATCTTGCTCGTTATGCGAGTTTTTCACTAAGCGAAACACTCGTTATGCAAGGTTTGACTATATCTAATTTGGACCTCTGAAACTAGGGAAATAGATTAACCCGAGTATACGTCGCGGGTAGAAAATTCAGCAGCCACTAGTGAGTTTCAATAATTAAAATCCATGAAAATATGGTAAAATTAATTTAGACATTTATATGGGTATGTTTTTGAGTTTTTACAGTAGTATTAGTGCCTTTTTTAACTTTATGTTTGAATTTGCTCCACTGTGGTTTTGGGACTCTAGGGATTGTTGACCCAAATATAAGTTGAGTCCCCTTTTTTGATCTCATTTTGGGGGCTAAAAAGCTAGATTTATACTCGAGTATATACAGTATGTCATACTCACAATGTTCTTAACCCCGTTAGCTTCACCCAGGGCCGAAGATGGAGGAAAGTTATGCTCCGACTAGATCATTGGTCTGCAAACTTGGCTCTTCAAATGTTCTTGGGCTTCAATTCCCAGAAGCTCTGATCGGCAGGAGTGCCGACTTGGGCTTCTGGGAATTGAAGTCCAAAAACATCTGGAGAGCCAAATTTGCAGACTCCTGAACTAGATGCCCTATAAGCCACCTGTCATAAGTAGCAGCCATGTGCAGGTCTTGGGTTATCATTCAAATGTCTAACGACTATATCCAACCAATTTTCAAAATACAGTAAGACACCGGATAATGCTAAGACTTGGCTCCACAAGTCTTGGTGTTATCTGAGTTTTAGTGTTATCCGATCCATGTTAAAATCCTATGGGATGGATCGGATAACGTTAAAGCTCCATAGAAATACATTGTAACCGCACAGGCTTTAGTGGTCGTTATCCGATCCATCCCATAGGACCTTAACGTTATTCAATCCAATTCTCCTCCCCAGATTACTTAACCTTATGCGATTTTAGCGTTATCCGATCCAATCGTTATCCGGTGTTTTACTGTGGGTGCTATGCTGCTGTTGACTGTTTGCTTTATCTGCCCTATTCCATCTAAACCAGGGGTCCCCAATCTTTGGTTTTCGAACTTCAGTTCCCAGAAGCCTACCGTACATCAATTCCCCAAAGCACTGATCAGCCAATAAACTGACTGAGGCTTTGGACTTTGAAGTCCAAAAACCAAAGGTTGGGGACCCCTGATCTAAATAATATCTTATTTTACGCCCTATAGCAGAGATGGCCAACCTTGGCACTCCAGGTGTCCTTGGACATCAATTCCCAGCAGCCCAAGTCAACACATCTGCTGATCAGAGGGTTTCTGGGAATTGGAAGTTCAAGAACATCTGGAGTGCCAAGGTTGGCCTTCACTGCTCTATAGTAAAGCTAGAATCTTTTCCTATTATGAAGGGCTATGTGTTTCTACATGTGATTGAGCAGTGAAATTCCTGTAAATGTGGGGATCAGCCACCACAAAAAGAAAAGTTGTGGCCCACATATGGGGAAACACTGCACTAAATGCATTCTTTACTGCCATAATGGAGAGAATGGAAAAGTTTCGCGACTGGCATTATTTAAATGTTCGGCATTCTGCAATGCTAGAATGCATTAACAAATTAATATGTTTAACTGGTCCCTTTTCCTCCTCCTTCTGCTGTATCTGAATCTGAATACAGGTGATCATCATGGCGATCAGCCATGAAGACTGTCCTGTGAATATAATACAGTGGCCTTTCATCTGCCTGCCGCATCGCAGTGTGACACCCATAGTACCATAGATCCAGTTCCTATGTGTCACTTTCTGGTACTGAGCCCTTTGGGCACGCAAAGTCCTCATCATCATCCCCAGGCCAGGATGGATGAAGCTGCTGCCCTCCATCAAGAGGGATTCAAGTAGGATTTAATACACCTGGGGACTATCACCTTTCCATTTCTTCTGTAGCTTAAAATCCAGCAACCACAGGGGAGTTATGAGGATAGTGTCTTTTGTGCGCGTCTGCCCACACACAAGGACTTACACAACAACAGAAGCGGCTATCCAAAGGCCTCGGTATTTCGACTAAAGGGTGGGACGGGTGCATCCTTTTCACGCCCTACCTGGGCGTGTGCAGAAAGTTTGGGATTAAAAGTTCATTTTAAATAGTAAACTGGACAGTGCACAAGACGTTTTGTTAAGTAACAGTTACGAGCTTTAATAGGCTCTTTTAAATAATTTAGAGTTGCCATGACACCCAGCTATTTGCAAGCCTGCAACTATACACAGTACATTTACAACATTTATAAATAAATCACCAGCCATTTAAACACATTTTTTTACATAGAATACCAATTTCTTTCAGGGGGGAAAAAACCAAGAGACATTTTTTGGAAGGAAAAAAATTACATTTCTTCAGAAATCACCTTCCTGGAGCAAGCTGCCCTTCTCGGAGATTGCTTAAATCCCAAGCAACGATCCATGGGTAATAATTCCTCAATTTTCACCCCTTCCCAGGGTGGACCTTGTATAAGGAATATCAACAACTTCCCAGGCTCCATTACATAATTGGAAAGTGAGGCTCAGCTTAGTTTACCGCTTGTGTAGACCTGTCAGAGCCAGGTAAAGGTATCCCTTGCTCGAAAGCCAGTCATATCCGACTCTAGGGTTCAGTGCTCATCTCTGTTTCAAAGCTGAAGAGCCAGCTCTGTCTGCTTCTGCAGACGTGTCCGTGGTCACGTGGCAGGCAATGACTAGACACTTGAGCACACGGAACACTGTTTAGCTTCCCACTGAAGTGGTCCCTATTTATCTACTTGCAATTTCTTGCTTTCAAACTGCTAGGTTGGCAGGAGCTGGGACAGAGACGGGAGCTCACTCCGTCCTGCAGTACTCAGGAATCGAACAGCTGACCTCCCGCCTTCCAGTCAGTATCTTAAGCCACTTGAGCCACTGCAGTCCCTGCTGCCAGAGCCAGGAGGGTGTCTTAAATCAGAATTGGTCCACTGTTTTCTACTTTCAAGACCTAAATACCACTGCAAGATGTAGCTGCAAGATGTAGCTTTTGCAGAAGCAAATCCTATGTATATAGAGTATTTATGATTTACACTTGAGTGAACGGATAACTGGGTTTACTTTATCTGCAGACTTTAAGATGATGCATTTTAGGAATTTTAGCCACCTACCCTTACAGCTCACGGAACTGAGGTGCCTTAGTGTTTAAGACACTAGACCTGACGACAGGAAGGTCAGCAGTTTGAGTCCCGAGTTTACTGCACGACGGGGTGAGTTCGCATCTCTGTCCCTGCTCCTGCCAACCTAGCCATTCGAAAGCAAGAAACTACAAGTAGATGAAGAGGTACCACTTTGGTAGGAAGGTAGCCAGCACCCAATGCACTCCAGTGTCTAGTCGTGGCTGCCACGTGTCCACGAAATGTCTACAAACACAAGTGCTGGCTCTTTGGCTATAAACAGAGACGAGCACTGAACCCTAGAGTCGATTACGATTCGCTTTTGAGTAAGGATGACATTATCCTTAAACCTCACTGCACAAGAAATCCCCTGAAACAAAGCTATTAAATACATTTACATGTTTCTGCAAGGATTTATCTTCCATTTTGGATAGGTACAGATATATTTTTTACGCCAAACGATTCTGGAGTTGCCACCGTGCAGAGATCAGCAGTAAGTGGCCCTCCCAAAATTGCCTGACTACAATCCTCATCAATTCTCACCATAAGATATGCTAGTTATGGCTAATGAGACGTGATGTTTAACGACATTTGGAGTGCCATATGTTCCCCACGCCTGCGACGCTGCATGAATTCCTTCCATAATACCTCCTCGGTGGGCTAATCCGGATTCCTTCAAAAACAAATTCCAAGCTTAAAAAGGTTGGTTTGTGGGAATACAACCCAAATGGGACAGAAGTTTGGCCCACTGCCCACTAAAAAAAGGAGGAATGGTTTGAAGAAAGCATGTTACAGATCAGTGATGGCAAACCTCGGCACTCCAGGTGTTCTTGGGCTTCAATTCCCAGGAGCCCAAGTCTCTGTGAATCCACACAAATGGGTTTAACCCATTCATGTAGATTCACAGAGAATTGGGCTTCTGGGAATTGAAGCCTGAGAACACCTGGGGTGCCAGTAAACCCATTCATGCAGATTCACAATAACTTGGGCTTCTGGGAATTGAAGTCCAAGAACACCTGGGGTGCCAGTAAACCCATTCATGCAGATTCACAATAACTTGGGTTTTTGGGAATTGAAGTCCAAGAATACCTGGAGTGCCAAGATTCGCCATCAGTTATAGATCTAAACAAACACAGAGTTTTTCCATCCCTAGAGTTGCGATTCTAATTGTTTCCAAACAAGGGGCACTAACTGTTTCTTAACAAACGATACACTTGAGACAAACGAGGGAACTTATAACATTACATTGGACTCGAGTTTGTTGGGAGTTTTAGTCACCATCTTCAATACCGCATAATAATCAAAACTCAGTCCCGGCAAACAACTCAAGTGGCCACTTAAGTGGGTGGCATTTCACTTGACACCCGTAATTCAGTCGCTACAGCATTCACCCACCCACCCACTCCCGAGCGAAATCCTATTATCCCAAGACATAATTTTCGGAGACTGCAGTTTCTGAGAAAGCTGGCAGACGATGCGGGAAGCAGACTACGTAACAAAGAGGGATCTCGAAAATTCGTCTCTGGAAGGCAACTTACAGATCTAAGAGAAACAATAAAATTGTTCAAGTGCAGTGACCACTTGAAGAGCAAAACATTTTCTGCGGCAGTGAATTATTTTCCACTTCTTAACATTCTTTAGCCAGCATACAGAGCAGGGACAGAAAGGGTCCCTTCAGTTTAGAAATAGAAATACAGGCTACACTAATAATAATCTCTCATTTTGGTCTTGTTATTTTACTTTTCTCAATAAAGTTGGTCCAAGTCCTTCTGATCCTTTCCACAGAGGGAAGAAAATAAAGCATTAGGTATTTTGTCTCCTCTATAATCTATAGTAGTGATGGCAAACCTTGAATCAACACGTATGCGCAGTAAACCCATTCGTGTGGATTCACTGGGACTCGGGCTTCTGGGAATTGAAGTCCAAGAACAGCTGGAGTGCCAGTAAACCCATTCATGTGGATTCACAAGGGCTTGGGCTTCTGGAAATGTCCAAGAACAGCTGGAGTGCCAAGGTTCGCCATCACTGATCTATAGGAAGGGAGGCAGTCACATCAATTAACACAAAGTATGGAAATTATGAAATGATTTTGTCTCATCCCCTCATGGCAAAAAAAGGCCTGTTCTCTTTCTCAAATCCTCGCTGCGGATGCGACTGTTCGGAAGAGATGATCCAGTATAATCCCAACGTAGTGACAGCTCAGAGTAATGGGAAAACTCTGGCTACAGGGGGACAGGTTTCAATGCGGCCCACGTCCGTCTTCATTGTCGTCCCTTCCTGTTCCATGTGTCCTTTTCCTCCCCCTTCATCCATGCAGGCTTCAAGGTATGCCATCTTTCCTCTGACAGCACTGCGAGGGGGGCACACTCCAATCATACATGTAAGACAGTCTGAGCTTAACCTCCTCTTTGCAAAGCCTCCCTTCTTTCGCCAGAGTCTGATGCTTCTCCAGAATGTCCTCAATGCTCTGCTTATGAGTCACAATGTACTTGTTGTTGCATCCTCGCGACTTGTACTCCGTGTCGAAACGGGGATCGTGGACCCTCTTCACATCCACCGGAGCGAGCCAGGCCCCCAAAGAGACGTCTTCGCTCTGCCAGATGTTGAGATAGTCCCGGCTGAGGCGCAAGTAGCGCACCAGGTCGGCGGAGATGACGTAGCCGCCTCCGAGGGCGTAAGGCAAGTAGTAGTCGCAGAGGAGCCAGGCATTTTCTTTCCACTTGCCCCCCGACTTCACGCGGCCGCGGCCAGAAAAGAAGCCCCAGTACAGGCGGTGCGGCTCCTTGGCCCGCAGTTCTTCCACCAGGACGTCTAAACGGACAAAGGTGTCGTCGTCGGCCTTGAGGACGAAGCGGAAGTCCAGGTGCTGGTCCAACCAGACGTACATGGCCAACACCTTGGCGGTCAAGTTTTCATACGAGTCTCGGAGGTCTGGAAGGAATAACAAGTCCCGATGTCGGCTCTGCTCCACCTCCAACGTACGAAGCTCCTCGCCGGTCAACCCTCCAGTGCCCACTACAAAACGGAACCAGATGTCTCCTCCAGGGGCCCGCCCGCCCGCCGAGAGCCAGGTGCTGCGGATGATGCTCCGCCGTTCGGTGTACTTAGGGCCGCTCACCACCAGCACGGCCAAGAAGGCAGTCTCCTCAGGGGCAGGGGCCGGGACAGCAGCGGCCGGAGGAGGGTGCGGCCCACCAACTGCCCCGAACCGGCCCACTTGCTGGTGGGGCAACCCCCAGCCCTGGGAGGGCTTGAGGCCTTCGGAGGTGCACTTGGCCAAGTAAAGCAAGACCAGGCCGAAGAGGGAGAGGCCGCCCAGGCCCAGGGCTGTCTTGTGGCGGCAGAGCAGTCGGAGCAGCTTCATGGTGGGTGCCAACCTAGGGGGCCTTCCACCTTGGAGAGCTCTCCCTGCACAGCTCCTATCCCCAGCTAGGGCAGCCACCAACTAAGCTCCTCCCCCTCAGGGGGCGGGGTTCCCAATGGCAGCTCAGCCCCCTTAGCTCCACCTCCTTAGGGAGTCAGAGCCAATCGCCTTCCCTCCTCTCTGAGGGGTACCCCGTTAGCCTCTCGCTTTCACTTCAGACCCCCCCAAGCCCCGCCCACACCACGGCTCCTCCCACAACGACCAGTTCAGCCCCGCCCTCCGGTCCGGGCGCGAGGCCAAGGCCCCGCCCCTTCTCAGTTTCCTTCTAACCCCCTCAGCGTTTTTTATTATTATTATTACTACTAACTATATCAAAGCGGGAATAAAGGCTACGGGTGGCAATTTGGGACACACCTCCTCCTCAAACCGTGTTCGCGCTTCCCCTCAGGTCCAGGAGCCCCTTCAATGGCGGCTTCATTGTCTTCCTTTCCTCACAGGAATATGAACATATCCTTCTCTTCGCGCCTTTATTTAAGGCCGGGCGAAGAAGTTTAGGGTCTCGCTCCGTCCGGCGTCGTCAATTTTCTCCTCAGGCGACGGGGAAGGAAAATGCGAATGAATAGAAATGTCTGTCTTTAATGGATGGGGCATTATATAGCGCCACGTGACCCTCAACGCCGCCTCAACCGTCGTCGCCCGCCATATTTAGTGAGGGCAAACGAAGCCCAAAGCTGTCCTCTGTCAAAGGTTTGCTCACTGTCGTAGCCGCCATTTTGTGTCAGGGCAGCCGAAGCGGCTTCGGCCTCGATTTTGAATGAAGGCAATCTTTCTCTCCCGGGCAACCTGAGGGAACGTTAGGCAAAGGAGTTTTATTTAAGCAGTCGTGATGACAAAAAATGATATGTGAATTTATTTTAAACTGAGAAGATGTAAAAAGGGACCTTGCTGCGGTGAAGAAGAGGCACAACTGTCAGACTCAAGGAGAGAAATAGTAATTCATTTGACCAAAGTAAAGATGGCGAACCGCGCCTCAGTTGCCCTAAATAAAGATGCCTGACACTGGTTTTATGACACACAAACACCCAACCTGTCTGAGACGATAGGCCAGCAAAGTGACGCCTCTTTCGTAGTTCCGAAATACTTTTTAAATTATAATTTCATCTCTCAGACTCAAGGAGAGAAATATTAATTCTTTCGACCAAAGTAAAGATGGCGACCTGAGCCTCAGTTGCCCTAAACAAACATGTCTGACTCTGGGTTGTTTTTTTAAATGACGACACGCCCCAAACATTTCTGAGACGATAGGCAAGCAAAGAGACGCCTTTTTCCCGAAATACTTTTAAAATTAATAATTTTAATGGTTTAGTTGTTAGGGAGATGACCATAGTAGGAGACCACGTGGGCCAAGTTCAGCTTGGCCGACCAAACTACTAGGGGTCTTTGCGTCGCGCAGGCAATGCCAACGGCGACCCTCCAAGAGGGGGCGGAAGAGGCGGGGCCACAGCGTCACTGAAGGTGCCGAGTGGCGTTTCCTGTTTCCGGTCAGGCTGGAGGCTAATAGGCAACTCTTGGCAGGCGAGCTGGGAATGCGGACCTCCCGGGCAGGTAAGACAGAGCCCCTTGGCTGGGGGAAGGGCGGGCTGGTGCCTCTGCCCATGTGCAGAGTGCCTTTTAGGTCCCCCATGGTGGGGAATGGGTGGGTGCGAGAAAGGTCTTTTGAGCATGTGCAGAGTGCCATTCAATTTGATATTTTAATTAATTAATTAATTAATTGCATTTATATGTCGCCCATTTGGGTGCTCGTTTCAGGCAAACTCACTTCCAGGCCAGGGAAAATAGTGGAATAGCTGTTTAGCATGGAAAGAAAGACCAGAAGGGATGCTTTTATGGGATGTATGTATGCCATACATGTTTCCAAATGTGCCTTCCTTTTCTTGAATGGTCTGTTGTGTTGTTTACAAACTAACATTGACCAGGTTGTGTTATAGATTATGATCCTGACACTACATATACTGTGGTGGTTTAGTGGTTAAAAGACGCTGAACTTGATTACTCAGAGATTGGCAGTTTGAGACCCGAGTACTGCATGCCGGAATGAGCTCCCATCTCTGTCCCAGCTCCTGCCAACCTAGCAGTTCAAAAGCAAGGAATTGCAAGTTGATAAACAGGTACCAGTTCAGTAGGAAGGTAAACCACGTTCTGTGCACTCCAGTGTTTAGTTATGCCTGCCACATGTCCATGGAAACATCTGCAGACATAGACAGTGCTGGCACTTTGGCTATAAGCAAAGATGAGCACTGAGCCCTATAGTCAGATACGACTGTCTTTCGAGCAAGGGTGACCTTTACCTTATTACATATATAAGGAATAAACCCCTTTTTGTTGTTCAGTCGCACAGTCGCTTCCGACCCTTTGCGATGACCCCATGGACCACTGTCCGCCAAGGCACTTCTGTCCTCCACCCTCCTCCTCAACTCGCTTAACCCCTTTACTGCAGTGCTATGTGCTGCTGACTATATTTTTATGGGCAATCTGGGTCTATACCAGAGGTTCTCAACATTTCCCCACTGCAGGCCAGACTATACCCTCACAGACAGCTGAGCGGGCCGGATACGTGGTTCACCCCCGCTGTAAACGTTGCCATAAACTGTGTCCACGGCTGTTGTAAACATATTTGTGATAGCAATGGGTGCATTTACCGTGCGTTTTTGGCTGTTTTCGCTGCTTCTGGTGGCAGGAACAAGGATGGCACATTTTGGGCTGTTTTTGCTATTTCTGCCACTTCTGGCAGTGGCAGTTGGAAGCAAGGACGGCAGGCTGCATGAAATGCCACATCTGGCCATAGGTTGCGAACCCCTGTTCTATACTGTGTCTTCCTGAAAGAGAGGGTGCGTATCTCTGAATGCGTTAGCTTCATTTTTATGGATGAAGTGTATAGAAATCAGGGCTATGATCAAGGGTTTATTATTCCAGGACAGTTCAGAAAACCAGCTGATACTTGTTTGGTACATAAAACCACAGTGTCTGAATTTGAACAGGTGGATGGCTGGTCCTTTTCTGAACTAATCAAGCGGCGCTGTCACATTGTATAGGGCTTAATTATATGAGTTAAATGTTTGAGCTAAATGAAGATGCTAATCCCAAAACTTCAGGCTCCAGATGTCCTGAGATTAGTTTCCAGAGGCTTGGCCCATCGTTTCGGAAGTTGTGATCCAAGAATGCCTGAGGGCAGCCTCTTATTCAGTTCCTAAGTAAAGGTTTCCCTTGCTCGAAAGCCAGTTGTATCCGACTCTAGGGGCCAGTGCTCATCTCTGTTTCTAAGCTGAAGAGCCAGCGTTGTCTGCTCCTGCAGACGTTCCCGTGGTCATGTGGCAGGCATGACTAGACACCGGAGCGCACAGAACGCTGTTACCTTCCCACCGAAGTGGTCCCTATTTATCTACTCGCAATTTCTTGCTTTCAAACTTCTAGGTTGGCATAAAAACACAATGCACATAGTCATAGAATTAGCCAGATTTAAGGTGACAATCTATGATTAAATCCTCCCTTGCGTGGATGCCAGTCGAATCCAACTCTAGTGGGCAGTGCTCATCTCCATTTACAGCCAAAGAGCCCGCACTGTCTGCATCTGCAGACGTTTCTGTGGCCACGTGGCAGGCATGACTAGATGCCGGAGCACAGGGAACATTGCTACTTTTCCTGCTGAAGCGGTATATGTTTATCTACTTGCAATTTCTCGCTTTCAAACCGCTAGGTTGGTATGAGCTATGACAGATGAAGAGGTCTCACACTGTCTCATAGTGCTTGGGTCTCGAACTGCTGACCTTCTGGCTGTCAAGCTTAGCATCTTAACTTCAAAGCCACTGCATCCCGTACTCTATGGTTAACTAGGGTTAAAGTGACAATCCGTTGTTAAAACGTAAGCAGGCTTAGCTGTACATGGGGCTCATTTGTGCCTGATAAAAACTGCTAGCTCAGCTCCTGAGCTTAAAAAATACAATCAAATGATGTGGATCTATGTTTCCTCCATCAGTTTGCCTTCTCAGGTCATTCGCTGGTCTTGCCTGTCTTCTAAATTGCTGACCCTTTTGAGGAGGAAGCGGCGCCATGGTTTCCAAACGAGCCGTCATCTGCAGCCTGGGCTCCATCTATTTATCCCTCCTCTTCGTTTTCCTGCTCATGGACGTCTATGCTCGGCCTGCCAACAACTCGGCTCTAAAGGAGAAAGTGGCGGCGGCCGATGGCGCCAATGTCAACAAAGAGGAAAATGAGATTTTGCCCCCGGACCACTTGAACGGAGTGAAGATGGAGATGGATGGCCATCTCAACAAGGAATTCCACCAGGAAGTCTTTCTGGGGAAGGAGATGGAGGAATTTGATGAAGATTCGGAGCCGCGGAGGAATAGGAGGAAACTCATGGCTATTTTCTCCAAGTGAGTGTTTCCCCCTGAGCAGTTTCATTGGGGTCTGAAAATGAGATAGGGCAGCCTTCCCTGGTCTTGGAGTGGAGATTTGGGTCTCTGGAGACAACTCCAAATTTCTTCTCTACTGTCATAGAAAAACTGAGCTGGGAGGGCTTTTGGGGCCATCGAGTTCAACCCCTTGCTTAGTGCAGAAATCCAGATCAAAGTCTATTGCTATTGTGTGTAGTGATTTATTCCTTACTGTTACTTTCAGAGCAGCTTTGACTTCACTTTCTAGAACTGTGTGTTCTTAGAATCAATGAGTTGGAAGGGGCCTTTGAGACCATTGAGTTCATCCTGCCCCTCTACCCAGCAGCCCAATAAGAACGCTTCCTCCCTCCCCTCAGCACAGAGTTGATCACCCCTCTGCCCAGCAGCCCAATGGGAATACTTCCTCCCCCAGCACATAATTTGCCCCGCCCCTCTACCCAACAGCCCAATGGGAACCCTTCCTCCCTCTCCCTACCACAGAGTTCGTCTCGCCCCTCAGTTTGGGAACCCAGTCTTTCAAAGGTTCGCCATCATTGGGGTACACAATGAATGCTGTGATGTTTTAATTTAATTTTTAATTTAATTGTCACGTTTCATTTTGCCCAGTTGCTGCTTGGACAACTTGACTTGGGAGAATAATTTACTGCAGGCTCTAAAATCTTTGGATCAGCGACAGCCTCCCAGACGTCTTGTTTGCAAATTAAAACGTCCATTATTAAGCGTGGAGCCGATAAGCAGCTGGGCCATAATGAAACTGTAAAGCTGATTAGTGTCTTTGAAGGCCGATTAGCGACTTAGGACTGTTTGCGTTTCCCGGTCTTCCTTTCTGATGCATTTCCCCCTGATTTTGTAGGGAAGAGGCAGGGTTGGGGGTAATCTGTTTGTTGCCATCCTGACCTCGTAAATAAGTTAGCGGTGCTAGAAGGCATGCACTTTTCCTGACCGGTAGCCTCGGGAGCAGAGGTTGAACATTTGATCGGAAGTCTTTAGAAGCTCAGGACTTTATCTGTTTTATTTTTTTAAAGACACAAGCCTCTGGTGGGCGGGGAGGGGAATTTAGCTGAACTTTGGAAGGGATTTTCTCTTCTGAGCAAAGTAAAAAAATTAATGAAACGGCCCGCTTGAAAGAGCCGGTCTCTGAACCGCCACTCTTGATTTTTCTAAGCAGCTTTTGCTTCTTAAAGAAAGTGCCCTCCAGGTACACCGTTTCATTGCAAGGATAAATGCTTGAGTTATTGTCTGGTGGATGGAAAACAGACTCCATTAAAGTCCATCGTCCTGTGCAGCTCTTGATGGTTGTTCCCATCTGAAGCCTTCGCTGCCTTCTGTTCATAATATCAAGGAACAGGCGGGGGGGGGGGGGACATTTGCATCTCAAGCAATCTTAAGCGTTGGGGATAGAAACTAACTCTCCAATTTTTTTGTCTGCCTGGCTTTGCATTCTCTGTGCCAGTGGGTGGCAAATCTATGGCATGCATCCCAGGGTGGGCACTCAGGAGCCCTCTGTGTTGGCACGTGCGTTGTTGCCCCAGCACAGAGTTTTCCTCGCCCCTCTGCCCAGCAGTCGAATAGGAGTGCTTCCTCCCTCCCCTAGCACAGAGTTTGCTCCGCCTCTCTGCCCAGCAGCCCAATAGGAGCGCTTCCTCCCTCCCCCTAGCACAGAGTTTGCTCCACCCCTCTGTCCAGCAGCCCAATAGGAGCGCTTCCTCCCTCCCCCTAGCACAGAGTTTGCTCCACCCCTCTGTCCAGCAGTCCAATAGGAGCGCTTCCTCCCTCCCCCTAGCACAGAGTTTGCTCTGCCCCTCTGCTCAGCAGTCCAATAGGAGCACTTCCTCCCTTCCCCTAGCACAGAGTTTGCTCCGCCCCTCTGCCCAGCAGCCCAGTGGTGGCGAATCTATGGCACGCGTGCCAGAGGGGGCACTCGGAGCCCCCTCTGTGGGCATGCGTACCGCCCCCCAGCACAGAATTCACCCTGACCCTTCTCCCCAGCAGCTCAATAGGAGCGCTGAGCAGAGGTTGGAATAGTCGCGATTTCCTCGGCTTTCCATGGGCCTGCCGGGCAGGTAACCGGACTCTTTTGTCTGCGTTTATCCTACAGAGTCGACATCAACAGGGACAAGAAGATCAGTGCGAAGGAGATGCAGCGGTGGATCATGGAGAAGACAGAAGAACACTTCCAGGAGGCTGTAGAGGAGAACAAGATGCACTTCCGGGCAGTGGATCCGGACGGTGATGGTAGGAATTGATCAGCAATCAGTGCTTGGCTTAGTCTAAGCGGTTGTTGTTGTTTTACTTGCAGCGATCTGTGTTGGGCACCTGAGTGGAAACTTCGCAGATGTAAATGGAACGCATAGAATGTTGCTACCTTTCCTGCCAAAGTGGTACCTATTGATCTACTTGCAATTTCTTTCTTTCGAACTGCTAGGTTGACAGGAGCTGGGACAGAGACGGGAGCTCACTCCACCATGCACCATTCAGGTCTCGGCCTGCCGACCTTCCGTTTCTGAAGTTCAACGTCTTAACCACTCAGCCACTGCAGTCTCTCCATCATGCAGTACCGGGCTGTAAATTGGCAGGTTTTTTTTTTTTGATCTTTATTTCCTGAGACTGGTTGTGTCTTTTCCAGGTCACGTCTCCTGGGACGAGTATAAAATCAAGTTTCTGGCAAGCAAAGGGATGAACGAGAAGGAAGTTGCCGAGAAAGTAAGAAACAACGAGGAGCTAAAGATTGACGAGGAAAGTAAGTAGTGTCGATGGTTTCCCCCTTCTCTCCGGACAACCCTAAATAATTTTAACCTCTTTCCCTTGCTTGGATTAGGTTATAATATAATCCTGCACATTGAGGATTATGCTATATAGTTTGCTTCCTTCATCTTTTCTTCTGTTGTGTTTTAGCTCAGGGATTCTCAAGGCTCTCCAGATGTTCTTGGACTTCAATTCCCAGAAGCCCTGATCCGCAGGTGTGCTGACTTGGGCTTCTGGGAATTGAAGTCCAAGAACACCTGGAGAGTCAAGTTTGAGGAACCTTGTTCTATATCAGTGATGGCCAACCTTGGCACTCCAGGTGTTCTTGGACTTCAATTCCCAGAAGCCCAAGTCAGCACTCCTACTGATCAGGGCTTCTGGGAATTGAAGTCCAAGAACAACCAGAGTGCCAAGGTTCACCATCACTGTTCTAGATCAACCAGCCATAAATGAAACCCGTCTGCTGAATGTTTACCCTTCCTGTATTTCCCACCGCTTGATAAATTGTCATTCCACTCACAAAATTCCAACACACTTTTTTTATCCTCACTGCAATTTTTTAGTGTGGTTTAAGCTGAGGTCTAAGCTCTGGAGCTGAGTTCAAGTTCAACAAACTGGTTTACATGCCTCAAATGAGTTCTAGAATCAATAGACCCTACCTAGTTAAACCTTGGTAGTGCAGTGGTTAAACTGCTATCTTGCAACCACAAGGTTGTGAGTTCGATCCTGACCAGGGATCAAGGTTGACTCAGCCTTCCATCCTTCCCAGGTGGGTAAAATGAATCCCCAGCATGTTGGGGACAAAATGCTATTTAACTTGTGAACCGCCCTAAGAGCACGCTAAGTGCGATTGCTGTGGATTTACGCAGTGCATGTGGCTTTTCTGGTTACAGTAAGCATTTAAAAATGGCCAGTAAGTAGCTTAAACCATTTTAAAAAAATAAACGGGAGCCCTCTTGGGATCAGTAGAAGGACTCGTACCAAGTATGAACGATATAATTCAAAGCAAAGTGTTAGAGGGAGAACTTTTGTAGGTTGGAGCAGGCACAGCTATCGGTAAACTTTATCCACGTGTGCCAGGAGTTATTAACCTTTTTAAGCCAGGGGCCAGGTCACGTTCCCTCAGACAGCTTCGGGGTCTGGATGGCCATTTTGCCCTTCTTCCACCACATGACACTTCCTGGTGTGGTGGAGGTGGTGGGGGGAGCACATGAAATGGTGCTGTGGACTGCATCCGGCCCACAGGTTGAGAATCCCTGGTTTATGCCATGCAAGCGTTGAACCTCATTTCTATGCATGATGCGCATGCCTGTCTTCATCATTCTGTCAAGAGCAAACACGTCACGTGGGGCAAAACAGCCCATCTGGCAATCTGCTAACACTCTGTTATGAAGGAACGAGGCTGCATTAAACGGAGCGGCTTCCAACTTCCATATTGTGCTCTTTTGCTCATTTGTCAGCATCGCTCAGAGCTTGCTGTTGAGAAATATGCTTTCCTTTCTGTCACACTTACATATCTCTGTAGACTACGCTTAGTTCTGATCTTAATTCTCTGGCACCCATTTCTACATCCCATAAACCAGGGGATAGTTTGCTTCTCCAAATGCAAGTGAGCTCCCGGTATTACTGATTGTTGCCTGTGTTGACAGCATTTTTTTTTTTAAAAAAAACTTTCCTAGCAAGCCAGGATCGCAAATCATGGCTTAATCATGGTTTAAAGTAACCAGGATCCCTAAGTTCGGAAGCATTAGCCATCATTTAAGAGCACTTAATGTTGACAGTATTAAAAATTGAAGCTTTCATAGCAAGCCAGGATCATAAGCTATGATGTAATCTTGGTTTTAAGTAACTGGGATTCCAAAGTCCATTTTGAAAAGTCAAAATGTCAAAAAAGTCAAAAAGTCGTTCCCACGGGGTTAGGTATCATCAATATGCAGATGATACCCAGTTATGCATCTCTGCCCGTGGGGACCCAAGCGGTGCGGTGGAAGTCCTTTCCAGGTGCCTGAAGGCTGTTAAGGTCTGGATGGGGGACAACGGGCTACAGCTGAATCCCGGCAAGACTGAGTGGCTGTGGGTACGGGGTCCTGTGTTAACACAGGAGTTGCCACCTTTGGTGCTGGATGGGGCAGTTCTGCCCCAAACAGACCCGGTGCATAATCTGGGGGTCCTCCTGGACTCACGGCTACTGTTCGAAGAGCAGGTGGCAGCCGTGGCCAGGAGGGCTTTTGCACAACTTCGTGTAATACACCAGTTACGCCCCCTCCTAGACCGGGACTCCTTGCTCATGGTCACACATGCCTTGGTCACCTCCAGACTTGATTACTGTAATGCGCTCTACATGGGGCTGCCCCTGATGACCATCCGGAGACTCCAGCTGGTACAAAATGTGGCGGCCCGGGTAGTGGTGGGGTGTGGGCGTTATGCTCGTGCTTCGCCGCTACTCCGGGAACTGCATTGGTTGCCAGTATGTCTCTGGGTGCAATTCAAGGTGCTGGTTATTACCTTAAAGCCCTATATGGTAGTGGGCCAGGATACCTAAGAGACCGCGTCACCCCAAGAACATCTGTCCGGCCCACCAGGGCGGATCGGAGAGGCTCCCTTGTTGTTCCTTCAACGAGAGAGGTGCATCTCGCCTGTACTAGGAGGAGAGCCTTCTCCGTGTCCGCCCCGACCCTCTGGAACCTCCTGCCCACCGAACTGCGCCTGCAGACGGAGCTCTTGCCCTTCCGGAAGGGCTTGAAAACCTGGCTGGCAGGACATATTTGGGGACCAGGGAACATGGGTTCCCATACTAAGTGGCTTATTTAAGGAGTGCCATTCTGGGTCTGAACTATGGGAATACCGGCGTGCAGTTTTGTACTGTTTTTAACTTTAGATAACTTTTAAACTTTTACGATTTTATATGTTTTTATCTTTTACCTTTATTTTATCATGATGTAAGCCGCCCAGAGTCGGGTTCTCCCGAGTGGGGCGGGGTAATAAATTTAATAAAATAAATAAATAATAAATTTAAAATCAGATGTCAACAAAGTATTGTGGCGGTTCTAGAGGAGGAGAGAGAGAGAGATTGGGTGTTAAGTGTTGGACACATACATTTTCACCAGGGGTCATGGCTTATGACCCCTGGTTACATTGGCTGATCAGTGCTTTGTGGAATTGACTGAGGCTTCTGGGAAATGAAGTCCAAAAACCAAAGGTTGGGTAAAACTTATGCTAGAGAGTCAATAGCTCAAACCCATCAATTTGTTAAAAAATGTCGCTGGCTCAGATTCTGGAAATTATAACAATCAGTGCTGCACAGGGTTGATTTTTTCCCTCCCCCCCCCCCCAAAAAAAAAACCACGCTTCTTGTTTAAAACTTCTCAAAACCTGACTGACGAAGATGTGTTCTTGTCTCCTCATCTTGCCAACCCCAAATTTTCAGCACAGGAAGTCCTTGACAACCTGAAGGACCGCTGGTACCAAGCCGACAATCCGCCCGCAGATCTCTTGCTCAACGAGGAGGAATTCCTGTCTTTCCTTCACCCGGAGCATAGCAGAGGGATGTTGAAGTTTATGGTCAAGGAGATTGTACGGGACTTAGGTACATCTGTCTGTCACCTTATGATCAGCGGAAATGCTTAACACTCATTCCGTCCTGCAGTACTCAGGTCTCGAACTGCCGAACTGCCACCTTCCAGTCGGTGTCTTAGCTGCTTTAGCCGCTCCAGTCCCCTAGGAAGGGGTTAACTGGTGCCTTTAGGATTCCACTTGCCTTTTGCAATGCTTTCAGGGGCCAGAAGGTGGCAGCCGTAACCCACGTCTTCAGTATTCTCTTTCTGCTTTCTTACTACACCGTATTTTCTTTCTACAGATCAAGATGGCGATAAGAAACTCACCCTTTCTGAGTTCATCTCTCTACCTGTCGGCACCGTGGAGAACCAGCAAGCCCAGGATATTGACGACGACTGGGTAAAAGACCGGAAGAAGGAATTTGAGGAGGTCATCGACGCTGATCACAATAGCATCGTGACGATGGACGAGTTGGAGGTGAGCGTCTCAGAAATGCCTGGCCACGAACTCTGCAAAGGCTCGCCTGTGTCTCAAATCATAACCATCTCCATGGCAGGAATTTGAAATTATCCCTGAGATACAGTAATAATAATTGTGTGTCACTGAATCAATGCTGGGTTTTCTAGTTAGAAAATCCACAGAAGTGATTTACCATCATTTTCCTTTAGGGGGAGCTCTTGGGACTGTTCAGTTTGCCTAGGGCAGTGATGGCGAACCTTGGCACTCCAAGTGTTCTTGGATTCAGTTCCCAGAAGCCCTGATCACCTGGAGTGCCAAGGTTTGCCATCATGGTCCTAGGGTTACAAAGGCTGGCTCTTCTCCCTGGAGGCAGCAGCAGGGAATCAAACTCCCAACCAAATACTTAGACCACTGAGCTATTAAGCCAGCATAGTTGTGTACCATGAAGTTGATTCTGACTTCCAGCGACCCTTTCCATGGTTTTCTAGGTAGAGAGTTGCAGAGAAGTGGTTTTACCATTCCCTTCCACTAGGGGAGCTCTTGGGACTGCAGCTTGCCCAAGGCTATATAGGCTGGCCCTTCCTCCCTGGAGGTACAACACGGAATCAAACTTCCATCCTCTGGTTCAGCAGCCAGATATACAATGGTACCTCAGTTTACAAATTTAATGAGTTATCCGGGACGTTTCATATTGCAAAAACTTTATCAACTGAAACACAGTTTCCCATAGGAATGCATTGACTACCTTTTTTTCTGACCTCTGGAATGAATTAATTGGTTCTCAATGCACTCCTATGAGAAACTACATTTTGATTTACAATTTTTTTCAGTTTGTGAAAACCTTTTTTTCTGACCTCTAGAATTGGTTCTCAATGGACTCCTATAAGAAACTACATTTTGATTTACAATTTTTTTTCAATTGATGAAAACCTTTTTTCTGACCTCCGGAATGGATTAATTGGTTCTCAATGCATTCCTATGAGAAACCACATTTTGATTTACAAATTTTTTCAGTTTACGAATTCGTAAACCGGGGCATTATTTTTAATGGATTTTTATTAGTAAACCGGAAATTACATTAACCGAGGCGTTTGTAAACCGAGGTACTACTGGATAACTATATGTGCCCCTTCCTTTATTCTTCCCAAGCTCGTTCACTCTATTTTTGGAAAAGCTTTCCTTTCTTCCAGAAGGGATTCTTCAGGAACACAGATACAGTAAAACCTCATATAACACTAAAACCTGGTTCCACAAGTCTTGGTGTTATATGATTTTTAGTGTTATCTGATGCATGTTAAAATCCTATGGGATCCATAGAGATACATTGTAACCACACAGGCTTTAGCGGTTGTTATCTGAAGCATCCCATAGGATCTTAATGTTATCTGATGCAATTCTTCCCCCCAGATTCCTTAATGTTATGCGATTTTAGTGTTATTCGATACTAATGTTATATGAGGTATTACTTGTATAGGTCTTTCCCAGCCTGTACGGAAAGGGTTGAGTCTTGGACCCTTAGCCATCCATTTTGGGCTTGTGGCGGCCTATTGAGGACGATCCGCCACCGCCGCCACTTTTCCGACCCTTTCTTCTCTCCCCAGGAATATATGGACCCCATGAACGAGTACAATGCCTTGAACGAAGCAAAGCAAATGATCGCCGTCGCCGACGAGAACCAGAACCACCACCTGGAGCTGGAGGAGATTTTGAAATACAGCGAGTATTTCACGGGCAGCAAACTCATGGACTACGCCCGGAACGTCCACGAGGAGTTCTGAACCCCCCCTTCCCCGGGGGTCAGTCCCCTGCGGCTCTCAATTGCACCTTGCTTTCTGACATGAACACAAAAGAAAGTCATTCTCTTTTTTTTCTTTATTTTGCTGCTATCGCTGTGTCCGCTGTGCATAAACGGTTGTGTGGCTCTATAGACTTTTTTGTATTAAAGAGAGCGGGAAAAACCGTCCATGGATATCAAAGTAAGATAGAGTTAGCGCCTCTCGTTTCTTGGCGAGAGAGAACTTTGTACAGCCAGCAGGGCAGGATTTGAACGACTTGCCAGTTAATCTCTTTCCTCCCCTTTCACAGTCTCGGTTGGACTTTCTGAAGACGGTTGCATTCGATTTTTCTGGATCTCTTCAATTACAGGGGGTTCCCAGTCTTTTCACGCCAGGGGCTGGGTCACATGCTCTCAGCCAGCTATGAGGGCCGGACGGTCATTTTGACTGCACGAAGGGGGCGGCCATTTTGTCCCGACAAAAGGATGGCCATTTTGTTTCTCGAATGCCCTTAGAGGGGTGGGGGTTGGGTCACATGAAATGGGGCTGGGGCCGGCCTGCAGGCCTTGGATTGGGAACCACTATTCAATTATCTACAGACCAGACCTTTTGAAGGGTTGGAGAGGAAGACGAAGGCTAGGATTGCACATGCTTTTGTCAGGAAAAGAGTCGGGGGGTTTGTCTTGTTCTTGTATCTGCGGGGATGTGTTGACTCCAACCCAACCAAAGAGATGGTGGGGATAGCCGGCATCTCCGAAATCTGGAGCCCCGTTCCGCTCGGACAGTAAGGATTTGGGGTTGTTGTTTTTTTGAGACTCTGTCGGTTTGTTCCGGCAGTTTTCTTTGTGAAAACTGTTAGCAGATTTCATATTTAGGTGTCAACAGGGTAGTGTCACATCGTTCACCAACCCACCCGCCAAATTTGACCCATGAGGCGGTTTTTGGATCCACCGCTCCGATGCAAAAAAATGGAAACCCAGTGGCATTTTGTAAAAATAAAAAATTAGATCTGAATGCACACCTATCCAGGAAAAGAAAATTTCTCCGACTTCATCCGCGCCGAACTGAAAAATCCACTCTTGGAAACTCTCCTCTTAGATTTTTTAAGGAGGCCATGAAATCGACTTTTTTCTTTTCTTTTTACCTTCGTGCGCCTTCCGAAATTGTCCCTCTCCGCCTTGGGATGATACCGTTGTGGTGCAGCCGTAGCTTCTGGGTAGATAAAAACGGACTGCCAGAGAGGGTGGGATTTTGTACCCATGCCCTCGTCACTCTTTTAAGAAGAAGAAGAATTTTGTGTCAGAAATAATTCTGGGTTGAAAGGATTTTTGCTGGAGAAACTCCGCTCAGGGACGCCCGAACGAGGCTCTTTTCATGTCCCCAAGATAAGAAGAGTTGGGCCCTCAATCCGTCATGCAGTACCCGGGTCTTGAACTGCCCACTTGTCAGCCTTTTAAGAAGACTGGGTGAAATCTGCCTGCCCTACGGAAAGCCAACATATATGTACACACAAAAAGAGACCTCGGTGCAGGAGGACAGAATGAGCTCCCTTCTCTGTCTCAGCTCCTGCCATCCTCACAGTTCGAAAGCAAGACATTTGCAAGTAGATAAAGAGGTACCTCTGGGGGGGGAGGTAACGGTGTTCCATGCACCTAAAGTGTCCAGTTATGCCTGCCACATGAGCACGAAAACGTCTGCAGGCACAGACAGCGCTGCCTCTTTGGCTGTAAATGGAGCTGAGCACTGAACCCTAGAGTTGGATACGACTGGCTTTCAAGCAAAGGTGACCTTTACCTAGTTGTAGGGATTGCGGTGGCTTCGTGGTTAAGACACTGAACTTCATGACCGGCAGGTTGGCAGTCCAAGACCCGACAGAGTGAGCTCCTGTCTCTGTCCCAGTTTCCTCCAACCTTGATAGACCAGACTATTAAGGGATCGTTTTCCATTTGTTTCACTGCCGTGCTCTTCAGGTGTGACCAAAAATTTTCATGACTGGGTGGCCCAGCACAATGTCTGTTTGTGATATCTAGCAACAGCCAACCTAGCAGTTCAAAAGCAAGACATTGCAAGTAGATAAATAGGTAACACTTCGTTGGGAAAGGTAACAGTGTTCCGTGCACTCTGGTGTCTAGTCCTGCCTGCCACGTGTCCACGGAAGCGTCTGCAGACGCAGACAGTGCTGGCTCTTTGGCTATGAAACCGAGATGAGCACTGAACCCTAGAGTCGGATATGACTGGCAGGTGTCATACTCTTCTGCAGAACCGCTTACGGTGCTCCTCAAGCAACAAATTCTGCTTGTAAGAAATATATACCATGCTGTTAGCATTGAAACAGACCCAAAACGTGGCTTAGAAATGCTTGTCGGGTTATTTTTCAAAATTGGAATTGTTTTAAATGGGTTGAATTCAGATCTCGTTCTTTCTACGAAGAAACCCAGATTTTCTTTAAAAAAAATCCTACAGTTGAATCTTCCTTAATATAATGTAAATACATCTCATGAATTTGTGTGTGTGTCCTTTAATCTGTCTCCTATTTTGTTTAAATACCGTATATACTCGAATATAAGCCGAGGTACATGGCAGAAAGTGAGGAGGACCTAAAGAAGCTCCTAATTAGGTTGAAAGAAGAAAGTGAAAAAGCTGGCTTGAGACTCAATATCAAGAAAACCAAGATCATGGCAACAGGCCCTCTCAGTCCCTGGAAAATAGATGGGGAAGAAGTAGAAGCAGTGACAGATTTTACTTTCTTAGGATCTAAGCTCACTGCAGATGGTGATTGCAGCCATGAAATAAAAAGGCGACTGATTCTTGGGAGGCAAGCAATGAGAAACCTGGGGAGCATAGTGAAAAGTAGAGCCATCACATTGCAAACAAAAATTCGCATAGTCAAGGCAATGGTATTCCCTGTTGCAATGTATGGTTGCGAGAGTTGGACCATTAGGAAAGCTGAACGGAGAAGAATAGACGCCTTTG
The DNA here is from genome assembly GCA_030440675.1 of Furcifer pardalis. Lineage (NCBI taxonomy): Eukaryota > Metazoa > Chordata > Lepidosauria > Squamata > Chamaeleonidae > Furcifer > Furcifer pardalis. The sequence continues at coordinate 40,508,295 of CP126891.1, forward strand.
AGATGTGGTGTTGGAGGAGAGTTTTGAGAGTCCCATGGATAGCGAGGAGAACAAATAGGTCAATCTTAGAAGAAATCATTCCTGACTGTTCCTTAGAAGGTCAAATAATAAAGATGAGGCTAAAGTACTTTGGACATCAAAGGAGAAGAGATGATTCACTTGAGAAAGCTTTGATGCTTGGAAGGGTCGAGGGCAAAAGAAGAAGGGGACGGCCCAAGATGAGATGGCTAGATGGTATCGTGGAGACAATGGGCACAGAGCTGAGCGAGTTGAGGGGGATGGTGGAGGACAGGAGTGCCTGGCGGTCAGTGGTCCATGGGGTCGCAGAGGGTCGGAATCGACTGTGCGACTGAACAACAAACAAACCTAATTTTGAACTGAAAACACAGGAAAATAGATTGACCCGAGTATAAGCCGAGGACGGGAAACGCAGCAGCTGCTAATGAATTTCAATAATCAAAATACATGAAAATATGGTACAATTAACTAAATTATTGATGCATCTCGATCCAATGCGGTCTTGGCTGTTGACGCCGAGTATAAGCCGTTTCCGATGTTGACGGGAGCCGACGTCCTCGTCTTGTGGTGGGGAGTTCCGCAGGTGAAACACCAAATATGTGAAGCTTTGATTTTCCTTTTCGTTAGACAGGATGCAGACGTCAATGGGCCGACGGGCATTTGTGTGTTTAAACCGTTACATCCTACTCGTTTTTTCTGAAAATAGCTCAGCGGAAGATCTGCCTAGGCACAAGATCTGACAGACTGTTGACGCAACTCTTAAAATATAATCCCGGTTCTGTTTCTTTGCCGAGATAGTGTTTGGGGAAAGTGAAGGGACTTTACCTTTTGCAGGTGCGGTTTTAATCTTCCTGTCTTTCTCGAGAAGCGTGGAAATAGGTTTTGCATTGCAGACGTCAGCAATGTTTGGATGCCAGAAGGGGCTTCTGCTCCCTGTTGATTTAATTAATTAATTAATTACATTTATACCCCACCCTTATTCAAGGACTCAGGACTGCTTACAATTTAAAACAATTTAAAACATTATTAACAATAAGAATTTTTAAAAAGTTAAAAAGATGAATGTTGATGAATGGATCAGCTTGGTAAAGAACACAAATGGTCCATCCTTCAAGCCTATACAGAGTGAGGGATCAGGAGTTTAGGTCCTCTTGGTGTCTTCAGGGAGAAGGGCCAGGCTGGGTGGCCCCAGAAAATAGGGGCGCAAGCCGCTTCTGAGCATTTTATACCTAGCAAATGTCAAGGTCACCATCAGTCGGAAGTGGCTTTACAACATCACTTAGAACTGGCTTTATTACACCGCACAACAATGATTTTGCTACTTATTATTATTAGTCAGATTTATTCATCACCCTTCTCACAAACTGATCCAGGGCGATTCACAATAAACAAAAACACAGTTATAAAATCTAAAAACTATTTAAACAATTTTTAAAACCAGTTAAAAATTTAACGATTAAAAATATTGAAATAACATGTGACTTACACGATCTCGAGTGTGCCAATTCCAAATCCGAATTCTGAATTTGCCTATTGTGTATAGATTTTAAGGCGTGCTATAGCTGTTCAAATGGTCGGCCATTGGGTAATGTGTTTTTACATGGGCACATTAGAAGAGTTGCAGCTACCACTAGGCCTGCTTGCCTCCTCAGCTGAATCACGTCCCCTGATGGCATTCATGTTCCAGGAGCAAGTCAGGGAGCTGACATCAGAAATAGGTTTATAAGGCAAGATGGAACAAGGGCTTGTCTCTGGTGCGAAACCATCTTATTGGATAGTACAGCTAGGCCAGAGTGAGCCTGTTTTGAACGAAAGATGCGTAGGAGCAGCTGTGTTAATAAACCGGACAATTATTGGTACATTTGTGGCCAATATACCCCACGTGATCAATGCAAGAACCTAACCAAGAGGGTGAGATTTGCTAACTTAAGATCCTGACGTCCTAGGCGGAATCGGACTTCAGATTTGGATTCAGCATGCTGGATTTCCTATAGGACACATGGATTAGCTCAGGTAGCAGACAATATTTTTTGTGTGATGCAGTGTTATCACATTAAGGACCTGTTTATCCTGCCCGCCTCGTATCAGTCTTTCAGACTTGTTAGCCTGCAATTCTCACAGTCTTTCTGTATTGGTTGAGGAGACGTCTGTAGACTTTTCCTCCCCAGCACAAGAAGGAAGAAGACCCCAGAGGCATCACGTCCACTGCTTTCTGTTCTTTATACTCGCAGCAAGGCTGGCAGCTTTAATTTGCCAGCGTTGACTGCCGTGTTTTATCCGCTGCTGACAGTTTTATCTTGGGTTTATATTCTGGCCGTCTGCTGTTCAATTTAGCAGAGCATCATTTGGTTTATTTGTCTCTAGCCCACACAAGGAATTGATTTTTATATGGGCACATTAGAAGAATTACAGCTACCACTAGGCCTGCTGCCTCCTCAGCTGAATCACATCCCCTGGTAGCATGCATGTCTGGCTGGACAGCCCACGACGGTAATGGAGTAGACCCGTGATGGCGAACCTTGGCCCTCCAGCTGTTCTTGGACTTCAATTCCCAGAAACTCAAATTCCTGTGAATCCACACGAATGGGTTTACTGCAGTAGGCCCCATTCGTGTGGATTCACAGGGATTCGGGCTTCTGGGAATTGAAGTCCAAGAACAGCTGGAGTGTCAAGTTCGCCATCACTGTACTAGGTTACCAGGAGCTGGGACAGAGATGGAAGCTCACGCCGTTACGTAGCACTTGGGTCTCAAACTGCTGACCTGTCGACCTTCCAGCTGTCATGTTCAACATCTTAACCACTAAGCCACCGCAGTCCTCCCAACAGTTACCAATAGTTTAGTGTCGCCCCAGTCAAGTTATCCATCACATTGCACATTGTAATTTGCAGGGATGGGATTTATTTTTGGACTACAAATCCCATCTTTTTCTGTTCGGGGAGTTCTAGCTGATAGATGCCTTGCAGATTCCTCAACATGTAAAATATAATGGATAGCGTTCTGTCAAGTTTTACCTCTTTCCACATTTTGTTAGGTCAATACGAAATGTAGTCCACCATTCTATAACAGTTCCCCATCCATTTCTACGATACAGTATTTATATCTCATTTTAGGGAACCTCGTCTTGCAAACAACCTTCTAAGATGAAGTTTCAATCAATTTGAAGAAGAAAGAAATGGATGTGGGTTTTCCTCTACAAGGAACTGAGACTGATTCCCCATCCCCCATTCTTTCTCTTCCCCCACCAACCTTCTTGGGCCACCATCTTCTAACAAGCTACCTAGTCAAGGTCATGGAACTGAGAAGAAGGACAACACTGTGGAATGTACTGATTAGGTCAACTTAACTGAGATGAGATCTTTGGCCTATGTTTGGTCCCGAGGAGATTTCACTTCCTCGTTATATTTCTTCATGTCTTTTCTCTTCAGCTGGTAAGAAATGCTACTTTAAGGGACACCCTTGAAGACACCCAGAACGTCACACGCAGGAAATGAAGTAAGATGTCCCTCAAAGTCATGTGGGCTGGGCGCTACAAAATGCTTCAAAAGGGGCAAGACAGAGAGGAAGACGTTGAGAAGTGATAATAACTCTAGTTCCTTCACACTTAAAACCATAACCTTAGGAGGTTGGTTGTGTGGAAGAACCTCGAGTCTCCAAACCTAGAGTAGGAAGAGTGAAGATTTGGCATCAATGGCGAAGAGGACTTCTCCATCCAAGCTGGACCTCTCTCTGTTTTGTTTCTCTGCTTTCTGGTTCTGTATGGAGTCAGGAGTCGCTATCCAGGAACAGGCCACAACAGTATGCTGTATCAGTAACCATACAGGTACATCTTTATTAAATTTTAACTTTTTTTTTACCAATGAGATCTAAAGTTGGTGGGAAGGACAAATCTCTCTTTCTTCTCCACCTTATCTTCTCAGGATACTGATGGGGTTCCTTCAACAAGTAGAGAACGGCAGTCTGTGTATGATCTAAGACACGGTTCCTCAAACTTGGCTCTCTAGGTGTGCTTGGACTTCATTTACCAGAAGCCCAAGTCAAGCACACCTGTGAATTGAAGTCTGAGAACATCTGGAAAGCCATGTCTGAGGAACCCTGATCTAAGGTCCAGTCTTCCAGAGCCCCTCCACCACCAGCCCGTATGGCCACTGACTGTGGGGATTCTGGGAAATGGAATCCCACCAAATAACTCCCCCATGCTGACTTAGGAATTTTGGGAGTTCTCGTCTTCAAAATTAACTCTCCCTCAATTGGGTGGAGGGCTTTGGGTGGTGTAATCCCATAAAATAACTTTCTCCATGCTGTTTAAGAGAGGGAAGTTCTAATCTTTGAAATTAACTTTGTCGGTCCCAAGTGAGGGATTTTTGACAGTTCTCCTCCTCCAAAACAAAGTTACTTTTCCAACCTCTGGTGAAAGCCATATAGCCAATGGTCGCAGGTCAAGTAGCAATAGAAACTGCAGGTTTAGGTATCTGGCTATATAGCCAGAGCTTGGGATCTTGATTCCCTGCTGTCTGCCGGGCTTGATGATCTAGAATAGGGGTTCTCAACCTTTTTAATCCTCGGGCTGGACCACGCCCCCTCAGACAGCTGAGCATGCCGGATGACAGCCATAAACGTTACCATAAAACGTGTCCATGGCTATCGTAAATGCATGGACACATTTACAGCTGTTGTAATTGATCCACTTCTGGCGGCAGTTGCAATGCAGACCACACGAAATAGTGCCCTGGGCCGGGTCTGGCCCAAAGGCCGTAGGTTGAGAACGTGTGATCTATAAGATCCCTTCTAGCTCTTGATTTCGAAGTTCATTATTCTTGGTTTATTTGCTCTCCTATGTGCTTTTCTCATGGACAGGAGCACATCCGAAGTCATGTGGTACATGTGGGTTTGGGAAGTGCTGCGGAGACCCAAAGTGTAACCAATGCCGGCCAGTCCCCCAATGCCAGGAAGGAGAACAGCTGTCCTGTTCAGGTAAGCATCTCTGTTGTTTCCTCTACATCAGCAATATGTAATTGCTCTGTAGGTCAAATGTGTGGTCCTCAAAGAATTCCCATCTAGCCCCCCCAACTTGCTCACCTTGATTCTGCTCTTCTCCTCCTCAATAGTTCCAGGAATCAGGGGGAATAGAGAAAGCATTAGGGGACTGTGGTGGATAAGGAGTTAAGATGCCGAGCTTGACAACAGGAAGGTTGGCAGGTCAGCCGTTCGAGACCCGAGTCCCGAGTGACGGAGTGAGCGCTCCGTCGTCTGCCCCAACTCGTTCCAACCTAGCAGTTCGAAAGCAAGACATTGCAAATGGATAAAGAGGTACTGCTTCGGAAGGGAAACTAACAATGTCCCATACACTCCGGTGTCTAGTCACGCCTGCTGTGTGACCACAGAAACATCTGCAGATGCAGGTGGCGCTGGCTCTATGGCTGTAAACGGAGATGCGCATCAGACCCTAAAGTTGAACATGGCTAGCTTTCGACCAAGGGGGACCATTACAGAGAGCATCCTTTGTGTGCAAGCTTGTTTCATTACTTTATAAAAAAACGTAACTTAGAAACATTTGCTAGGGGGAATTATTTTGTTTACTGTTTATACTCGAGTATAAGCCTAGGGTTTTTTTAGTCCCAAAAATGAGACACCAAAAAGTGGAAACGGCTTATACTCGGATCAATGACCACGAGAGTCCCAAGACCGCATCGGATTGATATGCGCCAACAATTTAATTAATTTTACCATATTTTATGTATTTTATTTACTGAAATGCACTAGCAGCTGCTGCATTTCCCACTCTCGGCTTATACTCGGGTCAATCTATTTTCCTAGTTTTAGAGGTCCAAATTAGGTACCTCAGCTTATATTCGGGATGACTTATAGTCGAGTATATATGGCATTACTTTCCCCAGAATTACTGCAAGTCAAACACAGACCAAAGGCCAAGTTAGCTAACAGAGTCTGTGGATTACAGTACAAAAAAGGTAACTTTCCCATGTTCTAAAAGTAACAATAGATCCGAGAAGTGGAAAAGTAAATAATTATTTTTTTAAAAAAAAAATCCCAATGACACTGCATTGAAACCAGTAACAGCCTGAGAATGGCACCAATGAATATTTATTTATTTATTCTTCAAATTTCTACTGCCGCCCAACTTGGAAACAACTCTGGGCAGCCAGTGATGGGATGTTACCGATTCGGACCGGTACGCCCGATCTGGTAGCACCCCATCAGGAGGGGTTGCCGGGGTGGGGGGTAAACCCCCGGGTGACTGGTTCGGTCACCTCTTCGCCTCCCCTCCAGAAATTTATTTCTGGGCAGCCAAAATGGTTTGACGCATGCGCAGACATTTTTTATTTTATTTTATTTTATTTATTTATTTATTTTGACAACCCACCACTGTGGGTAGCTAGGAACAATTAAAAGTAGTGTTAAACAATAACTTTCCAAACTTTGCTGACTTCTTCCTGCCTTCTCTTTCTAGGTACTTTTAACTTCAGGTACTCCTGCAAGCCGTGTCCAGATGGTAGTTACTCTGGTACTAATAACAGTTGTTGCATCCCTTGGACCAAGTAAGACATTTTTTGGTTACTTTAAGGGTCAAACTAGACAACACACTTGGTATATGATTAGAAGTGGGGCTGCCTTAAGAGATATAAGACTTCTGTTTATCCTAGCCTGAGCTTTCCCCCACTCTGCCTCTTGCCAACTCGCTTGTATTTGTTGTGCAAAAGAGAGGTCAAGAATTGCATCTAGGACTTTGCTTATACCATGTGAGAGCTGTCACTTAAAAAGAAAGTAGTCTTCAAGAGGAGATGCCCAAACAGATCTTCGAGACGCTCTCCTAAGTAGAGATACTGTGAATCGAAACTAAAGATGCAGATCTGAAACTCCACAGCGAACTGTACGCTTTACCACAAAGCTCAAATGTAATCCTTCCTTCCTTCCTTTATAGCTGCGAGAAACTCAGACTCCAAATCCTCCATCCGGGGAACCGAACGCATAATGTGCAGTGTGGCCAGGAACCTGAAACGGATGCAGTGCAACCTGGTACGGTCCCATTTCTAGACCCATGCACATATCTATATGCTTAAATCTGTTGTTCCCATGGAGGAGAGGAACCATCACAATTAATTTGGGAAAGAGTTTTAGGGGCTGTTATCAAACTCCCTTCTCTATTTTTGGGATTCCAGGGTTGGTTTTTTGTAAATGGGGTTTTAGATAGTTTGCAATGGGAAGGAAAGTCTTTGCTTCTGTGACGCAGTTGCATCAGGACAGAGTATTATGGCCACCAGAGGTGAAAAATTTGTTTCACTGTACAAATTGTCGTTGTCCTTCTTCTTCTTCCTCCTCCTCCTCTTCTTCTTCTTCTTTTTGGTCTTGGTCTTCTTCTTGTTCTTCTTCTTCTTCTCATCCTCGTTCTCGTCCTCCTCCTCCTAATCTTTCTCCTTGTCCTCCTCCTTCTCAATCATGATCTTCATCAGGGCCACCATAAGCAGGCTGATTATCAACGGCTGATGACTTGAATGCCATTGTCTTTTTAACCCATTCAGTCGATCGCTCCCATGAACTGACAAAATGGTTTTATATTGCCAGGTTGTGGTACTGCTGCAGAGTCCACCATGACCACCATCTTGACCACTATGACAGCAGTCGGCATTTTCGTTCTTGTGCTGTTGACATGCATCTTAATTATCTGCGCTTGGAGGCAAAATAAGGAGCAGTTCCCTCTGGTGGAAGGTCAGTACTGCTCTATCATTTTCCTTTCATTCTCATTTAAAATTTGTCTGTCTGTCTGTCTTATTTTTATGCTGCCTTTTCCCTGGCGCAGCTGGCTCCCAAGCAGAGTAGAATTGTTGTTAATCTTAAATGTTTTCTGCACCCGACGATGGCACTAATATTTCATCTCAGGTGGCTTCCGAAGGGAGTAGAAAAATGCGCTAATAAAAAAATGTAATGAAATTAATGATACGCAAAAAGACTGGTGATTGGAAAACAGTTTCAAGATTACCCTTGAAAACTAGAGCATCCAATTTGATTGCTAAAAGCCTGTCTAAAATCTTCACTCTTTACCAAATGATGGGGATCCACCCCTTTCCATCAGCAGGGCTCTGGGCTGAAAATAGGGTGACACGGAGGAGAGGAAGATTTATATAGAAAGAAAGGGCTGATAATTAGAGAGTGAAAGAAGATGGTGGCTGACCTAGTTATGACTTGGGCCACCAGCTCCAGGTATATGCAGTCTCACATATCCACTTCATAGTTTTCCTTAACACTCTCTAAGGTTGGAAACAGGATGCTAAGGTAGAGAGTGTTGCTGAAAATGGGCACATCGCAGCTCATATGGCTGTGAGTGCCAAAAGGAATACATGCACCAAAAGTTGGAGCAAGAGAAAGGCTTTATTCTATGTTTGCAATACAGGTTCTCCACCTTGTTAGCAAAGTGACAGACATCAGACATATGAATCACAATACAGCCAAACCTCTACATATGAATTTAATTTGTTCCTCAAAGTCGGTTGTATCTCGAAATATTCTTGAATTTCCCATTGAATTTCATATCTCGAAAAAAAATCCTATTAAAAATTCGTATCTCGAACCTGATTTTTTTCCTGAGCTTTCCGGATGTATCTTGAGTTTTTCTTAAGTCGAGCCATCCTTATCTCGAGGTTTGACTGTAGGTCAATTTGACCAGGTCCCCTTTATCTTGAACCAAGTTCTTTTACCTGCTTCCTGGCACCTACACAGAGGCATGGGGAAAGGGTTGAAGGTAGGGTTGCCATACGTCCCGGAAAATTGGGATTGCCCCGGATTCAAGGTTGGAAAAATTGTCCCAGCAAGTTCAATAAAAATCATGTTAAAGTCCCAGGTTTTTAAAACTTGCTGATTGTGTACTATAATGTATACACTATAATATCCATTAAAATAAATTCAAATTCTCGCCATCAAACGAGTGATTTCCTGCCACATTGGACAAATCACATTGGACAAATCTTAACTTCCTTGCCTCACACCACCACCTGATAAGTGTGACCAGTGTGTTTCCTGGAACTGAGGATGTTAAGAGTTGACCATGACACCACTTCTCAGAAGTACAACAGACCATCTTACAGTAAGAATTAACTGTTGTAATTAAATTCATTTATGTATTGATATATTTAATGTGAAAGTGTTTTATAGCTATCATTATGTTTGTTTTTTAAAAAAGCCTATTTTGTAAATAACCCACCCATTTTTGTCAAGTATACTTCTGTCCCGGTTTTGTGGGAAAGAATTATGGCAACCCTAGTTGAAAGGGACTTATTACCCTTGAGTTCAAAATGGCTTTTCATTCATCTACAATAGATAACCTTAAGTCTCTCCTTACTGTTCATACCTTTTTTTTAAACTATAGACCCTGAAGACAATGACACCGACTAACTGAAACCTCTAGACGTCAAGCTTTCAGAAGAAGACACCTATAGCTGCCAGTTCCCAGAAGAAGAAGAATGAGACAAGATGCCGGAAGCATAGTCCCTGTTAAATCTGTTGATGGACTGACTCACGTGGCCACATGACCGCATGCCACACCAAATGCATTTCTAGTGTCCCCATCTTTTGAACGACCACTTGAATGACCTCATTTCCATCGGTTGGCTCTTTCACAGAAGCTGAATTCCAATGTCATTGGCCCATTGCTCAATGATAGTGTGGATTTGACTTGACATCTGGTTGACAGGTGAAAAACAGTTTACTGGGAAGGATAGAGTGCGGGAAGTTGGTGTGTGCGGAAACCTCCCCGGCTCTTCTTCTTGTTTGACCATGTAACCATCATCCACTCTCTTGGTCTTCAAAGATGGCGAGCAGAAGCTTCATAGTTTGGAGGAATTGGGGGGGGGGGACGCGAGACAGTTATGTTTACTGATAGGTGAACTAGCTTGATGTGACATCACATTGATCGTCTCAGGTGAGCCTGGAGGCAGAGCTAAAAATAGGCATGGAATTTGGAATGGTTCAGTAGGAATCTGGACCACTTAGAATGGTCTAGTGGAATTTGGTGGAATTTGGAATGGTCCAGTAGGAATCTGGACCACTTAGAATGGTCCAGTGGAATTTGGTGGAATTTGGGATGGTCCAGTAGGAATCTGGACCACTTAGAATGGTCCAGTGGAATTTGGTGGAATTTGGAATAGTCCAGTAGGAATTTGGACCACTTAGAATGGTCCAGTGGAATTTGGTGGAGTTTGGAATGATCCAGTAGGTGGCTCAAATGTCTAACTGGAAGGTGGGAGGTCAGCAGTTCAATTCCCGAGTACTGCAGGACAGAATGAGCTCCCGTCTTTGTCCCAGCTCCTGCCAACCTAGCAGTTTGAAAGCAAGACATTGCAGGTAGATAAATAGGGACCACTTCAGTGGGAAGGTTAACAGAATTCCATGCACTGGAGGTGTGGAGGATGAAGGTGGACTAAGATCCCTCACAAAACATAGGATTAATAAGGTTGGGAGTTGGTGTCATTGATTTCCAAATGTTCACCAGTACAATCATCTCTAGATGTTTTTGTGCCTTCTAAATTTGGTCACCTCGGCATAAAGCCCTGGTTGTTCTACTTTAGGGATAACCTTGAAAGGTACCTATTACTTCAAGATAACTCTTCAGACTTGAGAACATCTAAACTGGGACACCTGAAGGCATCTTCATCCTCCTCCCTCCTCTCTTTCCTTAATGGATGATGAGTCCGTCCACTTTGTGAGAAATATAGATTTAAAAGGACTGCGGTGACTTAGTGGTTAAGATGCTCAACTTGATGCCTGGAAGGTCAGCAGTTCATGACCCAAGTGCCGCAGAATGGGGCAAGTCCCAGCTCCTGACAACCTAGCAGTTTGAAAGCAAGAAATGGCAAAGAGATAAAGAGGTGCCATTTCCGTGGGAAGGTAAACAGTGTTCAGTGCACTCTGGTGTTGAGTCATGCAAATGCAGACAGCGCTGGCTCTTTGGCTATAAACAGAGATGAGCACTGAACCCTACAGTTGGATACGACTGGCTTTAGAGCAAGGGTGACCTTTACCTTTACCGCTATATATTTTAAAACATCCTTTGGAACTGTATTTCATTTGTGAAACTTAAAAGAAAGGACCATAAAAACGTTCCACTTTGCGTGTGTTTCCTTTGCGTGGTTGTGTTAACCCCAACAGTGTGTATGGAAAAATACACCTCTTGTGTAAGACGAACTTGTGAGCTTGGGTGAACTTCCTTTGAAGCAGACGCCAGACAAATGACTCATTTCCTTGGCGATTTCCCTTGATAGGAGAGGGACCCGCCTGCTCTTTATCCTGCCAAGTAGAGGCGTTATTATACGGTGGAAACCTGGGGGGATTTTTTATCTGTGTACACCTTTTCTTCATCAACTCTTCCTCTCCAAAATATCACCATCCAAATACCCACCACATCAGATCCACAGAAAGTTGTGGTGGGTTTTTTCCCCCACCCACCCTGACCAGTTCTCAGTATTTATCTTATGAGCACACCTTGCTTGGACACCCAACAAGGAAACCATGCTGGGTCAGAAATCCTATCGCCTATGCCTGCCACTGTAAGTCTGTTGGCGTTACCCTCAACAGCCGATGGAGACGTGTTAAGAGGTTGGTGCATTTGGCGTCGCATGACCGATATTTCCTGCACCAGCTTCTGAACTAGGAGCAGGGCCGAATTTACATGAAAAGAGGCCCTAGGCAGTGGTAGGATGTCAAAATTTTTATTATTTATTTATTTATTTATTTTATTGAATTTATTACCCCGCCCCACTCGGGAGAACCCGACTCTGGGCGGCTTACATCATAATAAATAAAAGTAAAAGATTAAAAACATATAAAATCGTAAAAGTTTAAAAGTTATCTGAGCTAAAAACAGTGCAAACTGCACGCCACTATTCTCATAGATCACCCCCAAAGCGGCACTCCTTAAATGAGCCACTTAGTATGGGAACCCATGTTCCCTAGTCCCCAAATATGTCCTGCCAGCCAGGTTTTCAGGCCCTTCCGGAAAGGCAAGAGCTCCGTCTGCAGGCGCAGTTAGGTGGGCAGGAGGTTCCAGAGGGTCGGGGCGGACACGGAGAAGGCTATTACCCCACTGTGATGTCATCACAGTGTGGGCGGAGCTAACATCATGATGTCGTGATGTGGGTGGGGGCAAAGAAAATAAATTAATAAATAAAAATAAGCACACCACATCCAAAGGTGAGTCACTTACCCTGGGGAGCAGGCTATAGGGAGCTTCAGGCTAGCAGCTTCTCTTCCTCCTCCCCGCTTGGGAGGACAGCAAGGAGGCTGTGCATAGGTGCCAAGCACTGTAGGCATGCATGCACACTAAGTGCTTGGCGCGCACGTGCAGTGAAAAGGTAAGCTCCGAAGGTGGTTCCCCCCCTAAGCTGCTACCGGTTCTCCGGGACACTGGGAAAAATTACTACCAGTTCTGGCGAACTGGTGAGAGCCTGTTACATCCCATCACTGGCCCTAGGCTATTCCACTCCTTTGGCCCTTTCACCTCCCATTTTTAAGTTTGTAAATTACATGAGAGATAATAAAATACATCATTACTGTGATATACAGTAATACCCTGGGTAACGCGAGTACCTTATAGTGCGAAAACCGCATAATGTGACAAGATTTTCGGAAAAATCTTGTATCAAATAACGCGATTTTAATGTTATTCGGAACAAGCGTATGCATGGGGAGGGAGTTGGATTGGGTAGAACATCTACCCAATCCAAACCCCCCCCAGCGCCCACCCCCACAATGTTTGGAAAGGGTATGGGGATCCTTACCCTTTTGAAACTTCGGGCAGGCGTCGCGCGTCGGTGGGGGTTAGCGCAGGATACGGGAGGGACCTCCGTACCCTGCGCTAACCCCCACCAACGCGCGCATGCCTGCAAGCCACCCAATGTTTCCAAAGGATAAGGATCTTTACGCTTTTGAAACTTCGGGCGTGTGGCACGTGTCAGTGGGGGTTAGCGCAGGATACGGGGGGGACCTCCGTACCCTGCGCTAACCCCCACCAACTCACACGCGCCTGCAATCCACCCAATGTTCCCAAAGGATAAGGATCATTACCCTTTCGAAACTTTGGGCGCGTGGCGGCGTCGGTAGGGGTTAGCGCACGATACGGGGGGGACCTCCGTACCCTGCGCTAACCCCCACCAACGCGCGCGAGCCTGCAAGCCACCCGATGTTCCCAAAGTTTAAGGATCTTTACCCTTTCGGAACATCGGGAGAGAAGAGGCGCCTCTCCGCGGGGTCCCCCCAGCTTGGGAAAGAGGCGGCTTGGCCGAAATTCCCTCACCCTACACGGGGGTGAGGATTTCGACCAAGCCGCCTCTTTCCCGGGCGCGCTATAGCAACGAGGATCGCACGTGTGATCCCCGTTTTGCTCGCCTAAACAAGGGTCGGCTTTTCCGAATTCCCCCCTCCCCCGGGGGAGGAGGAAATTCGGAAATGCCGACCCTTGTTTAGGTGCTTTGCGATGGGAGTTTGGGCACCCAAACTCCTATCGCAAAGCGCCTAAACGGGGATCGCACTTCAAGGCAATAGATCAAAGCGGGGGGCTTTGATACCTTGCCTTGACGTGCAATCCCCGTTGCTATACCCATTTGGTAGAAGAGGCTCCCGCTGGCAAGCGTTTTCGCGCGCGTGCGAGCGCCTTTTCTCAGGTTTTTTTTAGCATTGATTGGACAACGCGAAAAACCGGACAAAGTCATGACTTGTGGAACCATGTCATAATGTTGTCCGGGGTACTAGGGCGCTGGGGGGGGGGGTTGGATTGGGTAGATGTTCTACCCAAACCAACTCCCCCCCACGCATACGCTTGTTCCGAATAACGTTAAAATCACGTTATTCGATCCAAGATTTTTCCGAAAATCTTGTCAGGTTATGTGGTTTTTGCGCTATATGATACTCGCGTTACCCGGGGTATTACTGTATAGGCCCCTCTTGATCTTGAGGCCCTAGGCTGAAGCCTAGTTAGCCTACAGGAAAATCCGGCCCTGACTAGGAGGCCTCCAGTGAAAATGCTCTGGTGGGTTTCTAACAGTGTCAGTCATCCATTAGATTCCAGGTATCGTTCCTTTTTCAATCGGTGCAGAAAGGATGTCTAGAGCAGTGATGGCGAACCTTTTTTCGAGACCGAGTGCCCAAATTCAACAGGTTGCCATCCCTGCTACAGAGAGGCAGGGCAAACTCTGTGCTGGGGGGAGTGGGGAAGTGCTCCCATTGGGCTGCTGGGCAGAGAGGAGGGGTGAACTCTGTTGGGGAGAGGGAGGGAACACTCCCATTGGGCTCCTGGGCAGAGGGGAGGGGTGAACTCTGTGCTGGGGAGCAGGGGAACGCTCCCATTGGCCTGCTGGGCAGAGGGGCGGGGTGAACGCTGTGCTGGGGGGAGGGAGGGAGCACTCTCATTGGGCTGCTGGGCAGAGGAGCAGGGCAAACTCTTCTGGGGCAATGGTGTGTGTGCCCACAGACAGGGCTCTGAGTGTCCCCTCTGGCACGTGTGCCATAGGTTTTCCACCACTAGTCTAGAGGAACTCCTGACTTTACAGCTCATTTCAATGGAGGAGGTGCTACAGCCTCTTTCTATATTGTGAGAAGCCGTCAGGTTTGCTCTGCTTGTGCAGCTGCAACACATGTGTTAACTTCCCACCTCCCACCTCTCACTTGGGCCCAGCTCTGGAGAAGTTCTCGAGAACATCCAATCCCTTCCGAAAGCACCGCTCATGGCAAGTTCAACGCGTATGTCCAGCTGCCTCACTGGGACCAACCACTAAAATTTTAGGACGCAGCTTTCCAGAGTCGGTAGCCAGAATCTTACAGGTGTGTACATAGGCATTGCGAAAATGGACGCAGTAAATTGTGTTTGGTTGATGAGCTGCTGCGTCATTGATCAGCCACATGCCTGGTTGTGGGTCTGATTGCACAACTGTGATGTTCCAACTGTAGATTTTGGCCAGCGCCTCTTCCAAGAGGTAGGTGCTCACCAAGGCGGTAGGAGAGCCTTCCCAATGTCTTAGATCCTACAGATATTTTAAGTCCAGTTTCTGTTATTCCTTGATCACCATCCCATGCTGGTTGGAAGACCACCTTTGTCTTTGGCCAACAGCCCTTGATGGCGAGAAGAATCATCTCCATCTTTCTTCAGGAATGCTATATTTCAGGGGATCCCAACCTAAGGCATGTGGGCCAGATCTGGTGTGTGGTGCCACTTCATGTGGCCCCTCGCCCTCTCCGAGGGCATTCAAGAAACAAAATGGCCACCCCTTTGAAGCTACACTCCTGAGTCCTAGTCTCTCACTCTCTCCAGTGCACCACCCTGGCAACCCTCACCTGGTAAAATGGGGCAGAGGCATGCACATCTGCTGTGTTTCCATTTCCATTTGTGCGCATCGGCACAACGTATTTTTAGCAACAAAGCCAAGACCTACCTCCTATACCTGAAACCACAGTATAAACCATGGTGTAAAGTTGTTCAACTGTATCTCGGCCGTTACTTCACAAAGACAGACATACAGGTTCTTCTTTTCTACAGGAGATATGTTCCAAGATGCACCTCGGATACATAAAACCGAGGATAACAGTAAACCCTAGGTTTTATTTTGCTGATAGCGGCCTCTACTGGCCATAGCTGGAAATCCACCCTAGGTCCTCTGGCTCAAAACTTTAGGGTTCAATGCTCATCTCTGTTTACAGCCAGCGCTCTCTGAGTCTGCAGAAGTTTCTGCAGACACGTGGCAGGCATGACTAAAGGAATGCTGTTTACCATTGTACTGAAGTGTTACCTATTTACTGTATGTAGAGAGTAAAAAATCTGGCTTGAGACTCAATATAAAGAAAACCAAGATCATGGCAACAGGCCCTATCAGTCCCTGGAAAATAGATGGGGAAGAAGTAGAAGCAGTGACAGATTTTACTTTCTTGGGATCAAAGCTCACTGCAGATGGGGATTGCAGCCATGAAATAAAAAGGCTACTGATTTTTGGGAGGCAAGCGATGAGAAACCTGGGGAGCATAGTGAAAAGTAGAGACATCACATTGCAAACAAAAATTCGTATAGTCAAAGCAATGGTATTCCTGGTGGCAATGTATGGTTGTGAGAGCTGGACCATTAGGAAAGCTGAGCGCAGAAGAATAGATGCCTTTGAGATGTGGTGTTGGAGGAGAGTTTTGAGAGTCCCCTGGACAGCGAGGAGAACAAATAGGTCAATCTTAGAAGAAATCAACCCTGACTGCTCCTTAGAAGGTCAAATAGTAAAGATGAAGCTAAGGTACTTTGGACATCAAATGAGAAGAGAGGATTCACTTGAGAAGGCCTTGGTGCTGGGAAAGGTGGAGGGCAAAAGAAAAAGGGGGCAGCCAAAAATGAGATGGCTAGATGGTATTGTGGATGCAGTGGAGCAGAGCTGCGTGGGCTGAGGAGGATGGTGGAAGACAGAGGTGCCTGGCGGGCGGTGGTCCATGGGGTCGCGGTGGTCCATGGGGTCGGAATCGGCTGTGCAACTGAACAACAACAAACTCGAGTATAAACCTAGTTTTTAGTCCCAAAAATGAGCCCCCAAAAGGGGAAACGGCTTATACTCAGGTCAGTGACCATGAGGGTCCCAAGACTGCGTTGGATTGAGACGCATCAAAAATTTAGTTAATTTTTACCGTATTTTCATGTACTGTATTTTGATCATTGAAACTCACTAGTAGCTGCTGCATTTCCCATCCTCGGCTTATACTCGGGTCAATCTACTTTCCTGGTTTTGCAGGTCAAAATTAGGTACCTCGGCTTATATTCAGATCAGCTTAAACTCAATATATACGGTATCTACTTGCAATTTCTTGCTTTTGAACTGCTAGGTTGGCAGGAGCTGGGACAGGGACTGGAGTTCACTCCGTCTTACGGTACTCGGGTCCTGACCTGCCGACCTTCCAGGTATCAAGTTCAGCATCTTAACCACTAAACCACATCAGTCTCTTAAAATGTACCCTCAGAATACATAATATATTGTGTATTTAAAAACAATTACTGTAGTGAGATTTCCAAGGGAATGGTGTAGGTCGAAAGTAAAATTACAGGACCATTTTGGCCGCAACTATTAGAGAATCCATATTTTACGCAGTTCCTTCCCTTAAAGGGTATCAAAAATAGTTTTTTGTTCTTTTTAAAGTACACTCTTTGATTATTATTATTAGTATAAAAAGGCTGAATTACATCACAGATAATGGTTTTTTTCTTTCTTTCTTTTTTTTTTGGTCCTTTATAGGAAACGGGGCAAGGGCCTTTTAGATACACGCACGGTCTTAATTTAAGAGCTGCGATGGGAGATCTTTTTATCTTCGGTGAGGGAGTCACCACAACTCCGGCCCGCCACCGCCGCTCTGCTATTGTCCGCTTGCGGCGGCTTGGCGTGCGCCGTGAGTTGTCGGAAGGACTTGGGATAATCCTGGAAGCTTGGCAGGTTGGGCGGAAGGCTGGACTGGAGGTGAAGGGAGACCATCTGGGAGCTGGTCAAGGCCCCCCCGGATCTGTTGGCTGCAGGGGTCACGGGTAGCTTGTTCCCGAACATTTGCTGGAACCACGCGGAATAGGACCTATCTTTAAAACGCCCCCTGGTGGCCGTGATGTCGTCCAGTTTTGACTGGTCCTTGGCGGCCTCCATTTTCTGCAGCCTCTCCGACAGACTCGAAGGCATGTCCTTGACAATATATTGCCTGCCACTGTTGTAGGCCTGGTCGTTCTGGAAGGCGGCCGCCACCGACGGGCAATACGAGAGGCTGGGGATGATGGATATCTGGATCTGGGGCATGGGTAAGGAGTTCCGAGGGGCTTCTTTGCTGGGGGCGTTGGTTGTCGCTTCCAAAACAGCGGGGCGTCCCCCCTTAGCTTCCCTTTTTGATGCCTTCTCTGGAACTTTGGGTGGCTTTTTCTCCGTCGGGCGAATGGGGGCACCGACAGGGATGCTTGCGATGGTCGGGCCACCAGCTGAAGTGACATCCACGTTGTCGGGAAGCAGCCGCTGGATCCTGAGAGAACGGAGCGAAGTCCTGCTCTTGGTGGGCCACATCGTCGCGTTGTCAGAAGCCGCTCCATTGTGGAGGAGGACAAAATGGCACAATGATTCCAGAGGCATGATGTTCTGGGCACGTTGGCTTTTGGTGAAGATCTCGATCACTAGATCTGGAAAACATGCATGCGAGTGGTTAGGACCAGCCTATGCTTAGGTCAGGGGTTCCCGACCTAAGGGCCACAGGCCAGATCTGGCCCATGACACCATTTCATGTGCCCCCATTCAGAAATCCACATTTTCAGAGAATCTTTCTGCTTACCAAGAGTTTCGTTCACCACCGTGGGAATGATGTTCCTCAACGCATTACAGTTTGTATGCAGAGCAGGGTTGGCGTTCATTTCCAAGAGCCACACCTATTATTATTTAAAAAAAAAAAGAATGTATTGATTAGCATCCATCCCATTGGCTGTGAAATCCAGGGATTAAATCCAATCACAGCCCACTTTTAAAGGAGATCCATTCACATGAAGGGGATTGCTCATGGGTAAATGTCACAAAACTATTTTGCTTGGCACTGAAATTGGATTCGGCTTTGTTGGGGTTAATTCAGGAGGTAGGGGCTGCACTGGCTCAGTGGTTAAGAAGCTCGCCTTGTTAGCTGGAAGGCTGGCAAGTTGGCAGTTCGAGACCCGGGTACTGCATGACAGATGCCCGTCTCTGTCCCTGCTCTAGGGAACATGAAAGGAGCCTTGTTCGGGCATTCCCTGAGCAGCATTTCTTCTGCAAAAAAATCCTTTCAACCCAGAATAATTTTTGACATGAAATTATTATTCAGGAGATCTTGCTCAAGGCGACTGAGTAATTTCCAAGTCTGTGGAGTCCCCTACATCACTTGGAGGACCCTGAATAGGCTGAGGGTTGGGGTCCCTCAATGCAAGACCAACAGGCTCAAGCGGGGGCTACTGGTGGACAACAACAAATCGTGTGAATTGGGAATGATACAGACTCCGGCTCATTTACTGGTCCAGTGATGACTGCCAGAAACATGCACTGATAAGGACTTGGGTTTGGCCAACGACAAAGCCAAGAAAGTACAGTAAAACACCGGATAACGCTAAAACTTGGTTCCACAAGTCTTGGTGTTATCCGATTTTTAGTGTTATCCGATGCATGTTAAAATCCTATGGGGTGGATCGAATAATGTTAAAGCTCCATAGAGATACATTGTAACAGCACAGGCGTTAGCGGTTGTTATCCAATCCATCCCATAGGACCTTAACATTATTCGATCCAATTCTCCTCCCCAGATTACTTAACGTTATGCAATTTTAGAGTTATCCGATCCAATCGTTATTTGGTGTTTTACTGTAGCTTCATTTTTAGTTTGATCGGGACATGAAAGAACCAGAAAAATGAACCGATGAACAATTGAGTTTGGCCAACCCTAAAGTCATGAAAGAAGAAGAATTAAACTTCCATGAGTGAGCAGGGATTTTAATATAGTTCTCCAGCTTCTTACTCCAGGCTCTATCCGCTATGCCACCTCAGCACTTGAAAAGTCAATAAACATGTAAGGTCAACGTGTTCTTCCAACACCTTGTTGAGTTGTTAGGATGGAGCCATTCTATGACTACCCAGTAGGGGACAGTAAAGCTCTTTCTGTCTTCTGCTTAATAATCCATCACACTTCCAATTTGCGATACACAATCGGATGAGCAGAAAATAATGAAGCAGAAAACAGGTTCGACTACAGTGTCCATCACAGATGTGTGGCACGTCTGTGACAAAAGACCTCATTGCTATATCTCATTGCAATATCTTGTTTTTAATTTACGGGTGTGCTTTTTTAGCCCCCTTTGGGTGTTGTAGGAGTTTTGCAACAGGGGAACATCCTTCGCTTTCCAGATTCAAGGTGGTGGAAGGGAAGCTTTTAATTAACCACTTGGGAAACGGTTAAAATCTCACCTAGCTGAGGTCAAGTGTTCTGCAGACGGGGGGGATCTGTGTGCCGGGATTGAAGGAGGAAATGGAAGATAGCTTCGAGGGCCTGGTGGCCATTATGCTCTGCCTCCATGATGGGGTGGCCATTTTGTCCCAGTAGCTTTGAAAGGGTGGCCATTTTGTTTCTCAAATGCCCTTGGAGGGCTGGGGGACAGTGATGGGATGTAACAGGTTCTCACCAGTTCTCCAGAACCGGTAGTAACTTTTCCCAGTGTCCCAGAGAACTGGTAGCAGCTTTTGGGGGAAACCACCTTTGGGGCTTACCTTTTCACTGGTTCCCCCACTGCGCATGCGCGCCTACAGTGCTTGGTGCGTATGCACGGCCTCCTTGCTGTCCTCCCAAATGGGGAGGAGGAAGAGAAGCTGATAGCCTGAGCGACCTTCCATAGAATCATAAAATCACAGAGGTTGAAGAAGCCTTTTAGGCGAACTCATGCGATACCTTAAAATCTTCATCGATCAGGAAGTCGCAGCCGATCAGGTCAAAGTAGCCCAGCTTGCAGTCCAGCTTGGACTTGACGGTCAAGAAACATTGCAGCATGATCTCCTTCATTCTTTTCTAGAAGACAAAGGAGAAGAAGGCAGGCGGTGGAACATTCCGGAAGCCTTCCCACACCCCTACCAAAAAATAAATAAATACCCAACCACCGGGGCCTCTTTCTTGCAAAACAGACAACAGCTAATCAGCTAAACATTCAAACATGAGATGGATTAATCAATCTACTTGTCGTCTGTGTCATTTATTATTCCTCCGTGCATCAAAATTTCCACCCCATTTCTGCGTTAACTGTGATTCTTTTTTAATTAATGCATGAAAATGCACTACACATGTACAAACATTTTAAAAGTATCTCCCCCCCCTTTGTCTCAGAAAACTAAAGCATCCTTTCCTGACGTGTTTGGATACTTCTTGCAGAAGTGGCAGAAGTGTAAAGACATGTTCTGTTGGAGCCACACAGCATCTTAAAGATGCTGATTTTGATGACTGGAAAGCCAGCAGTTTGAGACCCGAGTGCTGTGTGATGGAGTGAGCTCCCGTCATCTCTCCCAGCTCCTGCCAACCTAGCAGTTCGGAGGCAAGAAATTTACAAGTAGACAAACAGGTCTACAGCAGGAAAGGTAATAGCATTCTGTGTGCTCTGGGGTCCAGTTATGCTTGCCACATGGCCACATGTGTCTCCTGTCCCTCATTGGAGGCAGGAGTCTTCGGGGACGGCGCAGATGTCATTCCCACAGATACAGGAGTACAACGAGAATTTTTGGGAACGTCCATTGTTGACTCTCAGATTTCCCGACCATTCTTTAACACCAGCTTAACGGAGGGGGCGGGGAGCGAGATGTGAAAACTCACAGTAAACCCGTTGAAAACCCAATCCTTGGGGAGACCTTTCTCCTGCTTGAACCTCTCGTTGACGTAGGTGTTGAGGCGATCCATCTGCCACACCGTCTCCTCTTTGACGTGAGAGTACATGGGACTCTTCTTCTGAATGTACTGGGGACAGATAGACAAGAAAGTGGAGAAGAGAGATGCCAACTGGGCGACGTGGAAGTGGCAAGCGTGACTAGATACCGGAGTGCACGGAATGCTGTTTACCGTCCCACTGAAGCGGTCCCTATTTATCTACTTGCAACGTCTTGCTTTCAAACTGCTAGGTTGGCAGGAGCCGGGACAGAGACGGGCGCTCACTCTGTCATGCAGTACCAGGGAGTCGAACTCTGACCTTCCAGTCAGCGCATTCAGCAACTTAACCACTTGAGCTGCTGCAGTCCCCCTTCCCCCCGGAAATTCGTGATACAAAATGAAATCAACGCACCTTCTGTTCCGACGCTTCAACTATTGTGAATTTCCACTTCTCAATATGAAAAAGCAAAGTGGGGTTTAACCAGTGGTGGGATGTTACCGGTTCGGACCGGTTCGCCCGAACCGGTAGCACCCCTTCAGGAGGGGTTGCCAGGGGTGGTGGTAAAACCCCGGACGACCAGTTTGGTCGCATCTCTGGCCCCCTCCAAAATGGCTGCCCGGAACTGCACATGGATCAAACCTCCATTTGATGCATGCACATTCTATTTTTTAGTGTGCATGCATCAAATAGAGGTTTGTTGCATGCACACTAAAAAAAGAACTGCACATGCGTCAAATGAAGGTTTGATGCATGCGCAGACATTTTAATTTTTTTATTTTGCTCCGCCCATAACGCCATGACATCATGATGTCGGCTACGCCCACTACATCGATGATGTCATGGTGGGGTAGCAAAGATTTTGACAACCCACCACTGGATTTAACCCAGCCTAGGATGGAGAGTGCATCAATAAATCAACCACGCCAGAGTGGTGTATAATGGGGAGGCGGGGAGGCTGGTGTCGCCACCTGTTCAGGTGAGCGTCTATTCTCGGCTCAACCCTTGATAGATTCACAGGTAATCCAGGGTGCTTTGAATAAAACACCTGGCCCTCCTTTGAGCCTTTTGTTGGCCGAGAGCCATCACTGAGCACCCAAGACAGGTTGGCCCATTGAATTATGAGCAAACAACTCGGCTCCAGGGAGGAGAAAACAAGATAATAACTTGACAGGGGCATAAACCGGGGGAGAGACATTGTCAATGGGGGAAGACTCGAGGCATTATCGTTGCCTCCATCTGTCGCCCCGTTTACCAGGAAATGTCTCAATTTCCACACGCCAGTCCTTGGCCAGCCAAAATAGCACTTCCCACTCTGTGAAAGGAAGGGTTACCCCGGGAATGGCGTAGTGTGAGGGGGGCAGGGGTTGAGTGGCAACATTTCACAATAAATAGGACTTCACCGTGGCCCCCGGACTTCCTAGCGGCTGGGGTGAAGAAGCTGCTGTTGGGACGGGCGCTGAGACCCTCCACCACTGACGGCGTCCTGGGCCCTGCCCAGGGGGTGGCGAATTTGGCCTATGCCCCGGGCGCTGAAACCCACACTACGCCACTGTAGCCCAGGGGTTTCCAATGTGGGGTCCAGGCCCAACAGGAGCCTACGTCAGTCCATTGGCTGATCAGTGCTTTGGGGAATTGACTTAGGCTTCTGAGAATTGAAGTCCAAAAACCATAGGGTGGGATACACTGGGCTAACCGCTAGACAACATCTCAGGTTAAAAATAGAGCCAATGCTGACCGGGGGACTAGGCTACCCATTAGGAAAAGCCCAGTTTAAGAAAGGTAGTGTCTCCTTCCTCTTGGGGACTCTAAATATTTCACCTCAATTTCCTCACCGCTCCCTCAACCCCGTCTGCTTCCCTCTTCAGACTTTTATTTGCATCGTGTTGCTTTTTGCTTTGCTTTTTGCTTGTATACTTTAGTTCACAACAGGGGCAGTGATGGGATGACCCCGGTTCCATCCGGTTCCCCCGAACCGGTAGAAACAATCTCGGAGGGTTCTCCGAGAGGGTAGCCCATTTTTAAGGCGTCCGGTTCTGGACGCCTCACCGAAAGAAATTGTTTTTAAAAATTGGAGCCAAAATGGCTCCAATTTAGTGCACATGCGCAGAAACTCAATCTGACGCATTGCACATGCATCAGATTGTGTTTCTGTGCATGCACACTAAATTGGAGCCATTTTGGCTCCATTTTTAAAAAAAAATTCTTTCAGAGCCAGAGCTGCACCTTTTCAGAGCGGCTCCAGCAGCGGCGGGCCATGGGGGTTCGTCGGCTCCAAGGAAGGTAAGTCAGGGTTTTGTATTTGGGGGTGGGTGGGTGATTTATTTGTGTTTTGGGTGGTGGTTGGATTTTTATTTAATTTTTATTTTATTTATTTCTTTATTTTATTTATTTAAGTAATTTATGGGTTTGTGTTGTAGCTGTCTGGTTGGGTGGGTGGGTTGAGGGATGTGTGTGTGTGTGTGTGTTTATTCTTATTTTATTTTATTTATTTTTATTTTATTTTTTATTTTTATTTATTTATTATTTATTTATTTAAATTTATATCACTGCCCACACCGCCCACCTGCCCACGATGTCATGACGTTGGCTCCGCCCATGACGTCATGACGTCATGACATTGGCTACACCCATGATGTCCGTGATGTCATGCCATGGTACTAGAATTTTTGTAATCCCATCACTGAGCAGGGGTTCCCAATCTTAGGACTGTGGTCCGGATCCAGCCCACGGCACCCCTCCGAGGGCATTCAAGAAGCAAAACAGCCACCTCCTTGAAGCTGTTGGGACAAAAATGGCCACCCTCATCGTGCAGGCAGGGCAAAATGGCCACCCGGCCCTCGAAGCTGAGAGAGAGTGACCCAGCCCCCGGCTTGAAAAGGTTGGGGATCCCCAGTTTACAGGCTTTGTCTTCCAATTTCCTAGCCCTCAGTGATTCAGAAGACTGGCATTGGTCCAATCAGGGTGTGTTCTTGCCCTCTCTGGAAAATGGATTGAGAATGCCAACTATCTGGATTCGTGTCCAGGTAGTGACATTCTGGGCTGTTGTTTTTGTGGCATGGAACATTTATGCATGGATAGGCTGGCATGGTGGCAAGGATAGGCTGGCACGGTGGCATTTCTTGCCTGGTGGACAGATGTGTCTGCCTGTTTGCCTAGCTTTGGCTCCCTCCTCACCTGGTTGGTCAGATGAGACGTGAGGTCTTCCGACTTCGGGTCGTAGTTGACGCACGTGAGACGGACGTAGCCGTGACCGAAGAACACCATGTGTTCTTTGTGCAGGCCGTGAGGAGGCATCGTGCAGACGATGAGGAGGTACGAGCGGACATCAAACTTCTTCCCGTCTAGGAGCAAAGGCTTGTCGATGTACCTGAGGAAGGGGAGAAAAGGGGGAGGATAAGCCGCTACGTCAGTGATGGCGAATTTATGGCACGCATACGGGCGCATTTTGCTCCTGCTTCCGGGAGCGATGAGGGTGGTGTGGGCTGAATGAATTGGCATCGGGGGGCTGGATCTGGCCTACAAACCATAGTTTGGCCACCCCTGCTGTAAACAATAACTGCAATAAATGGGATACGATGGGATACACGCTAGCGCACAGTGATGGGATGTCCCCGGTTCCAGACGGATCCCTGGAACCGATAGGACCAATCCCGGAGGGTTCTCCGTGAGGGGAGTCCACTTTTGGGGCGTCCGGTTCCGGACGCCTCACCGAAATAATTTTTTTTAAAAAAAATCGGAGCTAAAATGGCTCCAATTGACTGCGCATGTGCAGAAACTCAATCTGACACATTGCGCATGCGTCAGATTGAGTTTCTGGACATGCGCAGTCAATTGGAGCCATTTTAGCTCCAATTTAAAAAAAAAAATCTTCCGAAGCTGGAGCCGCCCCTTTTTAGAGTGGCTCCGGCAGCAGCAGCGGCAGCCCTAAGAGAAGGGCACCTCCCCTAGCCGGCCACCTGGCTCCCACGGGCACGTTGGTGCCTGGCCGCGCCGCCCGCCCGCGCCGCGCCCTCCTAGGGACTTGGGCAAACCCAACAAACCCCCATGCCCTGGGTAAGCCTGGCGGGGCCGAAAAGGCAACGGCCCGAAGAAGCAGCAGGCGCCTGGCAGAAGACGATGCGGCGGTGGCGAGCCCCGCCGGGCTTACCCAGGGCACGGGGGTTTGTCGGGCCCAAGTCCCTAGGAGGGCGCGGCGCGGGCGGACGGCGCGGCCAGGCACCAACGTGCCTGTGGGAGACCGGTGGCCAGGCAGGGGCTGTGGCGGCCGTGGCCGGTGGATGCAGGGCCGGCCGCGGCCTTCGTAGGAGGAAACTGCCACAGTCGGGGGCAGCGTGCCTTGCCGGGTGGCCCCGGGCCACATGGAGGTTCGTCGGTGCCAAGGAAGGTAAGTGAGGCTTTTATATTTAGGGTGGGTGGGTGATTTGTTTGTGTTTTGGGTGGGTGGTTGTACTTTTATTTAATTTTTATTTTATTTATTTATTTATTTTATTTCTTTAAGTTATTTACGGGTCTGTGTGCATGTTTATTTTTTATTATTATTATTTTTATTTTAGGCCTTGCCCACAACGTCATGACGTCATGACGTTGGCTCCGCCCATGATGTCATGACGTCATGACATTGGCCACGCCCATGACGTCCATGACGTCATGGCGTGGTAGTAGAATTTTTGACATCCCATCACTGCTAGCGCATAATCCTTCACAACAGTTCCTGTCTGAGCTTCCCTCTCTCTAAGAGGCTTGTTAGATACGGAGAGGATGGAGGCGGCTGGCCAGTTATCTACAACTTCAGTGAGGCGCTGGAGTCTCATTCGGCTCACACAACACAAAGCCTTTGGTTGTGAATCTGTTTCTTTTAAGCTCCCGAAAGATGTCCGGGCAGAAATAATTTCTCCATTCCCCCTCTGTCTCTTTCTGTCTCTCCACCTGCTAAAACGCTGCCTGTCTGCTAATGATATAGTTTATTTTCAGAAAAAGAAATTCTCTCTCTCTCTCTCACACACACAGAGAGAGAGAGAGAGAGAGAGAGAGAGAGAGAGAGAGAGAGAGAGAGAGAGAGAGAGAGGCAGGAAACCTTCAAATTAGACATTCCTCTTTCTTGCTGCTTTTTGAGATAATGTAAATTAAACAGAGGAAGATGTATTTCTTGCTCTGAATCTTTTCACCTAATCTTCCCTTTAGAACAGGGATTCTCAGGCTGTGGCCCATGGGTCAGATGCGGCTCACGTGGCCCACCACCACACCAGGAACTGCCATAGGGTGGAGGAAGGGCAAAATGGCCATCCGGCCCCTGAAGCTCTCTGAGGGAGCATGACCTGGCTGGCCTGCAACTTAAAAAGGCTAGGAGCTCCTGCTTTAGAAGGCTGCTGGGCAGAGGGGCGGGGCCAGTGATGGGATGTCCCCGGTTCCAGACGGTTCCCTGGAACCGGTAGGACCAATTCCGGAGGGTTCTCCATGAGGGGAGTCCACTTTTGGGGCGTCCGGTTCCGGACGCCTCACCGAAAGAAAGAATTTTTTTTTTAATCGGAGCTAAAATGGCTCCAATTGACTGCGCATGTGCAGAAACTCAATCTGACACATTGCGCATGCGTCAGATTGAGTTTCTGCACATGCGCAGTCAATTGGAGCCATTTTAGCTCCAATTTTTTAAAAAAAATTGTTTAGAGCTTTCAGGACGGTGGCGGCGGAGGCGGCACCAGCCCTCTGAGAAGGGCACCTCCCCCGCGGCACGTTGAGGGCTGCCTGGGCCATCCGCTGCCGACAAGCCCCATGCCCTGGGGACGCCCGGCGCGGCACACCGCTGACACCTCCTCCTCCGCCAGGCGCCGGCCTGTGGGCTGGGTGCCTGCAACCGCCGCCCGCTGCCGCCGGAGCTGCTGTTGGCTACATTCCTGTGGCCTCCTCCTTGGGCCGGTCCCTTTTTAGCCCGGCTGCGGCGCCTGGTGGAGGAGGAATGCAGGCGGCGGTGGTGCGGCATGGGGACGGCCCAGGGAGGCTCGGCAACTGCGGCTGGAGGCTCGGCAGCCGCGACTGGAGCCGTGGCTGGAGCCACGGCTGCCTGCCGCCCCTGGCCATGGCCGGAGCCGGGCTAAAAAGGTGGCCTCCCGAGGAGGAGGCCACAGGGGTGCAGGCAGCTCCGGCGGCGGCGGCTGTGGACGCAGTCGGGGTGCCGGGTCCCAAGAAAGGTAAGTGAGGGGTAATTTATTTGTGTTTTGGGTGGGTGGTTGTTTTTATTTTATTTATTTATTTATTTATTTATTTGTGTCTGGGTGGGTGGGCTGAGAGGGAGGGGTGTGTGTGTATGTTTATTTTTATTTTTTATTTATTTTTATTTTTGGCCCCGCCCACAACGTCATGACGTCATGACATCGACTTCGGCCATGACGTCATGACATTGGCCACGCCCATGACGTCCGTGACGTCATGGCGTGGTAGTAGAATTTTTGTCATCCCATCACTGGGCGGGGCAAACTCAGTGCTAGGGAAGGGAGGAAGTGCTCCCATTGGGCTGCTGGGCAGAGGGCCGGGGTAAACTCTGTGCTGGGGGGAAGGAGGAAATGCTCCCATTGGGCTCCTAGACAGAAGGATGGGGTGAACTCTGAGTGTGAGGTAGGGAGGAAACGCTCCCATTGGGTTGCTGGTCAGAAGGGCAAGGTCAATTCTGTGCTGGGGGGTGGCATGCATGTCCACAGAGAGGGCTCTGAGTGCTCCCTCTGGCACGCGTGCCATAGATTCCCCACCACTGATCTAGGGTTTCCCACCCAGGGGGCTGGACAATGGGGGCTTCTGCAATAGGACTTCCCCACAGCCAGGATCTCTCTCTACCTTTGCACAATTCTCGCCGGGGGGATTTTGTAAGGCACCTTCCTGTACGCCGGATCCTCCTCGAGTGTCTGGAGCTTGGCTTGCAAGTCACTGACCTCCACTTCGTTTTTCAGGAGGAAGATCCCTCGGCCTTGGTTGAAGCTGGTGGGCTTGCAGATCCACATCTGAGGCTCTGATGGACGAGAATGAAAAGACCAACTTTCTTTAGACAACCGGGCCCGGGGGGGGGGGCATTTTTGTCTTTGTGGGATTGATTTTGGGCATTTTGAGAAAACACACATTATGGGGAGATATAGTTGCATGTTGCTTCCTTGCCTGAGCAACCAATATGGCCGTCCAGGATCGCTTGCTCGTGTCTTTTTGATCAACCAGCTTGTGCTAATTTGTTTAACATGTTATAAAGCTACTGGGGTGGTTGGGTGAAAAATGGGCACACAAGGAAAGGTACAGAATGGATTTGGAAGCACAGGGCTAATTGTTTGGTTGATCCCACTTTGAGATGTAGGAACAGATGGAAAACGTCAATAACCTTTATATATTTCAAAGAAATTTTCTCGCTCATCTTTCATGTCCAAGCGGAAAGTCTCGGGGAAAAAGTCTTCCATTTTCAGCATTCTGTAACCAAAAAATAATAATAATCAGGGTTAACAATGGGATTAGCCATACATTCTTTCCATGTAACGATAGACTAGGATGGATAAAGCTGATGCCCTTCATCAAGATGGATTCAAGTGGGATTTAATACACTTGGGGGCTATCACCCTCCACTGTCAACTTTGGGACCCAAGGCCATTTGTCCTCAGGGTGGTCAGGTTAGTGAACTACCACCTGGTGTTCTGCTGGTAGTAGGGTCTACTCTATTACCCTAGCCCTAGCGCTAGCCCTAGCACTAACCCTAGTCATAGTCCTAGCCCGAGCCCGAGCCCGAGCCCGAGCCCGAGCCCTAACCCTAACCCTAACCCTAACCCTAACCCTAACCCTAACCCTAACCCTAACCCTAACCCTAACCCTAACCCTAACCCTAACCCTAACCCTAACCCTAACCCTAACCCTAACCCTAACCCTAACCCTAACCCTAACCCTAACCCTAACCCTAATTTGGCCAGATTAGGATACACACAAGGCCCTTTCTTGAAGCCTCAAGGACTCAAAACATCTCCTAGCAGATGAAGGTGGAATTCCAGAGTTGATGTTTATAAAGCTAAATTCCGCACCCCATAGTATCTCAGGGTCACGAAAATGCCTTTCAAGGCCATCCCCATGATAAATCCACCGTTACACCCATCAACGTATGACAGCATGAAGAGGAGGCTGGGCGAATGAAGTTGGAACTCACTTTGTGGTCCTGTTGACTTTCTTCATCACCCGGTCATACTCTCTGAGGTTCATCAAAAGCCCGATCTTGGTTGTGATGATCTTGTTGTTCGGGATCTGGTACAGAAGCTGTTCTCCTGGGATGAGATTGAGCATTTCACCCACTGTGTTACTTTTGATCAGAACTTTGCTCCCTCCCCCCACCTGCCCATTTCTTCATAAATGGCTTGGGACGTACTTGGCCCGAATATAAGCCGAGGTACCTAATTTTGACCTGAAAACTCAGGAAAATAGATTGACCTGACTATAAGCTGAGGATGGGAAATGCAGCAGCTGCTAGTGAGTTTCAATAATCAAAATATGGTAAAATTAATTAAATCTTTGGTGCGTCTCAATCCTACGCGATCTTGGGACCCTCGTGGTCATTGACCCGAGTATAAGCCATTTCCCCTTTTGGGGGGTCAATTTTGGGACTGAAAAACTAGGCTTATAGTTGAATATATGCAGTATATGTATTTTGATGGTGTATAACCAAGAGCTGGCCACTAGAGGCAATGTAAAATATGGGGCTTTCTGATATCCATGGTTTCAGGTATCCATTGTAGGTGGATACCTACCATTGTGTGATTCACCTGCAAATAACTCCGAATAAGGATTTCTGTCTACCCAACGTTGTCAGCCTCTGTACCTTCTCTAAAGTTGTAATAGGTGTCCCGAAACTTCGTCTCACACCATTTCAAGATATAATCCTCCCGCCGATTGTCGAACATACGCTGCCAGCCTTTGTTCTTGCAGTAGTTGATCAGTCTACACAGAGACAAGACAAAGGCTTCCTTCATGATTAGTGAATGTGTGTGCATTTCCTTTAGAAACCATGGCAACGTGATCATTGTCACATTAGGTAAAGGCTACCTAGTATACACTCAATCTTCCCTGAGTGAGAAGGACTTCCTCTGACTTCTTCTTCAACATGTCCCTTCCTTTTAAGATTCAAACCATATAGCAGTGATGGTGAACCTTGGTGTTCTTGGACTTCAATTCCCAGAAGCCCAAGTCAGCACTCCTGCTAACCAGGGCTTCTGGGAATTGAAGTTCAAGAACATCTGGAGTGCCAAGGTTTGTCATCACTGCCATATAGGGTTGAATGGGACCAAATTTTACTGGAACTCTCCACAGTCCTGAACTTTGTCTCCAGACTAGATTCAGTCCCTGTGATTGCTCCTGTAGAGTTCGTACCCAAAATCTGAGGGGATTTACCATCCCTGTGAATCAGATTTGAGTGCGCCCTTACATGTCAACCCCGTTTGCTCCTCCAATGTAATAAAAAGGCCCCGATTCTTCTGGCTTCTTTTCTTCTTGGCAGTTCACGTGGAGCAGTGCTTTGGTGATGTTTTGGGCCCCCTTAGATTTGGTTTCCTTTGCTGGCTCCCCTTCAGCTAAGTCAGGAATGCCTGGAATGAAAAAGTAGGTGAATAATTTGAGGTGGAAGCCCTCACTTCTCAAAACAAAGGCTGTTGAGTGTCATGTTTGGTGTACAAACCCCTAAAACAAGCTTCTTGAAATTTGGCAGTTTTATCTCCCTTCTCTGGCGCTAGATATTGTCAAAGTACAAATAGTTTAGTCTAGTTTGATTGCATTATTGCTAGAGACAGGTTCTTGGGAAATGATCTTGCTTCCTAGATCCAAAACCTGGTTGACTTTGAGTAGAATATGTCTAAGCTTGGATGGATGGATGGATGGATGGATGGATGGATGGATGGATGGATGGATGGATGGATGGATGGATGGATGGATGGATGGATGGGAATGAGGAAGGGATGGACGGATGGACGGACGGATGGATAGATGGGAATGAGGAAGCAATGGATGGATGGATGGATGGATGGATGGATGGATGGATGGATGGATGGATGGATGGATGGATGGATGGGAATGAGGAAGGGATGGACGGATGGACGGACGGATGGATAGATGGGAATGAGGAAGCAATGGATGGATGGATGGATGGATGGATGGATGGATGGGAATGAGAAAGCGATGGGTGGGTGGGTGAATGGACGGATAGATGGATGGACAGATGGGCAGATGGATGGGTGGGTGGGTGGGTGGATGTGGATAAGGCAACAATGGATGGATGGATGGGAAAGATGCAACGATGGATGGATGGATGGATGGATGGATGGATGGATGGATGGATGGATGGATGGATGGATGGATGGATGGATGGATGGAAGGAAGGATGAATGGATGGATGGATGGGTATTGGTGCCATCCAAATATTTTGGACTACAAAGCCTAACTGCTGGCTACTTGGATGAAGGCTGATAGGCTACTATGTCCAAAAGAATGTCTCCCTACTTTATATTTCCCTCACCCAACACTGGATAAACCTTCAAGAAGGGAGAAGAATATACATTTGCATTAACTTGAAATGTGGTACTAATGTAAGCAATTCACAGTCCTTCAGACTATTACTGAAAATGTGGACAGACAATGTATAGATTTCCTATTGTTTGGGAAACAAACAGCTGGTACCTTTTTAGTATTTTTGAGTTATATGCAAATAAACGTGTATCTTTGAAAGACGGAGAGAAGTACAGTTTCTCTAACGGGGGGTGGGGAGACGCTCCCAAAATATACCCACTGAGAAACTGCATTTAAAAGGAAGGTGTAAGCTTGGAAAAGAGTCGCACCAAAACGGCTGAAGAGCCACAGAGAGGGGAAGAAGGGAAAGAGAAAATGGTGAATTCCATACTGTTCGGTTTTGAGGACTCCCCATCTTCAAGCTCTTCAATTTCAAGCATTCTCAGGGACTTGTTGTCTTTCCTACTTGAGAAGAACTTGAAATCTATGCAAGAACAAAATAAGTAGTAATAATTGTGGTGCCTCAAGTCAATTCTGACCTTCAGTGACCCTTTCTAGGGCTTTCTAGGTAGAGCAGGGGTCCCCAAACTTTCCACGCCATGGGCCAGTCACGTTGTTCCTCCTGCCATAAACACTACCATAAAATGAATCTGCGGCTGTCGTCAATGCGTTTATGACAGCCGCGGGTGCATTTACATCAGTGTTTATGGCAGGTGTGGGCACACTGATGCATTGCAGGTGAATTTTATGGCTATCGCAAATGTGCTTCCAGTACCAGTGGTGGTGTGCCATGTAAGATGGTGCTGCAGGCCAGATCTGGCCCACGGGCCATAGCTTGGCCATCCCTGAGGTAGAGAATCCACAGAAGTGGGTTTTCAATTCCCTTCCTCTAGGATAGGGGTTCTCAACCCTAAGGCCGATGGGCCAGATCTGGCCCACGTGCCATTTCATGTGGTCCCCACAGCCTCCAAGGACATTCAAGAAACAAAATGGCTGCCCCTGTGAAGCTGTCAGGACAAAATGGGCACACACACACACATTGTGCAGGCAGGGCAAAATGACTGTCCGGCCCTCAAAGCTGACTGAGAGAGCGTGACCTGGCCTCTGGCTCTAGGGGGAGCTCTTGAGATTGTGAAGCTTGCCCAGAGCTACATAGGCTGGATGTTCTCCAGGAGACAGAGAGAGGAATTGAACTCTCCACCATAGATCTAACTCATTGAGCTATCCGGCCAACTGGAACAAAATATGGTGGTCCAATTAATTATAACTAGAAATATATCTAAAAGCTGTAATAAGACTGCGAAGAGAAGTGAGGTCATCCCTTGTTCAGTTATAAGTACAGTACTGTGTTATGCAATTGTACCTTCATTATTGGAAACAGGAAATAATTAGAGATGCGGTTAGGGTTAGGATGAGACATAAGGCTATTTTTGTATCGCACGCATCGATAGGAACAAAGGACCGGTTTATGTAATTGCAGCTATGGGATTTAATTTAAAAATAATTTCTAGGCTTTGCTCCCAGAATATGCTAGGAAGTGCCATTTTGCTCAATACGATCACAGTATGTTTATGTTCATCTCAAGCTTTTTGCTTCTTCCATGGCAATAATAATTATAATCCCAGAATAAATCAATGGGGCCAGAGTGCAAAATTAGGATTGGGAGAGCTGGTTTCGAACCCCTCCTTAGCTGTGCAAGTCACTGGGATGCTATAGACCAGTGGCAGTGAACCTATGGCACCCATGCCAGAGGGGCCACTCACTAGCCCTCTCTGTGGGGGACGTGTGGTGTTGCCCCAGCACAGAGTTCATCCCATCCCTCTGCCCAGCAGTCCAATGGGAGCTCTTCCTCCCTCCCCCCAGCACAGAGTTCACCCCACCTCTCTGCCCAGCAGCCCAATGGGAGCGCTCCCTCCCTCCCTCCAGCACAGAATTGGCACTACCCCTCTGTTTGGGTACTCCGTCTCTAAAAGGTTCACCATCACTGCTATAGACTATACACAATTCATGAGGCTTCTTACGGAGATAAAAAATGGAAGGAAGTTCTTTGTCTGTTTGGACTCCTTGGTGGAAACATGGCGCATAAATGTAACACATAAATAAAATAAAAATTTCAGTACAGGCGGCCCTCGGCATATCTGCAGGTTCAAGTAACCACACTTTCCGTTATCCACGGGTCTAAAATATTTGAAAAAAATCCTGAAATAGATAATATATGTATTTCTATGGAGCATTGCCAGAACTGGCCACTAGAGGCCACTGTCTACAATGCAAAAATGAAGGGTTCCGTGTTACCCGTGGTTTCAGGAATCCGTAGTAGGTCTTGGGACATATCCCCGTGGATATAGAAGGCAACTTTTAGTTTTAAAATAAATGCAAAAATAATCTGAGAGTCGGTTATCTTTAATGAGATGTCGCTTAAAGCAAACCGAAACATCTATTATTCAAAGGTAGGAACATCAATGTTGGGTTTAGAATGTCATTAGAAGCTGTGCTCACAAATGGGGGGAGGGGACACTAACTGTTGCAACACAAGCTTGACTTAAGTCAATGTTTTGTAAATTAGCTTGCTTTTGTCTTGTGATTGGTCATTGAGAGGCAGCTTTTACAAGTCTCACTACTCAGGCATGGAGCTTTGAAGGAACTGCGTTCCTGATGGGAAAACATTCTTACAGGAGAAAAATACATATTCCCCTTAACAAGCCA
Organism: Furcifer pardalis; assembly: GCA_030440675.1. Lineage (NCBI taxonomy): Eukaryota > Metazoa > Chordata > Lepidosauria > Squamata > Chamaeleonidae > Furcifer > Furcifer pardalis. Next base: position 40,542,923 of record CP126891.1, read on the forward strand.
TTTAACCCCTAATGCGAAACCCAGATTGCCAGAGTTGCAAGCATTTATCTCCAGTATATGTGCCTGAAATTATTTACTTAACTACTATAAGTTATTGTTTTTGCTCTATAACCCCATCCCACAGCCATCAGATAGGACTGTCAGGACCTCTGGGTACTCTAGTTTAAAAAGCACCTTCTCTAGGCTCATTTCTACAAATGTTTGTTGATATAATCATATAATGATAGCAACTCATATACTGTATGGCCTACTTCACACTGTGGGTGAAGAGGGTCTAGCTCACGTCATTGAATGCGAAAGAAAGAACAAGAACACCTTGCATGTAGAAATCTAGTACTGGAAGAACAAACGCTTCTTGAGATGCTAGCTTTCTAAGCTTCAGGGGAGGTTTTTTTTTTTTTTGAGAAGATGGCACCCTTGGGGAAGGTACCCACTTGTAACCTCACCTCCGTGTTTATAAGATGGGACAGTCCTAACCCTTGAGCTGCTGTTCCTCCCGCGTCTCTCTGGTCTGGGTGTCCCCCTGCTTCTCTCACCTGCCTCGTGGTAGTATGGATACCAACGGAAGCCTAAGCGAAGGGCAGAAGCTTTTTCACTGGCATCCAAAGGTCTTGCGTTCATCCATCCTATAAGCCAAAATGTCCATAAGAACAGGCGCGAAGGTAGTAAAAGGGGAACCGGGTGTGCGAAGAGTAAGGAAATAGGGTTGTTTTTTCCTGGTTCCCAGAGACAAGTCTGTGTTTGAAGACTAGGGGTTCTCAACCTATGGCCTGTGGGCTGGATCTGGCCCACATTGCCAAATAATCCAGGCCTTGCCGTCACCGCCACAGACTCATTTACAGCCATCATAAATGTGTTTATAACCTCCGTAAATGACTCCGCCGCCTTCAGAGGCGCATTTATGACAGCCATAAATGAGTCTCCGGCCTCCGTGAATGCGTTTATGGCAGCCATAAATGGTGGCGGGGGACAACCAGTCTATCCCCCTCAACTGTTTGAGGAAGCATGATCCGGCCCCTGGTTTTAAAAAGGTAGAGAACCCCTATTTGTGACAGCAAAGTCTGGGAATTATAGAACCACAGAATAACTGAGTTGGAAAGGGGGACTTTGAAGCCACCAAATTCAACCCCTTGCTCAATGCAGGAATGCGAATTGATGGAATCCGCCACAAAAGAGGGTACAAAATCTTGCACCAGAAATCTGGGACAAACTACTGATGGAAAATCGAATCATTCCCTCTTTTACTGGCCTTTCCAAAGTCCCTGATAACTTTTCTTTTTCAACAAACTTTTCCCAGATAAAGTAACATCAAAGTTAACACCTTGGGGGTTGAAGCTATCTAGTTAGGCAATAGGCACCTGTAGGCAGTGGTGGGTTGTTAAAATTTGTGCTGCTGCACTGTGACATCATGGACGTTGTGGGCATAGCAAAAAAATAAAAATAAAATGTCTGCACATGCGTCAAACCTCCATTTGATGCATGCACAGTTCTTTTTTTGTGCACATGCGTCAAACCTCTATTTGATGCATGCACACTAAAAAATAAACTGTGCATGCGTCAAATGGAGGTTTGACGCATGCATAGTTCCGGGCAGCCATTTTGGCTGCCTGGAAATACATTTTTGGAGAGGGTCAGAGAGGTGACCGAACCAGTCACCTGGGGTTTACCACCACCCTGGCAACACCTCCTGATGGGGTGCTACTGGTTCGGGCGAACCGGTCCGAACCGGTAACATCCCATCACTGCCTGTAGGTGATATTTTATTTTCTTGCCTACATGCTGTTATTGGTTTGTCTGATTCTTAATCTACTGGTTTGCTCTACCCTGTTTTAATCTTATGTAGTCTGCCCAGGGCTGCAATGGCTTAGCACACGGATGCCCAATTTTTTCAGGCTGTGGGCCGGTCATGTGGTTCAGGGAGCTGGTCATTATGGCCCAGGGGCCTGATGCGGCCCCTGATGCCAATGCATCCAGCCCATGAAGCCCTCGTCGCTCCTGGAAGCGGTAAAACATGCCTGTACGGGTGTGTTCTACTTCCACAAGCAACGAGGGCTTCATGGGCCAGATGAATTGTCATCGACGGCTGCATCCGGGCCCCTGGGCCGTATTTTGGGCACTCCTGGTTTCATGGTTAAGATGCTGAGCTTGACGACCAAAAGGTCAGCAGATCAGCCATTCAAGAGCCGAGTGTTGTGTGACGGAGTGAGCGCCCATCCTCTGTCCCAGGCTCCTGCCAACCTAGCAGTTCGAAAGCAAGGATTTGCAAGTAGATAAAGAGGTACCACTTTGGCAGGAAAGGTAACAGTGTTCCGTGAGCTCCGGTGTCTAGTCATGCCTGCCACATGGCCATGGAGACGTCTGCAGACAGGCAGCACTGGCTCTTGGCCTGTAAACGGAGATTATTGTTGAACCCTAGAGTCAGAGACGATTGGGTTTCGAGCGAGGGAGACGTTTACCTTTCCTAAACCCAAAAACTGAACGCTTGAAAAATTCCGGATTTTGAGCTGCTCCCTTCCCTTGAGCATTCTCGTTCATCTCTTTATTTAATCAAGGCTTTTGCAGCAAAACCTTGAATTGCCAAAGAGACTCCCTGTCTTTCTCCCTGTCTTTCCACTCCAGGCTCGTTAGTACTTCTCTCCGCCTCTTGCCACTTAATTAATGAACACTTTCTACATTCAAGAGCAAGGCTGTGATTTGATCAAGGACGGAATGGCAGAAAAGGAAGTGGATGATTTTCATCTCAGGGCATTTTCATCTCATTGTAACCAGGAGTAAGCATCCTAACATCCTTGAGATGACGGAACCACCATATCTCCCAGATGGAATGTTCCAAGGTCAAGGATGATGGAGGTTGTAGTCTGACACATCTCAAGGGCACCAGAATACCTAACCCACATTGTAACCACAACACCGTTTTTCCACCAAAGAGCCTGGCTTGGTTGCTTCTCCCCATCGGACCCTCACTTGTGGCCCATCACCATGATAACCTTCTGGTTGGATCAGGATCTAAACCCAGGACTCTAAGGATCAGATCTTCATTGACTACCCACAGGGACTACCCTGTCAGGGCAGGAAGCCTCAAGACTCGGTTCTGCTCAATTTTTGGCTCAAAGGTTGATGCCACCCAATGGTTTCTCAACTTTGGGTCCCCAGATGTTCTTGGACTTCAATTCCCAAAAGTCCAAGTCTGAACCTCTACTAATCAGAGCTTCTGGGAATTGAAGCCCAAGAAGATCTGGGGGGCCATGGTTGAGAAACCCTGCCTCCCATAATTTGGAAACACAGCCTCTTGTTTTGGGACTACCAGAATTCCACAACCAGCTTCCCAACCTTGGATAGCTGGGATGGACAAGAAGCAAAAGGACACCAAGTTGGACAGACCAACAGCTTGACTTAGAGCTTGGGAAGATGCTCCATCTGAAGACCCATTGAATCCCCCTGTTCTTCTCAAGGGAGATGAGCCAACCTGATAAGCATGGTGTTTCTTGGAGAGGAAAGAAGGGCGGGAGGCCGCACAGCTTCTTCTTGCACACCTTTTGTTCCCGGGGAGTGGATGGGGAGCCGCCTTCCCACTCTGAAGCCATCTCCTCTGGAAGATGTCTTGTGGGTTGCTCACAATGGGAGCCCTGTGATGTCACCTTTTGACTCTGGACTCAACCAGCCAACCATCGCCAGAATCCCCCCCGCGCCAACCCAACTGTAAATATCTGAGTGGAGAATTCACTTGATTTACACAAACCAGGTGGCCGGTTCAATTCCCAGCAGGTAGCAGGTGACCCTTCTCTGGTTCAGAGACCTTTCATAGGGGCTGACAGTCAGAGCTGAGAATCCTAGGTTAGCTTAAGACAGATGCGAGTTCTATTTTGCTTCTTTTATTTCAGACAGGCCCAAACTACAGCCCGTGGGCCAGCCCTGGCCCCCGAAGCCATCTCATCCATCCCACGATGCCCTCATCAAACCAGGAAGTAAATATGGACACTTGCACGCATGCATGAAAAGCAGCCATTTTATGGCCACTTTCACACATGCACAGAAGTGTCTGTGCCGAAGCAGGAGATAAAATGGCCGCTTTCACGCATGCAGAGAAGCGGACATTTTATTTCCTGGTTTGGTATGGACACTTCTGTGTATGGGCAATAGCGGCCATTTTGTGTCCTTCACCCAAACCAGGGCAGAAGCATCCACACTGTACATGCACAAACATGGCTTGTTTCGGGGCATTGTCCAGCCCGCTTAGCTGTTCCAGGGGTGTGGTCCGGCCCCCGGCCCAAAAAGAGTTTGGGCACCCCTATTTTATTTGGGTAAGAACTTTCCAATAATAATAATAATAATAATAATAATAATAATAATAATAATAATAATAATAATAATAATAATAATAATAATAATAATAATAATAATAATAATAATAATATACATTTTTTCATAAATGCAGTAGAAAGAACTTGAGGCTTAAGATGTCTTCAGGTAGGTTCAAGTGTAGCTAGTAATGACCATTACTATGCTGTAGTTTTCTGCATTGAGCAAAAGATTGTCTTTGATGACCTCAAAGCCCCCCCCCTTCCAACTCAATTATTCCATGATTCTGTGGGAGAAATTGGAGCAGATAGATTATTCCATTCAGGCAGACCAGGGGGTCCCCAACCCTTGGGTTTTGAACTTCAATTCCCAGAAGCCTCCGTCAGCACATCGGCTGATTGGTGCTTTGGAGAATTGAGTTAGGCTTATGGGAATTGAAGTCCAAATACCAAAGTGTGGGGAACGCTGGAGCAGAGGACCTACCTTCTACTGGTGGAAGGGCACTGGCGATGGTGATACAGCTAAAAGATACCTCTACACAGTTATGGGGCGTCCTTTTTGTCTACAGCCCAAGTTTTCTTATTAATCAGGGATTCGAAAACTCCTCTGTGTACCATTTTCAGGAGTCCATCGAGATTGTCATGGGATGGTTAGAAGTTGGGTGCCATCAAGTTGGGATTAACTCACAGCATTCCTAGTAGGGCTTTCAAGGTAAGTGATATATTTAAGGAGCAGTTTCACCAGTACAAGATGGCTAGATAGCTCAACAAGTCAGATATCTGGCTTTGGAGCCAGAGATTGGGAGTTCGATTCCATACCTGTGCCTCCTGTGAGAAGACCCAGCCTATGTAGCCCTGGGTGAGCTTCAGAGTCTCAAAGAGCTCCTCCCAGAGGAAGGAAATAGTTAAAAACCCTTCTGCGTATTCTCTACCTAGAAAACTCTGGAAAGAGTGGCTATAAGTCAGAACTTACTTGACAGCACATGGTTCTAAATAGTTATTTTCCAGTTCCACTCCCCCAGTGAATTTCCATGGCTGAGTGAGGATTTGAACCCTAGGTCCAGAGCTCTAGTACATCAGTGTATCGACTGTACCACACCGGGTATCACACGTAGGAAGGAAGGGATAGAAAATCCCATTCCTGCAGGTTTGTTTCACATACCTAGGTCCATCCTTCTATCCATCCATCACTTTCAAGTTAATGCAAATGTATGTTCTTTTTCTTTCTTGATGGGTTATCCAGCTTTAGATGAGGGAAATATAAAGTAGGGAGACATAATTTTCAACTCAGTAGTCCATCAGCCCTCATCCAAATGACCAGCAGTTAGGTTTTGTAGTACAAGATATTTGGATGACACCAATTGCCTGGGAGATCCATCCATCCATCCATCCATCCATCCATCCATCCATCCATCCATCCATCCATCCATCCATCCATCCATCCATCCATCCATCCATCCATCCATCCATCCATCCATCCATCCATCCATCCATCCATAAGCTCCCTCTTTCACATCCATCTGTCCATCCATCTATCCATCCGTCCATCCATCCATCCATCCATCATCCATCCATCAGCTCCCTCTTTCCCATCCATCCATCCATCCATCCATCAGCTCCCTCTTTCCCATCCATCCATCCATCCATCCATCCATCAGCTCCCTCTTTCCCATCCATCCATCCATCCATCCATCCATCCATCCATCCATCCATCCATCCATCCATCAGCCCCCTCTTTCACATCCATCCATCCATCCATCCATCAGCTCCCTCTTTCACATCCATCCATCCATCCATCTGTCCGTCCATCCATCCATCCATCCATAATCTCCCTCTTTCACATCCATCCATCAGTCCATTCATCCATCCAACCAACCAACCACTGCCTATTTCCCATCCATCCATCCATCCACCTTAATTGCCTGCCTGTGAGTTTCTCTTGATTCCCTGTCTGTCTGTCTAATTTAATAAAGAAAGAGCAGAAAAGTGATATTTCAATGTGTATTGATGTACAAATCAAATTTAGGATCACTAATATATCCATCCCCAAGAAGCTTTGAACCTTTCCACATTCTTCATCAATTGAGGGCATAACAGAATGTTGTATGCGAGAAGAAACAGGTAAATCCTCCTGGCCAGATGTTGCAGCCACTGAATTTCCAAGATAGGGACTCGAGGCTAAATGACTCAGCTCAAAGAACCTGGTACAAAGAGTCCAACGAAGCCAAGTTTAATTTAAATTTAATGTAATTTAATTCTCATAAAATCTCATAGTTATGGATTTTAGCTAGATGGCAGAGGAGTGGCATAAAACCTCCTGTCTCAACTCATTTCCATAGTAAAATATGGGTATTTTGCAGCATATTCCATGATAATTGGCAGGATATTTTGGTGATTAGGTGCTAAGGCGATTTCGTCTTACAGGAAACCTTTTCATGTTATACACCAGGTGTTCCCAACTTAAGGCCCATGGGCCTGATCCAGCCCACGGTGCTATTTCTTGTGGCACCCCATCCCTCCAAGAGCATTTGAGAAATAAATGGCCACCCCTTTGAAGCTGTTTGGACAAAATGGCCATCCGGCCCTTGAAGCTGACTAAGTTAGCATGACCCAACCCCCAGCTTGAGAAGGTTGGTGACCCCTGACATACATGCTCGGTATAAATGACTCAGAAATGGTTGTTCCAGTCCAAACCCTTTATAAAATAGATTTCTTCGTCGTTTCCTCAAATCTCTACTTACGCCAGCATCACAGATTCCTCTGTTTCAGGAGCAGGCCAGAAGCTCTCATCTGCCAAATTCGCCTCCATCAAGCGAGGAGATAGACAGGTGTTTGGTGGAGGCAGGGAAGATTCTCTCAGAACCCGTTCCTAGTCTCGGTGATTAATTTTCCAAAGCACGGCCGAAGTCTTGCAAAGCTTCGGAATCTTCAGGTGTGTAAATCTGCCTGCCAAGCTTGTCTTGCAAGATTGAAGGCGGTTGGCCAACGTTTTTTTAAAAGACTTGACTGGATTGGAAAGGGACGAGCAGTTGACATTCAGACCCCTGAGACGAAGCTCAAAAAGGAACCCCATTCCAGCAGTAAAAAAATAACCTTAAAAAAGCAATTTTCCATCCTCTTTTGCAATGACCCTACTGAATTACTTCAGCCGCGAAATTTTCTTTGGCTTCAAGATACAGTCGCTTCTAGCTGTGCTGGATGGATCTTCCAATTTCAATTCCTCCCACGTTCAGGGTTTAAACAGCTCAATTTCTTTCCATTGTGTGTATAAAGAAGGCTGAAAACTTGGGGAATGTTTGTTTGTTTGTTTGTTTGTTTGTTTGTTTGTTTGTTTGTTGGTTGGTTGGTTGGTTGGTTGGTTGGTTGGTTGGTTGGTTGGTTGGTTGGTTGGTTGGTTGGTTGGTTGGTTGGTTGGCTGGCTGGCTGGCTGGCTTGTTGGTTGGTTGGTTGGTTGGTTGGTTGGTTGGTTGGTTAACTGATTGATTGATCGATTGATCGATTGATCGACCTATGGAGTCACCAGAGATACTTCCATCAACTGAGAAAATGACTTCCAGGAAAATGTATGCTCAGATTCGAGTCACAGCCGATGTCAACGACTTATTTCTTCATTTATTTGCCAGTGTATAAGACACATCGGAGTACAGTAAAACCCCAGGTTACGACAGAGGTCTGTTCCAACAGCCTCCATTGTAACCTGAAAAAATTGCACCCCATAGAGATGCATTGAAAAATAAATAAAAATGGTCCTGAATTGATCATTGTAAACAGAAACAAATACATTAAAAATTTGTAAACCGGGACGAGGATTTGCCGTTGTAAACCGGAGCAAACTTAAACCAAGGCAGTTGTAACCCGGGGTTTTATTATATAAGACTTAGCCCATTATTCTGTGTACCCCATCAGATCAGGTTGATGATGAAGTATTATAACCACAGATAATATTCCTATCTCAGAAGATGGGCAGAGAAGACAGAAAAGTGTGGGAAATTTTTTTTCATGGCATGAATTATACTGCAGAAGAAGTTGATTTAGGGAAGGAAAGGGTAGAAGAGAAATCTCTTAACACAAGGTCTTGGATTTACATGGTGAACATACTTTTATTTTGATTTTTCAATTATTTTCATATCATACCCCCACCCCCCATCAGCTCTGACAATTCGGATGTTTCAATTCTCTTTTCAATTAGTGGACAGCCACTTTCACGTATTTGTGCTAAAATAGGGTCCTTCTTTTTATATACAGTATATATATATATATAAAGCTTTTGAAAGTAAATTAATGTTAGAACATCACTCCCAAATATTATTTACATAATGCTTCAAAAGTAACGTCACTTTGAAGTGTCACTTCCAAGCCACATTTAAGGAACACTGAAGGGTCCCTTTCAAGTAACTTTAAAGTAACATTAAGATTCACTTTCAAAGCTGTCGTTTGGGAGATCGGATGCGTCCATCATCGTTCTGTTTAATGCAAAGGCAACCATTGTAGCAAGAAGGTTACACTCCACAGCAACGATTTTGCTACTGGGAATAACACATGCGATTTACACAATCTCGAGTGTGCTGATTCCAATCTGAACTCAGAATTTGCCTGTCACGTACAGATTTTAAGGCCTACTATAGCTGTTCAAGTGGTCGGTAATTGGGTAATGTATTTTTACATGGGAACATTATAACAGTTGCAGCTTCCACTATGCCTGCTGCCACCTCAGCTGAATCACGTCCCCTGGTGGCATGCATGTTCCAGTAGCAGCTGGGCTTGTCTGGGCAAGTCAGTGAGCTGACATCAGAAATGGGTGTATGAGGCAAGATGGACCAAGGGCTTGTCTCTAGTGCGAAACCATTTTATTGGATACTACAGCTAGGCCATAGTGAGTCTGTTTTGAGCTAAATCTGAGTAGGCGCAGCTGGGTTAATAAACTGAACAATTTTTGCTCCATTTGTGACAAATAGACCCCAGACAAGAACCAAATCAAGAGAGTGAGGTTTGCTAATGTAAGATCCTGATGTCCTAGGCAGAATCAGACTTCAGATTTGGATTCAGCACATTTGATTTAGTATAGGACACATACGTTAGACCAAGTAGCAGTCAATATTTATTTATTTATTTATTTTATTATTCTTTGTGATGCAGTGTTATTTCCAAGCTGCAAATCGTGACCTGGGTTAAGGAGGTTTCTTTTGTTCTAGAGAAGGGGGCTTGGCTCCGTAGTAGGGTATCTCTCCAGCACACAGAAGGTCCAGGTTCGAATCCTGCAACCTCTGCCTGATGGGACAGCATTGCTAGGCTACATAAAAGCAGTGATGGGATGTTACCGGTTCGGACCGGTTCACCTGAACCGGTAGCACCCCATCAAGAGGGGTCGCCGGGAGGGTGGTAAAACCCCAGGAAACCGGTTCGGTCGCCTCTCTGGCCCCCTCCAAAAATGTATTTCTGGGCAGCCTGCGCATACGTTTGACACATGCGCAGTTCTATTTTTTAGTTCACATGCATCAAATATAGGTTTGATGCATGCGCACTAAAAAAAACTGCGCATGCATCAAACGGAGGTTTGACACATGCGCAGACATTTTTAATTTTTTTTGCTCCACCCACGACGTCATGATGTCAGCTACGCCCACGACATCCATGATGTCAAGGTGGGGTAGCGGCAATTTTGACAACCCACCACTGGATAAAAGGGATGGCGTTTTGGGGCTCATTGGGCAAGAAATTAAAAACATCTATCCCTGCTAGAGAATCACCGCATCCACTCTGAACACACATTTGTTTCTCAAACTCGACTCCATTTTCTTTATTCCAATACAGCTTGCTCTATCACCCCTTCCTGCTTTGATATCAACCAATATCACGTTTATTACGATCTGTGTTGTAATGGAACAATTAAAAGCCAATATTACCACCGCCAGAAAAATAAAATAAGAGGTTCAGGGGGGAAAGGGGGGGGGACATTTTTATAGCTTGCAAATATTTTCAGCTTTCTTTTTCCCTCCCGGACAACATCCCCGGCTAAATTGCCCTATTAATGAAGCTACCATCGTCGTCTCCAGCCAAATTGCTTGCTAATGGGACCAAGGTTTTATACTTCTTTCCATATTCCCTAATTTGCTCTTTTATAAGTCTCACACGGATGGTTTGAGCTTTATAAAGCTCTTGGCAAGCAGAGGAATTGAGCCTTGACTGCAGCTTAAAGCAGTGCAGAAAAATATTGCAGACTAAATCTGGTTAAAAAGAAAGTCCTAGCCTCATCCAAATGGAGGGAACTTTTGGTGATCCTAGGGATTAGGATGTGAACACCCAGTAGATGCAGCATGTATTGGCAAGTGGGTAGAAAACTATGCAAAGGCATCATGGGAAATGTGGTCCAGGGACACCCCCCCCCCTTCTTGGCCTATGTGCCACTCAACACACAACTACAGTGATCTAAACCAGGGCTCCTCAAACTTGGCTCTTCAGGTGTTCTTGGACTTCAGTTCTCAGAAGCCCAAGCCAGCACTCCTGTTCATCAGGGCTTCTGGGAATTGAAGTCCAAGAACATCTGGGGTGCCAAGTTTGAGGAACTTTGGTCTAAATGAGTGATGGCGAACCTTGGGTACAACTCCAGCTGTTCTTGGACATCCAAGTTCCTGTGAATCCACACGATTGGGTTTACTGTGCAGGATTCTGGGTACTGAAGTCCAAGAACAGCTGGAGTGCCATGGTTCGCCATCATGGATCTAGATGTCTGAGACTGGGTACAACATCAAGATTTTGGGACTACCATTCCTTAAATCAAATTCCCCAACCATCAAGAGTCTAGTCCAGGGGTGGCCAAACCTGGCACTCCAGGTGTTCTGGAACTTCCATTCCCAGAAGCCCTGATCAGCTGGTGTGCTGACTTGGGCTTCTGGGAATGGAAGTCCAAGAACACCTGGAGTGCCAAGGTTGAGCACTGCTGGTCTAGTCCTTGCTGGCTGTGGGATTATGGGAGTTATATTTCAGACTAGAGTCTTCCCCTTCTTTGGGTTATACAAGAACCCTAAGCAGGAAGGTTGTTTTTAACAAATGAGGAATTTGTGTGGCTTCTATTTCCACCCTGTCTCTTCCACTTATACAATCTGGTTCCCATTTCTCTACCATGCTACCAGTATCTCAGAACACCACCTCTTTTGCAGTCTTGTTGACCCTTTTTGAGTCCAGAGCATTATGTGTGCAAAACAGAGGAGAACTTTACAATGACCCTATGGTGAGGACTCAGAGGACTTTGTTCATTGTTGATTCTGCTTGTCTACGTTGCCCACAAGCACAATGACAAACAGCTCTGGAAGGTCAAAATACAAATCTATGAATCATGGGTTTTAGGGAAAGGGTAATATACTTGACCTACAGTGGATGCTGCCCCGACCCAGAAGGAAAACTGCCCTGCCGTAAACTTTTAGGAACCAAAGCTGTGAGAGTCACCTGTATGTACAGATGGAGTTCCACCAAAGTGTGAAGGGTTTCCTTGAGTGCCTGGCTTCTGTTTCTTCCTTGTATTCTTTCCACCACATGTTAAGCCCCCTTTAGAGCATGCTTTCGAGGTGGGATTGGACTTCTTGGGTACATCACCAAGAGAGTCCTGAACGAGTCCTGGTAGCTCACTGGCTTCTTGGCCATGGGCTGTTCCTTGGGTCTCTGAAGGACCTTCCTCACATTCTTCTTCTTGGGCTTGATCCGCCTCCAGTGAAGGTCCCATGTTTGTACCAGAACCCTCTACAGGGTCGTTTTCTGGAGAATTGGTCTGGTCTTGCCCACCCTCTGAAACCTGGTCTTGTTCCAATGGGTCCATCCTGGGAAACCTTGGCTCCAGTCCAGAAAAGCCTTGGTGATCTTCGGCCTCCACTGGCTTGTTCTTGCTCAGTTCACAGCTACTAATGGACTCCACTAAAGGCTCCACTTGGGGGGCTGGATTTTTGTCCCACACTTGTGACTGGGATGGGCTCCCTTGATCACTGATGTCATCTTCAGCAGCCTCATCTGGAACACTCGATGGGTAGAAGATAGACCACTTTCTAGGGAGTTCCCTCGTAGATGCCCATTTGTGTTCTGGACAGTGACTGTGAAGACAATCAAAAGAAGACCGGTTGGTTAATTCAAACATGTCATTTCTCTGGTGTGAGAAACACTGATATAATCCAGAAGAGTGCCTCCAAGTGGTGAGAAATGTCACATCACAGGCTATTCCTCAGCCACATGCCTTGCATTTAGCCTGCTTTGTTTTGGGGTTGGCCAGAGGGGTAATGAAGGGCTTAATCATCAAATCAAATAATATATAATAATTTAGTGTCGGAGATTACTCTGGGTTGAAAGGATTTTTTCTGGAGAAACTCCGCTCATGGGACGCCCGAATGAGTCTCCTTTCATGTCCCCAAGTGCAGCCCTCAGGTATCGAAACCTGACCTCCCAGTCTCCAAGCTCAGCATTTTAACCAGTAAGACACGGGGGGGAGCTGCCATCAAATGAAATGAAATCAAATCAAATCTTTATTATGGTCCAAGACCAGCATAGAACAGCAAAGGGAACAGCAAAGGGAACAGAAGCCAAAATGGAGGTACTTAAAAATATATCAAGAGACAAAAGTTAAAATGAGGGTGTTTAAAAAGGAGCATTTCTTCTCAGAGTTAAGGAGTGGTAAAATTAGGACATAGATTAATTGTCAAGTCTGAGGAAAACATTCAATTGTGAGAGAAGGATTCACATAATCATTGGAAATATATATTTCTCTTCTAGCTCAGTTTGACCAAAGTCTCCTCTGAGCTTCTTGGAGACTCATAAATAACTGAGTTGGAAGAGGAGCATTTTAGGCCATTGAGTCTAACCCGTGCTCAGTTCAGGAATCCAAATCAAAGCAAATTTGACAATTGGTTGTCCAGACACAATCCATTTTCTTCCGTCTCATGACCTATCTCTCTTAGCCAATTAACATGGAATTATAATAAAAAACCTCAAGGTCCAGAACTCCACTTGATGGAGACGGAGACACCGATAGTGGTTAAGAATAATGGGGAACAGTAAATTTTGGCGCTTCTAAACCCAACTAGTTCAGTGATGGTCAACCGTGACATTCCATCTGTTCTTGAACTTCAATTCCCAGAAGCCCTGATCAGCAGGTGTGTTGACTTGGGCTTCTGGGAATTGAAGTTTAAGAACACCTGGAGTGCCAAGGTTGGCCCTCACTGAACTAGATTGCCAACCCTTCTCAAACACCCCAAAGGCAGTCAATGCCACCACCTAAAGAGAGCACAACACCTCGCTGCCGATTCCCAGGGCCGCCTGAGGCTACTGCCTCGCTTTCCCCAACAATAGGGCCAGAAGGGGGAGAGACGCCCAAACCCGGAGAGAGAGCAAAGCCACATTTCTAACCTTGCCATGGCACGCGCTAAATGCTTTAAAAAGGCATTCGTCAGCTTGGCTTCTAAGCGGGCCATGCAGAAAGTCACGAAAGAAAACCACCCACAATCAGACGTTGTGCAGTTCTTGCAGAAGTGTCACCTCCAGAGAGAACCGGCCTCTGTTTGCCCTGAATTCGTGGACGTCTCAAGGGACCTGGACTTCGTTGCTCTGAGCATCTGAGATGTGACAGCAACTTTGCCCAGGGAAGCTCAGAGAATGAACCTTCGGTACAATCAACAAGAATTTGTCTCCTAGCAACCGCTGCTTAGGAACCATTGCCAGAGTTGCCAAAGGTGTATTAAGGGGCGGATTTGGCTTCTACCAAGGGAGGTGTGTGTGTTGTGATGTTTGTGTATGCTTGGATGCCATCTTTGCTCAAGGTTTGTGGGTCCCTGGGGAACCCTTCTGTTGTTGAGGACCCTGGGAACGCCAATGGCTGTTGACTTCCTTGTTAGCCAAGTGTCACCATCTTGTTTTCCCAGGATGCATTGGGGCAACCACACTCTGGGCATTGTGGGAAATGAAACTGGGGTTCTGGGGGATTTAAAATTAACCAGGAAAGCTAAATCCAGATTGACGTCTGCAGGATCGTCAGGTTGACCTGGACGTTGCAGGAACATGTGGCAGGCATGACTAGACACGGAATGCTGTTACCTTTCCATCGAAGTGGTACCTATTTATCTACTCGCAATTTCTTGCTTTCAAACAGCTAGGTTGACAGGAGCTAGAACAGAGATGGGAGTTCACTCATTTGTGCAGCACTCAGGTCTTGAACTGCTGACCTCCGGTTGAGGATGATGACTTCTTACCAGGGTTGTAGTAGGGACTCACAAAAGCTGCCCAAAGTGCCACAAATCCTGTGTCCCACATAACTGCAGCCTAGTGGATAGCTGCAAAGTTTGGACTACAACCCGGGATGAGATGAAAACCAGATTACCAGTCTCTCATCATCCTAGGAATTCTTGTTGCTAAGAGAGAGAGCACCAAGTGTCCTACATTTTGATGACCAAACTTTGTGCCATTTATCCAAAGAAACCTTCCTAAGATCCTCTGTTTATTACCTCCTCAGCCCTGGTCAAGGCTTTTATCTCCCTTGCTTGTTTTTAAATCTTCCCAGGCCTTTAAAGATCTTTACATAAATTGGCCGAGAGTCTGAACATCTTAATGTTTCTGTTTGCAATGGTGTTGTGATGATGATCAGCCTCAACCCCGTAAAAGACAGTTCTGTGGTTCTCCTGTCGATTTTTACGAGGTCAGTTGGAGCCGCTTTTAATTCCGGCTCCATTATTTGTAGCCGGGGTTTTACGGCTTGTTGTCTGATCTATGTTTTTTACTGCCTGCCTCTGTGGTTGTTTTGAATGATTTTTTAAAATGGTTTGTCAACCTGAGGGCTTCCATTATTGGAGTGGTAACAAATAAATAAAGGGGGGGGGGCTGGGGAGGCATGAGAAAGATGTACACTAAATGATTAATGCCATGGCTCAGAGGAGACCAAATCATAACATTCAAATTCAATTGGTTCGACCAATGGAGTGAAACAGTGTAAGATTTAGGACAAATAAAATAGATTCTTTGTTCTGTGCATTGTTTAAAAGGATCAAAATGCTTGCTTACTCTGCCTTTTTTATACAACAATAAAAAATCGCACATTATTCTCGCCAGTAAGGGATTTTATCTCCTTTTCAGTTGGGGAATTTCCCTGCATATTAGTAGGAATAGTTACAAAATTGTGTATTTTTCACAAAATTTTCTTTCTTGCACAGAATTGTCTATTTTGCACAAAACTGTCTATTTTGCACAAAATCATCTATTTGCACAAAATCATGTATTTTTCACAAAATTTTCTTTCTTGCACAAAATCATCTATTTGCACAAAATCGTGTATTTTTCACAAAATTGTCTTTCTTGCACAAAATTGTCTTTCTTGCACAAAATTGTCTATTTTGCACAAAATCATCTATTTTGCACAAATTTGTCTATTTGGCACAAATTTGTCTATTTTGTACAAAATTGCCTGTGTAGGTTTGTCATCTTCCTTCCTTCCTGCACAAAATATTGCACTGCACAAATTATTCGAATTCCTGATAAATGGGACCATATGCTTGCCTGGTACAGATGCCTTGCAGCCACGTCTCAATTGACTTGAAGTGGTACTCCATGTTTCCATATGATCTAGAAGTGAACTTGTAGGAGTCAAAGATCTGTGCTTTGCCCGATTTCCACCTGGCTCCAAGGCTGCGTTCTCCATCCCCCAACCAGATTTCTACATGGACTATATCATGGGGTTGCCTTTTCCCTACAAGAAAGAGGACAAATGAAAATTGTGGAAAGCATCACTCCCTTTGGGCTGATGGGCAGTGGGGCAGAGTGAACTCTGTGCTGGGGGGGAGGGAGGGAGGAAGTGCTCCCACTGGGCTGATGGGCAGAGCGAACTTCCAGTTTAGGTCTTTTCTCCGAGGTGAGGCACAGTTAGCTGTCAATAAACTGTCCTGAATGGGGAATTATGGGATTGTAGCTCATGAAATCTGAAAAGCCCATCCCTAATATTAACTCAATATTGAAAGCTACACTAGACCAAGTGTGCCTGTCATTTTATGTAGTCCAGAGACCTCTTCCTGGAGTCTCTTTTCAACTGGTGATACTGGGAACTGAACCAGAAACTCTTGGGAGACAGCTCTGGATTCTTCAAAACAGAGAAGAAATAAGAAAGATTGATAAGATGGTGGACATTACGTTGTGCATTGAAGTATGTCCCTGAAATGAAGATGAGGTCGCCCGGCTGTAGATGTTCCTCACTGGGTAAAGTAACAGGAAGGGTGTCATACTGGTACGCCTGGTTCCAGGGCCCGATGTAGAAGCCAAAGTCTTCGGTTAAGTCCTGCATCACTCTCCGGATAAACCCACAACAATCGAGGAAAAGTGGAGAAGTGTATTCTGGGGCTGTGGAATAAAATTAAGTGAACAAATTACAAATAATGCAACAGTATTACAACCAAACAACCAACCAAACAACCAACCAAACAACCAATAACCTTGTAAGAACCAACCTGAGAGATGCCCTTCACGCTGGGCACAGCTCCAGGACATCCTGTTCTCATCCAGCTTTTTAAAAATTGCAACCTTTTGCTACAAAACCAAAAAGCCTATTGGCTTGATTGCACCAAGGATAATTAACAAGAAAATGAAAACACAACTTCTGTTTCCTGTACAATCTCTGCCCCCTTTTCAAATTTTCCTAATTTCCATTTATGGAAACACCCACACAATGGCTTGCTTGCTACTCAGTCTATTTATCCTTTTTCCTTCCCTCAACCCACAGAGAAATCCAGATTTGTTTTTCCACCGTTGGCAGCGCTTGTGAACATTAATTCTAAAAACAAATACAGAGCATGGATTTGACCTTTGGAGAGTTTTTTAGATTTGCCTCCTCCACTTCATCTCTCCTCAACGAGGGTGGCATGCTCTTTATGGAAAGCGGCTTTCTCATTCAGACCTCAAGACAGGCTTCACATCGTTGTGACGAGGAAAGACCTGTTTGTTTGGAAAGGCCAAGTGAATATAAATGATTCATTCTTCCGTCTCTCATTCTGAACATCCTCCAAGGCCGTCAGTTGATCAATTCTTCAGCCCGACCACCATTATGAAATCTAGTTTGTATCGACACACTTAAGTACATTCTTGCTAGAGCATAACTACTACTGATGAACCAATTACCCACCTGCAGGAGGTAATAGTTAGGGCACTCTTGTGGCCATCTAGTCCAGGGATGGCAAACCTTGGCACTCCAGGTGTCCTTGGAGTGCAATTCCCAGAAGCTCAAATCAGCTGCTGATCAGGGTTTCTGGGAATTGAAGTTCAAGAACACCTGGAGTGCCAAGGTTTGCCAGCACTAATCTAGCCCAACCTCAGCTCAATTTTGTTGTTGTTCAGTCGCACAGTCGGTTCCGACCCTTTGCGATGACCCCATGGACCACTGTCCGCCAGGCACTTCTGTTCTCCACCATCCTCCTCAACTCACTCAGCTCTGTGCCCATTGTGTCTACAATACCATCCAGCCATCTCATTTTTGGCTGCCCCTTTCTTCTTTTGCCCTCAACCCTTCCCAGCATCAAGGCTTTCTCAAGCGAGTCTTCTCTTCTGATTTGATGTCCAAAGTACCTTAGGTTCATCTTTACGATTTGCCCTTCTAAGGAGCAGTCAGAGTTGATTTCTTCCAAGATCGACCTATTTGTTCTCCTTGCTGTCCAGGGGACTCTCAAAACTCTCCTCCAACACCACATCTCAAAGGCATCTATTCTTCTGCGCTCAGCTTTCCTAATGGTCCAGCTCTCACAACCATACTTTGCCACCGGGAATACCATTGCTTTGACTATACGAATTTTTGTTTGCAATTTGATGTCTCTGCTTTTCACTATGCCCCCCAGGTTTCTCATCGCTTGTCTCCCAAGAATCAGTCACCTTTTTATTTCATGGTTGCAATCACCATCTGCAGTGAGCTTTGATCCTAGGAAAGTAACATCTATCACTGCTTCAACTTCTTCCTCATCTATTTTCCAGGTACTGATAGGGCCTGTTGCCATGATCTTTGTTTTCTTTATATTGAGTTTCAAGCCAGCTCAATGCAAGACCAATATTGCAAGATTAACAATCTATTCATCGTTTTTTTCCTTCTCTGTTGAAATTTCCTCAAATCTCTCTGTTCAGGGCATAAATCTTGGCTCTTCTTTCTTGCTCTGGTCGTTAACATCCCGCACTTCCGGAGAGTGGGAGCTCTCTGCTTTGATTTCTTCTCAGATCTGATGAAAAGTGTGGTCACCCAGCAGAGAAGACTAGCCAGACAGTGGCCAGGGGTCAAGTTATTTTGGTATTAGACAATTCTACATGCAGTGGTTTTTTTATTGTTGTAAGCCCCACAGTGTGGGAAAATATCCCAGATTTATGTATTTATTTATTTATTTATTTAGACTTATATCACCGCCCACTCGCCATGGCGACTCAGATGGGCAGGATATAAATCAAATCAATCATTCAGTAAATGAACAAACCAATTAACCAACCAACCAACCATTCAACAAACCCAACCCAACCCAACCACGATAGCCACGGAAGTCAACATGTGGCTCCCAATCTTGTAGAAAATGTGCTATAATGGGGAGGACGCCATCTCTTTTCTTCACCTCCCTTGGAAAGGAAATGGGGGGGGGGATAGTTTCTTACTTCCAGGTTCATGGTATTTCCTGGCATACGGCACTCCGATGTAACGCTTGGCCTGATCCAGGAATTTCATTCGAAGGTGCCACTGCGCATCTGGCTGATGGAGCTTTCTCTGGATGGAAACCTTTCTGGGAAGCCTTTGGAGCTCCTCCTATAGAAACAAAAGGAGGAGAGATGAGACCAAAACAAGGGTGTACAAAGCCTGCCTTCTTCCTGCTTTGCTCTTCCAACAAGCCTGCGAGGTAGGACAGAGAGCTTTTTATTTGTCTCAAGGTCAACCAGCAAGTTCCCCGGCCAAGTGAGGTTTGAACCAAGGTTGGACCCATACGTGTGATGGGGCAGAGGACAAAAGTAATGTTTTATTTAATTCAGATGGCTTTGTCCTGCTCCTGGGAAGAAGAAGAAATGCCACACACACACCTCGAGCAGGTTATGTATAGTCAATAAAAGAAAGTCCCCCTGTTAGCAAAATCAAGCAGAAAACCTCCCAATTTCCCTGCAGGCCTGTCGTTAAGACCTCTGCAGGGAAAGTGTTAAAAAAACACCCTGCTTAATAAACCTCATGTGTTACCACTTTGGCCTTTGTGTGGCGTCCACGCTCAAGGAAAAAGGTCCAGCAGCCATTGTATGCTTATGTTGGTGTTTTTTTCAGCGTCAAGAACGGGCTCCCAAGCTGGCATTTGGGCTATGAAATATATCAAAATAAACCCTTTAACCGCTTGAAACCAAAGGCTTCAAAAGGAAAATGATCAATGGCCTCAACGTGTCGTAACACAATGCAAAAACGGAGATTTTTTCCCCATTGACTTTTGTGTTTCTTTCTCCTTATCTCATCCCTCTTTTGTTCCTTCTTATTCTTTCTTCCTCACTCTACCCTCTCCCTTCTCGTGCCCCCATTTCTTTCTCCTCATCCACCATTTTTAAAATTATTTTTCTCTTCATCTTCCTTCTTGCATCTTTCTTTCTTTCTTTCTTTTTTCTTTCCTTCCTTCCTTTCTCTCTCTCTTTCCTTCCTTCCTCTTTCCTTCCTTCCTTCCTTCTTTTTTCTTTCCTTCCTTCCTTCCTCTCTCTCTTTCCTTCCTTCTTTCCTTTCTTTCTTTCTCTCTCCCTTCCTCCTTCCTTCCTTCTTTTTCTTTCCTTCCTTCATTTCTCTCTCTCTTTCCTTTCTTCTTTCTTTCTTTCTCTCTCTCTCCTTTCCTTCCGCCTTCCTTCCTTTCTCTTTCCTTCCTTTTTCTCTCTCTCCTTCCTTCTCTCCTTTCTTTCTTTCTTTCTTTCTTTCTTTCTTTCTTTCTTTCTTTCTTTCTCCTTCCTTCCTCTCTCTCTTTCCATTTTCTTCCTTCCTTTTTCTCTTTCTCTCCCCTTCCTTCCTTCCATCCTTCTTTTTCTTTCTTTCTCTCCCCTTCCTTCCTTCCTTCCTTCCTTCTTTCTCCCTTTCTCTTCCCTCCCTTCTTCCTTCCATCCCTCCTTTGAAATTAAATGTTCTGTAATTGCCAGAGCCAAAATTTGGGGTGGGGAAAAGTAATGCCTGCTAGATATTGTTGAGTTGAATCTCAGGTAACACCACTAGTTACTTTCTGGATCTTGAAACTGGAACTACCGACTTTGTGTAATAAATGCTCAAGTTGTGTCACCCGCCATAAAATAGGTCAGTGATGGGATGACAAAAATTCTACTACCACGCCATGACGTCACGGACGTCATGGGCATGGCCAATGTCATGACGTCATGACGTCATGGCCGAAGCCGACGTCATGACGTCATGACGTTGTGGGCGGGGCCAAAAAATAAAAATAAATAAAAAATAAAAATAAACATACACACACACACCCCTCCCTCTCAGCCAGGCACAAATAAATAAATAAATAAATAAAATAAAAACAACCACCCACCCAAAACACAAATAAATTACCCCTCGCTTACCTTTCTTGGGACCCGGCACCCCGACTGCGTCCACAACCGCCACCACCGCTGGAGCTGCCTGCACCCCTGTGGCCTCCTCCTCGCGCCAGTACCTTTTTAGCCCGGCTCCGGCCACGGCCAGGGGCGGCGGGCAGCAGTGGCTCTGGCGGTGGCTCCAGCCACGGCTGCCGAGCCTCCCTGGGCCGTCCCCATGCCGCACCGCCGCCGCCTGCAACTTCCTCCTGCACCAGGCGCCGCAGCCGGGCTAAAAAGGGACCGGCCCAAGGAGGAGGCCACAGGAATGCAGCCAGCGGCAGCTCCGGCGGCGGCGGTTGCAGGCACCCAGCCCACAGGCGGCCGGCGGAGGAAGAGGCGTCAGCGGTGCGCCGCGCCGGGCGTCCCCAGGGCATGGGGCTTGTCGGCAGCGGATGGTCCAGGCAGCCCTCAATGTGCCGCGGGGGAGGTGCCCTTCTCAGAGGGCTGGTGCCACCGCCGCCGCCGTCCTGAAAGCTTTAAACAATTTTTTAAAAAAATTGGAGCTAAAATGGCTCCAATTGACTGCGCATGCGCAGAAACTCAATCTGACGCATGCGCAATGCATCAGATTGAGTTTTTGCGCATGCGCAGTCAATTGGAGCCATTTTAGCTCCGATTTTAAAAAAAAAAATTCGGTGAGGCGTCCAGAACCGGACGCCCCAAAAGTGGACTCCCCTCCCGGAGAACCCTCCGGAATTGGTCCTACCGGTTCCAGGGAACCGTCTGGAACCGGGGACATCCCATCACTGAAATAGGTCCCCTTCAACCAGGCAAGGCAACAGAAGTGCTATTTATTAGTACTGACTATCAGAGCTTGGAAAACTTCCTTTCGGCAACTGCAGGAGAATTCCCCCAACCAAAACCCCCTTCTTTGGGATCTACCATCCCTGGAAACTTTGCTAAAAGTACTGTACGTATCTTGATTTATGCAGATTGTGGGGTTAGGTTTAGGGTTGGCGGTCGGGAATGAATTTGAGTTAGGGTCAAGATTGGAGTTGGGTTAGGGTGAAGAGCAAAAATATCTCAACCCAATCCTAGTTTCCCTTGCTCAAAAGCCAGTCGTATCCAACTCTAGGGTTCAGTGTTCATCTTGGTTTCAAAGCCAAAGAGCCAGTGCTGTCTGCTTCTGCAGACGTTTCCGTGGTCATGTGGCAGGCATGACTAGACACCGTAGCACACAGAATGCTGTTTATCTTTCCCACCGAAGTGGTCCCTATTCAGCGGCGTAGAAAGGGCGGTCAAGGGGGGCAGCTCACCCTGGGCGGTGTGTTTTGGGCTATGGGTATTCTTGGACTACAATTCCCAGAAGCCCTAGTAGGAGCGGGAACCACCATCCACCAGGGGGCGGCAAATTTGGCACCTACACTTCTGTCCCTATTGATCTCCTTGCAATGTCTTGCTTTCGAACTGCTAGGCTTTCAGGAGCTGGGGCGGAGACGGGTGCTCATGCCGTCCCGCAGTACTCAGGAATTGAACTGGTGACCTCCCGCCTTCCAGTCAGTGCCTTAGCCACCTGAGCCACTGCAGTCCCTCCAATGCAACCCTCTGCCTTGCCTAATTCTGGAATAGGCCTTTCGATCCTTCCTTCTCTGCTGTTCTCGTGTTCCTGGGCAGCCACTCTCTTGGGTGGAGTTTCTTTACCTTTCCCTGACATGACTGCCAAGCTTGTCGGCTGCCTAAGGAACAGGTTCAAACTTGTAGCGGCGGCGCCAACAGGGAAAAGGGAAAGCCGGAGTTGCTCTGAAAAAGTGGCTCTGGAGACATGCTGGGAAGGATTTTTCAAAATAAGGTATTTTTTTTTAAAATGTAAACACAGCCCTTTTCCATTTAAAGGTAAAATTCAATGTCTGCCCTGCAGACAATTCCGTGGTCATGTGGCAGGCATGACCAGACACAGGATGCTGTTACCTTTCCCACTGAAGTGGTACCTATTGATCTACTTGCAATTTCTTGCTTTTGAATTGCTAGGTTGGCAGGAGCTGGGACGGAGCCGTCAAGGGGAGTGTCTTAACCACAAAGCCATTGCTGTCCCCTGATGTGACATGGCACACCTTCGAAGCCAGCTTTTTGAGCCCTCAAACATCCCCTGATTATTCCCAAGTTCCACCCTACAAATAAAAAATAAATACCTCTGCTATCAAAAAAAATAGGGCTTAAGAGGGAAGGGATCAGAGAGTGGATGACAGAGAGGAGAGTATGGCAGGGGGAAAGTTGTTATACACTCACGTTGTGGCTCAGGGGCTGTCCGTGAATAGCTGGTGAATAGCTGTTGGCCCTTTTTGTCCTGAACAAATTAGACCTTTGAAATATACCGGTCGTAAACCATCTGACTAAAGCCAAAGGGAGACAAATGCCCCGTATATTCCACAAACATACGCTACGTTTTTATTGCCCAGTTCTCCACCCTGCTCAGCAGGTTTGAGGACTCCCAACGGCTCAAGGGCACCTGCTTCCGTGTCCGGGTCTCGGCCATTCCTTGGCCCCGTTTAATGTTTAAACAGCCGAGTGGTGTTGATGGGGGGGGGGAAGGTGTGGGAACTGCCAGAGGCGGCAAGAGGGTGCCTGCAGGCTCCTGCGTGCAAGAGGCGAGATGTGGCTTTTCTGAAAGCAGAGGGTCTGAGCTTCGAAGGTTTCTGCTCTGCCCTAGTAAAGGAAAAGGTCGCCCTTGCTCAAAAGCAGTGATGGGTTGTTACCGGTTCGGACCGATTCACCTGAACCGGTAGCACCCATTGGGGTGGTGGTAAACCCCCGGGCGACTGCTTTGGTCGCCTCTCTGCCCCCCCTCTGGAAGTGTATTTCTGGGCAGCCAAAATGGCTGCCCGGAACTGTGCATGCGTTAAACCTCAATTTGACGCATGTGCAGTTCTATTTTGTAGTGCGCATACATCAAATAGAGGTTTGATGCATGCACACTAAAAAAATAAAACTGTGCATGCATCAAATTGAGGTTTGACGCATGTGCAGTTCCGGGCAGCCATTTTTTTTAAAAAAAAATTGGCTCCTGTTAGGACATTTTTCATTTGGGGGTATTGTACAAAGATTGCTGCCCAGTGGAATAGTACAACTTTAAGGCCCTCCATGTGTTTTGAACACAGGTGTCCATAATAGAGCCTCAAACTGATTGCCAGGCTGTGCATGCTTGGTCCATGTGCTCCTGTAACAGCCCAGCTGTGGCTGATTAGAGAATCTGCCCAGCAACACCAGGGTATAACTGTGGCCCTCTGGGAAGGGTCTATGGAGGAGATTATCTGGGAGGAGGCTATTATTCTGGAGGAGATTATCTGTGAGGAGGTTGCTATTCTGAAGGAGTCTATATACTGAGAAGGACTGAGACACTGAAGGAGGTGATGCTGTTGAGAGCTTTTCTTCAACTGAGAAGAAAGAACTACTAAAGGATCACCAGGACTTTTTTGAGTGCTCCTGGAGTTGGAGCCATCAGAGGAATCCAAGCTGTCTACCTACTGTGGGGCTTGGAGAGAGAGAGAGACTGTTGTATATAGTCCTGTGTATGTCTGTCTTCCCCTCACTGTAAGTAAAGCGCACCTTTCCATTGAAGGCATATGTGTGTGTTATTGCACTAAGGCTTTCGCTGCGTAAGAGCTTAAAAGTGCTACTCTGCTATCCAGCCACACATATCGCTAGGGGAATCCTTGATAGCTCCCCCTCAAACGTCATGATGTCATGATGTCATGACATTGGCTCTGCCCACGACATAATGACATCATGATGTTGTGACGTCGGCTACACCCATGATGTAATGATGACGCAGTGGGGTAGCGAAAACATTGACAGCCCACCACTGCTCAAAAGCCAGTTGTATCCAAATTTAGAGTTCACTGCTCATCTCGGTTTACAGCCAAAGAGCCAGCCCTGTCTGCATCTGCAGACGCTTCCATGGCCACGTGGCAGGCTTGGCTAGATACTGGAACACATGGAATGCTATTACTTTTCCTGCCAAAGAGGTACCTATTTATCTACTTGGAATTTCTTACTTTCATGCTGCTCGGTTGGCAGGAGCTGGAACAGACAACGGGAGCAGCACTCGGTTCTTAAATTCATAAGGAAGCCCCTTTAGATCAACCGCTGAATGGTAAATCTGCATGTAATTTTAGAGAAATGGGATTGAACTGCTGGATATACTCAGCTGTTTAAGTATCAGGGAGTTGGGAGTTCGATCCCCTACTCTGTGCCTTCGTGACATGAGCTGGACTTGATGATCTATAGCAGTGGCGGTGAACCTATGAAACAGAGGGGACACTCGGAGCCCCCTCTGTGGGCATATGCACTATTGCCCCGCCCCTCTACCCAGCAGCCCAATGGGAGTGCTTCCTACCTCCCCAGCACAGAGTTCACCCTGCCCCTGTGCCCAGCAGCCCAATGGGAGCACTTCCTTCCTCCCCCCAGCACAGAGTTTGCACTCGGTCTCTAAAAGGTTTGCCATCACTGATCTATAGGGTCCCCTCTAACTCCATTCAAACATGAATTTTGAGAAAGGGAAATTGCTTTTCATGGCTGCGCATAAAGTAAACAGGACGAGAGCCTCTGGAACGATGGGTGTCTTTCTCCATTCTCAAATTACACTCGTCTCTCTGAGGATTCCTTCTTCCGGCTGTTCTTTGCCCAACTCGCCCTTATGAGAGTTTCCCACAGACGTCAAGTGGTTAATAATGAATTGCGGATGGGCATGTCGTTAAGAGAGGCAGTTGGCCTTGTCAACAAAATTAGCCCCTCTAATTGGCCGGTGGTTCCATCTCGGAGTGTTTATTGAACCTCTCCCTGGTTTAACAAGGCTCCTGGAACAATGATCTCTCGGTCACCCATGGAGACATGGAGTCTACTGGTCTACTTTTCCACCCGTCCTGTTCTCCAAGAAACTGCCCTGTTCCACCCCAGTTCAGGTCCTCCCACAAAAGCAGATCCTGTTTTTGGAACACCTTGTAGTAATTCCGTGTGGACTGAGGTCTCGTCTGGGGGTGGGGCTAAGATGGCCAGGAAACATCAAAGAAATCCTGTTGTGTTTTCCCCCTCTCCCGATTCAAAGAAAGGGAGGGGGGTTCTTACCAAAAGCAAGGGATAATTGCATCCCTTTCATTTAGTCTGGAAGGAACTGTAGATTAGAGAAAAGACCGCCAGAGAGGAAGGAAGGAAGGAAGGAAGAAAAAGTAAGGAAGGAAGATTAGAAGGCAAAGAAGGAAGGAAGGAAGGAAGGAAAGAAAGAAAGAAAGAAAGAAAGAGGAGGGGAAGGAAGGAAGAAAGAAAGAGGAGGGGAAGGAAGGAAGGAAAAAGGAAAGAAAGAGGAGGGGAAGGAAGGAAGGAAGAAAGAGGAGGGGAAGGAAGGAAGGAAGAAAGAGGAGGGGAAGGAAGGAAGGAAGAGGAGGGGAAGGAAGAAAGGAAGAAAGGAAGCAAGGAAGGTTAGAAGGGAAGAAAGGAAGGAAGGAAGGAAAGAAAAGTAGAGATGGATGGATGGATGGAATGACAGAAGCAAGCAAGCAAGTTCCTAGGAGGCGCAATTCAAGTGGCAGGAGGTTCCATAGGGCCGGAGCTCATACCCAGAAGACTCTCCTCCTGGTCCCAAGTGAGATGTGCCTCCCTGGCTGATGGGTCCACTAGGGAGCCCCTACGGTCCGCTCTCGTAGGATGGGTCGAAAGCCTTGGGGTGACGAGGTCTCTTAAGTATCCTGGCCCATGACCATGAAGGGCTTTAAAGGTCATAGGCCCCCTTTACTTGCAATGAAGAATGCTTCCTTGCTTTATGTTTGCTTACCCAACTACGTTGCATCCATGCATTCAAATCTGTCTTCAGACACTACTCTCCATGGGAAAGGAACTGGATGTTATTTTTCTTTCCAATTAAAAAAAAAACCCAAAACACAATTCAAAGCCAAATTGGAAATTTACATATTTTGTTTTTATTTGAATGGTACATACAAGACACGGAATATTTTACAGAGAGAAGCGATGGGTAATCATTCTGAAAAGGAAGCAAGAAAATCTGTACAATCTTAACAGCATGTGGAGAAATGTTGGTGAGTATCCTGGAGGCTGATGCGATTGCTTTGGACTTTTGTGGAAGTGAAGAGATGGTGGACGTGACAGAGAAAACCCACTTCCATAGGGCCAGAACATTGGTGGTGCCCTATTGAACCCTTCAACAGGAAATTCAGTAATGAATGGAATCTGAGAAGGGGAAAGCATTGGTCTCCTTTCTTCTCCTTGCTTTGGATAACACTTCACAACAATTTTGCTACTGGGAATAACACATGTGATTTACATGAGATACCGAGTGTGCTCAAAATTTGCCTATTGTGTACAGCAGAGTTTAAGGCGTGCTATAGCTGTTCAACTAGTCAGTCATTTGGGTAATGTATTTTTACATGGGAACATTAGAACAGTTGCAGCTGCCACTATGCCGTCTCAGCTGAATCATGTCCCCTGGTGGCATGCATGTTCCAGCAGCGGCTGGGTGTGTCTAGGTGATTCAGTGAGCTGACATCAGAACTAGGTATATAAGGGGAGATGGACCAAGGGCTTGCCTCTAGTGCAAAACCATCTTATTAGATAGTACAGCTAGGCCATTGTGAGTTTGTTTTGAGTGAAAGGTGAGTAGGAGCATCTGTGTTAATAAACCGGACAATTTTTGCTCCATTTGTGGCAAATATCCCCAGCGTGATTAACGCAAGAACCTAACCAAGAAGGTGAGATTTGACTCTCACCCAGAAACAAGTTTTGCTGCAAGGCATCAGAGGTACTTTGAGGGCATGTCAGAAATGTTGGCCAATTGGCTTCAATCCCAAAAAGACTCTCAACAGGTTTGAAGGAAGTTCAATTCAAAATGGCTTGAGGACAACTGGTGGGTTTTTGGCCTGGTGGGGTACTTAGCAACAATTTTCTCACAACCACATAGTTTAATGATGGCGAACCTTGGCACTCCAGCTGTTCTTCAACTTCAATTCCCAGAAGCCCTGATCAGCAAGAGTGCTGACTTAGGCTCCTGACAATTGGAAGTCCGAGAACATCTGGAGTGCAAAGGTTGGCCATCATGGACACAGTACCTCCTGAACAGATGTGTTGGAAGCATGGCATCCTATATCTCCAAGACCTTGGTTGTCCAGTTGCTAGATCTTCTCTAGGGCACAGGGACAGTGTCCTGTGGGTGGAGAGATGGAGCCTAATGAATCTGGAGTTGATGATTTGGGGGGGGGGGAATATGAAGGGGGAGCATTGTGATCCCAGATGGGGGTAATGATGCTTGAAGAGGGCCTACCCAAGAAATTTGGCCACCAGAGGCAACTCCAATAGGGTCCTTCTTCCCAAAATGTACATTTTCATGCATGAAAGTTGACTGATCTTCTCCTACATGAACTGTTCTCAACTATGAGTTTTCTTCACAGACTCTGAAGGCAACAGGTTAGGTTCATGGCTGGCTGGTGGATTGGAACGTGAGAGGGGACTCGCCTCAAAACATTGGGAGTGGCCCTCAACCTAGTCAAAAACCATCTATGGCTCGGTTCAGGAGTTCCCAAGCTAGGACCAGTGGGCTGGACCTGGCCCATGGCACCATTAATATGGCCCACCGATGCCGCATCCAGAAGTGGACACGTTTATGCCAGCCGTAAAGTGGGTGCATTTATGACAGCTATAAATGTGCCCATTCCCTCTTCCTGGGGGCATGGTCTGACCCGCTCAGCTGTCCGGGGGTGTGGCCTGGCTCATGGTGTAAAAAGGCTAGGAACCCCAGTTCACTTCAAGGTACCAATGAAGGCAGCCAACTCCCCCTTGCCAAAGAGTAGAGCCGATTTCTCAGTTCGGCAACCTAGAGGCGGTTCTTGGCGTTGATGTCAATCCATAATTGCAGAGGAAGACTTGAACACCAGGGATCCCATCCTCGCTAACAAAAGCATCCAGCTTCAATCTTAAACAGGTTATTTCATTTGACTGGGAGAGCAAGGAGTAAAGAGGGAAGGGAAAACATAAAACGCCCTTACTTCTTCTAACAACCGTCTCTGCTGGATGGAAAGGTTGGCAAAATTTGCTTCCCGTCCGTTACACCGCGGGAGAGGAAACTTTTCAAAGTTAAAAGTCACACGTGCAAACCGTTTACTCACACTTGTAGAAAAGGCTTGCACATCTGTTACTGAAGCAATAGGACTCAGGGCTGTCCAGCTAAGAAAGCCAGCTGTGATGTTCCGGCCCGGGCACTTATTATGCAAACCAAGCCAGGCTGCATGGGATTTGTTTTGAATAATTTCACCTGCGGTGCTTCTGCTTGGGGCAACATATTCTGGTTTTGTTCGTTTTTTAAGAACTATAAGACGCAGAGACACTGGATGATTTCTTCTCTCCGCAACCAGAAAATCTTATTCAGCCATTTGGCCATGTTTCTAATTTTGAACAGGAAAGTACACATACTCCTTAAATACTGTATATAGTCGAGTATAAGTTGAGTTTTTTAGCCCGCAAAATAAGGTCAAAAAATGGGACTCGACTTATTCTCGAGTCAATGTAAACACTCAAAAACATACCCACGCAAATGTCTAAATTAAATAATTTTACCTTATTTTCATGTACTGTATTTTAATTATTGAAACTCACTAGCAGCTGCTGAATTTTCCACCCCCGACTTACACTTGGGTCAATCTATTTTCCTAATTTTAGAGGTCTAAGTTAGTTATCTCGACTTATATTCGGAATGACTTATAGTCGAGTATATACGGCATATAGAAATTCCACTTTCTAAGAATCTTGCTTTTATCCTTAACCAGACCTTTGTCCCCCATAAGGACTAGAAACATGAGCATGTGTTTTAATTGAAAAGACCAGATATTCAAGAATCTGGAGTCTACCTTTGGAAGAAATTATGTCCTATTTTGAGAAGGATGGTGACTAGGCCCCGAGTTTTGGGTAGACTACCCTTTTGGGACTACAAAAAAGCAGAATCTCTATGTACAGTGAATTAGAATGACTAAAGCAGGGGTTCCCAACTGGAATCCGGCCCATGGCACCATTTT
Organism: Furcifer pardalis; assembly: GCA_030440675.1. NCBI lineage: Eukaryota > Metazoa > Chordata > Lepidosauria > Squamata > Chamaeleonidae > Furcifer > Furcifer pardalis. The sequence goes on from CP126891.1 coordinate 40,572,792, forward strand.
ATGTGCCCCCCCAAGGGTATTCGAGAAACAAAATGGCCACCTCTTTGAAGCTGTTCGGATAAAATGGCTGCCCCCTCGTGCAGGCAGGGCAAAATGGCCGATTCACTTACAAGACTCTACTGGTGCCATTGGGAACCCTTGGAAATGTTTTCAGTTTGCCGGGGGGGGGGGATCTGTTATACGAGGGTGCCATTTTCTTTTAATTTCCTTTCGTTGTGCGTTTTTTTCCGTTATCCAAACCCTTCATTATCTGAGGTTTTATTATATGGCATTTGGAGAAGGTAAAGAATGGCCGTTTATCATTTCAACACGGATTCTGATAGTATACGGGATTGCGATTGCTTTATCAGTGTCTTTATTCCTTCTCTATACAGCTTAATAGCGCCAATATGGGAGCCATAAACGTTGACTTTGAACCCTACAGCCTTACAACGGCTCTTTGGAGACATGCCAGGGACACCTCATGGAACTTCCTAGCCAGAGTATATCTTCCTTGGGAGGACAAGATGCCACCTACCACAATCTGCCACACCGTCTCATGGCTCTGTTGGGAGGCGACGACTTTGCCAGCGCGATCGACGGCATTACCAGACAGTATTAGACAGGGATAGCTAAGCTCTAACTTTGTCTGGTAAGACAGCGATCGGCCGACCCTCGGCCCCGCGGGAGGGTGCGATCCAGGTCAAGTGCTGATGGGTGAGGAGGCAAAGACAACTCAGGAAATCTCCTTTCATGATCCTTGGTGGGTAGTTTCGGTTCTCAATGGGTTGTGGTCCTCACAACTGGACCTTCATTCACTCCTGGATCAGAGGTGGCGTGCTTAGGATCTCACTCACAAGACGGAATGTTTTGTAGCAACTCGTGTTCTGCATATGAGCTTCTCAAGGAACATCTGATTGACCTCTGGGGAAAGCAGGCTGTTGGACTAGCCCAGTGATGGCCAATCTTGGCACTCCAGGTGTTCTTGGACTTCAATTCCCAGAAGCCTAAGTCAACACTCTTGCTGATCAGGGCTCCTGGGAACTGACGTTCAAGAACATCTGGAGTGCCAATGCTGGCCATCACTGGACCAGGCAGAACCTACTTTGGGCTCATCCAACAGGTTCCTTCCATTCTCATATTCAGTTACAAACACAGAAGTGTCTACCTTTGTCAAGCTTTTAACAGGGCATTATCAAGTGTATCCAGAGAATAATTCCAAGGTACCGATATATTTCCATGGTTTCTCCCTCACCTTCTTCCCCATTCTGGGGGCAACTTGGTTGCCATCATGGCCTGACTGTAGCAGAAGAAGGTTGGCTTCACAGTAGGGCCCTCCAGGAGATTGATTTTTCTTTAATAAGCAAGGGACGGCGGTTGGAAACGTTAAGAGGAAGCAATTGGCAAGGGTTACTTTGCAATTTGCACTGTTTCCTCAACTATTCACCGGCAGTTAATCTGTAACGAGGCTGAGACATCACGCCATCCTCCCACGCCGCCTCCTTCTCCTAGGTTATTAAACTCTTGCTGAGAGAAATAAATCCACAAACGGAGGAAGTCGGGAAAGTAGCTGAAGAAGCTGGACATGAATCAACAGCGGACCCTCAACCAGAAAAGAGCTTTTTGACCCCCTTCCAAACTACCTTCATTACTGAAATCCTTGCCAAACATCCAAGCTTCTCAGCTCCCCCACGTTATTCTGGAAAATGTACACACAAGTACACCTAAATTCCTCCAAATAACCCTGTCGTTCTGCAAAACAAGGCAGCTACTTCAGACGACAGCCTTCGAAGAGGACAATAGGATGGAAGTAAATACTTCCCCTGACATTCCTGATGAATAAAATCAAATTGCAGAAGCAATTTCTCACGGATAAAAACAGTAATGAATTTTGAGGGGAAGCATACATTAAACCAGGGGTTGGGTTTTCAGGTCAAAATTAGGCACCTCGGTTTATATTCGGGCCAGCTTATACTCTAGTATAAATGGTAGCTAAATAGGGACCACTTCCGTGGGAAGGTAAACAGCGTTCCGTGTCTAGGCATGTCAGTCACATGTCCACAGAAATGTCTGCAGACACAGACAGTGCTGGCTCTTTGGCTATAAACAGAGATGAGCACTGAACCCTAGAGTCAGATATGACTAGCTTTTGAGCAAGAACGGCCTTTTCCTTTACTTATAAGCCCAACTAAGAAGCAAGCCTTCCAAAACCTGGGTGTGGCGTAACAATTGTAAGAAAAAGAGCATGGTGAGAAAGGTCACTCCCGAGGCGAGGGGGGGCACACGGGTTTATTTGAGGTTCTGATGGTGGGTGTGGTGGGCCGTTCAGGAGCCGAACTATCAAATGCAAAGGAATGTTTCCTTTGTGATTACTCTGGGGTGGAACCACAGAGAGAAAAGGCCAGGTTCCCGGAGAGGCGTTAACTGGGTGCGGCCGTCGGTGACTCACGGTGCCTGCAGCCACATCACACCGCTTTTTGAAGGCACTCCAGAGCAGAAGGCAAAAGAGGAGAACAATTCGGGGGAATTCTACCCTCCTGTATTGCTGATTAAATAATGAGACGTGCCATATATGGGAATAGAAGCCAACAGTCTATGCCAGGTGTTGTCAATCTTTAAAAGCCGGGGCCCGGGTCACATTCCCTCAGACAGCTTCGGTGGTCGGACGGCCATTTTGCTCTTCCTCCACCACATGGCACTTCCGGATGTGGTGGAGGTGGTGGGGCCCCCCACATGAAATGGCGCAGTGGGCAGCATCCAGCCTGTCGACCAAAGGTTGAGAATCCCTGGTCTATGCAGCTCTAGCAGGATCCTTCTTGCTTGGATCCTTGACTGGATCGCAGCCCGATTCCCTGATTGGTTGGGCCATTGTATAAATCGTGTATAAAACCCTATTTCTTCTAAAGCAGGGGTTCTCAACCTAATGCCTGTGAGCCAGAGCTGGTCCACAGCACCATTTCATGTGGCCCTCCACCCCACCAAGGGCATTCGAGAACTGAAACGACCGCCCCTTTGAAGCTGCTGGGACAAAATGGCCACCCCTATTGCGCAGGCAGAGCAAAATGGCCATCCGGCCCTTGAAGCTGACTGAGAGAGCATGACCTGGCCCCCCAGCTTGAAAAGGTTGGGAGCCCCTGTTCTTAAGCAAAGCAATCACACTTCTATACCGCCTCATTGCGCGCAGTGCGCTCTCTGGGTGGTTCACAAGTTTATTAGTATTTTGCCCCCAACCATGCTGGGGAGTCATTTTATTGACCTTGGGAGGAGGGGAGGCTGAGTCAACCTTGAATCCTGGTTAGGATTGAACTTGCAACCTTTTGGTTGCAGGACAGCAGTATAGCCAGTGTGCCACCAGGGCTCTCCAAGGGAATTTGTCTCCTCTTTTGCTCTCATTGCTTTACGCCCCACCCTCGTTCATCTAAGGACGCACAAAGAAACAGATCAGAAAAAGGCCTCTGGAGCGAACAAGCCAAGCAATGTGTCAGTTCACTGGCACACACAGGTTCAACATCGTTATTATTATTGGGCTGGTTTCAACCATCTCCACAGCGACTCCGCCACCTCAACCTGACAGCAATGGAACCAACCCTAGTTCCTTCTCAGCCAGGGATCCTCAAACTTGGTTTTCCAGATGTTCCTGGACTTCAGTTCTCAGAGCCCCGATCAGCAGGTGTGCTGGCTTGAGCTTCTGGTAATTGAAGACCAAGAACACCAGGAGAGCCAAGGCTGAGGAACCCTGGTCGGTCTAGGCCCACTTTTCACTCTTGGTCTCCGAAGACATCTGTTGACTGTCGTCATTGGGCTCACCCTTTAAACATCGTTACCAGACAGTGTTAGAGTAGATTTGCAACATCCGGCACTGTCTAGTAAGATGCCTACAGGGTCCCATGATCTTGCAGCATCCATGACGATCCTTCAGTTGGTTGATGAAAAGTCCATTTCTGGAGGATATCCATTGGCCTGTCTTACCACTAACTACCCAGCTCTCAAGGCAATTATTTTTTCCCTCTGCAATGAACAATCTTGGAAACCCTTTCCAAGGCAAGTAAAAGCCAAGATTTTCAAGAAACAAATACTTTACAATAAAAGAAAAGAAGGTGGAGATATTGGGTTGAGGCTGGCAGCTTCTAAATATGTGTATTCTTCTGGAATTTCTCTCCCCCCTTTTTTGTTTAGCACCTGCCAGGTGTGCAGCAACACCTGTGATCAGGGTTTAAATATCTAAGAAGACAATAACAGCCTTTTCAAGATAACCCCGTAAATCATTATTTACAGTGGCCTTCAATCGCGGATACCCAGAGGAAAGGCTTCCACATTTCCGTTTGGTTGTGGAGGTGGTGAATGTTGATGTCAACCCAGAAGATGATTATCTCGGTTGACTCCCAAGTTTTGGGAGTTGACTCAAGAGAGCTGACAACTCTTAATCTACCTCCTTAAGAACCAACTAGACCTAAAACGTTCAGTGTGACTGACTATGCCAGAAGATGGAAAAGTTGAGTTGCCAAAGAGATCAGTCCCCAAGATGACTCCTTACATGTAAGAATTAGCAAAGTCAATTCTAGGATCTTCTATGACTGAGGACCAGCTAGGGAAGAACAGAAACCATCTGGACACAGAAGGTTTTGAGGTCTAGCCTAAGGGTTCCCAACCTTTTCAAGCCAGGGGCCAGGTCACACTCTCTCAGTCAGCTTCATGGGCCGGATGGCCTTTTTGCCCTGCCTGCACAATGGGGGTGGCCATTTTGTTTCTCAACTGCCCTTGGAGGGAAGGGGCACATAAAATGGCAGATCTGACCCACAGGCCTTAGGTTGAGAACCCCAGTCTAACAAAATGTTCAACCTGTGGTTTTTGACTTCTGGCATAAGGTCGAGCTTATAAAGTGTGCTGAGTTCCAAAAGAAATGCCCAGTCCAGAAATCTTGGCCTACCGCGAAATGCCCAATTAATGGGTATTTGATATACTACCTTCTGCATGAATGGTTACTTACCTTCTGCTTCTCTGAATTCTCCACTGATGTTTTCCCAAGCTGGGTAGTGAGAGGCCATAATCATCATTACCAGGCAGTATTAGAAAGACGTAGAGCATCCAATGCTGCCCAGTAAGATGGCAATGACCTCCCATGATCCTCTGGGCAGGAAGCAGTGAGCGTCATTTGCCGGAACTGGTGATTTCTTGAAGGAAAATGTTAGCAATGGATGGAATGTGATTGCAAGAGCCCAAGGTTGGAAGAAGTGTCTTGAACCAGCATCTCTTCTGTAGGTCAAGAGACACTGGTTCAAGTCCTGTAGAGAACATTAGCTATTAGCCAGTACAGAGATGTAGGAAGTCACATAGTCAGTTATGATGTTATATCCTTCTCTATAAAAACCCAACAAACCCTGTATAGACCAGTGGTGGCAAACCTTGGCACTCCAGATGTTCTTGGACTTTGATTCCCAGAAGCCCAAGTCAGCACTCCTGCTGATCAAGGCTTCTGGGGATTGAAGTCCAAGAACACCTGGAGTGCCAAGGTTGGCCATCACTGGTATTGACGGATCTGGGGGTAAACCACTTCCTGCAATTCTACCTTCTTCCTATAACTCTGGAATCAGCATTCAGCCCCAAAATGGCAGCAACAAAACATACTGGATCAACCCCAGCCTTGAAAAAAGTATCACAACACAACTAATAAAACCGCTCTCCTGTGAACCTTCAGAAACCGGGCACTGACATTAATAATCCATTATTAATAATCACAGTAAATACAACCCTGATCCAATTAGCAGTTCCATTGACCCAGAGATTCAATGGGAGTTACATTAAGTACAGATTCATTGTCTCATAGTTTATTCAATGGGCTTACTCTAGTTGAGACTAGCAACACGTAAAAGGGGCCGCATATACCGTTAATGTGCATATCATGTAGAGATACCATTACAAATTTTATCAAGCAGAGCCAAAAGGGTTGAAATGGTGCCATTGGTGGAAAAGATTCTCACTAAGAGAACAGTCAGTAAGTTTGATGATCTCAAGAACGTTGGACATCAGAAATCAATGGGGGAGAATTTTGAGAGACTTTTTAGCTGCATGGGGGGGGGGATGGTTAATTCAGCTCCAGAAGCAATATCGGTCCCTCTGCCATGGCCTGCTCCCAGAAGTCCTTGGTTTTTACCCCCTCTCCTCCCTGTTATTAGGTAACTGTCAAAAGAGATAAAGCAAATCAAATTCCATTGACAGCCAGACGTGTTCCGTTTAGCCTGTACAAAAGAGAGTCATCCTTTTTAATTTCCCTTCCTTTCGCGCCTTCTTCCCGGCATCCATAATTCATGGATATATATATATATATTTAAAAAGCCGAGATAAATGGTGAGAAATTTATGCAGTAACTGTTCTCTCTCTCTCTCTTCAAAAATGTAGAAGGCCACAATTTGGGAGATTGGAGGGTGTACATTGTACTCATTTAAAATATTCATGCTTTGTTACGGATGGCTTTCTGTTGAACAGTGGAGCAGTATTATTGCTCTGACACGGGCAAAAGCCTTACAGCAGACGCTGGTGAGATGTTAGCTAATGAATTGTTGCAGATGACCTCACTTGAAAATAATTGCATGGTACCCAAGTTGGCTGGAAAATGAACATTCCCATTATCTGGTGGCAGAATTGAACTCAGAGGCCATTACTAAATTATTTTTCCTTATTCATGCTCTGTGTTTCTGCAGGATTTTGCTAAAAGGGGTATTTGGGGTCATTAATTCGGGAGAATTAGGGCCATGCCCTTAACACATTTATTAGACAAAGGATGGGACAGACGCGTGCATTTTTCTGGTTCTTTACAAGGCATGACATTATTGTAAGGCTATCAAGGCTGCAACGTTTCCACAACAGCAAAAAGTGCCGTCATCTCCGCTGAGTAATCACGGATATCTGAAAAGACATGTACTCAATAACGCTACATGATCAACTGTGGAGGAATTTAAGTGCTTAAATGACTTCAGGATCCTGCAAAATTCAATTAGTACCACTACATCTTATTCTATCTTAATGCAGCCATTGAGAAAAGGAAATGCCAAACTTTCAATGGGCAGGATCCTATTGGCTGTTCCCCATGGGTGGCAGTGTGACCATGGAAGCCACTGGGCCAAATTTGAGCGCCAGATAAAAAAAGAGACACAATCCAATAAATGACCACCAACTAACTGACTAGCCTCAATTAACCCCAGCAATCTCTCTCATTGTGTTACCATATATAGGGGGGTGGGGGATGAAAAATAGAATTTTTGTCACTATGGGATGGAACCTCAGCATTGTATTGTTATTTATTCCAGATTAGTACAGCTGTGCATAATTTGAGTCCTTCCACATAGAAACCAGCCCACCCGTTATACAGTATGTCTCATCACTGCGATTTTTCAGATACAGCCCAGAAAACAAACAGAAGACTTTTATAAGCCTCTATGGCATGGACAACCAATGAGCGACATTTCAATTTGTTGAGGGAGGTGCCAGCCCAAACTATCCTTGGGCCAGGATTTCAACCCAAGAAGGGTTCAGAAGTGGGCACCGGCTCATTAAAACAGAACACAAGCGTGATCGCAACACCAGGCCAAGGCATTTCCACAAGGGAACCCAAAGTTCTCACCACCATCCATCATTATGATATAATCCACTAGAACAGGGTTCCTCAAGCTTGCCTTTCCAGGTGTTCTTGGACTTCATTTCCCAGAAGCCCAAGTCAGCACTCCTGCTGACCAGGGCTTCTGGGAATTGAAGTCCAAGAACATCTGGAGAGGCATGTTTGAGGACCCCTGGCTTAGTCAATTGACAAATTCCAGGGCCAGTGGGTTTTGTAGTCTAGAAAGGGGTCCTCAAATTTGGCTCTCCAGGTGTTCTGGAACTTTAATTACCCAAAGCCCAAGTCAACGCACCTGCTGATCAGGGCTTATGGGAATTGGAGTCCAAGAACTTCTGGAGAGCCAAGTTTGAGGACACCTGCACTAGAAGGATAATCCATCCGTCTTGCTCCCGAAGGAACAAATAGCAACACAGACTTGAAACCGAGAGACAAGGAAAGTGTCTGTTCAACTTTCTCAACTACCATCCCACTTCTGGATTGCCAAAACACATAGGATAACAACCCAATGGGAAATCCTTTTCCCTAGAAAATTAAGTAGGATGGAGAGGAAAGCTAACTCTCGTTTTCTTTGCAAACTCAGCCACCCTTACATCAATAGTGCAGCATGACTCACAGATCAATTCTGAACTCTTGTCTGCCTCCAAAGAAGGCACAATGGATTTCCGTCACTGTCTTTAAACTAGGTGGGACTTCACAAATATGTGATCCTGGCTTTTTCTGGTGAACAGATGATTTTCCATTCTCGTCACACTTCCAACCTTTCTGCGTACTAATGAATGCAGGCGTAACTGCAATTTATTTTTTATTTTTTAAATTTTAATCTCTACCTAACCTCCTTGTTATCTTTCAAGACTAAACAAAGAAAAACCATTAGCTTGTTCTCATAATTATCAACTTAAATTGACTCTTATCAATCCGATTCTTCTTCCATCCCTATCTGTTAAGAGTTGAGCAAGTCGATGCATTTCCCCATTGGGTGAAGTTTTCACTTTTTTAAAAATTAAATGTCCTCTCCTGGATTATTAGGCATTTCAGCAATGGAAATGGTTTATAGTTCCTTGGAGAAAGTCCAAGAGGTTTAGGGTGTCTAAAGGTAGACAGGCCCAAAAAATACACCATTCCTTTCCTTCAGCAATGTGATAGAAGTACAAAAAGGGATTTATGACTTGCTTTTACATTGTCATGACAAGCATCCACTGCCAACCTGTCCCTTAAGAGTTCTTCTTCTGAAGGTCATTCAAGGATTACGGGTATGTTGACAACCAGCCACAGATTAGAAAGATTAGAAGCCCTCAACCAACAGAGGAGATTCTGGGAAGCATGTTGCAAAAATAGTAACTTTTCCTAACTTGGTGACTAACAGGGCACAATTCTTTGACATTTTCCATTTCAAGGAATGGAATGTCCCCCCAGGCTACAGACTGTGAATCATGGATATCATTAACCAACCTAGCCTTGAGGGGAAATTAGAAATTAATTTCTTCTGGAAAACGAAATCATGGAGCTTCATTTACCCATCTGAATCACTGCTATCTCACAGCCATTGACCCCTTAAAAACTTTAATTTTATTCGGCTGCACATAAATGCCTTTCTGGATGCATTTCAAAATATTTCACAAAAGTCTTTCTGAAAAGATCTGGACCTAGATGTCCTGTCCTTAACGCCTAACTCTCTCTACTTGTTTCCAACTGGCCTTGCCCTTCGTCAACTGCCTGCACTAAGCCCTCAATCCTTCACAAGGGCAAAAATAATATAACACCAACCTTCGTGTCGTTACAGCGGCCTCTCGGGCTTCGAGCCCATCGGAGGACTCGTCAGCCAGACAAACAACCTGTTCTGCACACCGTATGCATGGCTTGTCTTCTTCGACGCCAGCAGGCCATAAGTAATAAAATAAATAATTTAAGGAAGGGGGGGAACTAAAGAAGGGACAGATAGATAGGGAGGTAATGTGTGATGGTGTGGAGCAGTTAGAGCAGGAGTTCTTAACCTTTTTAAGCCAGGGGCCAGGTCATGCTCCCTCAGGCAGCTTCAGGGGCTGGACGGCCATTTTGGCCTTCCTCCAACACATGGTACTTCCGGGTGTGGTGGAGGCAGTAGGGGTTCCACATGAAATGGCAGCATGGGCTGTAGGTTGAGAATCCCTGACTTAGAGTGTACAATTTTTTTGCTGTTATCAAGATACATGAGAAGATGGAGGAACTCAAGATGCTAAAAGATTGAGGATTTGCTGATTTTGTTGAATTCCAGTACAATGGCCCTGCTCTTAAATGATGGGATAACTCTAGAGAAAGGAGGAACAGAATTTCTTCCTTTCCTACGTCTAGGCCAGATGTGAAACAGCCAAAACGAAGCCACTTTTGGCGGGTTCATTGTGTAGTTCCTTTTTGCCTGACCTAGTGTAAGAACGGTTGGCCAGCAATGCAAGATTGCCGTTAACAGGGTACACCCGATGGTGGTTCAAACATGCCACAAGCTTCAAGGAGCCTCTTTCTGGGTCCCCCGAGAACAGAACCGAGCTTGGGTTAGTCTAGCCAACGGGGTTAAGAAATTGTGGCATCTACAGTTCTAGTTTAGAAAAGAAGGAAGACAGACAGAAAGCGTTGAGAGGGACAAGCCCAAGCATATAACCTTACCTGGAGGTAAGATCAAGGGAAAGAAGGCTCATGTGGTGGAAAAGAAAGACATTGAAAGGGGTAGGCTCCGTTTTCCGAGCCTTCAATAAGCACACTCTTTCGAGCCTTTCGGTACCCATGAAATATAAAACCCACCTATCCGTCGTCCAGGTGACCGACTTCATTGAGTTAATCATCACCATTATGAGCCATGCCTGGGCCCCCAAAGGAAAGAGGGAAGAATGACGGGGGAAGGAGTGGAAAAACAGGATTTCAAGGCAAAGTTTCACCTTATTTGGTGATGTCCCCGTCCCCCCTACCTTTCTCCTCTACCTTGGCTGTATTTCTTTAATTTCACATCCCCACCCCTTCTTGCTTGCTTACAGTCCAGCAAAGACTTCCAAGCAGGTTTTAAAACCAACCCAGGTATCAATTATCCTCTCAATGGGAATGTAGGGCCTCTGGTTTAGACCTAAGTTGCTCCAGGTAATCAGAGGAATGTGAATCATAGCAGAGGAGAGAAAGGTAGGGGGTGGGAGAGGGAAAACAACTTTACTTGTTAGTTAACCTGCTGAGTCTTAATCAATGGCCAGGGACTCTGAAAGGAACAAAGGACAAGAAAGCTCAGCTCTTATCTCGGATCGGGATCAGAAAAGTCAATATCTGGAGTCCAGACAACCCCTGGCTTTCAGAGTTTAAGGGAATAAAGGGATGTATTTTCTCCCAGTCTAGCTTCTCATATCTCACCCCAGTTTCTTCCCCTCTCCCCTTCTTGAAATAGATTTTAATTTATCCTTAGCCTCATTTTTATCTTTCAAAGGGAAAAGGTAACAGTCGCCCTTGCTCGAAAGCCAGTCGTAGTTGACTCTAGGGTTTGGCGCTCATCTCTGTTTATAGCCAAAGAGCCAGCACTATTTTCATCTTCAGAAGTTTCTGCAGACATGTGGCAGGCATGCCTTAACACTGGGATGCACACAACACTGTTTACTTTCCCACCAAAGTGGTCCCTATTTATCTACTTGCAATGTCTTGCTTTCGAACGGCTAGGTTGGCAGGAGCTGGGATGGAGACGGAGACTCCGTCATGCCGTGCCCGGGAATCGAACTCCAACCTTCCAGTCGGCGAGTTCAGTGTCTTAACCACTTGAGCCACCACAGTCCATAAGAGAAAAGGAGAGAAACCTAAATGTTAACCAGCCTTCTTTGGTGCTATTTGGGAAGCCCTTTTTAAATTCAACAGGGAAGAACCCAAGTGGGTTAAATGCAATTCTGCTGAAACCCACCTCAAGATCTATTGGAAAGGAAGTTAAAAAGCTGCTTTTTGGCCAAAGGTGGATCCAGATGTGATTTCAGGTGTCCATTTCATATCAAAAGGCCTCAAAACACCCCTTTCAGCAGCTGCGGTCAAATTTAAACGACCCCATTCCACTTATACCCCACAAACAAGGCATGAAGTGTTTCAACCACCTTTTAATGTACAGTATCTAGATTTCCTCATTAATGGCTTTTGCAAACATACAGGGCAGGGGGGTGGCGTGTTGAAATTAAGTCGTGTTTGCAACCGCTGTATGTCCAATTTACATTTCTGAAAAAAAATTCAAACTCATTACCAGCTGCTTGATGAAAACTGACCCTTTCATTTTAGGGGAAGTGAGAAAAAAACCCTAATTTCAATAGTTAAGGTTCAAGAAACAAGAGGCATTGGAAACCTTCAAAGCAATCAGAAAGGACTTCCTAAAGACACCCATCAAAGAGAAAATTTGCCATATTTTAGAGGCAGGGAAGATAATGTTACGGAAAGTGATTTGCAAAACCTTTGTCCCATAACAATATGAGATAATTAAGCACATTTGAATCTACAATTTCATCTAGTTTAATCTGCTTGTGTGTTGGGGCTGGGGGTGGGGAGAGCCAACCATCTTGTCTTTATTTTAATTTCCTTTCCACTTTCCCTTTCATTCTTTTGTCTAGTCCTCAATTGCAAATGATGATCTGTTTACTCTCCTTGCCCTGTATTAAAGCCAGGCACTTTTAAACACCCCTGCAAATATCTAAATATTTGCCTTGAAGCTATTATCTTAGGCACCCTCTCCTGAAATTAAACCTCTACTCACTGCAAAAAAGATGCTCTTTCTGGGTACATTGGTTAAGTTATACATAAAGATCAGTGCTCGATTTTAAGCCTAAATCAATGAGATTTATATATAGGCTTCTCTCTCGCAAATGATTTACCCAAGAGAAATTAAAACTGAGAAGAAGATAACTAATTCTCGATTAAATATGATGAGTGTTTGGGGAAATATAATTTTATTTCCTCATCACACATTGATTTACTCTTGTATATAAAGTTTACCTTGAGCTGTATAAAGGCATGCCACGGGCCCAAATTATATCAAATTAAAAGGCTCCATTGCATAATCCTAAATATTGTATTCTGCCAACAATTAATTTCACATTTAGGAACAGAATTTGTGCTTAGATATCTATCTTATCACAAAATCCTTAGTTTCTGTATCCTGTGCATAATTTTGTACGGAGTTTATTTCTCATTTTTAGTTCATCGTGTGCAACTATTTGAAAAGGAAATTATCAGTATATATTCTTAAGAAACTCATGATCCTAGTTGACATATATTGATATATGTCAACAATGACCTATATCTCATATACATATATAATTTTAAATTGTGCAACACTTTGATACAAATAAAGAAGGAAAGATTTAGAAATCAGTCTTCTGGAGTTTAGTATTACATGTAAGTGCTTATAGGATTGTAACTTTGGGTTTCTGTTTTTGCAATATTTAGTTAAATAATGGTAGGTAGCAATTTTTTATATTTGGGTGTCTGTCTAATGTCCACCTTTTATTTAATGGGAATTTTAAGGCTTCGATCCTCCGTGCGCCAATTTCAAACTAGCACACTAAACTTGTATGATATATTTCCAAGCAGACACGAATGAGATTCCACTATCCAATATTAATGGGTTGTACATTCTGTTGGAAATAATAGGGATATTTTTTAAGGAACACCCATAAAATTGAGCATCGTGATTTACCAAAGCATATACCTATCTCAGCTTATTCGAAAATGCTATAGCTTGTAGGGGAATGGTGCCTAACATTCATAAATAAGAAATCCATTGGAATACACACAAAATACTGCCAAGTCAATAGGGTTAAAATAGGACCCCCAACGTTAGAGTTTAGTCATTAACTCTGCAGCAGTAGATCTGCATCATTCAAATGCACTATTGAAGTGTAAAGCATTCATGATTTCATGTATTTTCTCGGGCAATACTAAAGAAGACTAATTTTTTAAAAAATTGCTTCTCAACTCCATGCAAATCAAAAGCCTGAAATCTGAACTGTACCAACTCTATCCAAGATATTTCATTTAACACATTAATACTTGTAGTTATTTTTCAACCAAACAAGGTCTTGAGGCAGAGAGAGGAAATCTGTATGTTATACGGTAGCTCCTTACATAGAATCAAGTCCCTCACCACTTCCCCATAAGGATCTTTGATCTGGGGAAAGGAATTTTTGCCCGGCTGCCATTTTGATCCAATTAAAAAATGATTTTGAAAGAAAATGACCTCCAAACAAAGGTAAGACTTTTGCCTTTGAAAATACTTAGGCAGCCTACAAATTAGATCTTATCAACTCTATAGGGCGCCATTCTAAGACCACTCACCCTTCTTTTGCAATATGGACACTATATCATTTTGGAAAGGCTGACACCAAAGTCAAGAAGAGGAAGCACTGGATATTCAAATAGGCTACCCCCATGGTAAGACTTAGCATTAACCCAAGACCATCCAAACGGAAAGGAGATTCAAAGCTATTTCAACTTGTGATTCAGCGCTATTTCAAACTAAAGCAAAGATTTACTCAACTCAAATGAACTCCACAAGGTTTACACGCAACTAGGGACACGGACCCATTTTAACCAGGCAGCCAAAACTACGTAGGCGTCCTCCTTCCTAAATCCTCCATCAAAACCCAGTCTTACCCTGTAGAAGATTGGAACGTTGGAAGCAAACTTGAATCGGAGAACGTTACACACAAAAAGGAATGACATTTAATTAAAGGGTTTTTTGATGGAGATGGATTGAAAAAGTTGGCACGCCTGTCCCAGCACTAACTGTTTCCAAATTCTGCATCAAAACATAATGAGATGGGATAGCATTGAAAGCAAGTTGTGTTTGAATAGCGCCTTTGTAAAAACAACTAAACGGGAGAATCTGAATGTTTGTTTCTCCGTCTGTGGTTTTGGATTGTCTTTCAGAAGAAGCACATGAAAGAATCTCCCTTTTCTGAGAACAGGCAAAGGTCAAGCGAAGCATGCTTTATTGACCCTCCTGAGGGCCACAACCAAATGATTTCTTTCTGCTTTGCAGCCAACGGCTAAAGTATCTACACCTAACAAAATGCACCTATCTTAACTCTCACCTGCTTTACTGTGTCAACAAAAGTCACAGGGAGCCGAGAGACGGAAGTAAAGCTACAGAAAAGCCAAGAAATGTCCCCCTTCCAAAAAATATATATAGTTGGGGGATATTGTATCAACCACATCTACTCTCCACATACCAACAATTGGGATGGTTGTGATACCAGCCATGTTGCTCAGTGGACTGGCAGACAATTTTTGCCTGATCCATATTAGAAAAGCCCCCACCTAAAAAATAATAATTCAATATAGCAGTGATGGCCAACCTTGGCACTCCAGATATTCTGGAACTTCAATTCCCTGAAACCCTGATCTGCAGGAGTTGCTGACTTGGGCTTCTGGGAACTGAAGTCCAAGAACACCTAGAGTGCCAAGGTTGGCCATCACTGCAATATAGCATTCTGTCTGATGTGGTCTGTCTATAATGGCCAACGAGACCCATCAAATAGAGGCAGGTTAGGCTTGCCATGGACGCCAAAGAAGTGGAGCATAGCTTAGGAGGCAGCACTGAGCTACTTTTATACTCACTCAAGCTTTGTTCTAAAAGGCGCAAGAGAGGAAAGAACAAAAACGGTTGACTCAAAATGGTTCCACCAGCCAACTCCGGATGACTTCAAACTCCTTCAAAATGTCTTCCAGTCAACTTCAAATTGAGGCCAGCAAGATCCCCTCCTCTTTTGCACTGAATTATTAGAACTACTATCTATGAGCAGAGGGTTGGGTTATTGGCGGTTTTGAGGGGTTTTTTTTTGGCCTTGCTAAAAACAGACTTGCATGGACCCAAAGATACAGAAAACTTAAAGAGAGAAATACCTTCAAAGATCGGTCTACTCGGTTTACTAAACAGGTCTAGTACCAAGAGATTATAGGATAGTTCGCAGAAGGAGCGCGCCGAAGAATAAGCCAACCCACTGATCACCAACCAGACAAAGGAAAGTTAGAGTTCCATAGCGGGTTAACAAACCTTGGGGGCTTCCTTTTCTTCTCATAGCCCCTTGCAACCAACATTCCCCAACCACCTAATCGCTGCAATTCAGTCATCGCAACCGACCTCCCTCAGACCTGCCTTCTTTGTCAAGACCTGAGACACTGACTTTCTCCCCATTGGCTGTCTCCAAGTGAATACCTGGTGCCTTTGCGTCTACCTGCCCTAACTGGTTTGGCTAGTTATAAGGTGAACATTTGAATTCATGAGTTTTCCAGCCATCCTGGTTCGCCTTCTCCAACCCCCACCTTCCATTTCAGAGTCAGACAGAACTTGATACTCTACAATATAGACAAACACACCTTCTACAAAGTCTACCGAGAGGAAGAAAACAGGCGGAAGAAAAACATAACAGAGGCTCTTAAACATACACCTAAGCTAAAAGTGGAGAGATACAGAATCTGGCTCATTTACTGGTCTGCCAATTGCTACCAGAAACGTGTGCCGATGAAGATTTACTTTTGGCCAAAAAGAAAGCCAAGAAAGTGGCTTTATTTTGGCAGTCCAAAGTTTGATCTGGACACAAAAGAAGACGCTAAATGTCTTCTCTATGACCAACCACACACACAATTAGCTTGCTACTTAGTCTTCTTCCAGTATGGTAACGGTAGGAACCAACACCCTAACTACAAAGATTGTGAGAATGCTTAAAATGACCCTTTCCCCAACCCAAGAACCATCAAGTATCATAAATCAATAAATACATGGGAAAGGGGGAGAAGTCATGTAGCAGCAGGATTCTTGGTCACCACTTTAGCGTCTGATCTTTCCGTATCTCAAGAGCAAAGGTGGAGCAGGAACACAAGACGTTCTGCAGGATGACGCTGCAGCTTCGCCTCCTCCTTTCGTAGGGCAGGTGATCAGTTGAGGTGGCACAAAGCTACCAAAACAGGGAACGCAAATCCTTTTCAAAATAAAGAACCAAAACAAAAAGAGAGAGAAGTGACGGTAGACGTGGCATTCTGCGTAGTCATCATGGAAGCCCTTGAGCAGGTGGCTTGTTTAAGCAGGAATAGAGGCGATATGGGCAGCGCCTAACGGCTCGGCTTACATGTACCCTCCTTGACCCCTCCCTGTACAGGTGCATTCTTTGCGTCCGACCAATCTCTTTGCCTCGAGTCATGAACAGGTGTGCCCTGCCCTCTTGGGATAGGGCAGGAGGAGAACCGTTGGGTGTGAGGTGGCCCAGATTCCCCCAACAGTTTTTGTGGAGTGTGCGCCCACCACCACTGATCGTTTTTGTTCAGCCAAAAGAAAGAAAAAGAGTTATGCTTAGGAAGCGACCAGTTGGTGCCAAAAATCCGTTGCCGCCCCCCAGTTCTGAGTTCCTCTCGTGCTTTGCATTTTGATTTTCATTTTAAATATATTTGGAGGTCGAATGGTTTGCATCAAGGGTTTCACAAGCAGGCGGATGACCAGGCAAAGAATACTTGCTTTAAAATTTGAAAAAGCAATGGCCAACCTTATGTACGAATTTGCATAAAGCAGGGGGGAAGAGGGAAACCTCTTAAACAGGAAGTGACCTGGAGGTATTCAGAGAGACAGGGAGAGTGGATGGTTTTGTTTTAGATAAAATTGGTGTCAAAGGTTTATGGAGAGGTTGGGTTAGTTTGGTTTCGCGTCACCTACAATATACAGCTACCGGAACCTTTGTGGAACACCAGTTAGCACGGAAATTTAAGATCCCCTTAAAATTCAAGATCCCCTTAAAATTTCAGGAACTCATTAAGGCAGTGATGACCAACCTTGGCACTCAAGGTGTGCTTGGACTTCAATTCCCAGAAGCCCTGCTGATGAAGGAAACTGAAGTCCAAGCACACCTGGAGTGCCAAGGTTGGCCGCTGAACTAGGGTCATAATGGACTTTATACCAAACAAGATTATTTCTCCATATCATCGTATCAGACAGTGGTTTTCCCTGACCTTCCTTGGATATCTGGCTGATGGAGACCACAACTGGGGGCTTTTTCAACCACAAACCTGACTACGCTATTGAGCTACAAACCCTTTCCTTAAGACAGACAAAAGCAACTTCTATTAGATCAGACCAACGGTCCATTTAGCTTAATATTGTTCACTCTGATTGGCAGCATCCATCTAGTGTCTCTCACATAAGTCTTTTGTAGCTCTACACATTAATCAAGGATGTTCTGAGCCTGAGGAACCTACTGTATTACTAACTTGTGACCACGGGAAACAACATGATCCAGCTGTAGCAACTGGTCACTCACATTTCAGGGGGTTCTCTGAATTCAAATTTTAGTCTGTCTTCTTTTTTCGCATCCTGATAAAACCCTGAACTCCCAAAACGAAGCCACTTTCTTGGCTTTGCCGTTGGCCAAACTTAAGTCCTCATCGGTGCATGTTTCTGGCAGTAATCGGCAGACCAGTAAATGAGCTGTTTTTAGCTGTGATGATGTTGTCCAATGCCTTCTGTCCACTGGAGGTCTTTCAGTACCAAGGCCATGCATAGTTAGTAACCCAATGTCCCAATATTCTACCAATTGGAGATCCCAGGTCCTCTTCAACAGTAGCCTTATAAAGAGTGCACATCAGTGGTCTAGACGAGATAGAATTAGGGTCCAGCCGATGTTGCCAATCCAAGAAAGTTCTCATTGGATCTTCAAGTGAGATCGGGCAAAAATAAACTTGGCCACCAATCCTGCCTGGAGTCTGAGGCAATATAGAGTCAAGGAGTGCCACCTTAAATTTTGGTAGGAGAACACAACCCTTTCCAAAACAACATAGGGCAAAACAACATAAAACCCACATCCTCCAAACAGACTTTCTAGTGTGGAAGAGCACTTCTGCCATTATATACAGACATTACTTTCCAAGTTGGAGTTCAGGCAAAGGACTTTTTAAGCCTCTCTCCTGCATGCAAACAACAAGGGAGGCCTTTACCCTATTTGGGTTTTTCAACCTTTGGTCTCTTGGACTTCAATTCCCAGAAGCCCTGATCAGCAGGTGTGCTGGCTTGGGCTTCTGCGTCATCGATGTCCAAGAACACCTGGAGGCCCAAGCTTGAGAAACCCTGCCCTATTACATACCTTGGTCATTTCCTCCTGAACATGAGAATACATGACATGACCCTTGGGATCAAGAGAGGCCTTCAGAAGGTTTCTGAGCAATGGGTCACGATCCTAGCAGATTGTGATCTGCTTAAACAGGCCGAATGAGGGGAACTTCCATGGTCTGACCATCTTTTAGGTGGAACCATCAACCGTGGGACCCCCTGTTGAGTCAGGGTTCTTGTCTGGCTTTCCTGACCCCAGGCATCCACCATAAATTAAAGCCTCCCCTTCTGTCATTCTGTTTGTTTAGAACTCAATTAAGGTGACCACTTTCTCTTCTACAGCAGAAGTTAAAATTAACGGAGCAGCAAAGCGATGAAGACGGTAGAACAAGAGAGAGTCATGGGGCACTTTAAGGAGAAAGGAATTTATTCCAGGGCAAGCTTCTGTTACTTTCGCAATAGCTTTTGCAATCAATCGTCATTGACCAGATTGGCACCTCCATTTTGTATAGAAAAAAGATCACAAAATTTATAAGCTCCTTAGTATCTGAGCATACATTTTCCTGGAAGTCATTTTCTCATTTGATGGATGTGTCTCTGATGACGCAATAGACAGATCCTGGCATGAAACATGCAACCATACACATTACACTGAATAGACGGTGGAGGGTGTAAATGAGTTTTGGCAAAGCTTTTGTGCTCTTCATGTCTGCTGCGTTCTCCTTTGAAGTGATCGGTAGCAGCAGAGATGGTTTGGCATCAAAGTGGGCGATCTATGGCCGCTGTCTCCCCAATTTTCTGGGTTTATACTTGCCACCTTCATGCTTTGTTTCAGGTGGTCGTTATAATGCTTCAAAGGAGCTCCATGAAGTCTTGTACCGGAGCTAAGTTCCAAAAAGAATTTGATGAAGAAACCATCCATATGGTGGATATGCCCTATTCATCGAAGACGATGGCCAATGACAGTGAGGGTGAATCTTTTAGAGACCGAGTACCCAAACTGCAACCCAAAACCCACTTGTATGTTGCAAAGTGCCAACATAGCAACAGGAGAGGAAAGAAATGCTCCCATTGGGCTGCTGGTCAGAGGGGCAGGGTAAAATCTGTCCTGGGGGAGGGAAGAAGCGCTTCCATTGGGCTACTGAGCAGAGGGGTGGGGTGAACTTTGTGCTGGGTTGACTGTATGGGTGCCCACAGAGAGGGCTCCGAGTGCCACCTCTGGCACATATGTCATAGGTTCGCCATCATTGGCCTATGATGGGCTATCTATCTATCTATCTATCTATCTATCTATCTATCTATCTATCTATCTATCTATCTATCTATCTATCTATCTATCTATCTATCTATCTATCTAAGATTAAAACCCCTTCTATCTATCTATCTATCTATCTATCTATCTATCTATCTATCTATCTATCTATCTATCTATCTATCTATCTATCTATCTATCTATCTATCTATCTATCTAAGATTAAAACCCCTTCTATCTATCTATCTATCTATCTATCTATCTATCTATCTATCTATCTATCTATCTATCTATCTATCTATCTATCTATCTATCTATCTATCTATCTATCGGCCAGCTGATGGGGAGAACATGTATATAGTTTAAAGAAGGTTACACAAGGATAGACCTGATAATCTTTTTTAAAAAAAGAACCACATGGTGCTTTGAATTAGAAATCTCATTCTGCCTTCAGAAAAACAACTCAAACAGAATTAAACACAAAGAAGACTCAATCAAAGTCAGGAAGGCTGTCACTATTTTTTTAAAGAATTATTTGCAAAAAACATCACGGAGTGTGCGCATGGGCCAGTTAAAGCACTGTATTTTATTTTATCTTTCTTGTAAACTTAATTCTGTGTTCCACCTATCACCCCTTCCCCCTTCAGCACAAAAAAGAGGGGAGGGGGCCTGAAATAAGACCTCCCATGCCAGCTCCTCGGTCTTGTTTTTATGAAAACGTGCTCTCCAGCTTCCTACGGAAACTGCTGCTTAATGAAATGACCAATTATCATGGTAATTAGACAATGCACCTGCAACTTGGGCTCCCGCAAGGCACAAGCCAATAAGCTGAATGGCAGGCAGCATGCTTTCAACCCTTTACTTGCTGAATATTAATTTTTCTGCATAAGAGTCGGAGATGCATCATTCGCCATGGAAATGCTGGGCAAAAAGTGAGAAGTAAATTTGCCAAATCTCTAGCCCAATATTGGGCTTGAGGAGTATATTCAGTCAACACACATACCCCCTATCTATTAATCCCATTTGCAACTCTAGCTTTTCACCCATTGGTGAAAGACATGCCCATTGGCCCAGCAGTTTGATTTGCTATGCGTTATCCTTATTAGGCTCCGTCGACCACGCTACACCCCACCTCTGACCCACCAGGCTCCTTCCTGTATGTCTAGGTCTAAAGCTCTGGAGATACGGCCACCTAAAGAAGCAATAGATGTGTGCCAACTGTGAATGGGTCAAAATACATAAATGAGAAGAGAAGATTCACTTGAGAAGGCCTTGATACTGGGAAAGATCAAAGGCAAAAGGAGAAGGGGGCAGCAGAGGATGAGATGGTTAGATGGCATTGTTGACGCAATGGGCGTAGAGCTGAGCGGACTGTGGAGGATGGTAGAGGATAGGGATGCCTGGCACACAGTGGTCCATGGGGTTGCAAAGGGTTGGACTATGCAACTGAACAACAAAAATCTCCCTACCATATAGGATGCAGCTCAGGAAATTGTCAGACCCATAACACCTTGCACTCTCCCTAGAGTTTGAGATCAGTCTAGCTACTTCCTCTGTCTTCATCATGCCTTAGAGAAGCCATTGTTCTCTGCTGAAAGTTATTACAGACGCCTAAACAGTCCAGCTATGGTGATTCCTGCAGACCTCTGGGGTCTATAGTCCATGATCTCCAAGATTCCCATGGCATATAATACCATGCTGTACTAGGCACCTTGGAAGAAGGGCAGGAACAGAAGAGAACAAGGAACAACAGTGTTGAATAGGCCTGTTTAATTATGTCTAGGTTTTCCCCGTTCCCTGTTGGGAGACGAAAGGTCACAATGCTAAAAAAAGGCAATTAAATTATAGTATAAAGCACTGTTAAGTTTATTAGCCTTTAAAACACATCCACCTCCGGAAAAAAAACATTAAGTGCAGTGTTAATCCATTAAAAATCCCTTTGTTCATGATCAGAAAGCTCTCCTGAAGCAAGGCAATTTTGGTTGGCAGATCCTGGCTGAAGGACCAACCGGGAGTCCACTGGCAAGCAGTTCCACAGTTACTGAAAGGTCCCCCTTGTCTTTCTTCATGAAATGCACCTGCATAGGTAGACAAACAGTGAGAAAGGTCCTCCTCCTCCTCCTCCCCTCTCCTCCTCCTCCTTCATCTGAATCTGAATCTGAATATTGGCAATCATCATGGTGACCGTGAAGACTGTCCTGAGAACAATATAACCCAGTGGCCTTCCATCAGCCTTCCGCATCGCAGCATGATATCCGTACATCGATCCAGTTCTGTGAGTGTCTTTTTGGCACACAAAGTCCTCCTCAGCCCCAAGCCAGGATGGATAAAGCTCCTACACTCCATCAAGATGGGTTCAAGTGGAGTTTAATCCACTTGGGGGCCATCACCCTTCCCTGTGGACTTTGCCACCCAAGGCTGGTAGCCCTCAGGGTGGTCAGGTTAGTTAACCACCACCTGACTCTTGACGTTGAATTGCTGCCAGTAGGGTCTACTCCAAGTATTATTGGACTTCAATTCCCAGAAGCCCAAGTCAGCACTCCTGCTGATCAGGGCTTCTGGGGATTGAAGTTTAAGAACATCTGGAGTGCCAAGGTTGGCCATCGCTGCTCTATTCTATTACCATAGCAGGATAATCTCACCAGACAGAAAAAAGGTCATACAGACACTACAATCTAGCAACTGAATCGGCCTTTAACACTGGCATTTCCCACAAGAGACTAAGGTCAGTGAGCTAGCTTATGGGGCACTAGACCAACTGGGTGACCCACATAGACCAGCTCTCAAAAACATTTCCCTTCTCATCTCCTTGGCCTATGTCTTCTCACCAAGATCTGCTACCCAAGGTAACTGTCCCTCTCTGGCTATCAACAGAGCCAGCACTTAACAGACGTCACCAGGGGAGGCGGTGAGATACAAAAGTAAACATTATGAGCCTTGCTTACTCTATTGGGTGGAGTGGAACTCAAGATAAATTAAATGTTACCAAAGAAAAGGAAAGAAGAGGTAGAAGGAACCAGTATATGGCATACAAAATATACTATTTGGCACTTTGGTTGCAGTGCAAAACTTTTCTTGTTTTTCAGTCGCATAACTGAGTCCGACCCTTTGCGACCCCATGGACTGCTGCATGCCAGGCCCCCCTATCCTCCACCATGCTTCACAGCCCACTCAGCTCTACACCCACTGCATCAATGCCATCTAACCATCTCATCCTCTGCCGCCCCTTCTCTTTTTAGCCTTCAATCTTTCCCAGCATCAGGGCCTTCCCCAGTGAGTCCTCTCTTCTCATTTGGTGTCCAAAGTACGTTAGCTTCATCTTCAATATTTGTCCTTCCAAGGAGCAGTCAGGGTTGATTTCCTTCAAGATCGACTGATTTGATCTCCTTGCAGTCCAGGGGACTCTCAAGGATCTCCTCCAGCACTACATTTCAAAGGTGTCTATTCTTCTATGCTCAGCATTCCTTATGGTCCAGCTCTCGCAACTACACATTACTACTGGGAATACCATTGCTTTGTCTATGCAGACTTTTGCTGGAAGGGTGATATCTCTACTTTTTATTATGTTCCCTAGGTTTCTCATAGCTTGCCTCCCAAGAATTGCCTCCCAAGAACGCAAAACTCTTATTATCAGGCCAATCTGCCATTCACTGCTCTTTCATTTTTGCATGAATTGCTTTGAACTTCATTTCACTGCCTTGCCATAACGACAAAAGTAAACAACTTAGATGGTAATGAGGATCTATTGGGGCTTGTTGACCTCACAAGATCTGCTCCCTGACAAGGTTGGGCCATTTGGCATTGTTCAAAGGTAGGTGGCCCTATCTAGCTGGAGCAACATATCTGGGATATCCCTCAGGAAAAGTAGTGTTGGGGAGAGCTGTCCATGGATGTTGTTTAGACCCATACCCAAGGATGGCACTCATGGTTGACCTTGTTGAACATTGGCCCTCATCCCTACAGAGGAGCTGGTTCTAGACATGCCAAGATTAAGACTTGCCAAATTCCTCATTCTGGTTGACTGTCCCAACACAAGGCAACACTGGAAAAGGAAATTTCAAACTTTCCTCAACCCCCCCCCCCTCCACATGACAAACTCAAGATATGCTCCAACTTGAGAGAAACATCTATTCACAAAACTAGCTGTTTTCACTTTGCAGAAGCAAAGAACACCCATGCACAGCAAGCATTGAAGGAAGAAACGATACATCAGAAAGATGCAAATAACCCATCCAATTCTTTCAATTCTTAAAATTCCATTAATTCACCTACAGATTCATAGATAGGTTGATTATGTAACTCTAAACGATCACCAAGTCTTGGGCAAAGAAGAGCAACAAGGATGATCAGAGGACTGGAAACCAACCCATAGGAGGAAAGACCGAAGGAACTGGGCATGTTTAGCCTTGAGAAATGGAGACTGAGACGGGATATAGGACAGCACTCTTCAAAGACCTGAAAGAAGGTCATAAAGAGGAAGGGAAGGATATGTTCTCCATCATCCCAGGGTGCAGGATGTGTAGTAATGGACTCAAACTACAGGAAGCCAGAAAAAAGCAAAATATCAGGAAAAAAGTCTTAACGGTTAGAGCAGAGGTGCTCAAACTACAGCACGTGGGCCGGATCCACTCCTCGATGCCAACTGCTCCCAGAAGTGGAAGTAAAATGCACCCATACAGGCACGTTTTACTTCCACTTCCGGGAGTGACAAGGGCTTTGTGGGGCAGATGAATTGACATTGGTGGCCGGATCTGGCCCACAAGTCATAGTGACTGGAACCCTGAACCATGTGACTGGCTTGCGGCCCAAAAAGTTTGGGAACCCCCGGGTTAGAACAGTACGACAGTGGCACCTGCTGCCTTGTAAGGTGGTGAGTGCTCCTACATTGGAAGCATTACAAGAGTTGTACCACCATCGGTCAGATCCGCTTTGATTCGGATTCCTGCACTGAGCAGGGAGGGTTGGAATCAACGTCCTAAAAGTCCCCTTTTCCAACTCAGTCACTCTATGATTCTGTGGAAACCTGACCAGGTTTTAAATTTGTTCCAGTTGGTTTATCCCTAGGAACCCGAGAGAAAGAGAGAGAGAACTGGTGCCAAAACCTTTTGAAGGCACTCCCTATTGGCATGGATATTTGGCTGGCTCTATCAAACTCTCTCCAGCCCAACATTTATACCTCGCCCCTCCTGCCTTGCTATATTGTGGGAGTAAATACGTAAACTCCAGTAGTCCTTTCCCTGATCTAACAAGTTGACCCTGCTTGCAGTTCTCTCTATTTCTCCTGCCTCCGACCCTTAATCGAAGGGTAAGGGTTGCCAGAAACCGGCTGCAGCCTCCATATTTAGTTCCTGCCCAATCCGGCAAAGTCCGAGCGATAGATTTTTCTCGCCCTTTGTTCTGATCGTTCCTAAGTGGAAGCAGGTGTTCCTTTCCACTCCTAATCTCCGGTACACTCCTACAGACGCGGCAGGCTGGTTTGGCGTTCCAGATGGGTGAAGGGAGACGGGTTCTCTCTCCACAAGGAAGCAGTGAAAAAAAATATAATCCATTCATACAGCCACTTGGATAGTTATTTTTTAAAAGCTTAATTTCAGTTCCTCCTTTCCATCCCTCTTGCTTTCCCAAAGATCTCCAAAGATGAGTCACAAAGAAATGAAGCTTCTTATTCTTCTTTTGCATCATGCCCTGGACTGCCAAAATGAAGCCACTATCTTGGCTTTGTCGTTTGCCAAACTTAAGTCCTCATCGGTGCTTGTTTCTGTCAGCAATCGGCAGACCAGTAAATGAGCCAATGGATTCTGCACCTCTCCAAATTCACACAGCATATTGTTGTCTGCTAGAAGCCCTCACTTGAACATGTTTGTCTTACATATAGGGACCTCGGCCCTCAGCCTATTCAGATTCCTCTATGTGACATAGGGGAGGTTGAGTTCCTCAGCCATATCTTCCTTTAATATTGTTCCTTGTCCACTATGCTCCTTCCTCCATCTCCTATTTTGGTTTTGCTCTTGCGTGTCCTCAAGAATGTTTGTTCTTGCCATAAAGCTCTTCCTGGATCTGAGCCAGCACACTTGAGGCTCATCTCCGTTCAGAGGATGTTGAGGGTCATTCTACTGCTTAGTTCTCTCACAAGGATATCTCTTCTCAAGTTGTGTAGGTTTGAGGCATCCTGTCACTATATGTGCAGCTTCATTAAAGCGATGTCAACTTGTTTTGCACGTGTAGATGCGTTCCAAAGTTGACATATGCAGTGTGGATGGTTAAATTCTCCGTGTATAGTTTAAATAAGTTTCCTGGTGGAATGAAACAATAAGAGAAGATCTGAGATAATGGACTGCTTCTGGGAACCCTCTTGCCTTAGTTCTTTAGGCCACGTGTGACGCAACAATGGCAAGGGTTTGTTGTTCAGTCGCACAGTCGATTCTGACCCTTTGTGACCCCATGGACTACTGTCTGCCAGGCACTTCTGTCCTCCACCATCCTCCTCAACTCACTCATCTCTGTGCCCATTGTGTCTACAATACCATCTAGCCATCTCATTTCTGGCCACCCTCTTCTTTTGCCCTCCACCCTTCCCAGCATCAAGGCTTTCTCAAGCGAATCCTCTCTTCTCATTTGATGTCCAAAGTACTTTAGCTTCATCTTTACGATTTGCCCTTCTAAGGAGCAGTCAGGGTTGATTTCTTCTACGATTGACCTATTTGTTCTCCTCGCTGTCCAGGGGACTCTCAAAACTCTCCTCCAACACCACATCTCAAAGGCATCTATTCTTCTGCACTCAGCTTTCCTTATGGTCCAGCTCTCACAACCATACATTGCCAACGGGAATACTGTTGCTTTGACTAGATGAATTTTTGTTTGCAATGTGATGTCTCCACTTTTAACTATGTTCTGTAGGTTTCTCATCGCTTGTCTCCCAAGAATCAGTTACCTTTTGATTTCATGGCTGCAATCACCATCTGCAGTGAGCTTCGATCCTAAGACAGTAAAATCTGTCACTGCCTCTACTTCTTCCCCATCTATTTTCCAGGGACTGAGAGGGCCTGTTGCCATTATCTTGGTTTTCTTTATACTGAGTCTCAAGCCAGCTTTTGCACTTTCTTCTTTCAACCTATAGAAATTTTCTACAATCTGCTTTTCCACCCGGCTTGACCAGCCCAGGGGTTTATGCTCAGCCTCAAGTCACCTTGTGGAATCCATTTCTGCATCTACACACCCTCACATGTGCTAAAGCCAACCTTGAGCCGGGATATTTTTAACAGAAGGTTTGTTTGCGCTCTACATTTGTACGGGCAAACATGAAAGCTGGTGGGCCGATCTAAGCGGCATCAACCGCTTTTTTAAAAAATAATTCAGGTGTAGGGAAAACAATACAGCCGGGTGGCTTGTTTGATTATTGAACCATCTGCATTTACAATACAAATACAGTAGATGTGTTTCTCTAGACTAGATGAAGACATCACAGCTCTGAGCTTAAAAAGAGGCATTTGGGAGAAGACAAAGAGATAGGGAGGAGCCCCATTATTTTGCCAGATCTTTCCTCGCTGTCCATATTCAATATTTTGACATTTTAAAAGGAGCAAACAGTCACTTGTTTGCTGTAAATCGAACAACAGAATCTAGGTCCTCTTTATGACTCTGTTTCCACTGTGAAATCTGTTTACTCTGCCGCTCAAACTGAGAAATAAAAGCAAAAGAAAAACCCCTCACAAAAGCTCACAAAGATCAAACAAGCCAATAACTAATGGCAGCACAGGGCGAAATATAATTACACTGAAATTCATTGTTTTTTGATTGGTGAGCCTCAAAAACCCCAACCCAAACAGGTGGTAGATCTTTCAGTGGGATGAAATAATTAACCCACCGATCAATGACGTTGCCTAAGCGGACACGATTTAGCAGAGGGAATTGTTCGTTTATTGCTCGGATCTCTACAATGTGCAAAGGAGAATGAATGAGGATTGTTCTCTAGCTTTTGAGATGTACAGTTGGGCTGGCAAAAAATAAAAGAATTGATTGTTATATTAGTTATGGTGGCAAGACTAATTATAACTGAAAAGTGGAAGGTAAATTTTGATCTCCCCCCCCCCCCAGATGAATGGTACAAGGAGACCTGGAATGTTGCTATTAATGATAAACTGACAAGCAAAAAAAGGTTGGAAAAGAAATTAGATTTAAAAATATTTATATTCTGAGAGGGAGAATTGAAGATGTTATGCTCTGACCAACACATTGCAATGGTGGCGAACCTATGGCATGTGTGCCAGAAGGGACACTCACAGCCCTCCCTGTGGGCACAAACGCTGTTGTCCCAGCACAGAGTTCACCCCACCCCTCTGCCCAGCAGCCCAATAGGAGTGCTTCCTCCCTCCCTCAGTACAGAGTTCACCCCTCCCCTCTGCCCAGCAGCCCAATGGGAGTGTTTCCTCCCTCCCTCAGTACAGAGTTCACCCCTCCCCTCTGCCCACCAGCCCAATGGGAGTGCTTCCTCCCTCCCCCTGGCACAGAGTTCATCCCGCCCCTCTGCCCAGCAGCACAATGGGAGTGCTTCCTCCCTCCCTCAGTACAGAGTTCACCCCTCCCCTCTGCCCACCAGCCCAATGGGAGTGCTTCCTCCCTCCCCCTGGCACAGAGTTCACCCTGCCCCTCTGTCCAGCAGCCCAATGGGAGTGCTTCCTCCCTCCCTCAGTACAGAGTTCACCCCTCCCCTCTGCCCACCAGCCCAATGGGAGTGCTTCCTCCCTCCCCCCGGCACAGAATTCATCCCACCCCTCTGCCCAGCAGCCCAATGGGAGCACTTTCTCCCTCCCCCCAGCCCAGAAATTGCCCTGCCCCTCTGCGGCGCGGATGGCAGCCTATTGAGTTTGGGCGCTCTGCCTCCAAAAGATTCGCCATCTACGCTGAATATTTCGGCTGAGTATGGGTCTGAACTCATACAGACCTCTCGGTCTGCAAAACGAGAAGAGGCAGAATTGGTCACGCTATGGATTAGTGACGCACACGAATTTGGCAAACCGGCTTTTCCTGGGAGTGGAAAACAGACATATCCAGCTCAGCGTGGATGATGCAAATGAGGAGAGCAACATCTGGCACCAGCTCCTTTCACTACATTTGGAAAGCAAATAAATAATCCCTGTCCCACATAGAGAATGCCCATTGAAATAGAAGGCTGGGTGTTTTTGCATATAACATGGTTGATCTACCATAGACTGCAGTGGGGCTGCAGTGGCTCAAGTAGCTAAGACGCTGACTCGAAGGTGGCAGGTCGGCAGTTCTATACCCAAATACTGCAGGACAGAATAAGCTCCCATCTCTGTCCCAGCTCCTGCCAACTTAGCAGTTTGAAAGCAAGTAATTGCAAGTAGATAAATAGATAAGTAGATAGATAAGTAGATAAATAAACCTCAGTGGGAAGGTCCGAATTTAACTTCCCTCACTCTCTTCTATCCCTGGGATGTAACACAGGTCTACTGGTTTCAAAGACTTTCCCCTCTGATCCAGCAAAGATCAAGCTAAGGAAAGGTACTTATTGGACAACACCTGTGACCTCACTAGCATATGTATTCTGATTCAGCAGATTTATGATCTTGATCCATGATGGCCAACCTTGGTGCTCTAGGAGTTCTTGGACTTCAATTCCCAAAAGCCCAAGTCAGCACTCCTGCTTATCAGGGCTTCTGGGAACTGAAGTTCAAGAACATCTGGAGTGCCGAGGTTGGCCATCACGGATCTAGAGTAACTGTTCTTCTGTCCAAAAGTTTCAGTTTTCAATAAGGTGAGAAATAGACATAATAAACCTATATCTGCTGCTTGAACACAACAACAGAGAACAATACACATTGATGCTTATCCACACAAGGCCAAGACTAATGGCTGATCCATTTGTTGGAAATGGTGTCTGTTGCACAAGTTGTATTTACTTTTCAGAACACGTTGTGCCTCTTTTTACCACTTAGTTGGGACATGTTCGTGTTGATCATTGAATTTTCATTGTCATTGACACAACGAGTTTTCATGGTCAAGTGGGGATTCGAACCCTCAAAGCTGACTGAGAGAGCGTGACCTGGCCCCCCCAAGCTTGAAAAAGTTGGGCACCCTTGCTTTAACCAATGCTCACCAAAAGAGATTATGTTCTATAATGACTCCAGAGGGACAACACCCACTTGGGTTGACTTTTGGAGTAGGCTAGGGCTGACTCAGGCACTGACTCGCATGCCGCGCCCAGGCCTACAAGAGGAACCAACCTTAGGGGAAGCATCTTTCAAAGTAGCCATTTGGTGGTTGCCAGGGAACCAGGAAAAATAGGCAAGCCCAAACCTCACCTAGACTTTGGGAAAGAAGGCCCTCCTTGAATGCAAAGTACTTTGTTTAATCAACAGGAGGGTGGAGAAAGGACATGAAATTAAAGGATGTAAATAATAGCCAAGAAATCCATCATCTTGGTTTAGGTTGCCCTTGCTCGAAAGCCAGTGATGGAGATTGTACACATTTACTCTTTTGCTTAAATAGGTAAAGGTAAGGGTTGCCCTTGCTCGAAAGCCAGTCTTACTCAACTCTAAGAGTTCAGTGTTCATCTCTGTTTACAGCCAAAGAGCCAGTGTTTTCATGGACATGTGGCAGGCATGCCTAGACACCGGAGTACCTGGGATGCTGTTTATCTTCCCACCCAAGCGGTACCTGTTCATCAACTTGCAATTTCTTGCTTTCAAACTGCTAGGTCAGCAGGAGCTGGGACAGACGGAGGACGCTCACTCTGTCATGCAGTACCTAGGTCTCGAACGGCTGACCTGCCGACCTTCCAGTTGTCAAGTTCAGCATCTTAACCACTAAACCACTGCAGTCCCTCCTTCTCAGCTTAGGCTGTCTCAATTCAAGTTGCTGTTTTGACTGTAAGGCAATATAAATCTGAATAAATAAATAAATAAATAAATAAGGAACTTTCAAAGCCCATGTTTGGGGTGGGGAATCAGTGTCATTGGAAACTGATAGAGATCACCTCTAAATAAATAAATAAGGAACTTTCAAAGCCCATGTTTGGGGTGGGGGAATCAGTGTCATTGGAAACTGATAGAGATCAGCTCAAAATAAATAAATAAATAAATAAATAAATAAGGAACTTTCAAAGCCCATGTTTGGGGTGGGGGAATCAGTGTCATTGGAAACTGATAGAGATCAGCTCAAAATAAATAAATAAATAAATAAATAAATAAATAAAGAACTTTCAAAGCCCATGTTTGGGGTGAGGGAATCAGTGTCATTGGAAACTGATAGAGATCAGCTCTAAATAAATAAATAAATAAATAAGGAACTTTCAAAGCCCATGTTTGGGGTGTGGGAATCAGTGTCATTGGAAACTGATAGAGATCAGCTCTAAATAAATAAATAAATAAATATCAGAAGACCCTAATAGTGAGGCATCAAGGTTTATCGATCAGTTTCATGGTGCACATTTTTTCTTCCTATTCCACATTTTATGTCCGGGGTGGGGGTGGGGGTGGGGGTGGGGGGTGGACCATGTAACTAGAAACTGATGGGGAAAAAATCTTAATGCTCATTATTGGTGCCATCCGATTTTGTTCAGAGTGTACGTATATAATTTAGGAACTCCGACAGCAGAATCTGGGTGGAAACCTAATTTATATTGTCGGAACTGTCAGATATAAAAGTTCTACTCCATCCTTTATATCCAAATGTATCTATAGGTAATGATAAAGATCACCCTTTGCTCGAAAGCCAGTCGTATCCAACTCTAGGGTTTGGTGCTCATCTCTGTTTATAGCCAAAGAGCTATAAAATGTCTGTGTTTGCAGACGTGGACATGTGGCAGGAATGGCTAAATACCGGAGTGGACAGAACACTGTTTACCTTCCCACCAAAGTGGCCCCTATTGTTCTACTTGCAATTTCCTGCTTTCGAACTGCTAGGTTTGCAGGAGAACTTATCTTCAGTTTTATATTTATCTTTAGTTTTTGTTTCCTGCAGTGTTGCCGATGGAAATACACTTTGCATAAACTCAGATCTTACCGTATATACTTGAATATAAGCCAACCCAAATATAAGCCGAGGTACCTAATTTTGACCTTAAAACTCAGGAAAATAGATTGACCAGAGTATAAGCCGAGGGTGGGAAATGCAACAGCTGCTAGTGAGTTTCAACAATCAAAATACATGAAAATATGGTAAAATTAATTAAATTGTTGGCACATCTCAATCCAGCGCGGTTTTGGGACTATCATGGTTTTTGACTCGAGTATAAGCCTTGTCCTCTTTTTGGGGCTTATTTTTGGGGCTAAAAAACTCGGCTTATACTCGAGTATATATGGTAAGTGTTTACAAATAGAAGGTAGTAACAGAAGATACAATGAAGGTTTTCTTCTTTACCCACAATGCACTGTTCTCAGTGTGTTACTCCACTTCCACAAATGAATGTGTTTTCTTGCACTGGACTAATCTATACCAGAGTTTATTGAGCACGAGGGAAGGGATCACGTTGACCCCAGATGACAAACCGGCAGGCTGTAGGTTTCAGAAGAAAGACCTGTTTGACAGACATGTCTTGTTTCGGAGCTATCCGGAAAAAGATATCGGCAAAGGCACCTTGGGGGCATAGCTGTTCTCATCTCGGGCTAAGAAGGGGGAGGGAGGAGGATCGTTGGGAGCCCAATTAAAAGCTTTCCTTGGAGGGATCTGCTCAACAGCAGGTGATTTGACTCCAAAATAACAACCTGAGTGAGAAATCAGAAAATACCAGAATCAAACCCATGGGGCATGTCAATGGCAAGAGGTACGGGAAGGAGGTGGCAGGGAGAATATAAGAAAATAACCCCGCTTGTTGTCCAAAAACACGTCTGTTGACAACTGGGATTTCGAGTTTGGATGGACAGCTGCCGTCTAGTTTGTTATTGCTCTTCCGTCGCCTCCTGGATCCAGCGGACGTCTCCATTTCCTCCTGCTACAAGCTGTGTCCGAGAAGCCTTGGACATCCAGATCTGCTTTGATTTGGATACCTGTATTGAGCAGGGCGGCTCAGGGGTTAAGACGCTAAACTTGATGACTGGAAGGTCGGCAGGTCAGCCGTTTGAGACCTCGAGGACTGCACGATGGAGTGAGCTCCCGTCTCTGTCCTAGCTCCTGCCAACCTAGCAGTTCGAAAGCAAGAAACTGCAAGTAGGTAAATAGGTGCCACTTTGGCAGGAAAGGTAACACCATTCCCTGCATTCCAGTGTCTAGTCATTCCTGCCACATGTCCATGGAAACGTCTGCAGGTGCAGATAGCGGTGACTCTTTGGCTATGAACAGAGATGAGCACTGAACCCTAGAGTCAGATACGACTGGCTTTCGAGCAGGGGTGACCTTTACCTTCTAAAGTATTAATCTTGAGGAGGGATGGGTTAAAATTAGGGATTTGTGACAAAATTGTCAGATGGTCATATGAGCCAATACAAAAAAAGTTCTCAACAATACAAGGAGAACAGTGATGAGTTACATTTTGACAGGAGAAGTAGTAAAGTCACTTTTCTAGACCCTACACCAAATATTCTCAACCTGCAGCCCATGGCACCATTTCACTCCCCCATGCCTCCACCACACCAGGAAGTGCCATGTGGTGGAGGAAAGTCAAAGTGGCCATCCGGCACCCAAAGCTGCCTGAGGGGACGTGACTCGGCCCCCCATCTTTAAAAGGTTGAGAACGCCTACCCTACACAGTTAGCAGCGGAAAAAGATTACTTTCAAAAGTTAAAATTTCCAAGCAGTGCTCTAAACTACTTGTCTAATGGACTTTCCTCTGCTGAATCTTTTCATGCCCCCACCTTAAGTCACAGTTTCATCAGCCTTCCACTTCTAATTTGTTTTTCTGCCTCTGTTGTCCTCAAAGGAGATACCTCTCCTAGGAATGAAATGTTTTCTGCTCATGCCTCCAGGGCTTTTTGCTTATTCGCTCTTCTGCCTCCCCTGCCTCATGAGCACATTCTGGAAAAAACAGACTTTATGTGCTCACCTATTCTCCTTTGTGCCTAGTTAGTTTAAGGATAGGGTTGCCATAACTCTTTTGCATCAAACCGGGACAGCCACGTGATATCATTGCATTCTTCAAACTGTGCATGCATCGGATGGGGCTGTTGAGGAGGCCACAGCTCTAAGACCACACAGAAAAACTGCTAGGGGTGGGCAGCTTCCATCTCCCCCTCTTTTTTTCAGTGGCTCCGTGAACTGGAGCACCTTGGGCTGGTGCTCTAGCATGCCTCTTGCCTGTGCCATTGTTCAAAGTGAGCCAAGAGATTTTTGCAAAGAGTTAATTCACTGCCTCCCTGCCTTTCTTTTAATTATCCCGCTTGCAAGCTTCTCCCCCTCCCCAGTGGGCTTCTCAGGGTGCTGTTTTGCCTTCACCACTTGTAAGCAGGATAATTGAAAGAAAGGTAAGGAGGCAATGAATTAACTCTTTGCAAAAAAAAAAAAACACCACCCCTTTTGTTGTGTGTGTGATCTTGCTTCCTTTGTTCAAATTTTAAAATCCAGGACTTTTACATGTTTTTTCTTGAACTGGCCAGGACAATTAGCTTGAATACGGGAAAATCCTGGGGGGAAACGGAACATATGGCAACCCTATTTAAGGAGCAAGTTGAAAATTTCAGAAAATAAACTTGTGGATCATGGAAACTCTTAAAATGAGACCTCCCTAGTAAAGTTAAAGGTTGTCCTTGCTTGAAAGCCAGTCATATCTGACTCTAGGGGGTGATGCTCATCTCTGTTTATAGCCAAAGAGCGAATGCTGTTTCCGCGGACATGTGGCAGGCATGACTAGACACTGGAGTGTTTACCTTTCCCATCAAAGTGATTAGTTGGTTTTTACCAAGTAGGGCGGCATAGAAATCGAATAATAATAATAATAATAATAATAATAATAATAATAATAATAATAATAATAATAATAATAATAATAATAATAATAATAATAATAATAATAATAATAATTCCTATTTATCTACCGGTACTCACAATTTCTTGCTTTCAAACTGCTAGGTTGGCAGGAGCTGGGGCAGAGATGGGAGCTCACTCCATCATATAGTAGTCGAGTCTCGAACTGCTGACCTGTTGAACTTCCAGTCGTCAAGTTCAGCGTTTTAACCACTAAACCACTGCAGTCCTTGAGACCTCCCTACATAAGGGTTAATATCTATAGCCTGATGGAAGATGATAAGTTGGGAGGGATCAAACATGAGAATATGACTTTTCAAGCAAGCTCTCTGACAGAACCCATGTGCAGACAACTATGGTCTCTATATGTTTTATGTGTTCACCCATATTAAATGGCTGCAGAGAAACAATTCAAACCTGGAGCACAGTTCACAAAGTTTCTTCGTAGCTAACTGTCAAGAAGTGCTACGTTGGTGTTATCAGGAGACTCCTGGGGCTTATGGTTTGTTTTGAGACAAGCTGATCTTGTTCCAGGGGACTGTGGTGGCTTAGTAATTAAGACGCTGAACCTGACGACTGGAAGGCCAGTAGGTCAGCAGTTCGAGACCCAAGTGCTTCATGACAGAGTGAGTTCCTGTCATCTCTCCCAGCTCTTGCCAACCTAGCAGATCGAAAGCAAAAAATTACAAGTAGATAAACACATGCACTTCGGCGGGAAAGGTAACAGCGTTCCATGCACTTCGGTGTCTAGTCATACCTGTTACATGACCACAGAAACATCTGCAGACACAGACAGTGCTGGCTCTTTGGCTGTAAACAGAGATGAGCACTGCACCTTAGAGTTGGATACAACTGGCCGTCAAGCAAGCGTGACCTTTACCTTACCGATCTTGTTTCTGATTGCCACAACTGTAAAAGTATATTGTGGAGTTGAGTGAAGTACAGAAAAGTACAGTGTCATATTCTATGGCAGGAGTTCTCAAGCTTTTTAAGCCGGGGAATACAAATCTCCAATTGGCTATGGAAACTCATTTGAGAGCGACCCTTGTCAAAAGCACTCCTTTAATACTGTATGGACCTTGGAAAATATACTTGGTTTACCATAAGTTGGATTTACCTTTACGGCACGTAACAAAATATGAAGAAGATGCTGTGGTTGAATGTACAGATAGACAACCAGCCAAACCACCCTCAACACTAAAGTGATGATACATAAGTACGTGTAGAGACTGTCCGGACAGGTTATCCTGCTATGATAATAGAGTAGACCCTACTGCCAGTGTCTCAATATCAAGTGTCAGGTGGCAGTTAACTAACTTGACGACCCTGAGGACTAACAGCCTTAGGTGGCAAAGTCCACAGGGAAGGGCGATGGTCCCCAAGTGGGTTAAAGCCTACTTAAACCCATCCTGATGGAGGGCAGCAGCTTCATCAATATTGGTGTGGGGCTGATGAGAATTTTGCGTGGCAAAAGGGCTCAGGACCGGAGAGTGACGTCCGGAACTGGATCAGTGATACCGATGTCACGCTGCGATGCGGAAGGCAGATGAAAGGCCACTGCATTATAATCTCAGGACAGTCTTCATGGTATGGATACACAGAAAGAGCCTCCTTCGAAGTTTGTGCTATGTTTGAACCACAATTGGGTGTACCCTGGTAACAGTAACCTTGTGTTGCCAGCTAATCTTTATCGCATTAGGACAGGCCAAAGGAAGTGCAGAACGGACTCACCAAAAGGTGGCTTCATTTTGGCAGTTTCACGTCTGGCCTAGACACCGAAGGAGTAAGTTAAGGAAGCATGTGTTTTTCTGACTTCTTCTTTCTTTGAAGAAGAAGAAGTCAAAGAAAAAGTTAATCCCTTACCAGGAAATGGGAGAATATACCCTGACCCACCCATCACTGGTACATGATTAACTCACCCTATTATCTACCCATCACAGAGCTTGGTAAATCTAGTTAATTATTTTTTTTATCAGATCCATTCAGTTGCTGCTTATTAGTGGGAGGGGGGGCAACAAAAGTCAAGAAATCCCACACAATGACATGCTATTTCAAGAATTCACCACAGCACACATAAGTGATTCTTCATTCTCTCCCACCGAATCCAGGCGGATAAAGCTATTTTCCAATCTGATGTCACATCCACATACAACATTGTCCTGTCTCTACATTACGCCGAAATATTGACATAGACGTCCGAGCAAAAAAAAAAATCACATTCTCTATAGATTTTAAATGTGCTTTCTCTCAAAATCTGCAGCGTGAAAAAAAGAGAGAAAAGTATGCTGGATTTTTTAGAAAGCTGTGTCAAAACATTCAGTTCTTACAAAGTTCAGTAGATAACTGACGTACCACTCTTGGTATTGGCCAGGGAAATGCAACTAA